>CM052798.1:113703310-113757479 GCA_028533885.1 Nasua narica
CCTTCTTAAACTGTTGGTGGGAATGCAAGTTGGTGCATCTACTTTGGAAAACAGTGTAGAGATTCCTGAAGAAATTAAAAATAGAGCTACCCTATGACCCTGCAATTGCACTACTGGGTATTTACCCCAAAGAAGCAGATATAGTACAAAGAAGGGCCACATGTACCCCAATGTTCATAGCAGCAATGGCCACAATTGTCAAACTGTGGAAAGAACCAAAATGCCCTTCAACAGATGAATGGATAAAGAAGATATGGTACATGTATACAATGGAATATTATGCCTCCATCAGAAAGGATGAATATCCAACTTTTGTATCAACATGGACAGGACTGGAAGAGATTATGTGGAGTGAAATAAGTCAAGTGGAGAGGGTCAATTATCTTATGGTCTCACTTATGTGTGGAGCATAAGGAAAAACATGGAGGGCATTGTGAGAAGGAAGGGAAGGGTGAATGGGGGGAAATCAAAGGGGGTGATGAACCGTGAGAGACTATGGACTCTGAGCAACAAACTGAGGGTTTTGGAGGGGAGGGGCTGGGGGGTTGGGCGAGTCTGGTGGTGAGTATTGAGGAGGCACATTTTGCATGGAGCACTGGGTGTGGTGCATGAACAATTAATCTCGTAACACTGAAAAAATAAACGTATTTGGGAAAAAAACATCTAACTAACTCTGGCCAATGTTTTGCTGAGGGGACTCTCCTGTAAAGGGTCTTCATTATTTTCTCTTTCAGGCCATGGCCCCTGTGTTTTGGCTCTATCCCCAGTACCTGGAGCCATGGCTAGCACATGAAGGGCACTTGATACCTACTGGCTGAATAAATAAATACCTATGTCCCCTCTGTCTCAATTGGAGATATAGCCAGGGAGGATAAAGGTATCAGCTTTACCCAAAGTTGGTGATTTACATTTCTGGGGACCCACAGACTTGGTACAATAACTAGCTTATTAAGCATCTGACCTTCCCCGGAATGAATACCCTCATTAAAAAAAAGAAAAAGAATGAATACCCTCTGAGGTGCTTCTTCAGAGACAAAACGTGTAAACAAATAATAATATCACCAAACCTTATGGGAACTCAGAGAAGGGAGCATGAAGTATGTATGGAGGAGAAGTTATTTAACATGATGTTGAGGCTGATGAGTTTCCTGAAGATGAGGAAGGGCATCATGGGTAGAGAAAACAATGCATTGCAAAGGAAACACAACATCAGTGAACTTGGCCCGGGGGGGAGGAGGAGGGGCAGGAAAGGCTGGGGAGGAACTCAGTCCAGTGGTGTTGGCCTGGGAAGGACCATGCTATCACGTGTGAGCCTCCTTGAGGTACTAGAAAGGAAGTTGTAGAACAGTTGTTGGTGGTTAAGGGATGGAATCAGATACTGAGTGATTTCTGTGTAATCCCTAAGTGGGCTGGCAATATGCCGCTACTCTGAGAGGCAGACAGGGACAGCTAGGGACTTCCGTATCTCGGTTAACGACAACCAATAATGTGGCCACACACAGAGAACTTATGGGCAGGTCCTTTGCCTCCATAGAGAAAGTATGTGACGTAAAGGATATTATTTTAATTATATGTGAAGTAATGTGGGGTTTTGGGGATATAAAGATGACTAAAATGGAAAGACACATAATTATGAATGAAGACAGAGGGTCTGCCTTTGAGGGGCTTACGGTTTAGTTGGGAGATGGACTAGTAAGCAGCTCCTCAACAGACACTGGGGGAAAAATAAGAGCAGTGGTAAGAGAGAATCTTATTTCTGTGTTGTCTCCTTCCTTTAATAGGATGTAGGTGAGTATTTCTAAAATAATAAGTGCTGGGACGCCTGGGTGGCTCAGTGGGTTAGAGCCTCTGCCTTTGGCTCAGGTCATGATCTCAGGGTCCTACGATCGAGCCCCACATCGGGGTCCCTGCTCAGCGGGGAACCTGCTTCCCCCTCTCTCTCTGCCTGCCTCTCTGCCTACTTGTGATCTCTCTCTCTGTCAAATAAATAAATAAGAAATCTTAAAAAAAATTAAAAAATAATAATAAATGCTGAAGCAGTCATTTTTCTGGGCTCTAAACCATGTAAGTGACATTCTTGCCCACATTAACTTATTTTTGGTTTTCTTAATAAAGGTGTAGAATTGGGAAGACTCCAATACTAAGAGGGTTCTCTGGGAGCTCTGCTTAAATAAATGATGGTTCATATTGCTGATAATAGTTTAGAGACAAGGGGATGTAGGATTCCAAAGTCTTGGTTGAGGAGCCAGTCACAATGGCTCTGTTCATGGGGTGTCATTGGAAAGTTCAGTATCATCAGGGTCCTTGTTCAAATCAGAGAGGTTTTACCCTGAGAGTCTTCCCTGAATGGAGTCTCCTTCTCTCCTCTGCATCGTGTTGTGAAGCAACCAATTCTTTCCAAATGTCTGTGATTGTGTATGCCATATACATTATATATACATGGGTCATAATCCCGGTCTGTGGGGTTGGAGATGTGGATGGAAGTCACATTACTCCAGCGGCCCAACCGTGCTACCTGCCTGGGTAAAATTATTATAATTCTGGATTTCCTTACTTGCTTCAAACAAATTTTTTTTTTAATTTTGGTTTATTTATTTGGCAGAGAGAGATCACAAGCAGGCAGAGAGAGAGAGAGGAAGCAGGCTTCCTGCTGAGCAGAGAGCCCGATGTGGGGCTCGATCCCAGGACCCTGAGATCACGACTTGAGCCAAAGACAGAGGCTTTAACCCACTGAGCCACCCAGGCGCCCCGCTTCAAATAAATTTTAATGATTCATAGTGATTTGGCATTGAGGAGGATATGATCAGTATTCTGAGGAGCTTGAAGGACTGTTGCCACGTGAGTCGTCAATAGTTCCTGTGTGCGGAATCTTTCTGTGGGTCATTCATAGATGCAGAATGAAAAAAATTGAAAAAGAAAACTCTCTAAGTAAAAATAAGCAAAGTAAACGAAAAACTTAATTAAAATAATAACAAGGACTATACTTAAAAGCTGGAATGAACATGTATAGTATGAGAAACCTATTAAAAAGCTAACCGCGTGTCAGGCTAAGGAAAACTGAAATATGACGTAGACCATGAAACCAAGAGGTTGAAGGTAAGAAAGCTAAGCCACAGAATTAGAAAAATGACAAAAATATACACAGTTAAGAAGGATAAAAATCAACAAACTAAGAGGACATTTAGAATATTTTGCCAGGAAAATAGTCTGGAAATGTATACATGGGTGGCATGTGTGATTGTCTTTGGGTGAGTGGAAGTATGATTTTTAAAAATTATTCTTTTTGCTTGTTTGTAATATGTGATTTCTCTGATACTATCTTATATTGTATATATAATAAAAAATTATAAGAAAAACTGCCCATGAGATACATGAAATTAAAATAAGCAGACAATAAAGAAGCAAAAATGTAGTTGTATGAGTCTATTTGGCAAAAACTAAAATAAAGAAAGCAGAGAAAATATTCTGCAAAATAGTACAAACCAGAAATTAAAAGATTAAAAAATGTACTAACACATGTAAATATTTACAAAATTTCAGAGACTAAGGGATTTTTAAAAACTAAAAGGCCTAAGGAATGTTCTTTTTTAGGGGCTAAGCCAGGGCACCTCCCTCAGCTTGGGGTCCCTGCACGTCCTCAGAGAGGAGGTCCAAGGACAAAGAGCGAATCTCTGGCCTCTCCAGCTCACCTCACATTAAGGGTCCTGCCTCCTGAGTCCCTCTAAAAGTGTCCAGCAAATGGTGTGGCAGCATCAAATTGCCCTCACTCCCTACCCAAGTGGTAAAGCGATCAGGAGGGAAGGCACACGCACAGTTTTCTGAAACATGCCTTGAATGTGGCCATTAGGAGGTTGCTGTTTTTCTTCATTGTCTCGGCAACTGCGCACGTCCAGGAGAAGAAAGAAGAGGATGAATTTGTACTGGGCATTTACTTTGCGTCAGGAATCATCTATTCTGCAGGAAGCATATTACTGTGCTCTTTCTTTTGGTCTTGACCACGTCTTATAAGGTAAATATTTTAGTGCCAGTTTTGAGACTGAGGAATCAAAGGTATATAATTTGCTCAAGGCTACATCCAGCCGTGGAAGTCTAACTCTAAGATCCTTGGAACTTCGGGACGCCTGGGTGGCTCGGTTGGTTGAGCGACTGCCTTTGGCTCAGGTCATGATCCCAGAGTCTTGGGATTGAGTCCCGCATCGGGCTCCTTGCTCCACAGGGAGCCTGCTCCTCTCTCTGCCTCTGCCTGCTTGTGTTCTCTCTCTGTTAAATGAATAAATAAAAAATCTTTAAAAAAAAAAAAAAAGATCCTTGGAACTTCTACCATGCCACGCTAACTGAGGAAATGCTCTTAAGCAGAGCCGTTCCAAGCTCCCTTCTAGAATAGACAGGAAGCCTGTGAAAATGGAGGCACTTCGCGGAAACCAAGCGAGGGCATAGGGGGTCAGAACACACCTACCTGGCGGTCCTGGTGAGCACGAGGGCCATGCCGACAGGGGCCGTGACCCAGCTCTTTGCCTGCCAGTGAGGAGGGGGGCCTCTGGTAGTGGGGGAGTAGCAGAGAGCCTACAAGTCAGGTGGGCAGTGGTTCTCAGAGGGTGGCCTCCAGACCAGCAGCATTGGCATCACCTGTGAGCCTGTGGGAGCAAAGTAGAGTCTCAAGTCCCACCCCGACCTACTGAATCTGAGTTTCTGGGGATGAGCAGAGGAGACTGGACAAGATCTTCAGGTGATTTTCAAGCACAATAAGGTTTGCAAACCCTTGCTGTGGGGGGACCAAGGACTTGGATGGGGAATTTGGGGGCAGAATAAGGGAGCTTCGATGTCGTGGGGGAGGGGATGGTAGGTAGATGAGACTCCGAGCTCGTCAACGGTATGAGAGATGAGGTTCTTTTTTTTTTTTTTTAATTTTCATTAACATATAATGTATTATTTACCCCAGGGTACATGTCTGCGAATCATCCGGCTTACACATTTCACAGCATTTGCCATAGCACATACCCTCCCCAATGGAGAGATGAGGTTCTGATGGGCAGAATAAGAAACAGGTGCGGTGGGCGGAGAATGGGGGCAGGTGTGGGGGTGGGAAATAGCCTGGGATCAAGACCATGTCTCAGTCGCCAACAGCAACCCCTGTCCTAAGGCTCACTTCAGGCCTAGGTGATGGTAGGGCTGTTGCCACCCATCCCACAGGGGAGCTGGAAGATTGCAAAGCAAACTAATGTAAGTGTGTGGCTGACATAGAGTCAGTGCTCAAAAACTAGTACTTGAATTTGGATTTAAACGGGGCACTGAGTGGAAGGGGAAAGAGTGAGGGAGGCAGCAGTCCCTTTCACTGTCATGGTGACCCTGGCCCACTAAGGCAACTCCTGTGGTGAAAACGTTCCCCTCTGGCGTCCAGACAACTGAAGTTTTACCTAGAAAGGTAAGTTCTCGACTTGAACGTATTTGAACAGTGAAGCAAACATTTTGCCCATCTTCTGTAGAAGCAAAGGCTAAGTACATCTCTCAAGAGACAAAGGGATAGGTTTTCCCCAAGTTAGACATTTTGTGCAGGGCAGGGGCGGAGTGTGGCCTGAACAAGGGCATCAGGCACTCAGATGGAGAAGACCTGGAGTGGAATCAGAGCTGGTCTGCAACCCAGCTGGGCAAACTCAGCAGGCGAGTTGTAGGGTCTTCATTTCCAAAGGAGGGATAATTCTCCACCTCCAGGTATTGCGAGGATTGGAGAAAACAGCCCTGATGGTTCTGGGCACGTGCCAGCCGGTAAGAAATGTTTTCTTTTTCTTTTTTTTTTTTTTAAGATATTATTTATTTATTAGAGAGAGAGAGACTGAGAATGAGAGGGGAGAAGGTCAGAGGGAGAAGCAGACTTCCCGCAGAGCCGGGAGTCCGATATGGGACTCGATCCCGGGACTCCGGGATCATGACCTGAGCCGAAGGCAGTCGCTCAACCAACTGAGCCACCCAGGCGCCCAAGAAATGTTTTCTTAATCAGGATTCTATACCTCGCCTTTGCCCTGACGAGAGCCCGGGAAGCTACTCTGCGGCTGCACTTGAGCAATCCCACCTCCACAGGGTTTGCTAACCTGGGCTCTTTTGAGGAAGCTGTGTCTGTAATGACCTCTTATGTGTTTATGTGACACAACTCCTTTGCCCTTGGATACTTCATGTTCCCCAGTCTTTACTGGGTCGGGACGGATACTTGCCATGATGACTGACCAGCTTCTCTGGGCACTGTAAGCTGTTCTGGGCACCGTCTCTTTCTCCTGTTGGTTCTGGAGTCAGGGAAGCCCTGCCCCTCTCTACTCTCTTCTGTTTGGAGACCTTCCAGCTGGGAATGGGGTCTGTTTCTGGCCGATGCGAACGAGACTAAGACAAGAAGCAGCTGGGAAACAGCATCATTTCATGGGCACTGATTTTATGGTAAGGCCAGGGGTGGGGGGCGCGACTGCAAATGGGGGACATTTTTAGTTTCTGTAATAGTCTCCTCTAGAGACATTGGGAGAGAAAAAGAAAAATCAAACACTCAGTCTGCTCTCTTACCCCAGGCTCCATAATTTGCCTTTTACTTTCTGCATTTTCCTATTGGAGTTGGAAAAGCAGAGGACCCAAACAATCAGCAACAGATGTCCTCGCGTAATCTGCATGGTACATGACTTCAGTTAGCATGCAAATTGTCATCCTAGGGCGGTTCCAGGGGCTGCTGAAAAGACAGCGGGCCTGCTTTGCAAAAATAGAGAGGGGCCATGATTAAAATGTCTGGCTCCAATCATATGTTTAATTACAAGCCCTTTTTTATCTCAATTACAATGACTGGTAGCTATTACGACACAATATTGAAAATGTGTATGACGCATGGTGGCACTCGGAAGGCTGAGAGGTGGTATGTGTTTGATCAAAATGATCAAAGCTCCTTGCCATTGAGAGCCCCCTCTCCTTCTGCCTCGTCTGATCCACTTAGACGAGCAAAATATGATTTATAGGAGACAGTTTATGTGATTTTCATTCCCCGAGAGCGGGGGCATAATTTTTGCACCACCGTTTCCCCCAGAAACGATGGGAGCTTGACAATGGCTTATAAATGCACAGTCACAGACCCTACTCCATGGTTGTCTACAAGCCTCTCTCAGGCTGCCGCTTTAATTTACTCTATGTTCAAACACTGTTGAATTGTATTATTTGTGTAATCAGAAAAAGACCAAAAAAACAAAAACCAATCTTAAAAGCTCGGAGAGGAGAAGGTTCTTGATTATTTCAGTTTATTCGTCCATCCATCCAGTTTGTCTTTTGTCCCCAAAAGTTAGTTTCAATAAAACTAAAAGTGATTTTTTTTCACAAGATGATAGGAAGTTTTACTACTTGGTTGAGATAAAGATTGAGTTTCATTACGTAAACTTGTGGAAGTGGCATTAGTAGAGAAAGCTGCTGTTGTGTCCCTTCTAAGAACTATGCGTATTGTTTGTTATTCTTTCATGGTTTTGTCCTTTAGCTGAAACTCTGGAAGGCAGAGAAAGAGCTAAGACTAACTTGGTTGGCATGCCTCATCATGGGTATTTTATTTTATTTTATAATAAAATATAATTTATAAAATTTTTTTATAAAAAAAATTTTTCTTTAGGCTCACTGCTGAGCAGGGAGCCCAATGTGGGGCTCGATCCCAGGAGTCCAAGACCGTGATCCAAGCCACCCAGGTGCCCCTCATCATGGATTTTTTAAACAGGTAACCAGCATTAGGAGGAAAGCTAAGTTTGCTAACACCTGGATGAAAAAAATCTCATTTGGGCTCAATTTTATCAGATAAAATTATTGTACACATTTCACAGCTAGGTAGCAGTGTATTTTTCACATCTCAAAGACTTTTGGTGAGGACGTCATACAAAATTTGGGTTGTGGTTTCACATATACTTCTCTCTTTTGGAGGTGTCCTGCCTATCTTGTTCTTTTGCCTTGGTTATTGTTGTATAACAAAAACAAAAATATTCTTAACTAGCAACAAGAAATTGAATTAAGTATTTATTTTGCGGCTGTCCAGCACTCAGCCCTATGCTGGGGGCTGCCTGGGGGCTCCGGCTGACATGTTAAGGCTTGAATCCTGTCCTCAAGGACTTGCTAGCTTAGTGCAAGTTCTTACATCTAAGAAGTTAAGATAAAGGGATGGATGGAAGGACAGATAGATTGGATGTTGGAGACAGAGGGAGGAAAAAGCTTGAGCACAGAAAATGAAATGGCTACAGTCCTCTAATCCTTTATCAGCTATGTCCTGCTAATATAGGTTCCCAAGGAAGGGGAGGGAAGGAACATTCCATGGAAGAGCACACTGTTTTGTGCCATAAGGCATTGGCTCCAAATGGTTTTGTTGAAATCCGAGGCATCGTTGGCTGAGATGCATCCTGGGTGCATCACTGCTTTTGGATCTGTGACCTAGGGTTTGCCCTAAAAACAGACTGAATGACCTATTGAGTTCTTCCCTTAGTGCAGCCCTTTAGATCCTATACCAACAAGTAACTGTGTGCAATGCCTTGTAGGAAGGCCTTAATGCGTGTTTTCTTAGTTAGTCCTCACAAAACTCTTTGAAGTAAATACCATTTTCCCTCCCCAATGGTTTAGGGGAAGCAAGTGAGACACAGAGAAACTAAGTGACTTACCCATGTTAGGGCTCAAGTAGTCAACATTTAGAACCTCACTGTTTAACTGCGATACTGAATTATTGAAGTGTAGATTGAAAGTAAGAAGCTAAGCCCAGAGAGAGATGGAAAAACTTCACAGGAGAAAAAGATTACATTTACCCAATATAGTCTTACCATATTCCTGCCACTGAAACTCCATGCCTTACTCCAATGAACCAGGTGGCTCAGTCAGGAAAGCATAGGACTCTTGATCTTGGGGTCATGAGTCCAAGCCCCACTTGGGTGATGTGCTTACTTAAAAAAATGGCAGTGAACCAGTTTTATTCCAGTCTCTGCTTGCCCCCAATCTCACTCTCCTCTTTGGGAGAAGGATAGAGGTGTGGGGTGTGTGTGTGTGTGTGAGATGCCCTTTGTTGCAAAGTATGAACTGTTGGGGCAGGATAAAAAGCTGAAGTTTGACAATCTACAGCTGACCTTAAGCTGGTCTTTGAAGAATGAGGAGAAACTGAATAAGCAGTCAGGAAAGGGAGGACACACTCAGTTTGTGGAGGTAGGCATCTAGAAGGACGGAGGGAGCAGCGTGAATGAAACGGAGGGGTCATCAGGGCCACTGTGGGGTCTCCGCAGAGCAAGAGTAGAAGTGGATGGCTCGTATAGGTGAGGCTCAGAGACATTGTTGAGGATCCTATATCAGGTTTCTTTAACTTTCCAGGTTGCACATCCCCTTTCCCTGTCTTGTGAGCTGATAGTATTTGGGACAGCCTGGGTACCATAACGGTGTGGTCCGAGGCTCTCAGATAACCCCACAGTGGGACAGATACCAGGATTGACATGGTGACAGAAGGGAGTCTTCGGAATTTCTAGAGGTTGTTCCCACACTTGTCCTGGTGTCCCAAGAAGACTTCAGGATTACTGCTGGGCAAAACTAGTCACAAGGAAGCCTTAAAAAAAGACAACCAGCAAAAATGTTTGGCGGGAACTAATGGAATGTCTGGATCATCACAGCTGCATCAACGTGTTAAAAAATACCAGCCACTTGTATTTCCTAAGAAATGCCTTTGAGTTTCATCACTTGCTCCTCATGGTGCAGTGATGGGAATGACCATTAAATGTCACTGCTGTAGGAGGGTCAGAGCCCCTGGTGTGTTCGGAAGGACTAGACCCAGACTCCTCAGAGCCAACTACATGTATGCAGTGACTCTGATGTGCTCTCTAAACTCAGCTACCTCATGATTAAGAGAAAGACTTTAATTTCCTGGTGTTTTATACTTCATTAGTGCACTGCCTGTGTGTGTGGTCAGTATGAGGGGATTACCCCACCATGAGTCAGACTGAGTTTTGCATTGTTTTCTAGGGCTGAAGATCTGCTCCTCTCTTCCCCAGCCCACCCCCGTGTGCACGTTCTCCCTCCTGCCCATGGAGTTTGGTTGTGAATTTAGGCTCTGGGCAATACTGTGACTCTGGAGTTTTCACAAGTCCATTAGCAGCACAACCCATGTGACTCTTCCAGGCATAACAAGAAACACACCTTTTCACCTCCAGGTTCATCTAGAACTTTTCCAAAAGGAAACCTGAATATCTTCTTGGGTGAAGTAACTCACAAAGCATTTAATTTAGTTCACATTTTTAAAATGCTAACATACTGTAATGTCAAATTGCCACAAACTGGGTAACAAGAGAAATTTATTCTCTCACCATTCTGGAGCCCAGAAGTCTGAAATCAAAATGTTACCAGGGCCATCCTCCCTCCAGACTCTCCAGGAAGAATCCTTCCTTGCCTCTTCCAGCTTCTGGTGGCTCCAGGCTTTCCTGGCTTATGGCTGCATGACTCTGATCTCTGCCTTGTCTTCACATGGGCTTGTGTGTGTGTGTGTGTGTGTGTGTGTGTGTGTGTGTGTTTCTATCTCTCATAAGGACTCTTGTCATTGGATTTAAGGCCCACTTGGATAATCCAGGATGATCTCATCTCAAGGTCCTTAATTGAATTACAGCTGCAAAGACCCTTTTTCCAAATAAGGTCACATTCACAGTTTCCAGGGGTTATGACATGAACATATCTTTTTGGGGGTCACCATTCAGTCCATTACAAACAATCTCCCTAAATAAGCTACCTTGAGGAAAGATTATGCTAGCAACTATAAGACAGCAAATGTTTAAATACATTAGTAACTTTTAAGATGTAGAATGTTTTAAGAATATTCCTGGTCAGAGACTAGGAAATACATTGGCATTTCCCTACATTAAAATACCCTGGGTTTGAGACCTGGTCCACTATTTACCAGTTGCGAGCTGGTGTGTCCTCTGGCCCAACCTCAGGTCCTTCCCCTCTCATAGGAGCTGATCACTTTGGATGGTAGGAGGATAAAATGCCACGTGACTCACTGTGCAGACTGAAGAGTAGTTGGCAGACATAGAAGAATTTGATGCTGTTAAAGGGATGTGAGAACTTGCGAAGTAGTTCACTTTTGGGGGGCATACTACCAAGATGCTTTTTTTTTTCAGATTTTATTTATTTGAGAGAGAGAGCAGGAGCAGGGGGAGGGACAAAAGGAGAGGGAGAAGCAGACTCCCCAAGGAGTAGGGAGCCTGACGTGGGACTTGATCCCAGGACCCTGAGATCATGACTTGAGCCAAAGGCAGACGCTTAGCAGACTGAGCCACCGAGGTGCCCCCTAACATGCTTCTAAGTCCATGAAACCATCCAGGTTTGTATTATACCATTTGAATTAAACACTTTTGGTAGGAAGCAAATAACTTTGAATTAGGAGGATTTCTTCAAAATGTATATAGACGTGTACTCTATCAAAGAACATCTAATGGTAAGAGATTAGATAACCGAGACTTCCTTTTGTAGTCCTTGGCACATCCTTTGACCTCAGAAAATCATTCTACATTGAGAAAACTGTAGTAACAAAAGAGGAATCAGCAGGTAATGAAGGCACAACAGACTTAACGGAGGGCAGCTTTGTTGTGTAAACACCTTTAACTGCAAGGTTTTTAATGACTGCGAAATCATGCACAAGAGAAATTTTAACTCACAGAGGTCATCTTTAAAGTGTAAGAGCAGATTTTCAAAACCATTTGTTTTAATGGTGCCTCATCAGCTGTTAAAAAACCCTTTTGAGTCACTATTTAATCTTACAAATGTTAAGTATTCTTTGTAGACAGGAACTGTCTGTTAAAGTAATATTTGACATCTAGTGAATCAAAAATACTTTACAATGAAAGGCTGACATCTGTTTACTATATAAAAAAGAGTGCTGTGTATTTTTACTAGAAGAATTTTCCTTTAATAAGGCAGCCAAAAGTCATCTACACATACCAAACCAATTTACAGCCAAAACCTGTCGAATACCAACACAGCATCATGGGTGCTTAGCAATCCGTTTCTTACCCTCTTCCCCCCCCCACCCCCCACTCCCAGTATTTCCCTGCTTTGGGATTGGATTTGTATAGGAAATATTTCATATTTTATATTTTTTTGAGGGAAAGGATAAAATAATAATAAAAATGTTATTGACTTGGTGAGCTTCAATCTTTTCAGTGCTCTTAACTTTGACTCCATTACATTGGAAGTAGATCTTCTTTAAGGAGAGCAAAGGCAACCAAGCTCTTTTTATATTTTTCAATGTATGTAGTAGCAAACAAAGTCTGTACGTTTGGCCAATTGCATCTGAAATCTGTCTAAGTCACTACAATTAGGAAGAGATCAGACAGAAGGCAGTCAACTCGGTAAAGAGTTTAAATCTGTGTGTAATCTCATACAGGTGCTGCTTCCTGTGCTGTGGAAAATCCCTCATCACAAAACAGGCCAACTGAGCCACACCTGGGTTTAAGCAGAACATCTGGACCTACTCTTTCCTACTCACTCATGTTCTTCAAATCTTCCCTAAACAAATGGCGCTTTAGCACAAGTCTGACACCAGAGATTTGTAAGCCCGATGTGCACTGCCAAATCCAGTTTGATACAAAACACAGCTACCCTTCTCAAATCAAATACATTACAGATATGATACCCCAGTCATATATTTCAATTAGTCAAGCCTCGCGTAATTTATGGAGGTCATTTCTACCAGTAGTAATAAATTTCATAACAGCATTAACAATTAAACAGGGAATTTGGGGGAAGGTTGGAATCCAGCATCTATTAAATGCTCTAGCATTCATTGGTTATATGCTCTTTGTTTGCTAGTCATACAACCATTGGCTGGGAAAGTCCTGAAAAGTAAAGGTTGGCGTGAATATAATTAATGGAAGGCCAGTGGGTCTGTTTCCTTAAAAAAAAACACATATCTGTTAAGCTCCTAAATGTCTGACTTTTACTTAATGAAGCCTCTTAATTTTTAGATACACAATTCTGGGAGAGTTTTGTAACTGATTAATAACTATGTGTTGTGTGTATGCACCAGGCTTAGCATTATGCTGGAATAATGGAACTTACAAGTGATCTAACAAACTATCAGGAAACTATCAATGTAATTTTGTGGCCTTACATGTGGCCTTTTAGTAAGTGTTTTATGTGGAATTTTGGCATTTCGGTTTAGGTGGATGCCAGGGAATAGGAATGGTCAGCATGAGGAATGAATGGTATGGAGTAGATATGCCTTTCATGGCTCCCATAAAATATGCAGGAACGATGGGGATTGTGTGATGCAGATCACGAATATATGTGTACATTTTAGGTGAACACATATAACTATATCTTCTGGTGTTAACATTTTGAATTGCTAAACAGTTCCCAGTAGAAAATTTATTATACTTGCAAAGCTGTCCTGTTTTTTGTTTGAATTCTTTGGATTCACTTGGTATCAGTCAAGCTCTTCATCTCTGAGAGAACTTGGGGATAGAGATCAAGGTGGGATGGAGTGAGCGATGGAGAAAGAGGAGCACAAAGAGCACTTTTCACTCATAACCAACAGGTAATAAACCAGAATGCAGGCTCTGGAATGTTCAGAAAGCAATCTCAACTCTAAGAGGGTATTGCTAGTTTAGCAGATAGCTCTGAAACGCCAAGAGATACCTTATATTCCTGAGAATCAAGAGACTACCCAGGGTATCCCTTGGATTTCAGGGTAACTTAGGTCTGGTTCAGATGCTCCCAAGGAAAGGGTAGTGGGAATGAGATGTACCCTGGATAAGCAGGTACATCTGCCTTGACTTGGTGTTGAAGTGACTTGACAATGAACTGAACTTTAGTGCCTCTTGGTAATGTGTCTTGGTCATTCAAATAATGGAAGGTCTTGATTTTATTTTCCAAAAGTTCTCTGCAGCATGGTTTGTTTTTGGTTGGATGGAGGCAAGATTATGGTACTGAATATGTGAACTAAATACGCATTCAGTTTTGAGAAATCTCAAGATGTTTGTAAAAACTCAAGTTTGTACTTTGCTTTCAAAGTATGGGTTTCAAAAAAAACCCATAATAGGTTTTTTCCCCCCTCTGATCCTCATATTTTGTGATGGAAATAGAAAGCACCCATATCAAAATTTAAGTTTTCTTGTGTCAATTTCTTGTATCTAAAAGTGAAGGACAATTAAGAATAGAAAGAATTATAGACAGCATGGAAAGTGGGAGAGAAGAACAAAAGTTTTTATAAAGAAAAAAACCAGACTGAGCATGAGTTCTCACAAATGAAAGCTGAAGTGTTTTAAAACATTGGCATGAAGATGGCCTTTATAAAATTCCCAAGAAATGTAAAGGATTGCAAAAAGAAGCTGATGCCCAAATGATGCCCATTTTGGGGGAGAAATGGCCCTCCAAGAGGAAGATGTGATGTATTACGGACATTGGATAACTGCCCTAAAATTGTGTGAGGGTCAAAGCATTTTTGGCAGGGAGGAACAAAATCCAAACCGGATACATAGTGGAGAATCTATAGAAGCTTCCAGACGTGTAAAGAAAGTCAGTGGAGTAACCCTGGTTATAAATAATGGGGACCCTGCATTGTCTGAGTAGGAGGAAAGGAGCTTTATGGAGGCAGAGATCATAGCAGGAAATAATTTGGTTTCCCAGCTCTGGCACAAGGCTTGGCACAGAGTAGATAATCAGTGTTTCTACAAAGTAGAAAATCACCTTTTCAGAGCTGAAAAGGTGTAAAAATCAGCCCAAATGAGCAAGGATGAGAAAGTATTTGTTAAGCAATAAGATAAGAACAGGAGATGATTGTCTGAATTAAAAAAAAAAAACCTGCAAAAGATGACACAAATTAGCCATGTTATGAATGAAATTTAGGTAGGAGATGTTAATCCTAAAAAACTTTCCTGGAAAGATATCTTTCTAAGTTTCAGATCATGTTTTCCAAATAAAACATACCCACATAAGCCCAAGATAAAAGTGAATGGCCCTGTCAAATAGTTCACAAACAAAAAGGCAGAGAAAAAGTGGAATGTCATTGAGATCTGTGACTAACAGTCACATTCCTCATAGTTTTGCTACCTCCCGAGCGGATGGAGCCCAGCACACCTGCTGTCTCGCTGCTCAGTAGTAGCTGCTTGATATCCAGTTGGTTGAATATCTAAATTATTTTGGTAAAGCTACCCAATGCTTTGTTTCTGCACCTACTTTCTAAACATGAGGAAAAAATATGATCTGATATGTATATATATGAAATGAGGATGAGAATATATATGTATATATGTGTATGTATACACATATATACAATTTTTTTCCTACATGAGATCCAAGTGAGAAATGCTGCCTTCTTTTAATTACTGTCTATACCTCCAGGTGCTGTCAATAAAGAACTTAACGGAGGGTGCGAACAAGAAACAATCTGATTGGTTAAGAGACCTGAAGTCTGTGGGATTTTAGTGAAATATTTAGAAATAATTCACCATCATCTTTGTTCAGGAGTCAAGGCAGGAAAAAGAGCCTGAACGAGAACACCAAGGAAATCTAGCGTTTACTGAAAGGACCAATCTAGAGGTCTTAGGAAGACCAAAACATTCAGGATTTTGGTCTTTATTCCTTCGCAAGCCATACAGGACCCTGCCTGGGAAACTTTTTCTCCCTGGTGCGGCTGGGGGAGGCTCACACCTGCAGGTAAGTTGAGGAGCTGCCTCTTGGTGCTGGAGCCAATAAAGAGATCAACCTCTTCACTTTCCCTTGGAGTCTTTAGAAGAATACAGGTTGGTCTCGGAGCTATTTTTTTTTACGTTTTCATTCAATCTCTAAGGTTGAGGTTGATTAATTTTTAAATTAAGCCACACTCTGAAATGAAGTTTAAAATGTCTTAACTTTCAGATAGGAGTGGAATTCTCACCAGTCATTAGAGCTCACTGACGTTACAAATTTGTGGACGGATGTTATCCATTAAGGTAAAAGCAGAAAGGGGCTATAAAGTTGACTCAGAAGGCTAAGTGCTTTACCTTCAGGGAAGCATATATAAAAATCTGTCCTGAACCATATATAGAGTAATAGTTAAAGCTTTGAGCACCTGGTTCTTAACTGGCCAGGCAAAGTCATATAAAATACTGACATACCTTCTACTTACTGTTATTTTGATCTTTAGGCAGGTTACTCTTTTTATTATATATGCTTAGGAATTTAGCTTCAGCGATCTGTCAACCCAGAGGGCATTTATCGAATACCAACCATGTGCCAGTATAAACCTAAGATAATGTTTTAAGTCAGGACTAGGTTTCTCAGTATCTGCCCTGGTCTAATTCCTGGACTAATAGAAATAATGGTTACGTTCAGTAGTTCTTAACACCCTTTCACAGTGATTTGACAAGTTGACATTTTTCAGAGAGTTCACAATCTGCAAGGTGCTGCGTGCTGGGCTTAGTTAGCTGAGCTGCTTAGAAACATGGCCTAATGAGGCCAAGGTTCAATTCCCATATGCCCCAGGTTGTTTTGAAGGCTAACACCGTCTAGGTTCTTGATTTCCCAACTATAGCCGTGTTCAAAAGGAGGACCACTCAAGAGAGGATGAGGCTCAGGGAAAATCCTTTCTTGCTCCTGGAAAAATTACTTAAAGTTCATGAACTGTGATAAATTAATTCAGTATTATCACCTCTGTTAACAAATATCATTTTAGTTAAGGTGGCCTAGACAAATGGGAGAGAGTGGAACCCAAGATTATTATCATAAAAATCAAATTTCTGTGTGTACAATGAAATATCTGGAAAACAATTGCTATTTTTTTTTTTAGCATTTCCTACCTATCCGCTTGTGTTCTAAACTTTTTGATATGTATTAACTAATCTTCATAAGAGTCTTATAAAGTAGGTACTTTCAGTAGCACCATTTTATTCATAAGGAAATTGAAGCAAAAAGACCTTAATCAATTTTCCCCAAGGTCATGCAGGCTGACTGATTCCAGAGTTCCTGTATTAACCACTAGGCTCAATGCAGGCACTGTCTAGAGAGGAAATGCACTGACATAGACAAGAGCTCTCTGAAATAGATAAGAGCTATCAAAGGGTTAACTCCCAGTTCACTGGTGAATGGTAGCTACATAATTGTTCTATTATTTTGACTCTATTGCTGGACCAATAACTTCATCAATTAGCTGAAATTAGGAAATTTTCATCCTTTTGACACTGTTAAAACCTTAAAACCAAGAAAACGTGCACTTGAATGTTCCTTTGCAAATGTTCCCAAGTGTTTTAAAAAGTCTTCTAAATTAACAACTGTCTTTATTATCCATTCAATGAAGCACCATATAAGTTCCTGTGAAAAATTGACCTAGACATTCAAAATCAAAATGAAAGACTTGGATGCTGTTGTCTTCTTATCAGCTCACAACCAAATACAAGTCTTCCTCATCGAAGGGAGCCTCCTGTTGGCCCTAGCTTTCCAGCAAACTGCTTACATCAGCATGGCCTTACTCTTAAGCTGGACTTCTGAAAATCATTCTTATTCTTTAATGCGCTACAGTGTGCCTTCTTGCTCTATTATAATTGCAGTAAGACCTTTAAACATTAGCAGTTCTCTTTTGTAAGTTAACTCTATCTTCACTTGGTCCTTTTATGTCTCCTGCCTTCTTCACCATGTTTGATCTCCCTTACCAAGCCTGCCTTCCTATTTATTATGCTATGTAATTCCACGCCTTCCGAGTTTCTCCTCCCTCTCCTGTCTGGTTGCTGACTCAGCCTGGCTCAAACACTGGCACTGCCTTAAGTTCTTATCCTTAGGCCTCTCCTCTTCTCACCCTCTGTTCTCACCCTGGGTGATCTCATTTCCATCCATGCCCTCAACAGTCCTGCTACATGGCCGATGCCAAAAATTTAATCTGTATAGTCTTGACTTCTCTTCCAAGCACCAGACCTATTTTTCCATCTCCTTGCTACTTTTTTTTCTTTTAGTTGGCCTACCAATATTTCAGACTTAATTTATTCAAACTATGTCCCTGCCTCCAAACTATTCTCAAATTTATGCCTTACCAAACTGGAAATCTGAGTTATCTTTGGTTTTTCCCTGTCCCTTATTCCCTGCTTCCAAGGGTTTGTCAAGTCTTGTTGATTCTGTTTCTAAACATTTTTTGAAATCAATGTTTTCTAAGTCTACTTCTATGCAATAATTGATACTTTTCATCCAAAATTACTGAGTACCTACTAGATGTCAGGCATTGGGCAAAGGATGCAAAATAGATAAGGCTGCCCTCCAACATAAGAGAGAGGACGGAAGGAAACAAGTCACTATTGTGACAGGTGTTATAATGGAAGGAAGGATGTACAATGTGGTCTGGGAATGCAGAAGTGGGAGAACAAGGTGCTACTGGCACAGGGAACAGAAATGGCCAAGCGTGGTGGCTGTACACTAGCTGAAAGGGTTTTTTTTTCTCTTTATGATAGTTATTGTTCTGCCTCTCCCTTCTGGTAGTGAAAGTTTGAGTGTTATGAAAGTCTGTCTGTTCTGTGGTATGTAACCGATGTGAAATTTAAGAGTTGCCCTGTGATTTTGTGTCACTGACAGTAAAGTACAGGAAATTCTATTGAAAAGAACCACTCAAAATTGTCACTGTCACTCTTACTAGAACCAGAAATGAAAGAAATGTATAACAACATGGAAAGTGTCTTTTTAATATTATTTTTCATTTAAAAAGTGTTTAGAAACCTAATTTACTTAGTGGTAGAAGTATAGTTGATCAACTTAAAATTTCATGTTTAATCTGAATATTCTTGAATTTGGGGTTTTACATTATTAAAACTATTATTGTATATCAAAAGGTTAAAAATGGCAATTTTATATGGTTCCACCTAAGAAGTCTATAACTGGTTGTTTTGTTTTGTTTTTTTATTTTATTTATTTGAGAGAGAGAGAGAAAGAGAGAGAGAGAGAGAATGAGAGGGGAGAAGGTCAGAGGGAGAAGCAGACTTCCCACAGAGCTGGGAGCCTGATATGGGACTCGATCCCGGGACTCCGGGGTCATGACCTGAGCCAAAGGCAGTCGCCCAACCAACTGAGCCACCCAGGTGCTCCTGTTTTGTTTTGTTTTGCTGTGTTATTGGGATTAGTAGAATTGAGAATGTATGTTACGGTTCTTAAGGTAACCAAGGAGAGGTCATCTTTATGGCTCAATTATCAACATTCTGCATTCTTATTTGATCCTCTGATTTTCTTATTCCAGTAGAGATTTTTGGATGTTTAGCACTTTACTCTCTATGAAATGAATATATTTGGGGTGGGGGGAAGACGGTATCAAACCAAGCACCATTTAGAAAATCTCATGTAGGTAGTTCTTAGATTTGGAGTGCCCTGAAATAACTATGGATGTTAGAGGTGTGAAGAAATAGGTCTTTCTATTTAAGACAAAGCATCTAAGAATCAGGAGTGTTAATATACCTAACCCTATGCAACTAAGGATTGATAGGACTGGGATTAGAGCTTTTTCTGTTTGAAGAGACTAAGGATATATTCAAGAGTTGGAGAGAGAGAGAGAGAGAGAGAGAGAGAGAGAGAGAGAGAGAGAAAGAAAGAAAGAAAAGGAAGAATTAGAAAGGTTTAAGACAGTATTAAAACATCAACCTCCAGATAACCCATGTCTCCAGATATCCATGACTTTCAATATTTCCATTAATCCATAATCCTGTAGGGTACCTCCTTACATGATTCTCCCAACCAGATCTGTTGCTTTCCCACTGGTCTCCAGATCACCAGATGAACTGTTTAGTGGCAGGAGGAACAGGTTCTTATGGTTCCAGGGGCCAGGATGAAATTTGGTCTTTGGTTCTGTCTATTGGGAAATACAAAAACATTTCTTTAAAGAAAATCAGTTTTCTTTTTTTCCCCAAAATACTTTTATTTTATTTTTTCGGTGTTACAAGATTAATTGTTCATGCAACACACTCAGTGCTCCATGAAATACGTGCCCTCCTCAATACCCATGTAAAATATTCAGTTACTTTGACATATATACTATTGCTTTTATTCCTAAATTTATTGGAAGATTTAATGGAAAAGACATTTCAACTCCTTTCTGGTTCACATGAACTTTGGAAGTGTACTCAGGGAAATTAATTTTGAAGAAATTTGCAGATCGCAAATTTCAATTGCACTCAATGTGAGTTTTATTTACTTATTAATATAATGAAACTCTCAGTCACAGCCAAAGTGTGTATTCCAAAGTGGAGGGTATAATTTTTTAAGGTAATACTGTGTTCTAGAGTCTTTCCAGACATAGATGATATTTAAGAGTTGTCTTAATTAAAAATAGAAGACTATTTTGAAAGCCTAAGATTGTCAGTAGAGCAAAGACATTCTAAAATTATTATTCTACTTTCAGGGTAAGGATATTTAAAAAGTTTCATTTAAGGAAACCCAACAATTGAACACATGACCCTATTCTTCTGTAAAACATATAAAAGACTATGGAAGTAAAATGTATTTTGCTGAAAAGAAGTCACTAGTCATCTTGGTGTACTGACAAAGTACTCACAGTTCTCTTTGAATATTTAAAAGTCTCTTGTATCATGCTCTAGACAAGCTTTTAGATTTCAAAAAAGTCAGCTAAATGACCTCTTTTAAACTCTTCTCACTGTGTCCCAAGCCTAAGGACTAGCGGGATCTTCTAAAGAGTTGGATTTTTTATGAGGTGTTAAATCAACATTGCCAAATGTGACTTTGTGGAGCTCTCTTCAACCCCATAGTGGTAGACTGACGCAGATGACGTGATCATTTGTGTATCTTTAAAGTCTACAATTAACCCTTCTTATAAGGAAAAATGTGGGATGTTTTGGTTATATATAAATCATCATGAATAAAATGCATTTGTATTTATATAGGATGGAGGCCAGGAATCCCTCCGCATATCCATTTATATTTGTTCTGCAGGCTTAAAAATATTGGCAAGACAGGCTGCATGCACGGCATCTTGAGTAAAGATGCATTCTTGATAGACTGATGAGGAAAAATGGATAAACCAGCTTGGGTTTCCTAGACTTTTCTGTGGAAGGAGAGGATTTTGTTTCCAGAGCACAGCAATAATCTCTTACTTCCATAGAGTGCTCTTTAGGTCATCTTGTGTATTATCTCATATCCTTTGTGTTGCACAAGCCTCACAGCTACTCTGACTGCCAAGTAGGGTGGGTAATACCCTCAATTCAAAGTTGAGGAGACCAGCACCCAGGAGGATTTGCTTGCAAATGTAGTGAAAGTGGTCTTCAAGTTCAACATCCATTCTGGGACTTTCACCACAGGAGCCTCATGGTTTGGTCCCAGGAAGATTGAACAGATGAAGTTTTGGAAATCTTTGACCTGCAGCATTTGACTGCTCAGGCTTTAGACTAAGCTGGTGGTTCATGTTTCCAAAATTAGGACTTCAATGATAGAATTATCAGTCTACTTGAAAATGTACTTTTAGTATAGTATGGGAATGCACAGTAAAGGTAAAGAGGCAATTTAATATCTGACCCTTGTGTAAATAGATGGAGATGAAGAGGAAAGAGAACTCAAACAACTATTTTAGTGATTCCCAAGTAACTTTTTGAAGAATTTGGATTCCAAATACTTTGAAGCCTCGTAACATTGTTTTTGAAGTTTATGTTTTAGAATGATCTTAGAGGTGAAATCTTGACCCTTTTTGGATGAATTCCTAATTTCCCTAGTTTAATGAAAAATGGTATAATCATAGCCTGATATTAAGGCTATGCCTACTTTCTTGATAAAATAGTAATTTCTTCTCTTTGGTCGTACTAGCTAAATAAAAGGAATAAATTCTTTCCTTTCTCTTCTTGTTATTTGGGTATTTGTGTGTGTTTTACTTTTCCAACCTAAATCATAAATTCTAAAAAATGGGAACCAAAATCTCTATATTACTAGTTATACAATAAATATCCATTGAATTAAATTACTTGTATAAAATTTGCTAGGTGCCTTTCAAATACTTATTATATATTCTATGTCTATGCAAATCATCTTTCATGTAGTTTTTTCACCATTTTTATTGAGAAATAATTGACTTACCTCACTGTATAAGTTTAAGGCATAGAACATGGTTTGGTTTACATATACTGTGAAATCATCACAATAGGTTTAGCTAACATCAATCTTCTCATATAGATATAATAAAAAAAGGAAGTAAAAGGAAAGAAATTTTTCCTTGTGATGATAACTTTTGGGATTTACTCTCAACAACTTCCCTGTATATGATATAGCAGTATTACCTGTAGTCATCATGTACATTACACCTCTAGTGCTTATGTATCATATATCTGGAAATTTGTGTTTTTTTGACTACCTTCCTCCAATTCCCTCTCCCCCACCTTATAGCTGTGGTAATCACAAGTCTGAATTCTTTCTCTATGATTTTTTTTTTTTTAGATTTCACAAATAAGTGAGATCATACAGGGGGCACCAAGTGGCTCAGTCGGTTAAGCATCCAGCTTCAGCTCAGGTTATGATCTCAGGGTCATGGAATGGAGCCCTGTGCTGAGTTCTCTGATTAGCAGGGAGTCTGCTTTCCCTCTCTCTCTGCTCCCCTACCCGCTCGTGCTCTCTCTCTGAAATAAGTAAATAAATAAGTCTTTAAAAAAATAAGTGAGATCATGCAGTATTTGTCTTTCTCTGTTTTACTTATTTCACTTAGCATAATACCTTCAGAGTTCATCCGTGTTGTCAGAAATGGTAGGATTTCCTTGTGTTGTTGTTTTTTTATGGCCAAATAATACTCCAGTGTGTGTGTGTGTGTGTGTGTGTGTGTGTGTGTGTGTATACCACAACTTCTTTATCCGTTCACTCATCGATGAATGCTTAGGTTCTTTCCATGTCTTTGCTTTTGTAAATAAGGCTGCTATGAACATGGGGGTGCAGATATCTTTTTGAGTTAATGTTTTCATTTCCTTTGGATATATTCCCAGAAGTGGAGTTGCTGGAACATATGGTATTTCTATTGTCAAGTTTTGAGGAAATTCCATACTGTTTTTCATAGTGGCTGCACCAACTTATGACCCCAACAGTGCATAGGGGTTCCCTTTCCTCTACATTCTCACTAGCATTTATCTCTTGTCTTTTTGATGATGTTTGGCAATTTTTAGTAATTTTTTAATAATGGCTCTAAGTCCCTTGTGAATATATAAAATACATACCCACTTAAATAAGATAGATTTTCACCTCAAATTCCTTGGCTATTAAATATTATGTATATGAATGTGCAAAATATAATGAGTACATGTCCTTTACTAGTATGAAGATCACTGTAGTATCACTTAGTTTTTTAATACTGTACTTGATTCACCTTTGAGCTCTGAAATGCTTTGGCTGTGAAACTCTGGGCAAATGACTGTAGTGTTCTAGGCCCCAGTGCCCTCATCTGTAAGACGATGAAGAGAGCTTATATGAGTGTTATAGGGACTGAATGAGGTGATGCATACAGAAAATTGTGCCATATATTATTAGATTATTTTATATATATTAGATATATATATATTAGAATATTTAGAGTCTACTGAATTAAATATATTTAATGATAGATAGACAAATGCTTGTTCCAAATAAGACAAATTTAAGATAAAAGATATCCTTGAGTGGCAGTTGACTTGCTTTCCCAGTTCTTTCCAATCTGAATAAAAATGTTACAGATTTTTTGTTTATGTTTGGAAAGTGAAATCACACAGCTATTCACATTTCTAATTAATTTTTTTTTGTCACAACTCTGGCTATGAGGTCCTGCTTAAAGTTATTTTTTAAGTAGCAAATCCCTAGTAAGTATTTGCTTTCTTTGACTTGCACAGTTCACTAATGTTTGCCTCTTGTGGCTTGTTCTTACTGCTACATTGTCTTTTCCAAAGATGACAACGCCTCCCACCCCACATGTCTCCTGCCTTATCTGAAAACACTGCCAAAGTTACTACAACTCTAAGATGGTAAATTGTTTTAGGGCTGCCAGGAATCCTTTTTGCTATCAAATGTTTACCAGCCTTTAAGAGGCAAGTACTTCCTTGTTACATAAAATCACTAGTTATACGGTTGAGTGGGTTCTTTTGAGTAGTTCCTGACAGCCACAGCAAGGAGAAGGGAAAAGAAAAGCCAAACGGATTTGAGAGAACTCAAGCTATTAATATACCATAGAGTAATGATTCCTAACTTGGCTTTTCTAAGTGTTTACTAAAAGCGCAATCACTTAGGCCCTTTCCCTGGAGATTCTAAGTCAGTGGGCCTGGGGTGAGGATCCAAATCTTTTTTTTTTTTTAAAGATTTTATTTATTTGTTTGACAGAGAGGAGAGAGATCACAAGTAGGCAGAGAGGCAGGCAGAGAGAGGGAAGCAGGCTCCCCGCTGAGCAGAGAGCCCCATTCGGGGCTCGATCCCATGACCCTGAGGTCATGACCTGAGCCGAAGGCAGAGGCTTAACCCACTGAGCCTCCGATCCTATGACCCTGAGATCATGACCTGAGTTGAAGGCAGAGGCTTAACCCACTGAGCCACCCAGGCGCCCCCAAATCTGTCTTTTTAACAAATGGGTCATACAGTGCTTCTGATCTGGCCACTTTGGAAAACACTGCATGTAGAAACCTAGGAGAGTACAAAAAAAGCCTCAAGGAAACTCTTATTTCCCTGATTTAGAAATATCAATAAGGAAAGAGGAATAGCAAGAAAAAATAACTTGTACTATTATTCTTAGGATTATTGTGGCTGTTAATAACCATTATGAATGAGGGAGCCAGACTGTCTGGGTTCATACCCAGACTCCCCCACAACAAGTGCAAACTTGGGAAAATATATATATATATAAATATAAATACATATATATAATTTCTTTGCGTGGTGATTCTTTATTTGTAAGAAAGCAGTGATAATATTACCTCCTAGGGCTACTTTGAAGGTTAAGTGAGTCCATATATGTAAAAGTCTTTTAATAGTCCCTGGAACTCATAGTAAGTACTCAGCAAACATTAGCCACCATTAAAAATAATTCCAACACTGTTAATCATAGCAAACTACCACATATAATTCATTGTATTTTCCAAAGATAACAACACTTCCCATCTCACATGTTCTCCACAGTGTGATCTTGCTACTCCTCACGTGAAGAGGAGAGTCTGATTCCTCGTTCCTTGAATACGGGTGGGCCTAACTGCTTTGGCTCATAGATTGCGGTGGGACTTCCAAGGCGTGGTCATAAAAAGTGATGCCACTTGTTGGAACGCTCATGCTTGGAGTCTTGGTTGGCATGTGAGAGCTCTGATTACACTGAGGCCGCCATGCTGGGGGTGGGTTGGAGGAGAACCCAGTCATGTGGAAAAGCTACATGTAGGTGCTCTGGTTGACCATCCTAGTCTTTGATTCATCCCAGCCCTGACATATGAATGAGGGAGGCTCTAGGTAATTCCAACCTTCTGTTGTGGAGTCATCTCTAGCTTTCAAGTCTTCTCAGACATTGTGGAGAAGAGATACACCATTTCTTCATGCCCTGCCCAAATTTCTCACCCACAGAATCTGTAAGCATAATAAACATAGTTGCTATTTTAAGCTACAAAATATTGGAGTAGTTTGTCTTGCAGCAATAGTGGCTGGAACATACATCTTTCCAACTCAATGTAATGACCATATGTCTTGTTCACTACTCAGTCTTCATCACCCAGCACATAGTAGCCTTCAACTATTTGTTGAACGATACACTATATTTTAAATGATTCCTCATGGTTGGGCAACTGGACAGCTTTCCATTATTTGGAAATCCATATTTCCATTATTCTCAGTGATTCTACTTTTCAGAATAAATACCTGGAGGTGGAATTGCTGAGTCATAGAATCTTGCAAATCGTTTTTATATGGAGATATCAAAACATTCAATTGCTGTTATTACCCACAAAGAATTGTGGAGAGAGAGCCTGCCAAAGTTAAACCATCAATGTGCACCTTAAAGAACTAACTAACAGGTGCTAATGAAATGCACATGACTGACTTATAAACCAGAATAGTGACTTTTAAACAGAATACCAACGTATTAACTTTAAAACAGCTAGCTTATGGTTTTCTACGTGATGTCTAGATGTCTAAAAAATAGTTAAAAGGGGCCCATAAGCTGTGTTGAATATTTCTGCAAATCTAACTTATCTTATGTGCTCTAGAATGAAGGCCGGATGCTAACAAGCATAATGAGTTTCATTTCTTTTGGTCAAACCTGTAAGTGAGCCTTCGTTGCTGAAGCATTCTGATGTTGAAATCTTAGGGATTTTGAGGCATAGTTGCTAGCATATACCATTGGCAGAGCCACAGGTAACGTTCTGTTTTGAACACACCCCATCCATTATCTGACCAACTTTGATAAGATACAGTGTGGTAGCCAAAATTAAGGAGTAGCAGTAAACAGTGCTTAAGCATCTAACCCCTTATTTAAATTGCTTATTAACATCACAGCTACGTTAGTAATTTATATGCTTTCATCATATTACTGTGAGCACTTGATGTTTTGGGATCTTTTGGTAAAACCCAGATTTTTTAACAGAGCACACATTACTTAATGTAACTTGTTTGCCCATCAGAAATCTTTCAAATCTATATGGACAAAATAATATAAAACCTTAGAGGCAGATATTTGGAAAATACAGTTATGTGCATGGGGATTATCATTTGCAGTTGTCCAACACTGAGGAACATGTTAAGTTGTTTATAAGCATGACTTTATAACAAAGGGAAATTGATCACTTTTATCATTTCTAAGGTAGTTAGAAAAATCTTGCTTTTTTCTATTCACTGAGAGGAAACATAATAGATTCAAAAACATTGGATTTTTAGGTCGGAGCGGTCAGACTGTAGGTAGGTGATCCAGGGAGAGTCCCTGGAATTCTATGCACCTCATCTGTAATATTGGGATAATATTATCTCATAGACTTTTGTGAGGACTAAATGAGTTAACATATGAAGGATCCAGTCATAATGGATGACACACTGGTGTTTAATGAATGTTAGTGGAATCCAAATTTATCTTTCTACATATCTGTCACCACCTTTCATAACTGGGGCATCCTTTTCCTTGGAAAGTACTGTAAACATAATAATTCCAATTTTTTTCTAGCTACCAGATAGTTCAACCTTATGGTGATCTGCAATTTTGTCAAACTGTCGGGTGAGATTACATCTCTCTTTACATTTGTTGTGCTACTGATAACCCAGGGAACATCACATTTGAAAATGACCTCATACCATGAGATACTAGATAGATGATGAATTGTGTCTGTTTTGTCTTATTTTAGTGTCAGTTCCAGAAACTGACTTTTTCTGATGCTTTTTTTTTTTAAGAGACTGTGGCAGGGAGGGATAGAGGGAGAGGGAGAGAATCTCGAGCAGACTCCATGACCAGTGTGGAGCCCGACTCAGGGCTCGATCCCACGACCCTGAGATCATGATCTCAGCTGAAATCAGGAGTCAGTGGCTTAACTGACTGAGTCACTCAGGCACCCTCTGATTTTATTCTTAACCTCTGATATTATATCATATTTTTGGAACTGGTAGATAGCTATGCATCAATAATACCTTTGAATGAAAATGTAGTTATAAAAATATTACTGGAAGACAACTTAGAATTCATTTGGTTTTGTTATAATTTTCATTTTAGTGGTTATGAAACTGATGTCCAAATAGGTCAAATGCCTACAGGATGAAGCAAAAGCCAACTTAGTAATCACATAATAAGATGCTTTCATTTTATGTATTTGGAGGGCTAGAGATTCACTGTGGTAAAACAAAGGGACTAGCTCTTGGGAATCATGTTTCTTTTTTCCAGTGCATTTCTCAACATCTTTCCTGTGATTTTATAAGCCATAAATTTGATATCATCAAATTAAAAATAGAATATAGATCCCTAACTGCTAATGAGAAAATGCTTCTCACTAGGTTTGAATAAGGTCCCTATGAAAACATTGGGCAAGATTTAGTGAGTCTTCTTGCTATAAAATGAATTACGAAGTAAGACATTTTGAGTTGGAACATAAGGTAACTTTACAGTGACAGTTCTTCAGGTGACTGCAATAATCTTAGTGTCCTTTGTATACATTTTCATTTTGTCTTGAGCCTTAAATCCCAACAAAGCCACTGGAATAACAACAGAATGAAGTCAGTTCCTGGATAGATATGAAGCTCAATTTGACTCCTTATATGGACAAAGCATAGTAGTGCCCCCATCTGTCTTTGGACAACAGGAGCATAAAAATGTACATTGAAGTCAATAAAAATTAGATTTGCTTATTTTCAGAAAAAAGATTTAATATTGTCTTGCTTACACAGACACCGAATGCAAGTATGTATTTACATGTGAAAGGTTTATACATTTACTCCTTTTTCTGGAAGTGAATTATTAAATTTTTTTCAAAGATTATTTATTTGAGAGAGAGGGAGAGACAACGAGCACATGCAGGGGGAGAGGTAGAGGGAGAGGGAGACAAGCAGACTCCCTAGTGAGCATGGAACCTGTGGTGGGGCTTGAGCCCAGGACCAGCTCAAGCCCAGGCTTGAGATTGTAACCTGAGCCGAAATGAAGAGTTGGACGCTTAGCCGACTGAGCCACCCAGGTGCCCCTGGAAGTGAATTATTTTTAAAGATTTTTTTTTTTCTGAGCTCCTTCAACGAAATGCTATAAGATCAGAATAACTTACCAGGTAACCTTTGTCAACTCAATAGCAAGTGGGACAGAATCTACTGTGACCTTAGTGCTGAGGCCTTACTCTGTGTTAAAATCAACTAATTTCTTTAATCAGTTTTTTCTATTTATTACTCTTTTTTGGTTATAGAACCAACAGAGGGAAACTTACATTGTTTTACTCCCATAGTTCTCCTGAATTATTTTTCTAGCTTGCTTCCTATTTTAAAAAGTGAGTGAGGCAAGGGCCCCCCTTTCTGGATACGAATTTTAAACAACTCTGTGCAGAGGGCCAAGATGGAAGTGAGAATTTTATGAAGGTGATTAAGCACAGTTATGTATTTATTCTTTGTAGTAAAGGGACTAAAAAAGAAAAAAGAAAAAGTAGACTATTTGCCAAAAAATGTTTGTTGCCAAAGAGCTGCCTATAATATTGAAAATACTGCTCAACTGTTTTGAATCTGTTCCAAGCCTCCTGACATCAATCCGCCCCCTCAGCCCCATTCCTGTCCAGGTGACCCATGGTGTGTGTTTGTTAATTGCCTGGGAGTAGGGAAGGGGATTGTGATGAGAAAAAGGGATAGAAATAAAAATGTTTTATTTGCAAAATAGTGAGCTTCCATTCAATATTTCCCACATTATATATATGAAAGAAAATAAATTAGAAGACCACAATAAATGATCTTAGGATATTGAAAAGGAAGGTAATTTATAACAGAAAAGCTACTATAGCTTTTAAGTCATCTCGTAGTTTTCTCTTTAGGTGGTTGGGTGTTGGAAGCAACTTATTATCTAGTGACTATTACTGCTAGATCTTACATAATGATATACAAACAAAGCCTAAGAATCACAAGCTTCTCTGGTTGAAGCCCTAAAATATGTTTATGTGATGACGGCAACATGGGAAAAAGTTGGTTATGGGTATTTTTATTTCTTGGCAACACAGTGTCAAATATCCAGTTGGATTTTCTTCAGGCTGAGTATTTGACCACTAAGGGCTGGGAGAGAGGGAAAGTGAGAGTGAGGATGAGAGAGAGAGAGGGAGGGAGGGAGGGAGGAAGGAACTGTTGGAAGGTATAGATTATTTCATCCTGATATTGAGCAACAGATGGTAATAGAGGCTCATTGGCTGTATTTGATTGAACCCTAAGAAATCGCTGTTTTTCTTGGCCACAATTCTTAGATATCAGCAATTTAATATAGTGCATTGTATTAGGTAATAGTGAACATGTATGCTCTCATTCTTATTGATTTAACAACTATTTATTGAGTCTCACTTTATATAAGAGAGTGGGAAGGACCAAAGGGTCTTCTGCAGCCCCTTGGCCTGGGACTAGTGCATTTATTTCTTGCTTTTTGGATTCAGTCCCGCTAGTCTTTAAGATTGGGCTCCAAATCACTTTCTCTGGGAGTTAGTATTTTGTTTCCTTATTTTTTTGTTCTGCAGGGTTCCTGATTTTTACATAAGGGTGATTAACTCATATGTATAATTTTTGTCTTGCTTTTCCATTTAACCTGAGAAAAATATTCCATGTCATAAAATTTTCATAACTATATTTCAAAGGCTATAAAGTATTCCTTTAAGTGGATAGTTTATTAGCCATTCCCATATTTGGAGGATGGTTAGGTAGTTGGGTTACTGTCTTTGTGCATAAAGTTTTTTTCTGTTATTTCAGGTTATTTTCCTAGGATAGAGTCCCCAAAGTGGAATTACTTGGTCAAAGGGCATGAACATAGAAAAATCTCTTGATACATGTCAACTGGAAATAGCTGTATTTTTAATACTGCTTGATATATGAAGTTTGACTCCTCATCAGTCACAGGATATGTTAAAAACAGTTTAAAATGACCTGCAGACATGGTGGTCCAAAACCGTATTCAATGACAATGTCATAGTCTGGATAAAGGAAAAGGTTTGGAGTTGCTGGTATCAAGAGAACCACTAGCTTTTCTCAAAGGGAATAACCTCTGAATAAGTTGATACCAAAAAGAAAGACCAAGTTCCCAATGCATACAAGATTGCTTAAAGTTCTGTTTGTAATTATTTTGCCTTGAGGAAAGAGGAAAAAGGAGACCAAGTGTCAGCCTATGTTTAGGTAGTTTTCTAAAGAACGAGTTACAACTTTCACACCTTGGGAAACAAGAAATAAAAGACAGAGTATTTTAGGTTTCTGTGTTTTGGCCTAAAATAGATGGTAAATCAGAGATAATTTAGTACCGGTCAATAATAACCCATCAAGCATAATTTCAAATTCCCATGCATTTACTATAATGTATCTCCTTAAATAAGATAAAAACAATGGAACTAGTGCTAATTAGGCTCTAACTTCTTTGGGTCTGAGGGAAAATAAGCCATTGAGAAAAAGTGCCTACAACTGACATCATAGCGTTGGGTGAGCTGGGCAGTAGGGAACTTGGGAGAGACAAGGGAGCCACAGAATCAAGGAGTGGCTGCTGTGTATGTTGGCTATTGCTTGTCCAGATGATGCTCTGAGACAGCTTACACTAAAATCCAGAAATAGGGCTCAGCAATAATCAAACCATGGTTCGAGGACGGTCATTAACATCACATGGCTCACAGCTACATCCAGCAAGGGGAAATGCCTGAGCCATGAGAATACCCTGCTGTGGGCTCAGAGTAAAGCATCAGAAGACAGGTGGTGGTCAAGACCTCTCAGAGCCACTTTTGTAGGAAGAAGTATGATGGTTTGGAGGATGGACTACAGATTAGAAACTGGGGGCCACCCCTTACTAACTGTGTGACCTTGGATGAGTCTATGTTTTAGTTTACTCATATGCAATATGGGGATAATAATAGTCCTTGCCTCAGGATGGCTATGAAGATGAAGTGACTTAATACCCACCAAGTGCTTATAATGGTGCTTGGCATGTAGTAGGTGCTATTTACTTTTCCTTCCCTTTACTTTTTCAACCCTACACATCCAAATAGGGTTACAGGAAGCTTCTACTATGTTTTAAATGTGTACCTTTAACAAATGCACATTTTACACATATAGTACAATGTCTATATGAATATCTTCACTTGGGCATAAAATCAGAGTCTAAACCCAAGGTCCTCTGTGATGTGAGATATGACAAGTGGGCCTCCTGGTGCAAAGCCCTGGCATTTATGCCATTGCTTTCTTCCTCGAGCACCACACTGATTAAATAAATGTTTCTTAAAAAAATAGCTGATATTGAGAGAGCACCACTCAACTGCACCATTCGTTGGACTAGGGAGAAACTTTGGTAAAGCGTCTCTGCCTCTCCAATTTTTGTAGCTATTTCAGAGTAGCCATTTTTAGCAGAAATTCAAGCATATTGTTAAGGCTCCATGCATTAGCACTCTTGAGATCTGGATGACTAAGTGTCGTGGAACATTGAGTTCAGAACTAGGAAGAAAAGCAATCAAATTGAGCTCATTCATGGAAAATTCAGGGTTCTTCTGGTGTCCTGACACTGTGTGGTTAAATGGAAGACCAGATACTGGTTATAGGAAATAGTGCAGAACAAAAAGACAAAGGGTTTCTTTTGTTTCTATTTTGGTCAGAGGAAACTGAAGAAACCAAGACTTAATACCAGGTACCCCATGCTTTGGAAGGCAATCTGGAGTAGCTGTGCTTGAAAATTTCTACTTCTGAGTTCAAAGTAGGAGATATTACAGGTCCTTTTTGGAATCAGACATTTGAGAGACTATTATAAAACTTCATACCTGTTTATAAGGTCTTTATGGAACTCATGGTCGGATATGCAAAAATCCTTGGGTATTGAGAAGAGAGGTGCCTGAAACAGGGCCCAAGAAACCCTGTGCATTTTTGATATTCCAGGGACCAGATATCAAGGAAGGGTGTGTTATTTCATCTCTGAAACATGAACACCTCCTAGAGTTGTAACAAAGAATTGTTGTTGACTTTAGGTCACTTGTATGTGTCTGTAGTAAACTTAAGCCCCTTTACTTCTCTTGACAATTCCATTTAACCATTATGTAAGCTCTTTTCAGAGCCTCCTCCCCTCTTGGATAATCATTTTTCCTTGTTTTTCAGTATCAGTGTCTCACAATAACACACCTAATTATGAGATGCCAAAAGCATCATTGACATTATGTTTTTCTTTAATATATACTGGTATATTGAAAAATTTTATAAACAATGTTGATTTTTACTTAAATTCTTTTTTGACATTAAAATAGACTCTAGTAGACCTGAAAGATGTAATTACTTTCAAAATGACTGAAGGGTGAATTAAAAACTTAACTGTCTGATTCTTGTGCTATTAGCTATGTGTGAAAAGAAAAAGTGCAAAATGTGAGTTGAGAAGATTCAATTAAAATTCATGGCAAAACTCACTGGGAGTGAGTCAAATTGGAAAATATTGTTGAAGCCTAACAGAATGTGCGTTATGCCTCTGGGGGTCATTCATTTGAAATCTTTCTCACACACACATGCCATATACATAGATTTTTATCTGTTCCAAGTATATTTGAGCTCATAGAAAGGATATGAAATCTCCTTAAAAGAGAATTTCTTCATTGTTCTCGAGGGTTGTTTCTACTTTGGTCTCACATGTGCTCTTGCTAGGTAGTTCTTTCAGCTGTTGAGATCACTCAGTTGGTGTGCTGCTTTGTGTCTGACAGGAGGAGTAACAAAACAGCCTCAGAGATAAGGACTAGTTGAAACAATCATGGGCGATGCAGGGAAAGATTAAAGACAACTGGAGAATTTGCTGGAAGAGCATGAAAAATAAATTGCCTGAGTAAAGTAATGGCTAATGAAGCCACTCCTAGAAACCAGCTAAAATTGTTAAAGACTATTCTTAAATACTTTTAGGAGTGCTTCTCTTTAAAATTTGTGTACACAGGGAAACTATATTATAATATCACTTCTACTTTAAATTTAACTTGGAAATACATCTTTTACTGGACTTAAAAGAAATTGGAATACACTCTCTCACTGTTGCAAGATTCTGACTTCATTCCTTATGTCTTGCCAACAGCCTTCCAAACTGTGAAAATTACATAGTAATCTGAAGAATAATTTAGTGTATTGTCAAGAATTATCCTCGAAGTTAATAATTAACATACATTAGCATGTATTAACTAACTTTTCTTCATGGGCTATATTATTCCCACAAATACAACCAGTATTTTTTTTATCAGCTGATCATTTTCATGGGAAAATGTAAGCAAAAGTTCTGCAGGCTAGAAATATTTAACTTGAACATATCTATAGAATATTGACATTTCTGAGATGAAGGTCTTATATCAATATATACTTTAATTCAGGTGTGGGTGAAGGGAACAGAAGGTGGCTAAATTTAAGTGTATAAGTTGGCATATGTATACTTTCTAGATGCGAGGAGAAAGAATAAATAGAGTTTTAGGAAAATAGATATTCTTCTACTTCCAAACACTGTGTTTCATACGAAAGTAATTTATTGAGAATCTAAGTTATAAATCTTTAGCTTATGGCTACAGCAAGGGCTTCAGCTAAAACCCCAACTATATACTCTCTGAGATTCCAGCATATCTAACAGACTTGTCCTGTGCCTGTCTGGGGACTCTTTGAAAAAGGTCCAAGAGGCCTCCTGAGAAGAAGTGAGTCATCCTGAGGAATAGTCATCCTAAAACAGAGAAGAGGTTGAGGAACAAAGACCTGTATGAACGAAGGGGTAGTTTTACATGTGTGTTGCTCATCTTTGTCTTCCATGGGTCCTTATTTTTCTTGGGGAGTGTGTCAGATCTCACGTGTAAGATTCAAAGTCAAGCCACTTCGAGATTTTTTACTCAAATGTCCGAGATAGTAGTGAGTGGCACCGTTTTGTGATGTGGTAGCAGAGCATGTGAGGAAGCGAGGCCTCTGTGCTGAGCAGGTCGTGGGCAGTGCACAGCTCTGGGATGGGGGTCGATCACATGTCAACTCAGAGGCAAGGGCCCTCAGAGGAAGTGTTCTTTCCACTTCAGTAGGGGGACCCTTGGTGTAGGACTGCCACGACTTGGGCAGGAGGCAGCTTTGATGTAGTACGTGTCTTGCGGCGTGGAGAGCTTGAGATGTTGGAGTAGTTTTGGAAGCGCGGTCTGAGGCTGTCACTTATGCCAGTAGTGGGAGAAGCAGCAGCAGGCAGGGTGCCATGTGGGAGCGAGGAGGGGTAGGGTGTGCATCCCCTGAAAATATCCAGCAGGGACTCCAGAGTGGTAGCCCAAAAATCGAACTGAGGGAGAGAGGATGAAAGTAAAGAAGAAAGTGTTTTGTGACTTGAACCCTTACATATACCTTTCCAACTCATGTGGCTTTTGGAAAAGTGGATGTTTTGCATTATAATCATTTTATATTTCAGAAATAAAAAACAGGAACTTATTATTTGGTAATAAAGAATACAATGATGACTATATATTAAATGGCCAGTAAGTGTCAGTGCATAGACTACTAGCGTAGTTTCCTCCTGAGGGCTGATCAGAGTCCAAGTCCAAAAGGGTGGTGGGGCCGGGATGGCTGAGATTCTCAAGGCTGCGGTATAGACAGTATTTCAGGCAGCCATGTCCATTCTGTGCATATGTGTCCAATCTGTGTGGACATCTCTTTTCTACTACAATTACTTTTCAAATCAGGGACTTAACCCGTTCCTAGAACAGATGTGTGTTGTTCCTTCCCTCTAATCTGTAACTGCCTGGAATGATTCAGTAAGTGCCCTTTTACCCATTTCATGGATAGCAAAGTTGAGGTTCGTAGAAGTCAAACTGCAACTGTGATTCAGTAAAGGAACAGCCATATGACTGAATCATCCAATTAGGTCTCTGATTTGGCAAATCTTCAAGCTGTGGTTGATTCTCTTGACTCATCCTCACATCTAGCTTTGTATAAATGCTCTGAAGATGACTTTTCAGTCCTGAGAAAGGACATGGCCTCTAACTGAGGTCTGTTTCTTTATGAAGCAAGACGACATGGGATTTACCGCAAACATGGAGAAATGGGAACCTGAGTTTGGTTTCTCTCTATGTCCGTCTATCAGCATAATTACTTTGTTCTGGTTGTTGTTATACAAACAACAATCTGGTTGTTGTTCTGATGTCTATATACAAACAAATGGGAAAACTTTATAAGAATTATACATGGGTATTGTCTCTTATGCAAACAGGAAATTAACAGGAAAAATTATGGGAAAGAAGATTGGGTAAGAATACAAAGTGATTCGTACTTGGCTTTGGAAAAGCTAGAGATCCTTGCACGTAAACAGTTACTGCTCTACTTTGTTATTTAGCGGTCACATGTGTGATTTTCATTGTCTAATTAAATTTTAGACTCCCTGAAGGTAAACATTGTCACTTATTCTTTGTACTCTTTGCAGTGTCTTAGTACAGGGCAAACAGAGTAGACAACCGTGAAATTGTTTTTGTATTGAAATAAATACTTAAAATGAATCTGAGTCTTAATTCCTGATAAGGCATATGTTCTAAAACCACCTCCATTTATTTGACCTTGAAAGTGATCACATGCAGGACATGAAGTTGTCCCCTTGTCCTGCAGGGTTTGGACCAAACGTCAGCTTTTCCAGGAAGCCTTTCCAGGCTCCTCACTTTGGGCTGGATGCATCCTCTCTGTGTTCTGTACGTACTGAATTCGAGGCCTTCATCTCCCCATTTTAAAATTGATTTGATTTGCCTGTTTTCTCTATAGGTTTGAGAGCTTGAGGGCAAGAATCACAATTTTCTCTGCACCCACAGTGCTTTCCCCAAGTCTCCTACTTGCTACATAATAGATGCTCAGTAAACTTAAGTGTGAAGGACTGGTCCTTACAGTCCTTTTATAAACGACAATTTATTTATATCTGGAAATCTAGTCACTTCCCAGTGGAAGCATTTATTTTTAGATGGCCGAACCACCTCGACACTAATGTGGAGTCCCTAAAATCCATTAGCTCTGATTTAAATATAATGTGAGACAAAGAGGGAACCATGGCAATGAAACTGAAGTCCTCAGTATGACCATACTTTTGGGATATTATGTATTCCTATCTCCATTGGCTTCTTCCATTCTAGATGGCTTTGGGAGTGCTCTCACATTCTGTGTGCATGGGAGTGACTGGAGAAAAATGAGAAGTCAACAGTTCTGTGATGTATAAATGTGACATTATTTATTTGAATCTCATCTTGAACTGTTGTGGAAAGGAACTGCTGCTGTTTGACTTTTCTTTTTATACTTAATAAGCGATAAGACTGCTTGAGGATGTATTTCTTTTCTTTCTCCCTCCTGTCTAGCATCCTTAGCATCTATGGTTTTCCATTCATTGTCATGACATATTGCTTAAGGTTGAGCTTCCCTGAGTCCCTGAAATGTTGGTTCTCTCCTTTCCTTTTTTATTTCTGAGGTAATAGAAATCTATCAGTAATATATATTAATCATAGTACATTTTAAACAAAAATATTTAGATAATATTTCCTATACAGCATGTTTACTGATTTATAAAAATAACCTCAAATGGGTCTTTTGTTTGATTCTGTTTTTAACAGTTACAACACATTTGATAACTACATTATCATGGCTGTATTCTCAAGTATCTGGGTGTTACCTTTGAATTGCCAGAATGGTTTCCTGAATTTGTATGTGGTTCTGACCTTTGCCCTATAATGCACAATATAACCATACGATTTTGGTTCTTAATATAAGTCGAAAATGTGCTTCTATATCCACATTCTATGTATCGAGAGGAGAGATTTTTCTTCTAAATTTATAATAGCTAATAATTATAATTGCTAGTATTTTCTTGAAGTATAGCAATAGGATAAGAGCTAAAGAGTTGTGTTGGTGCAGCTTGCTATAGCTAAGTTTATGAGTTCTAACTCTTAATCCAAATGAAATATAATTTTATTTGAGGTAGATCTGCAAGTGGGAGAATGACTATTAATTCTGCAATTCCAAAATAACTAATGTACTTGGTTTGAAGCCAGGTACACTGTGAGTTCTGGATTTAAGTGCTCTTGTGGGAAATACAGAGAGAGATTTTAACATATGGATTCTCAGAAGAAAATGCAACTGTTCCATACAAGAAATATTGAGTTATTCTTAGTACTTTTTAATGTGTGGTTGACTATATATTTTTGAGTGGTGCCATTTTTAACACTTGGCAACTCAAGCCAAAGATCTTCATTTCCTGAGGTAATTTTAATAACTTACCCATTCATACAGCAAGCATTTAGTAGGGATTGATGGTAATGCCCTGACTTGATTTGATGAGAAATGCAAGGAAGGTAGAAGCAGGATCTGTCTTCATTGGATTTACAATACTGTTGCAAAATAAAACTGATACATGCTTATGTGTGTGTATGTGTGTGTACAAAATGGTACTGATTGTTCATGTATTAAAAAATTGGCAACAACTCCCTACTATGTTGTGATATAGGCAGAGGTTTTGTAACACACGCCTTGAAGGAACTCACCATCTAAAGGTTTATGTGTGGGGCAGTTAGGCCAGAAGGGCGATAATCTAGGGATGAGCCAACCATCTGAGTTGGCATGAGAAGACTGTGGACCCAGCTACACAGTCTACCTGTGAGAACTGAGAGGAGGCTTCAGAGAAGAATGGGAGTTTGAGGAGGTTCTTCAAAGAAACTATAGCCAAGTTGGGTGGGTACACACACACACACACACACACACACACACACACACACACGCTGAAAGAGGGCAAAGAAGAAAAGAGGTTCCTGAAGGGTCAGAAAGGCTCCTTTGAGAACTGAGCTACATCTTGCAAGAAGTTTATATATCACAATGATAAATATTTATAATTTCTATTGTTGAATATATGCATGATCAAGAGAGAAAAATGGCAAGGGAGCCCTGGCAAGAAAATTCTCAGTGGCAAAGGTGTAAGAGGTGGAAATATGTACACAGAAGGAGAGTGGTCCACTTAAATGTAGGTCCTTTTACTAGAAAGAGATCAAGTTAGATGGATTTGAGAATAAACAGCATCTGACTGAAGGGTTGAGTCAAATGAGAAATGAAAGCTGTGTAAAAAAATACAAAAATTGCATGTGTGCTAGTTATTCTAGGGTGCAATATTGTAAATGTTTTAACCAAACTATCAATATACATTGGTTAAATGCAGAGACTGGGTTTGAATCATGACTGTTGCTCCCTGGCTGTGTGACCTTGGGCAAATTATTGATCCTTTCTCTGCCTTAGTGTCCTCATCTATAAAAAGGGGGTAAGTGACAGTTCCTACCTCACAGAGTTGTTATGAGGATTAAAAGAGTTGATATTTTTAAGTGCTTAAAAAAAGCCCGGCACATTAGTACATATATTAAATAAAAAGATATTCAGCAGGCAATAGAAACTCTTATGGGTTCTTAAGCAGGGGATGATATAATAAAATAATGTATGAGGAAGTTCATCCTGGTAATGATATACAGGAGAGACTCGAGTTAGGGAAATTTCTGGAGGCTGGAAGATGAGATGGGGCAGATTTCATGGATATCTGGACAAAGACCATGGGGGCTTGGAGCAGGGTAGAGAAAAACTAAGATCTGAACAGAGGACATATTTCAAAGAAAGAAAGAGCTGTTTGAACTTGGGGGGGTTGGTTATGGGGATGTGTGTTGTAGCCAAAGACGACTCCAGTGTTGAGGTTTTGAGAGACTGGGAAAAGCATGGTGCCATAGACAACAAATGGGGGAAGTTATGCATGGATGGGCCTCAAAGCTTAGTAAATGAAATCTACTGCACTTAGCCTAAATTTGCTCAAATAATAATAATCATTAGCTAGAATTTCATCTTCCTTTGTGCTTTTGTGCAATTCTTTTGCCATCTGTTCTAGGAAAAATTCAGGATGTCATTGCTTTTCAAATGGAAAACAAATTCTGAAAGGAGAGATTTCTTATAATCTATATGTTCCAAGCATTTAACTAAATTAAAAATAAAACAAAGGTAAGGAAGAATTTAACTTTGTAACCACTTGGAATTTTACAGAATAAAATTGGGAAAATTATTACTGAAAAATTATTTTTAGTTGGGAATAAAAAAAGCCCACTGAAACAAAATAAAACAAAACAAAAACTAGGTCAAGAAATGACCCTGAGGCAAAGTCTTAAATCTTAAAGGTCAACAGGTCACTATACTTTAAAAACTGTAATTATAGCTCTTAATTCTTCCACAGGCTTACCGTGTCATGTTAAGGTTATTCACTCTCATATACCATGCCCCATAATGTCACTCGAGGTATTCTTATGGCTTCTCCAGGTATTAAAGAAGCTTGATATGTTTTTGTTTCATTAATCTTTTCTCAGAGGCCAGTGATGAGTTCATCTGACTCTTTTCCATCAAGTTGAAAATTCTTTTCAATTAAAAACTCATCTCTACAGATGGTATTAGCATTAGAAGAGGCCTATTCTGTCTAAAAAAACAAATATTGAGATATTTCAAGAGAAGCTCTATAAATCATTGGAAATAGAGTTGACTAAAGAGTTTCAGTTGTGTGTGTGTGTGTGTGTGTGTGTGTGTGTGTGTTTAATATTAGTAAAAGTTGCTTGGATGGGAGTCTGGCCCCTACGCTTTATTGTTGCTAGAATGGATCGGTTTCATCTCAGTGCCTGGGCAATTCTGTTGCACATTAATGTGAAATATTGTGAATGTTTTAACCAAACTACCAACAATGAAATACTTTATCCAAAATACTGTGATTACAAAGGCGATAATAGTAACAGTTTAAACCAGAAGAGAATGCTCTGTTAAAGAGGACTAGAAAGACCATTTATTGAATAGTATGGATTTCTTCCAAGGCCCTGTGTGCAGAAAGCATGCAATGCGTGAATAATTCATCTAGAAATTCTATCGTGAAGTTGTATCAGTTTCCACAGTAAAACCTGGCCATGGAGGAGGAAAATACATCAACATCTGTGACAAGCTCTATGAAGAGACAGTGGCAAAGCCTTTCAGGCACCAGGAGCAAAGCAAAATATAATAAATTCACTTAAGTGTCAAATTTGTGTCGGCTGAATAATGACACCATATGTCTGGGTTGCTATGTCACCGTAGAATGCTCTGAAAAAAACACATGGCTTTATAGAAACGGCTGTCAGCCTGGAGAAGAAACCTTGCTGGCTACTGCCTTTCTGTCCAAGAAAATGGATTCTGCCCAATAAGTACAGGGTCCGATGATCAGAAATGATTGAGCTTGTTTTGTTTTGCTTTGTTTTAAGCAGTTTGTCTGCATCTAGAGTGAGCGTGCTTTTAGACTTGGTGTGTATAGTTAGAGAGGCTGTCTTAGGCGTGTTCCTTCACATTCTTCCAGTGAGTTGGAGCAAGGCTTTGAAACTCATCAGTTGGCCTCAGTGATACACCTTATCTTCGCATAGCTCTTGCAGCAACCTTCCTCACAGGACTTTATAGGCATTGTTTCACTAATGGCCTCACAGCATCCCCAGGAGGAATCAAGGACTCAGATACTAGTTTGCTCCTGGGCAAACTGAGGCACAGAAAGGTTAGGGTCACATTAGCTCTTAGGAGGCATGCTTCTGGAGACAACACAACATTCTCAATGATGGGTGGTCGATCAGACATGGTGGACACTCTTTATGGGAAAGAGGGTTCATCCTTCCCTTCCGGGCCTCTGCCTCCATTCTTCTGTCATACCTGGTGCTGGCCAGATGCCCACTTTGTGGCTGCTTCACCAGTCCCAAGGTGCTGCTCAGCAGCCTTGTGAGTGGGGACTGTGCGGAGTGCACAACGGGATGCCATTACTGGAGTCTGCATGCTTGGACACAGATCCCAGTGTCTGGCAGGTATGTCCTGGGTCACTGCTCTGACCAGCCGGCACTCTGCAGAGCATGCAGGGTCACCACACACACGGGCATCTGCAGCCCCACCTCAGTGGCACACAGTGGCTTTGTCAGTGCCTTGATTTTCTACCACCATTAGTCCAATGGTACTTAAAGTAGATTGTGGCAAAGAGAAAGCACTTGGAATGGGTGTTAGTTTTAATCACAAGGGCAGAGGTCAGACCAGTGTGTGAATGGAGCTGTTATAAGGAACATTGCGTGTGTATTTGTTCTCCATAGAAGAGCCTTCCCCCACCCCCAAAGAATTTAAAAAACACTAAATTAACTTTTAAACAATGACCATTTTAAGAACAGTTCTCCCCCAAATGGGGACTATCTGAATCACTTGGTAGGCGTGTGTGTGTGTGTGTGTGTGTGTGTGTGTGTGTGTGTGTGTGTGTACCCTCAGAGACACTAATTTGCTGGATCTGGAGCATAGCCTGGGATTAAAAAACAAAAAGCAAGAAGACCCCTTCCCCAGGTGAATCTGATGTGAAGTTCGTGATTCTTCTGAGGCTTCCTCTGGCCTCGCCCCTCGGGAGCATAAAACTTCAAGTGCACCGTGAAACAGATAAAAAAGATTCGCGGTTTCCTGACCAGACAGAGGTGTTTCCCATTCAGCAGTTTAAGGTAAAGAAATGGAGAAGACAGTATAAATGCAGCGGTTTAGACCCAATCGGAAAAGCGGCGTTCAGGCACGTAAAGGGAGCCTGGGGGCAGCCATAGCTGCGATGATTCTGATTGGCTCCCTCCTTCCACCACCATCTCAGGTGTTTGTGGTGACAGCCCAGTTCCCTGTTGGCTGCTGCTTTACCCTCTCTCGAAATCAAAGAACAGAGTTTGTGCCAAGGCAAGATGGCCACAAATGCAGGAGGGGAGGCCTATTTCTCTACCCAATAGAGCCGGGCTGGACCTGTGACTGGATATGTCAGAAGCAATGTGGTCTCAGTTCTTAGTCTACACTTTCAAAAAGACTGGCTGCTTATGCTTCTCCTCTCTTCCACCACTAACTCTGGGTTTCTCCCTCTTCAAACCCAACCGCCACATTGATGAGAAGCCTGAATCACAGGGAGAGGCTGTATCCATAGCATTTTGTTCAACGGTCTTAGCCAAGCTCCTGTCAAGAACCAGAATCAATGCTCAGTCATGAGAGTGAAGCATCTTGGGTATTCCAGCCCTGCTGAGCCCCAGGTAACTGCAGCCCAGTCAACACTGCCTGGAGCCAAAGCCCCACACAGGTGAGTCTGGTCAACCCCCAGCATCACAAGAATTAACAAGACACTTGGTGTCTTATGCTGTAAAGTATTGGGGCAGATTGTCGTGCAGCCATAGATAACTGAACAAAGGGTCAGTGTGTTCTCCAGTCCACAGCCGTCTGAAGGGAAAAAATTTGATCAAGATTACAATTCCTACATAGTATTTCTGATTGTACTTTCACCTACCATGTGGCAACTCCACCCCCCTCATATTCTTCCCAGATAATTTCTCTAAGGGACATCTGGAACATACAATCTGTGATCCAGACCATTTGGCCACTGTGTGGCACTGGGTTTATTTTTTCATTCTTACTCTGATGACATGTTTGCTCTCAGGTGACATCTCTTTTCTCTGATGACACTGGGTAGCAGCCTGGCCTCAGTGTCCCTAAACAGCAGCTTTGCTGTTGATGGCCACGATGACTGAAGATGACCATGGGCCTGTCGACGCCCAGAGGTGAAGGCCCTGGGATCCATATCGAGGTGCCATCTCCATCAGTAATGTGGCCACTGGTGCCACTGTGGCTGATACTTTGGGTTCGTAAGGTCCCCTGAGGATTTCAGGAAACAGTTCATTGTCGTAATTGGTGATGTAAGTGCTTATATCCTTATACTTAATAATTGTTTGTTCAATTAAAGAGTTGAGTCATTCTGTTTAGATTTTTTATTATTTTTTGGTCAGGAGGATTCACATAATCTAAATGAAGAACCCTGTATCAGTGTTGCTGAAGTTGAGACATTTAGCCTTCAGAGAGACTAACTAGACTAATTGCTGTAATAGGATGAGGATACTTCAGTCAGGTTTTCCTCAGCAGGAATGCATGGTTTATTTGGGTGAGCTAAAGTGTTTGTGTTGCTCTTCATTTTCAGTAATATGAGTGGGAGAAGAAAGATATTCCTCTTCAGACTCCACTGATAACCATGACAACATCCCAGCCTCACAAAGAGGAAATATGTAAGACACAATAAGTGGAAACCCAGAGGAGAATTGATTTGAATATCTATTGTAGTAATTAGGTTAATGTTTGATATCACACTTAACATACCAATCTCTCAGGATTATTTCTGGGAGATGGTTTTACGTACTTCCTTTTTGTCTGTTCTAAAGGCACTGTGTCTCGCTTCAGGACTGAGGTTGAAACAGATGGAAGATATTTGAAGTATAGGATCATTAATTGAAAATATGTGGAAAATACAAATTTAAAGAGATAGGAAAATGAGGGAACAGGAGGGAATGAAGAGACACTGAGCAAGAGGGTATCAAGGTGTAATTGTCTTTGGAGTCTATGTTGTAGTACAGCTTGATTCTTGTGCGTGTGGTTTTGGGAAATTGAAGAAAAGGAGAAAGTCCGTGTTTCCTGGGCATCTAGGCATCGAGAGATTAATGGGGAAGTAGAGGGGGACCTTTATGCCTGAAACAGAACCCTCTTTTGATGTTCTCCTTTGAGATACTAAGAGAAACCAGATTAGAAAATGATTCTACTGACTGATTAGGGTACTTCCTATAGTAATGTGCTGATTGGACAGTGATTAATCCCCTGTGCCATTGATGCATTTTCAGTGTCATGTAACATCTTAGAAAAGGTAAAAAGTCAGAAAGAACTGACTTCCACACTTTTTTTTTAAACCAAAAAAATGGGTTTTGGGGTCTGTGTTCAGAAAGTCAAACACTAATGTTGGAGAATTATTGCTAAATATTTCTAAAAGTAAATTGAGTTCCTCTGAGTTATGTTAAACTTGGTAATTTTCATAGAATATAAATAGGTCCTTGCTTAGTTAACTTGGCTGTTTTTCCTCATAACGAACATCTGGTTAAATTCTTATACACAAATGTGAAAGAATTATATTTTTTGGAGATACCATTCTAGGAGTCCATTTAACACTTGGAACTCTCTTTAACCTGCCCAAGATGCTCTGATAACTCTCGAATTTTGAGACTCACTTTGTCAGACACATTGGCAAGAAGCCCATGCTTGAGGAGTAGACCTTTTAGATGTAGGACCCCTTAGCCAATTTGGAAGATTTTGAATTTTTGTTGGAACAATGAAGTTGAGTTCTAAACCCTTTCCCCACATGTTATAAATATTAACAATGAAGGTAATGTGGGTGGTGAAGACTTTTTTTTGAAATGTGGATTTCAGTATTGGCTGAGATGATAATAAAGTCATTCACTGAAAAACAGAAGAGGAGGTTGTTCTAATTTTACATTTGCATTATTTCTCATGAAGGAAAAAGGAATAAGAAACAGCTTCTGCATAGTAATCAAGTTTGTAGAGTCAATACTAATGAGTGTAATGGGTTAGGCCAAATTACACAAGTATTTATAGTTTGAAATTTTAAGAAGGCACATTGCTTAGTCGTTAAGGAGGCAGGCTCTATGGTCAGATTCCCTGGGCTTAAGCAATGCCTGGCCACTTCCAAGCTTTGTGAACCTGAGACCTACAGAAGAGAAGCAACTTGTCCAATTTTCTGTCCCTAAATCCAGCTAGGCTAATAGTAATACTTAACTCATGAAATAGTTGTGAAGATTTATTTTAGTTCTTGGCTTCATATCTTGAGCAAAATAGTAAGTGCTCAATAAATATTAGTGGTTGCTTGCATTATTACTAAATAGAAAAAAGTACCCGTGAACAAATTTATGCAGTCAGGGAGAAAAAGAAAAATAATTCCTTCTTTGTTCACATTTTCTAGTCTCTTTTAGATACTAAAAAAGAGCGTGAGGGAATCGGGAGAATTTCCATTATTATGCATGTAACCTTAACCAATTATTCCTTAAAGGAGAATCTTACCTATAATCCTTCATATGCTGGCTACTGCTGTAACTGCTCTTATACCATTCCTTGAATAGACACTGGGCTAGAACACCTCTTTTAGTTTGTTGGGCATGAAAGGTTCCCTACCATCCCTTTCCTTTTATTACTGAACAAAAATTATTGTGATGGGAAAGATGTTCTGTGCACACTGAAAGTGTTTGTGGCTACAGAGGATCTTGCCTCTGCCACTTGGCTGGGATCATGGAAGTATAGCAGGCGGCAGTCAGACACAGCAGAATGCATTCCCAAATTTGGCAGAAAATGTCATTTCTCAAGGCAAAAATAAGAAGAGAAAACAGCATGAATGAACTTGTTGTCTGCGCAACTGCAGAAGTGAGTCCTCTGACTGGAGTCTAATCTGGCACTGCCAGTTAAGCCATTGTGTTTCCAACTTGCCCTAGAGGAGATGCAGGAGCTTTCCCAACCTCAGTCAGGAGCCCTGGACCATCTTCCTGAGCCCTGGCAAAGTCATCAGGATGGTTTATTATTGTTGTTGCTGGGTGACCCTGCTGTCATCTGAATATTGCTCTATCATTTAGGGATGATGGTGATTTATCTGAATTAAAAAAATAAAAGATGAGGAGGCTCATTTATCAGAGTGCCAACACTGACCAAAAGACTATGCCTCCTGGTGTTTTTGAGAAGTATTCCTGGAAATGAAGTTGGGTGGCACAGGTCATCACAACTTGACGGTCCCCATTAGTGTCACATTAAAACTGCAGTCACTAAACCATCTTTCCAGTGTAATTTAGATTCCCATGCAGCTCTTCCTCTAGAGGCTAGAATGATCCGATCACACTCAAGAACCACTTTGAGCCTTTGGGAGTTCCATTTATCACTGTGAATGAATACATTGGTGTTTTGAATCAGTCTCATAGGTATTTGGCTAATGTCAATTTTTAGAAGTTCGTCATTCTGAGTCAAGAGGAAACACACACACACACACACACACACACACACACACACACACACACACCACATAATGTTGTACAGCTGGACCTAGCATGGGCTGCACTGGACCTTTTCAAGATGCAGCCAAGCAGGGTCAGGATGGGACCTCCAACTTTCTTCAACTTTTCTCCTCTTGCCACTAGAGACTAGATCAGGGGAACTAAGCTTCCCTTTCTTGCACCCTCTAGCTATAGAGACATACCCCACTCCCACTGATTCTTCATAAATTGGCAGAGGGAAGAAAGTAATTCAAGGGACTGAGGAATTAGTGAGATCCTGTGAGGACTGAGTTGTTATCCTCAGATAACAACTGAGATCCTGTGAGGCTTCCTAAGCTCAACTCTAATTATGATGTCATTGGCACAACGTCATTGGAGAAGCCACTTGATTTGTGCTGTATTTTCTTGGCTCTGATCCAATTCCATTAAAAGCTGGAGATGAATTTTTACTTCTCACATCTCAGATTCTTGGCAAATATTCAGAGACGTACACTATCAACACATAGTCACTATGTTTGTTTAAAGTCTGTCTTATTCAGTGGGGTGATACAAGGCTGACCGCTAAGGAAATAGGTCTGATAACTGTAGAAAGTGAAAGCATATAATAAAAATACGGCTAAAATTTCAACTCCTCATCTCCGTGCCATTTGTTACTTAACATTTCGAGTCTTAACGTGGTTATAAAAATTCTTATACCAGGAGAAATGAGCCAACTGCCAAAGTCGTTGGGGCCCAGATAATAAAAAAGTCTTAATTAGACATATCCTGTTTGTTCTCAAAATCTAAAGAAAATATCAACTATTTTTGACTTTCCTGTTTAGCTTACTTCATTGAGAAATATTGTCAAAGGAAGTCCATATACCTTTTGAGAACCAGTTTTAAATGAGTAATACTTTGCCTTGCCTTAAAAAAAAGCGCCAACCAAAACACAACCTTGAAGTGTCGAGCTTTGCTGACAGAAGCTGCCCTCTGCTTTACCTGCGGAAAATAGCAGCAGATCCTGTGAGCCAGCCCAGAAAATGCCCTGAGGCTCCAAACCTGCAGTCTCAGAAACCACTAACAAGGTGATTTCTTTTCACTGACGCTCCCTTCCCCTGTGCCAGAAATGTAAAGAAGATGAGCTACCTCATAAACTCCTGGCTACCTTTGCTCCCCCTGAAGTCACAAGTTCTTTGTTTATCTTTTCTTTTTGAACCCTGGGAAAAGTATATCAAAGTGATCGGCTCTGCCAAAAGTCTGTGCACTTAGGAACTGGCGCTGTGACAAATGCCTGCAGAGAAGAGAAAAGATTTCTGTGTTTCTTAGTGTTATTTTCTCCCTGGAGATGTTTCCAGAGACTTGAAAGGAGGCCTGAGCTGAAGAACCAATTAAACTTGCTCCTATTAAAAGTGAAAGTCGATGGGAACAACCAGCTCTCTCTGCCTCCACCCCTGGCGCAGTGACCCAGGTGACCGGGATCACTTATCACAGAAACGAGAGCTGGAGAAGACCCATCCAGCCCTCTCTCCACCCTTTCACCTGGCAAGGACAAAATTGTTTCCTGTGGTCTCTCTCATTGAGTCTGATTGAATTCTAAAACATGCTTCAGGAAGAGAGTGCCCCAAATTTCCTCTGGGAGTTCTCTCCACAGAGGAAAACTTGGCTAATAGGTTGAGAATCTCTTTGAGTTAGGCTCATCCCATTATTTTGAGACAGTCCTTGCCTCCTCTGTGCTTTGTGGTCTTATGAAATGATTCAGTTCTCCACTTTCTCCACATCTGAGGAAGAGAATTGTATCATCATCAAATACTGTTTGGAAAGACTAGAAGGCTGGGGCCATAGAGAGTGTTTACACCACCCACTCCATGTAGCTTCAACATTTCTTCAGAAAGCTCCACTTTTTCCAAAATCCAGAGAAAGCATTTGTGAAACTAGAAGTTGGCTTGTTTTGTCATGGAGATGCTGTGGCCCAGAACCTACAGAATAATCTGGGCTCTGTAGCCTGTGCTGGGCTCCGAGCCTAGTGGGACTGTCTGACATGAATCCTTGACTGAGTTGAGAAGGTCAGTAACATTTTTGAGAGCACTCACCTCCACTCCTGAGGCCATTCGCCCACTTCCAAGGCTCCCCCAGGTGTTGTTGACATCACTCTGTGGCTCCTCTGTCCAGTGTCCTTACCTTCACTCATTCTTTCTAAAATTGTCACCTTGGGAAGCATTTGCTGGGCCACCAGAAATGCTGAGCTATTTGCTGGATACCCCTCCTCCATGGCCACCTAAGGGCATTTACATTTAATAGTGAATACCGCCTTTCAGCTGAAGGAGTACTTTTCCAACTCCAAGATTCCAGATGCCTGGAATAGAAATGGCAATTATGGATATTTTTTTTCTCTGTGGAGGAACTGAGAAGAGGACTTATGAGAAGCCTTCAAATGTCAACCGTATTAATAAAATGATAGACAACATCTGAGAGCCAAGTGATGTATTTATTTAATGGAGTCTTTACTTCTACCTGTTAGGTGGGTAATGTTAGGGTTCATATTTTATGCGAAGCAAACTAAGTCTTGTGGAGTCTAAGTCACTTGTCCCAGATAACAGTCAGAGATGAAACTGGGTTTGAACTCATGTGGTCAGACTCCAAAATCTGTGTTCCCAAATCACCATGTAATTTTTAGTAGTGGTAACAGTAGCGATGCTAATTATAGCAGTGAACATTGGTGGAGGGCTTATGCACCAGGCATTGTGGCAAGCCCTTCATGTGTGTTATTCTATTTCATCCTCAGAATTATCCCATGAGGTAGGTAGTTTTAATATATCTCCTTCATATATACAAGGACAATGGAGCACAGAGAGGCAAAGTTTACATTCATTTGAGGTTATTTCATTAGGGGTGTATTTTAGGTTACATAACTAGCCAGTTGCTGAATTGTGGATTTAGGCCCAAGAAAAATGACTCTAGAGTCTGTGCTCTTCCTTGCCTTCCTTGATGACTCTGTCTTTATGTCTACAGAGACAGAAGTAGCTCTCCTGTCCCAGTAGCCATTGACATGTAGGCCTTCACACATTGCTTTAGAAACCGGTCTACTCATAATTTACCACAGAACTCCTTTACCTAATGAAGACACGGTTAGCACCCACAGGAGGCAGTACGAGAATGGAGTGGAGTTCCAGTCTTACCCATCAATTCTCAGTACCATTCAACCCATCATCTCTGTGTTCTCTTATATAATTACATATATTCCAGCTGGAGCCAAATCTCTCTCTCTAGTTTATTGTCCTCCACTCTGTAAAACAATGATCTGAAAGTCAACCAAATGCTGTCTTTCAAAAGGTTGTCTGAATAGACAAAACATTGAACAGTGCTAAAGAAAGAAGGTTTAGATGTTTTAAGCGGAGAGAGACAGAGACCAAGACAAAGTGAGAGCCAGGGATAGAGAGAAAGAGAGAGATTGGTGGCAGAGTGGGGGATTCTAGCTTGAAAGTCAGCTGGAATATAGATGCCAAGTGTCTATATCCCAAGAGACTGAGAAACCACTCAGGAGACCCATTGACCTGAGGGAAGAAGGAACCAGGCAAGGTGCTCACCAATAACAAAATCTGGTCGCTAGTTGGGAAGACGAGATGACCATTCTGAGTATAGCCTGGTATATTTAGAAGGCTGTGAGTAAAAATTTAAAGAACGATCCACATAGTCTGCAACACTGTAGCATAAACAACACTGCTTGATTAGTCATGCATAGAGACAAAAAAAAAAAAAAAAAGACATTCTTTCTCATTTCTCCACTTCCCCAGCATTTAGCATTCCTGAGTTCATTGTGTTCCCTTGACTAACGTAGTCAGTTCGTGGATGACCGCACAATCCAGCTGGAACCAGTACTTGGTCTTTTTATGAAAGCAACTGGTAGGAAGGAGAGTTTATTACCTCAGGGATTTAAATCTGGGAGGAGATCCGCTCTTGCTGCTGGTGGCCATCTTCTCATTCATCGTGAAGGATGACAGATCTGAGAGAGACATCGTTTGAGCCTTTGGATTAATATCTCTTCCTGCTTACACCAGTCTGATTTGGATTTTCTGACCTTTGCCACCCAAAGTTTTCACAGTGAGGTTGGTAGTGATGGATTGGGTCATTTTTAAAGCTAGATTTGTCAGGGAAAACCTCTTTAAGCATCTGGAAGTGTATGGATCAAGGTGCTAATAGTGTACCATTTCCCAGGGAGGAGGTTAGAGGTGAATATGTTTTTAAAGAAACAATTATTTCTTTGTTAATAGGAAAATATTATATATACAATTTCAACTTTTCCTAAAACTGTGAGACAGTCAATTGATCACACTGCTTCTTTGTCCCCAGCCACTCAGTATTTGAGGTGTAGCATTTGCTCCTCTGAACTCCCAGGGATAATTTGTGAGAGAGCTCACAGATGTGCTTTTGCACTTACACACACCTCATTTGTCTTCCTCCTACGCGGTGAGGTTTTGCATCTCTTCTAACTGAACATGTTCCCAAATTCTTTAATCTTGGGTCAATTGCAGAATTATTTGTCAAATAAAATAATGAATTTATTGTGGTAGCTGCAAAGTGGGAGGTGATGGGGACTAATAGCTTCCAGAGGCAAGATGGTGTTCTCCCGAGACAGGAGTGAGGAGAATCTGAGTGTGGGACCAGATCTGTTTTCCTGGCTTATTTACCTCCTGCTCCCAAACATACTCACACCATTCATGGGAGAAGTAAAACGGGAAGCTTTTCTCTGAATGAAAACGCCTCAGGTAGGCTGAAGGCTCCCCTTCCACCCAAGGTCCTCTTTGTCCGCTATCTGACGGCTCGACATCTGGGGAGGGGCAAGAATTGCATTTGAGAGGGAGAGAAGGGGGTAGGATCGGACCCTTAAAATGACTGAATTTACTCGCTACTCTGAATTGGCTTCCTATATTTAATCTTGGGAAAAAAAAATTCAGAGCAAGTGACAAAAAGCTACTTCTGGCTTTTTGAATACCCTCAACGGGGAAGGTTTCTAACCTTTCGGAAAAAAAAAAAACCTCTTTCAAATTGAAGCTTAAAGAGAATGTGTATGTGCTCTTGTGTGCTTTCCACACAAATTCTGCTTTTTTTTTTTAAAGATTTTATTTATTTATTAGAGAGAGAGAGACTGAGAATGAGAGGGGAGAAGGTCAGAGGGAGAAGCAGACCTCCCGCAGAGCCGGGAGTCCGATACGGGACTCGATCCGGGGACTCCAGGACCATGACCCGAGTCGAAGGCAGTCGCCCAACCAACTGAGCCACCCAGGCGCCCCACAAATTCTGCTTTTAATGTTAGTTGCATGTGGATTCAGTTCTCCTGAAGGTGCATCTTTGTGTTTATTGTGGGTCAGAAAATGAATAATGCTGGCTATTGAAATTGAATTGTCCACTGAATAGCATCATGCCTGGTGTTAACAGTATTGTATTGTGTACTTAATATTTACTAAGAGGGTTGGTCTTCAGTTGGGCTTTTATCACAAAAAAGTAACAATAATGAGTAAGAGTATGGGAGGAAAGTTTGGGAGATGGTGGATAGGTTTATGGAACAGATGATGGTCTTGGTTTCATGGGTGTATCCTTATCTCCCAAATCATCAAGTTCTATTCATTCATTATGTATAGTTTTTTGTATGTCAAAAAAAATCAAACAGGCCTATTCTACTCAAAATGAAATTCTTATTTTTTATAATCCTAAAAATAGTGATGGTTGCTTCAAGCTATTGATCACTGTATACTCCTAGCAGCAGAAATTGGAAAAATGTGGGTGTTTCTCTGAACAGATATATATGCATCCTTTCTCTTGTGTTCCTCTCATGTGCAATATGGAATAGCCACATTCTATTAAATAATATGCTATTAATATTTTGGTCCTAAGATTTTGGTAACTTCATGTCTTTTTATTCTTCTTGTAAATTTTTAGACATATCTCAAAACATAAAATCTCTAGAGATAAAAGGATAGAGAATAGTGTAATGAAATACCATATACATAAATGAGATTTAATACATTCTTTGCTCCGTTTTTTTACTTGAAAGTTCATTTGAAAGACCTATAACCCATCACATTCCAACCCTCAATATTTACTCCCATTTGAATCTCTAAAATAATTCTTTTTCCATAACACTAGTGTCATCTCACCTATAAAAATGTACAATTCTTACTAATAAACATAAGTGATAAAAGTTTTTTTAACTTTATGTAACAGTAAAAATATTTTACATGTTAAGCTTTTATGTTTACACCCAGAATCATCTAGAAATGCATATCTCCGTCAACAGAGAATAGTTTTGCTTTTGATATTTGATAAAACCTCAATACTATATTATGGCCTAAAACATTTCTTGTGTTTCATCTTAGAAGTTTCATCGAAACGCTCATTGAATGAATCTGCATCAGGTTTTTTCTCTCACCTTCTCTTCCATAATGTTTTCTTGTTCAAAATACACGTGCTTTTGGCACTGTGAATAATCATTTATTCCTTTATGATTTTTTTTTGGTAGGAATTGATGGCTTACTGTGGGAACAGCTGAATCCTCTCTCAAGCCATAGTCCTGATGCACATGAGAACAGATGACATATTAAACTGTTTCCATTCTGTGGGGTTTAAGTCACTTATGTGTTAGATGGTCAAGTATAAGAATTACAGTGTTAGACTTCCGTAGGTCTCTCTAAGGACCTTGTTAGAAGCCATTCGGTTTCACAGTGTCTGTAGACTCTTTATAAGGACAACGACTAACAAGTGACCAATACAGAAGGTCATCTTGGACACTGGGAAAGAGCTCTAGAATCTATATAGAAGATGTGCTGAGTTCTGGATTGTATCTTACTGTATGAACTTGTGCTAATCAATTGACTTCTCTGAGCCTCAGTTTCTCAATTTGTTAAATGGAGCAAATCACAAAATTATGGGGATTACATAAAATACAAAAAAATATTCCGCAAATATAATACTCTTTATTGACATAAAGTGATACGGGGTGTGCTATGGGCTGAATTATATCCTCTCAAAATCATATGTTGAAGCCCTAACACCCAACGTGATTGTATTTGGAGATAAGGCTTTTAGGAAGTAATTAAAGGCAAATAAGTTCATAAAGTGGGGTCATCATCTGATAGGATTGGTGGCCTTAACTCTCCTTTTTTCTGTACAGAAACACTGAGGGAAGGCAATTGACACCATAGTGAGATGGCAGTCACCCGAGAGCCAAGAAGAGCACTTTCATCAAAAACCCAGCGATGCTGATGTCCTGATTGCAGACCTCCCGCTTCCAGAACTGGGAGAAAACAGATTTCTGGTGTTTAAGACACAAAGTCTAAGGTATTTTGTTACGGTAGCCTGAGCTGACATACAGGGTGTGAGGAAAGAATGCATCCTATGGATGGTAGCCTCCTCTCTTTCAACTCAAAGATCAAGAGAATGGGTTTACTTCTTAGCACGAGGGAAGTTAGATTAGACATCACATAGCATGTAGAGGAAGAACACTGGTCAAAAATGATGAGCTTCTTTTTTTTTTTTTTTCCCCCAAATTTATTTTAATTTTTCAGTGTTACAAGATTGATTGTTCATGCACCACACCCAGTGCTCCATGCAGTACGTGCCCCTCTCGATACCCACCACCAGGCTAATCCCCCCCACCCCCTCCCCTCCAAAACCCTCAGTTTGTTGCTCAGAGTCCACAGTCTCTCCTGGTTCAACACCCCCTCCGATTT
>CM052798.1:113757979-113926595 GCA_028533885.1 Nasua narica
GATTGATTGTTCATGCACCACACCCAGTGCTCCATGCAGTACGTGCCCCTCTCGATACCCACCACCAGGCTAATCCCCCCCACCCCCTCCCCTCCAAAACCCTCAGTTTGTTGCTCAGAGTCCACAGTCTCTCCTGGTTCAACACCCCCTCCGATTTCCCCCCATTCGCCCTTCCCTTCCTTCTCACGATGCCCTCCATGATTTTCTTTATACTCCACACGTAAGTGAGGCCATAAGATAATTGCCTCTCTCCGCTTGACTTATTTCACTCCGCACATCTATACAATGGAATATTATGCCTCCATCAGAAAGGATGAATATCCAACTTTTGTATCAACATGGACAGGACTAGAAGAGATTATGCGGAGTGAAAAATGATGAGCTTCTAATTGAGCTTCTAATCTTGCCTCAGTCAAGACATGTGAGGGCACACAATTAAAGATGAAAGTCTTTGGGATCTCAGTTTCCTCATTTCTAAAAATAAAGAGATTTTAACAAAATGTCTTTCAACATCTTTCTTTTTTCTCTTAGAGGTTCGTCAGAGCTCCATGATCTTTTTTGCCTTCCCTTGATGAAATAATGAAACGCTTGAGAGCTATTTGGAAAGACTGTGGAAGTGTGTACGTTCTAAACCACAATGAAGCTCCCTTGCTTTGTATCATATGTGCTACGTACCTGGAGGTAAACCTGCTAATTTCTCTCTGGAATTCTCTCCAGCCATCAGGGTGTTCTGTTCCTGGTCTTTATCGTAAATAATAGATATAGTTTGTAGATAGACATGATGGATTTCTAAATTCAAAAGACAGAAGTTATGAGACTACTGATCCAGGTAAAAGTATGTTGAACCTTATTTAACACTTTATTTTGCTTATTTTGAGCCAAGCCTTGTCGCAGCGTTTGTGAACACACAAGCACACTTTCAGGGGTTGAATGGTGGCCTCTCAAAAGATCTGTCCATCCACCTGAAACCTGTGAATGTGACCTTATTTAGGAAATAGGAAAATGAAATAGGTCATTTCCTATTGACCTAGGAAATAGGTCATTTAGGAAAATGACCTTTGCAGATGTAATTAATTAAGGATCTGGAGACGATAGTATCCTAGATCACTCAGGTGGGCCCTATCTCCAATGACAAGTGTCTTATAAGATACAAAACAAAAGACACAAAAGGACAGAAGGCCATGTGACCATAGAGGCAGAGAGACTGGAACGATGTGGTCATAAGCCAAAGAACACCTGGAGCCACCAGAAGCCAAGGGAGCATTTTCCCCTGGAGCCATCAGAGGAAGTACGACCTTGCCAATGCCTTGATTTCATACTTCTGGTCCCAAGAGCTGTGTGAGAATACATTTCTCTCTTTTTTAAGCTACTTAGTTTGTGGTAATTTGTGGTGACAGCCCTAAGAAACTCATGCACATACTCTTTATTACCCCTAATTTTCATTATATACCATTTCCCAGGGGATACGTTAACTAGATTTGAACAGTTTTTTTTAAAGATTTTTAATTTATTCATTTGACAGAGAGAGAGAGAGAGAGAGATCACAAGTCAGCAGAGAGGCAGGCAGAGAGAGAGGGGGAAGCAGGCTTCTTGCCAAGCAGAGAGCCTGATGCGGAGCTCGATCCCAGGACCCTGAGATCATGACCTGATCCGAAGGCAGAGGCTTAACCCACTGAGCCACCCAAGCACCCCGATTTGAACAATTTTTTAAAGATTTTATTGATTTGAGAGAGAGAGTAGGAGCAGAACAGAGGGTGAGGGAGAGGGAGAAGCAGACTCCCCACCGAGCAGGGAGCCTGATGCGGGGCTCGATCCCAGGACCCTGAGATCATGACCTGAGCAGAAGGCAGAGGCTTAACCGACTGAGCCACCCAGGTGTCTGTAGATTTAAACAATGTTTGCCTCTTACATAAGACACTTATATTTCTACAGTTAAATACCTAAACTACAGATGATTCTGGCATTGAAGGGTGAGTAGCTATCAGCATGTCAATGTGCTTTCAGTTGATTATTGAGAGCAGTCTCCTAGGTAATCAGAGTTAAGTCAGTTTTGAAAGTTGGAAGGGGGCATAAAAGTTGAGCGAGGGAACAGCTTTTAGTGTAAACAGAATTTTTCAGGCTCCATACTACTGATGTTTAGGGCCTGGTAAGTCTTTATCATGTCATGTTGTGGGGGCTGCCCTGTGGATTGTAGGGTGTTCGGCAGCATCTCTGGCTTCATTCACTGCATGCTGGCGTTTCTCCCCACACCCAGCAGTTGTGATGACCGAAAATGTCTCTACACATTGCCAAGTGTCTGCTGGGGGAAAAATCACCCCCATGGGTCAGCTCCTGGCTTAGGGGTTGACCAAAGTATAGGCTCTGTGATAAGGATGAAAAAAGTACCTGTGGAAAATACTCCCCAGAGTATTAAAATCCACAGGATTTTCTAAGGAAAGCCATTTTCCTAGCAATAATAAATGACTCTATTTAATTCATATTAAAGCAGATCTATATGAGAAAAGACCTGTCATAGCTAAGATTATCCTCCCTGATCATTTCTAATGTCAAAGAGGATCATCCTGTGACAGAAGAGAATTTTCTCATGGTGCAAAATGATATATACGTACAAATATGTATACAAATGTACCTTCCTATGTTTATACATATATGTGTATACAGACAGAGGTATATATCTATATACAAATGTGTATGCATGCTTGTGTATATTAAATGCTTATTAACAGAGGGCTACAAGAGTTTTATATACTGCATTGTCATGCTTGGGAATTCTGAAGTTTCAGAGTATAATTAATTATTTCTAATGATGATGAAGTAGAACAAAAGCCTTTGAGAAAGCTCTGTCGGAAAGGGCTACAAGTCACCTTGGTATAAGCAGACTGAATGGGAACAATAGTGTTGCTACAGTTTTCAAAAAGTCCTCATTTCTCACAAATCTAAGATTCACCCAGCTAATATGAATACAGAATTCTGTTATTTTGTTCTCTACAAAGTGCTTATTACCTATTTGGAACTTTGTGATCTTTACCATGAACTTCTGTGAGTCACACAACGAGAGTCCTCTATTTACTTCCACACGGTCGCCTGATGGGCTTTAGAAGTCATGTATAATTATAGTGAGGGGAGCTTTCTAAAGACACACTTGTGGTAAGCTTGGCTTCTTCTACTTCTAGAAAAATGTTCACATGCAGGAAAAAAGTTTCCTTTGACAATATCTAAAGTCTTCTTTAGATTAGAGAAATATTTGTCTTTACCTTTAAAATATACATTTCAAAGGACGCAGACAGACTGAAAGTTGCTAAGGGCTGTTTCCCCGGCTTGGGAATTGGACTGAACTGGCTGATCTAAGAGTTCACTGAGATCCCATTAGAATGACACCACTTCCCAGAGACAACAGGAATTATGAGGTAAAGTCTGGAAACAAATCAAGGATTTTTGTGGAGAAACTCCTGTGGTCCCACCAAGCAAGAAAAATCGTAGGGAATATCTTTTTGAAACTGATTTTAAAATTGAGGGTCATAAATCACAAGTGTTTCCAAGATAGCCTACAGATGTTAGGAATACTCTAGATTTTAATTAACAAAAAGGTGATGAGCATAGAGATGTAGAAGAAGGACATCAGGTCAACGAACAACTAAAAGGTTTTCTTGCACAGGGTTATTTCCCTTTTGAGGGAAAAATACATTTTCTCAGAGAATTCTTTTTCTGCTAATAGCACCGTTCTCATTTTTGGTATTATTAGCAACTTGCCTGGAGTGGGGGAAGGGCAGTCTCCTGAGACCATAGTCCCATGTGGAGCCGCCTCTCACATACATGTAGTTTGAGAAATACGTCTGTTGCCTGAAACAATTCTTCAGATGCCTAGTTCTGGCTACAAGATGCAGTAGCATGCTTTTCAGGGAACCGGCACCTGCTCTTGGCCTGTGGCCTGAGGCAACATGGCGGAATCCTTTCAGTGCCAGCGTGGCGACCGCAGTGCGGACGTCGGTGGCATGGCCTGGGTTTTTCCACAGTTAAGCGGGATGGAGATCTCATTCCTTACGTGTACTTTTGCTTGTTCAAGTGCTGGGTTTTGCCCACATGAGCAGCTCCAAACCCAAAAATGTAAGTCTCATTTGTGGTTCCTATGATGGAACCTGATGGAAAACTTGACCATAAGTACGAAAAAGTCATGTGAAGGAAAATAAAAAAAAAGCCTCTGGCACAGAAATCAGGAAATAATTCAAAAAATATATTGTGTAACCAACACTTGCTTTCCTAACTTGCACAGCAGCCCGCCATGGTACATTCAGTCGTGTGTGACTGACTACACCAACCACCATCGTCACTCTCTGACCTGAATCCCCATCCAGCAATCACTGGCTTCTCAGGCCCTCCTTCCCAGGGTCTGGGAGAGTCCCCCACCCTGCCTCCCAGGGTCTGGGGGGAGTCCCCCCTCTCTCTCTGCCCACCTTGGATCCTCTCTAGAGGCAATCTGAGACTCTTCTCTGCCTTGGCAGCTCATGTCACTGGCCCCTTTCTCCCCTGAGCTCCAGGGGCTACTTTGCTAATGTTGGAGCAGGTCCCCACTTTCAACATGGCAGTATAAGTTCTTACACCTCCTGAAGCAGGATGGCCTTGCCTCTTCCCAATGGAAGCATCGTGAAGCCTCTCAAAACTCTCCTGCTTCCCCCAAGTTATACAGGACTAAGAATAGCAGTAAATTTTTGGGGGTATAAATGATTACTGTTTCTCCTATCTTATATAAGATTACAATGATATTTATGATAAGATACTGTTCCTCTTAATATTACTGAAATTGTACACGGACTCATCTTTGGAAGACGTAGCTGTTGTTAATCAAAGTAACAAAGCCTAAAGCAAAAGGGTCTGTCTGGACTACAAACTCTATACTCCAATGAGGAGGCTTTTCTGGAAAACCTGGAGCATGTTTCTTTCAGGATGGCTGGTATTCTGTTTCTGTTTTCAACTTCTTGCTAGCCATCCTTTAGGGGAAGTTGTGACTGATTTCTTCCGAAGCGGGTCCCTGGACCATAAGAGTGCCTCCCACCACCTCCTCTCTCACTTAATCATAAGTCTGGAATTTAAACCCTGGTCTCTCACCCCGGAGTCTGTGCTACATTTGCTTCCAAAGTCACCTTCTATCGAACCTGCATATGTCACCGCTCTTCACTTTGGGAATAAAATCAAGCTGCTTTTCACTTCCCTTTCCTTCTTGTCTTCTACATTTTGAAATAGAAAGCTCGTCTATAAGAGATTCCAGGGGCATGTACGGGCTTGTAGGAGGAAGCTGGTGAAACTTGGCCTCTGGAGACCAACTCACTGCTTTAAAAATCTCTACCTTCTACTCTAACTACTTCCCGCTCTAACTATGCACTTAATCTCTAGGTCTTGGAGTGAGTGGGATTATGTTACCCTGTTGTTGTGGGGGCGAACATATTTTATACACAATCCAAGCTGGACTAAGAACAAGGCACTACCTCTCGCCATCATGGTCACCATTAGAGAGTTGAATTTGCTTTTTGTTGTCAAGACTGGTAAAGGGCTTTACAGAGTTAGTGGGGTGGGAAGAGGAGGAGCAAGACAGGAAGTCTGCCTGTCTTCCACCGCAGAACATCTCTCCCTCTACATTTGGTCTTCTTTGAACTGGAAGGTCTATCTACGCCTGTCTGTCAGTGACGTAGTAACCACCATACAGCAGAGTCGGCCAGACCCCAGTAGCTCATTATTTACATTTTGAGGCTACAAATGCTATGAGACACTGAATTGGAGCTGCCTCCATCATCTTCCTTATTTCTAGACATAAATGATTCTCAAAATGGAAACTTGGGGCATAGAAAAAATCATTTAATTACTTTACAATCCCTTCTCTTTTCCTTTTAATTTCTCTTATTTCTGCATGGAAATTCATACTTTAAATATTCTTTTAAAATGCTCCATAAAGTGGGACGCCTGGGTGGCTCAGTTGGTTAAGCAGCTGCCTTCGGCTCAGGTCATGATCCCAGCATCCTGGGATCGAGTCCCACATTGGGCTCCTTGCTGGGCAGGGAGCCTGCTCCTCTCTCTGCCTCTGCCTGCCTCTCTGCCTGCTTGTGTTCTCTCTCTGTTAAAATAAATAAATAAAATCTTAAAAAAAAAATGCTCCATAAAGCTTTAAAATACTCCTAAAATCCCAACAAGAATTTTGTCCATTTGTCTTTTCTTCTGTCTATTCCCATTACAGAACATGGTTCTGTGGAGTCGGGAGCTCTAACAGTCAACTCTTCAGTTTTGTCTATTCACAGCTATTTTTAAATAAAATTTTATTTTTTTCTGGATGTGATCATAAGAAAGAAATATTAGAAAGATCCAGATTCTTAATTAGTTGATTTTTCCAAAACATTTGGATGAATTTTTGAGCAGTAATCATAAAAGTTAGTAGAAATTTCTGAGTGGTGCTTGGCCCAGCATACCACCTCATCCCTCCCTGGTCTCACTGGGGAATGCCCCCCACAGTGCTCTTAAAATTATTATTTTCATTCCTTCCACTAGATAAATGGTTAGTGTTGGGAGTAAAGGGATCAGATAGTTATTTACTTCTAGGTACTTTAAGGTGGTCCTGCCAGGACCTTTTTTCCTTTTTTAAAATTTATTTTATTTATTTATTTTTAAATGATTTATTCATCCCTTTGATAGACAGAGAGATCACAAGTAGGCAGAGAGGCAGGCAGAGAGAGAGGGGGAAGCAGGCTCCCCGCTGAGCAGAGAGCCTGATGTGGGGCTCGTTCCCAGGACCCTGAGATCATGACCCAAGTCGAAGGCAGATGCTTTAACCCACTGAGCCACCCAGGTGCCCCCCTTTTTACATTTTAAACATCTAAGCTTCATAACCCAAAGGAAGAGATCTCTAGCTATGGAATGGGACAGGAAATGTCTAACATGCACCCTAGTCTCTGTGCAAGTGAGGGGCGACATTGCTATAAGTAATAGGGATCCGTACCTTCACCCTCTCCTCCTCCAAAAGCCCCAATGTTTTGGATAAATCAGGGGTCACTTTCATCTTGTGCAAAGGGAGAAGGGAGTCTGGTACTTCAGGGCTGGCACGGCAACTTCATGATAAATCCAGAATTTGGGCTTCTACTTTGCCGTCTTTCCAACATGTCTCTTGTCTTCATGATCCCAAGATAGTATCTGAGTCCAAGCCAACCTGTGCTCATAGCAGGCAGAAGAAGGGGAACAGCAAAAGGAGCACACCCCGGTTGCATTAATAGCCCTTAAAGATTTCTTGAAGCCTGTCCTGTCCCTTTTGTTCCTACATCACTCCCTGAGCTATAACTTGTGAGCACCCCTAATTAAGGGAAGCTGGAAAGTGCAGTAGTTTCTTTCGTTCTTGGTCAATGAGCACATTGCAACCCTGAAAAAATGGGGTTCTACTGGAAGGGAAGAAGGGGAGAATGAACTGGCAGTTGGAGAGATATTAGCAGCTCTTCACTGTCCTTATCAACATAACAAGTATACAGATATCCCAGTTAGCAAAACATCTTTTTTTTTTTAAGATTTTATTTATTTATTTGACACAGAGAGACCTAGGGAGAGATAGAACACAGGCAGGGGGAGCAGGAGAGGGAGAAGCAGGCTTCCCACTGAGTAGGGAGCCCGATGCAGGGCTCGATCCCAGGACCCTGAGATCATGACCTGAGCCGAAGGCAGATGCCCAACAACTGAGCTACCCAGGCGCCCCACCCAATTAGCAAAACATCTTATAGAATAGAATCAGCTCCTTTGCAGAAAAAGGGCAACCCACCTATACTGTTGGTGGGAATGCAAGCTGGTACAACCACTCTGGAAAACAGTATGGAGATTCCTCAAAAAGTTGAAAATAGAGCTACCCTACAACCCAGCAATTGCACTGTTGGGTATTTACCCTAAAGATACAAATGTAGTGATCTGAAGGGGCACGTGCACCCGAATGTTTATAGCAGCAATGTCCACAATAGCCAAACTATGGAAAGAACCTAGATGTCCATCAACAGATGAATAGATAAAGAAGATGTGGTGTATATATATACAATGGAATAATATTATGCAGCCATCAAGAGAAATGAAATCTTAACATTTGCAACGATGTGGATGGAACTAGAGGATGTTGTGCTAAGCGAAATAAGTCAATCAGAGAAAGACAATTATCACATGATCATTCTTATATGAACAATTTGAGAGGCAGGGTGGGGGGTCGTGGGGGTATGTGTGGGGGAAATGAAACAAGATGGAGCAGGAAGGAGACAAACCCTAAGAGACTCCTAAACTCACAAAGCAAACTGAGGGTTGCTGGGAAGAAGGGGGGGTAGGGGAGTAGGGATAGGGTGGCTGGGGAGGGTATGTGCTATGGTGAGTGCTATGAAATGCATAAGCCTAATGATTCACAGGCTTGGGGCAAATAATATATGTTAATTAAAAAAAACTAAACTAAACCAAACTAAAATAAAATGAAATAAAAATCCACTACCCTGAACACCACCCCCCCCAAATCAACTCCTTGACTTCAGTAAGGACTTTTCTTTTTTTTTTTAATTGTGTTCAATTAGCCACTGTGTAGCACATCATTAGTTTTTGATGTAGTGTCCAGTGAATCATTAGTTACATATAATACCCAGTGCTCATCACAACATGTGCCCTCCTTAATACCCATCACCTTGTTATCCCTTCCCCCCACCCACCTCCCCTCTGAGAGCCTCAGTTCTTTTCCAGGGGTCTGTAGTCTCTCATGGTTCATCTCCCTCTTCGATTTTCCCTTTCTTCAGATTTCCCTCCCTTCCCCTGTGGTCCTCTGTGCTATTGCTTATGTTCCACATATGAGTGAAACCATATGATAACTATCTTTCTCTGCTTGACTTAATTCACGTAGCATAATCCCTCCAGTTTCATCCATGTCAATGCAAATGGTGGGTATTCTTTGTTTCTGATGGCTGAATAATATTCCATTGTATGTATGAACCACATCTTCTTTATCTACTCATCTGTTGAAGGGCACCTTGGCTCCTTCCACAGCTTGGTTATTGTGGACATTGCTGCTATGAACATTCGGGTGCATGTGTCCCTTCTTTTCACTACATCTGTATCTTTGGGGTAAATACCTCCTAGTACAATTGTTGAGTTGTAGGGTACCTCTATTTTTAACATTTTAAGGAAACTCCATACTGTTTTCCAGAGTGGCTGTATCAGTTTGCATTCCCACCAGCAGTGTAAGAGGGTTCCCCTTTCCCCAAGTCATCACCAACATTTGTTGTTTCCTGTTTTGTTAATTTTTCCCATTCTAATTGGTGTAAGGTGGTATCTCATTGTGGTTTTGATTTGTATTTCCCTGATGGCTAGTGATGTTGAACATTTTTTCATGTGTCTGTTAACATTTGTATGTCTTCCCTCAACTCTATGGTCAACTAATATTTGACAAAACAGGAAAAAATATCCAACAGAAAAAAGACAGTCTCTTCAATAAGTGGTGCTGGGAAAACAGGACAGCTGTATATATAGAAGAATGAAACTGGACCATACCTTTTACCATACACAAAGATAAACTCTAAATGGATGAAAGACCTCAATATGAGACAGAAATCCATCAAAATCCTAGAGGAAAACGTAGGCAGTAACTTCTTTGACATCGGCCACAGTAACTTCTTTCAAGATATGGTTCCAAAGGCAAGGGAAACAAAAGCAAAAATGAACTTTTGGGGCTTCATCAAGATAAAAAGCTTCCGCATAGCAAAGGAAAACAGTCAACAGAACTAAGAGGCAACCCATGGAATGGGAGAAGATATTTGCAAATGACATTACAAATAAAAGGCTGATATCCAAGATCTGTAAAGAACTTCTCAAACTGAACATTCAAAAAACAAATAACCTAGTCAAAAAATAGGCAGAAGACATGAACAGGCACTTCTCCAAAGAAGACATACAAATGGTAAGGACTTTTCTATTTGCCCTTTCTTCCGCATTGCAGAATACATTTCTGTAGGGTTGGGAGGTCCCACAGTAAATTCTTCAGTTTTGTCTATCCCCAGCTATTTCTGAAGCATTTCTCATTACTGGGGCCATTTATATTTACACTCATTCCTACTGGTAAAATAGCTCATCTAACAATCTTGGGCATTAAACACCTCCTTAAAATTACTCGTATGGTTTACTCTTTAGCTTGCAAAATGGTTTACACCATCCTCCCCAAGAGGCAATCAAATTGATCATAGCCACCTGTTCCCCCACCCCCGGCCGATCCTGAGGAAGAAACACACAGCATCAGCCCCTCAACCACTGCTGTGTCCCCTCAAAAGTTACAAATTGGTAAGCCATCTTAGTAGAAGCAGCAACAACAAAGTTTGTCCTTTTCACTGAAATATTTGCCTGTGGATTTCTAAGTTAATGTATTTTGACACTGGCTTTGATTTTCTTCATTTCAAATTTGTGGTCTTAGCTCCTTAGAAATACTCTGAACTAGTTTTTCATGATACGTGGTGCTACCTTTTCACTGTAAACCCTGGGCTGTTGTCTTTACTACCCCGTTGCCTGCAAAAAAATACTGTAAAGTGTTTTTCCTGCCACATCAGCTATAAGGTAAATCATTCCTTTATTCTTACCATTGCTAAATTATCTGCCCTTGGCAAGAGATCACAGGGAAACTACAAACAGGGGTATAACCACATTGCCTGCGGTCCCACAGGTTTGGCCAGAAATACTTTCTCTTCCAGACGCTATCCCCTTTCATGTAGTTCTCTTCTCTGGGAGGTTTCACTCTCCTATCATTTGCATTGTGAATTTCTCCCTTCTCTCCACTTGACTAGTGTGTTCCCCTTCACCCACATCATGTCACTAGAGTCATCTTAAATAATGACGAGAATAATATGAAGAGAAGTTATGAGCAAAGTGTGAAAATGATTTTATCGAAGAAAACCATTTAATGTTCTGGATGTATTTTAACCATGTAAACCTTTTTTTTTAAATACAGCTCTTGTATCCACAAATTTGTTCTAGATCCCATAATTACATCTTTTATACCAAATACATTTAAAGTTTATTAAATTGTCCCAGCTTTGATGGAGAATTGAGCTCTGAAACGCGATTGTTTTGAGTGAGGCAAAGATTAGCAAAATGATTTCCTCTTCTCTACGCATGGAAAAGATTATGCCACATTTAGTAAGTACCTACTGGAATTCTTAACTGCAGTTAAATCATGTTAGTATTTTCCTTGGGGTAGAGGCAGAGTGGTTAAGCCTGCTGAATGATTCCATGTAGGTGAAAACTTGGCGTGGAGCCTTGTAACCTCAGGCTGTGAATCTGAGCTCAGCCACACATTTCCACACGTTTCCACACATTCCCCAGCATCCTGTATAATGCATACAAGCAACAACGTTTTAAAGAGGTAGTGGAATTGTCCCTATTTACCCAAGAACTGAACAGAGCTATTAGGAAGCAATCTCCAAGTCCTCTGTGGGATAAAAATAATTCTCCCACTGCTGTGAGACAGTGATGGAAGTTTTGTGAGCCAAGAGGAAAGCAGCTGAAAAGAGTTCGAAAAAGCATCATGAGTGTTTTTCCACTCTTTGAACTCATTAAAATTGGCTTCAAATATTGAAAGTGATTTTTTTGTTGTTCCAATGGCTCCTCCTACAAAACCTGTCAACATAATGGTTCCTGTTCTTTCTTGATTTTTAAAAGTAAGATAATGAAACAAGGGAAGTTTATTCAGAAACTCTACAGTTTCCAGAAGTGTTAACCCTCTTGGATGTTCTATTTCCTGGTGGTGTAGTTTAAAAGGGAACCAGTTTTGAGGAAAAGTCTTGGTGTTTGATTCTGCGTTTATCAACTATGACCCTGTACCAGGTGCATACCCTCTATGAGCCTTAGTTTTTTGAAAAAATTAGGCAAAATCATTTCCAAGTTGCAGGCTGGTTGAAGGGGTTATGCTAAAGCCCCAGCAAAATGCTTGGCACAGTGGGGACTTACTAAGTGTTAATTGCCTCCTCGATGCTAGTGATATTGTATTACATTGTCAGTAATTATTACATTACTACATGTATTACATTATTAGAATTATATTGCATGATTACTACACTAAATTTATAAAGAACTAAAAGCAAGGAAGTTAGATGAGAGCAATAGTTTCTTAGAGATTTTATTTTAGCAGTACCCATACTACTGGCCTATACTGGCAGGTATAGAATGTCTGCAGAGTTAATGTTAAGTAGTGAAATTACTGAGTCAGAAGGAAAGTGAATTTTTTATTTGGAATTGTTAGCAAATTCTTCTCCAAAAAGGCTATTGCAATTTTGATTCCCCCTAAAAGTGTATGCAAGTGTCTAATTCTCCATGCCTTAATTAGAGTTAGGTTTTAAAATTTTTATTGGGGGGGGGCACCTGAGTGGTTCAGTTGGTTAAGCGTCTTTCTGCCTTCAGCTCAGGTCATGATCTTGGAGTCCCAGGATCAAGCCCTGCATCGGGCTCCCTGGTGAGGAGCGAGTCTGCTTCTCTCTCTGTCCCTCACCCCATTTGTGTTCTCACTCTCTCTGTCTCTCTCTCAAATAAATAAAATATTTTTTAAAAAGTTTTTATTTGGGGCTACTATAAGAGGTAAGATCATCTAGCAATAATTAAATTAATAATAATTAATTGTGGCAAATAATTAGTACAAGATTTAAACCTAAAAGTGCTGGGTAACTATCAAAAACCTAATTCATGGTGTGCTCTATTTTAATATGAGCATGTATTTTAATAACATGACCTATCTCTTTTCTTCTATAGACCTGCACTTCTTTTTCCTGTGTAATTTCTGGGTGAAGATACCCTTCCTTTTTCTTTCACCCCTACTCCCCAGCTTCTTTTTTTTTTTTTTTTTTTTTTGGTTTCTGAAGTCATATTTCTTAGACCAAAGTAACAGAAACAAGGGCTAAGCAGACCCTCTATAACACAGCCCCTCATTGCTAGAGAAACTTCTCTAGGCTACATACAAAATCATTAGAGACCATGACACTTAAATAGAGTGTGTTTAAAAATCAGAGCATTGTGAAAAATAAAGATTTATGGGTTCTCCTCAAAGAGTCTGATTCTGGAGGCCTGGGATGGAGACTGAATGTTTTAACAACACTATAGGTGATGGGGAAGCTCCCAAACCACTGGTTTAGGAAAGAGGTAGTCTTTCCCAACCAGACTCAGTCTCTGTGGAGATGTCCGTTATACTCAGGAGTGACGATTAGGCCCAGACAGCTGAACTTCCCTAGTTACCATGTGCTCTTGGCTTTGGGGCTGTGATGAACCTTCGGGAATCACAGCTAACAAGCCCATAACTGGTGGTAGTAAGAAAATCTATTTTATTGACCTGGTGCTCATTCCTTAGCCTGAAAGCAACTCCACGGAAGCTCCTCGGCATGGCAACATCATACAAGGACCATAACTGTGGTATATAATGTGGCTTGGGAAGGGGGGAAGGGAAATGAGGCATCCAGAATTAGCTCTTTTTGGCTTAAGAGTTTTCCAGCTCTTTAATCAAGTTGGTAGATACTGCTATTAATTGACTCAGCAGGCATGGCTCTGATGGCTTCTGATTCCATAAATCTGCCTAATCAGCACTGAGCACAGCTCTCCATGTGTGCCATGTAATCAATAAATGTTTTTTGAACGTGTGCTCATACGTGCACACGTTCCTTCAACACATTGCTTGGTTGCTTGGTTGCTTGCTTGGTTTTTTCCTTTGGCAAATTTCTATCGAGAATCTGTCTCTGGGCAGGCATTTGGGTCCTAGGGATATGATGGTGAACATGATGGACCTGGTCCTTGCCCTCATGGGGCTTTCATTCTAGGTGCCAAGTCCACTGCAAACTAAAAGTTCTATTAAGTGCTACAAAGAGGAATGTATGAACTTAGGCAGACATGGGTATTCCAACTGGGAGGTCAGACTTAGACCAATATTCTTTCAGAGCCTACAAAGCCAAAAAGAAACAAACAAAAAAAGTGATGAATCTTCTTGGTCAATGAGATCATCTATTTCAGCGTATTTTAAGCTGCAAATTGTTTTGAAGGACAGCTTCCCGGGATTGACAGGTTTACCTTTGAGAGTAGTTCTGTGATGTATCCGGCTTCTTAACCACAGCTGCTTGCTTCATTCCACAGGCAAGCAGGTGTTTTTGACTCTGTTCGCCCAGTATCCAGGCATGGGCTAAGTTCCCTTTCCGGTATCAGAGCTAATTAGGCCTGGCTATGGCTGCCAGCCAGAGTGTTCATGTGACCACCTCCTGAATGTGCTCCGGAAGTATAACTAATGGAAAGGTGATCCTATCTCTCTGAGCAGCGTGCTTCAAAGACGATTCCATGGAGGGGTGGCTTGTGGACAGCTTGAACACTCTTAGGTGGTTGCTTTTGCAGATCTCTCTTCGTCACCATACTTTGAGACATCTGCTGTTGGGGATCCTGTGAAATAAATTAGTGATTTGATCAGTCTGCCCAATGTAACCTGGATACTCTCTTTTTCCTTGCTCTTCCTATGCAAATGTGGAGTTACTAATACCCATTAAAGTACTCCAGTATGCTGACACAGTGACCTAATTAAGAATGTTCTCTTATCCTCAGGGAAGAGGCTTATAATATGCTTATTGCTGCTACCATTGTAAGGCTATGGGCTTAGAAGTGGTTACGGAATTGCTAAATTAAACTTCTCTGGGCTAATCCCGTTTAGAACCAGTAAAATCCAGCAACGCTCAAGTTTGAGTACATATAAAAATTAGAGCGTTTGTAAGGAATTGATGCCTTCTGGCACCATAACGTGAAATGTTAAGATGCAGTGCTTTGCATTAATCTAAATCTGATAATACCTGTTTGGTATTTTGGAGGTGGCCGCAAGCTGCCTTAGGATTCCCAAAGTGACTCAGCAATGGTCCAGATCAATTCAACTCCTACTTATTAAGCAGCTAATCTGTTCCAGAGATCCTGTGCCGGATACTGAGAGGTAACGAAAGAATGAATAAGGTACAGTTTCCATCCGCAATATTTCACTAATCTGGGGACTTTGTGGGATATAAGTTGCAATGCAGGTTGACCAGTATCAAGATAGTTTAGTCTACTCTTATTTTTCACATGGGATACCAGGGAGTATGTGTGGCTCATTCCGAGGTAGTGAATAGTACAATGACACCAGCCTTGATGGGATGACCAAGGACCATGATCTCATCCTACCTCTTTTCCTAAACCATCCATATCTAATATAGCAAAACAGACTGGGACTGAGTGAAATCTCTCTGCAAGTTCTTTTCTTTTTTAAAAGATTTTATTTATTTATTTGACAGAGAGAGATCACAAATAGAGAGGCAGGCAGAGAGAAGGGGGAAGCAGTCTCCCTGCTGAGCGGAGAGCCCAATGCGGGGCTCGATCCCAGGACCCTGAGATCACGACCTGAGCCAAAGGCAGAGGCTTTAACCCACTGAGCCCCCCAGGTGCCCCTGCAAGTTATTTTCTTGAGCATCATTCACTTTTTAGCATTCAGTGTAATTGTTGGCTCTCTTGTGGGGCCACACTGCCTGACTTCTCACTTTTATTCCCTATGTTTTTCTCACACTACACCTTCTATTTTCCCCACAGCTAAGAAGTCTAAAAAGAAAAAAACTCTGCTTCTGAGAATCAGCACGTTTGACTATTAAAAAAAGCAACAGAATTTCCCCCTGGGTAGTCTCTGAAGAACCATTTGGGGCCAGTTAGCTCTTGCACTAACTTACTTAAAAACAGAAATGTACCTTTTGCAGTAGGGAATGGTGGGTGGGGCAGGGAAGGTGGGATGCAGGAGTGGCAATCTCACATAGGCCGTCCTGGTCTTACCACCGGAGGCAACTAATTTTAAGCTGACCTAGAGAGGATTATGTCATGGCGTAATGGTGAGGTGGGAATGTAGGGTGACTTCTTATGGGGAGGGAGAGAAAGCAACCTGAACCAATACTCATACGCGTGTCCAAACCATTTTCTGGCTGAAGGATAACCCTTGACAAATGTGTCCACAGGAGGCTGTCATTGGTACCACTACAGATGCCTAAACAGAGCCACCTCTGGAAGGAAGCAAAATTTGAGTTCCTTTGGCCAAGGAGTTGTGTGGATTTAGGATGTCAGGGTGGAGAAAGATAGTAGGTTGTTTCAGGTAGTTTTAGGTACATTGAAAGAGTTAATAAATGTGGCTGCCGAAGGCCAGAGGCATCATCCTGAAGGGCTTTGTTCACCAGGTCAGGGAATAGGATTTTCCTGGGGATAAAAGAAGAACTAGTTTGGCAGGTCGATAGAGAATAACAAAATAATTAAGAACTTCCTTCGCACCAAAAACCAAGCTGTTGCTCTAGAGGGACTATGTCATTTAGCTCTCCGAGTGATGCGAGTTGCGGAATAGACTGAACTGATCTGCTAACATTACACAGCTAGTAAAGGATGGCATCGTGATTCGAGCTCAGCCTGACTCAGAATTCTAGTTCCTGCTCACCGTAGTCTATTGTTGGAGAGCATTTCAGGGCTTCTCTGCTACGTGCATAGGTCCGATCACCCAATGTCACGTGTTTGTGCGTGCTTACATTCTCTGGACTTTGTTTTAATGAATGAATGTTGTATCTTCTCAAGATGACTCTTCCCGTTTTAGATTCTGTGTCTCATAAAGGAAATTTGATGAAATGTAAAGAGTGGAGGGTTTGGAGTCAAGTGCGACTCCAAAACGAGATTGTCATCCAGTCCCAGCGAGGGCCTTTGATACAGGTGTCAATCTGGGGCACGTGACTGCATCTTATTGAGTCTTTGTTTCTTCGTCTTTTGGGCCGAGAGGAAAATGCTTACCTTGTAGAGATGTAGTGAAGTTTAACAGTAGTGTTTATAAGGCACCTAAAACAATGTCTAGCCAAGAGTAGGCACTGGATAAATTATCGTGATTGTTATTAATTTCCATGATCTGCTGGCAGGTCTTTGGTCTAATTTTCTACAGGTCAGTTGTCCAAACTGAGTTACAGATGTGGCAGAGAACACCTTTCCCTTATTTCCATGATCCTCTGGGTGAGTCCACTCTCTCTGGGTGGTGGCGAGAATATATTTCAGAACATACTGTTTTCACTGCTGTGATATATGCTTTAAAAGAAAACTATTATAAATGCCCATTAAAAAAAAAAAAGAAGCTCCACACACAACTTTCCATGCCATCTTAGACTCTCCCAAGCAGAGCTGCAGTTGGTTGTCTTAGCAGGAAAGAATGAATGCCTTCTCCTGGCTGTAATTCCACTTGTGAAATTTAAGTCTCTCTCTGTATTGTGATGGGGGCGGGGGGTGGCAAGAGGCCTTTTAATAATGGTGCAAGCTGGTCAGATGTCTTGGCACCAGATGAAGCAGGGTTTTACAGGATCTCATTACTGCACACATTTGGGCCACATAGATTGGCATTCTAGACCTGTTTTGTATAGGACCTTCTATTTTGTCTTTGGAAAAACAAGCAGGACAATTATTGGAATATGATTGGCAGTAAGTGTAAAATTATAAACACACTGCTTGTATGTCCCTGAGATGTCATTTCGTGGATGAGATGACCCCAGTTCCAGAGTAGAGGGCACATCCGATTGCCTGCAAGCCAAACTTGATGGTGAATTCACACTGTCTACCGTGACCCTGCTTTCTTTCCTATTTTCCTAACTTTGGTACTGATGGATTACAAAGGGGCCAACAGCTTCAGGGAATGCCAAGGTGACTAAGGGCTCCTCACCTCTGTGACCAGACCTCTGTGGAGGGCACTGGGGGGTCCATCCCAAGGGTCCAATTAGCTACTATACAAAGCATTGGGCAAGAAATGCCTTAAGAGATATAATAGCCAAGTGCCATGAAGATTCCAAAAAAAAGCAATGCTAGATCCAGGGATGATGAGTTGAGAAAGTTTCATGAAGAACAACTCCTTCCTTGTGGTTAGAAGATAAAGTGTTAGATGTCAATAAAATAGGTCAAAGGCAAGTAGGTCTTAAATAGAACCATAGTCTGGCATTGCAAAAACAATCCTGGATGACCCCACCCCTCAATCACTGCAGCATATAACAGAACAGGAGGCAGTGAACTAGGGCTCCCCCAGAAAAACAGCACAGACTTTGTTCCAGGAGGTAAAATGGGATTTCTCGTGCACAAAGTTAGTTACGGCTTATTTAACGAACACATGGGATCTAAAGGCTAAACCAAATGAACAATCAAACGAAAAAACAAAAAGTAGAAATAGAGAACATCAAACTGATGGTTGTGGGGGCGGATGTGGATGGGCAAAATGAGTAAAAGGGAATGGAAGGTATAAGCTTCCAGTTATGGAATGAGTAAGTCAAAAGCTCCAGCACAGGGAATATAGTCAATGGTACCAGAATAGAGTTGTATGGTGACCAATGGTAGTTCACTTGTGGGGAGCACAGCATCATGTAGAAACTTGCTGAATCACTACGTTGTACACTCGAAACTAAGGTAACATTATGTGTCAACTATCCTTGAAGAACCAAAGCCAAACAAAACCCCACACACAGTGAGTGCACAAACTCCTAAAGACCAGTGTATCGTTCTGGAGGGAGAATGGTTGTTTTCTCGTGTCAATGAATCCATAAACCTACCATTCTGTGTTTAGCTAATAACATGTTCAACCCTAAAATAAAGCAAATCTGGTTTTATGGGCATGTTGACCCGGTCTTGGCTGCCTTAAAAGGAACACCTCTCGTACTTTCTTTTAAGGAAAGACCTGCTTTTTCCTTCTCAAATTATTTGTTGCAGAAGCATGGACATACAAATTAAACTAGGAACCACATCCCCATTTTATCCCAGTTTTATTGTGGGCCTGGACTGGCCTTTATGATTCTCCTCGGGGCTTTGATTTCTTCTGGCTTGACTGGAATTTTATAATTGAAAAATTTTACATCTGACTTTGGCCCTTCGAGTAAATACTGTATAAGCTTTTCATTTTAAATCATGCTGAATTTGAAGGGAGTCAAAGCAGATGTGCGGTTCCTGTTTCACCAGGAGCCTCACCCTGGGAAGCGATCTCAGCTGCTCCTGTTCTTGATCTGTGGTGATGGATACAGATAAAAAGTGAATTTGTGACCATTCCATTCAGTGCCTTCCCTTGTTACCCCAGTGACTCACCATCTACCAGGACATCCCCCAAAACATCGGAGCTTAAATAGTCTTTCTTTCAGTGTGAACACTGAATGGACCCTGCTCCATTCTTCCTCATCTCTGCTGTTCTCCCAGGATGCCTTTCCTCCTCTTCTTCTCCCCATTCTCTCTGAAACCTCACTTACTGCCTGGGGTGCTCGTGACCCCGCTCTCCGTGGTGACTTTTCCAGATATCCTCTATCCCCCAGTCCCATCACATTTCCCTTCTCTCTTTTGTATTTGCACTCTTTCCCTCTCCCCCTCCCTGGCTTATCCTTCACTTTTGTTTATAAACATCTTGTTTCCTCATGCCTTAAAAAGAACAAAGATCAAAACCAAACAAAATGAACAAAGAAACAGCAATAAGGAAAGCCTTTACTTGGCATGCTGGAGTCATTTCTGATTTCTTGGATGTCCAGACTTCTTATGAGATGAGGCTATATTTCTAAGTTTTTACTTCTTCCACGAAATTCTGCTTTCTTCTCCAAGTGCTCTAGAAAAACTGCTCTCTCAGACATTACAAGGGGCTTCCTACAATCAAATGCTGTTGCAGTTTCTTTTCTCTCATGTTAATTGACTTTATATTGAACCCAACACTGTTGACTCCCTCCTCTTACCCCCTGGTCTCTCTGTCCTTTCAAGATTCCCCTGGCTCCTTCTCTCCTATCTGTCCCTCAAAGGCAAGGGTGTCTCAAGATTCCATCCCTGATCTTTCTGTTAGACAACATTTTCTCCTGGGCCATCTCATTTAAATCCAAATCATCTGATATCACGTCTATGCTTATGACTCCCAAATCTAGATTTCTAGCCCAATTTCTCTACTGATTACTGAAGACTGTTGAAAAAATCTGCATGTGGTTATGCATTCAGGGTTCTTAAACTCAGTGGTACCTACATCCAATCTATCCTTCCATTTTATTTTCCCAGCTAAACTTGCTTCTTTACCTGCATTCCTCATCTTTGTTAATTACATCGATCTTAAAACTAGATAAGCTGGATCCCTTTGACAGGTCGCCCACCCTCACTCTCATCTAATTGATTCAAAGTACTGTCAGTGTCACTATCAAATGTTTCCTAAATTATACCTTTTCTGTTTTTACAACATTACTATAATGAAGGTTTGGATTATTCCATTGGTCTCCTGGATTCTAATCTCTTGCTTTCCCAAATCATCATCTTTACTGATTCTAAAGTTATCTTCTTAAAACTTAATTCAAGCCACCTCTCTTCTTACTGCTTCCTTTCAATAGCTTCTCATTGTCCAAATGATTAAATTTTAGCTCTCAAGCATGGCCTTCAGGATCTTCCATTATGTGATAAATCTTTTTAGGTTTCTCTCCCACAGTATACCCTGTATGTACCTTACGTGCAGTTGAGGACACACCAGAATACACAGCGAACACCTTCAGGTCCCCTGACCTGTGCTTTTGCTATTGTTCATGTCAAAATGTCCCTGTGGTCTCCCTGCTCTGTCCCTTGCTCAGACACCACACCTTTCTTGAATCTGTCTTAATGTTCCAGACAGAACTGCCTACTCTGACATCTACAACGTACTGTAATGGACACAGCAGGAAAGAGGGAAAGAGTCCTGATTTTTGCATTGGATGATCTGAGTTGGATTTTTTTTGCCACTTAAGCTTTGCAGCTTCCAGGCGGCCTGGAGAGGCTTTGCCACCCCCACGCCCATACTCTCAGGAAATGGCAACTCCATTCTTCTGGTCGCTCAAGTTAAAAACTTGTAGTCATTGCTGACTCCTCTTTTCCCCATGCCCTACATCTAATCATTAGCGAATTATGCTGGCTCTGCTTTCTACATAATCCAGAATCTGACCACTTCTCTCCACCTCCCACCCGGGTCCAAGCCACCTTCCTGCCTCCCTGGAGGTCTGGGAACCTTCTCTTTTGCTCCTTCAGCCTCCACCCTTATCCTCAGCTCTGCATCCAGAGCAATCCTGCTCTACTGTGTCAGCCCTTCTCACTCCTCTGCTTAAAACTCTTCAGCAATAGTCTCCCTCACTCGTAGGTTTACAGGGATAAAGAGGCAAAGGCTTCACCTACAGGTCCCCACGACCGGCCTGCGCATACACTTATTTTTCTTCTCATCTCATACGACTTCTTCGCTTCCTCACTTCCCCTTGTGCTTCCTCAGACATGCCAGAGACTATCCAACCCTGGGGCCTGGAATTTACCCTCATCTCTACTTGAAATGCTCTTCCCCAGATATCCACTCTCCTCAGAAAAATGCTCCTAGGTCAGAACCTTCACGGAAATCTGTCGGAAATAAATACAATGGACCACTGTCTGTTCAACTGGATGTTGATCCCACAAGCTTGCCCAGGGGAGCTAACTCCCAGTCACTGGCCTCGTTAATCTAGGTGTTGCATTAGAATGATTTCATTGGGTGATTTAATTCTCACAGTCATCACGCATGCCCATTTTACAAGAAGAGAGAGCAAGGCTCGGAGAAATTAAGTAATTTAGCTGTAGAGTGAAGAAGAGCTGAAATTTGAAATGGTCTGACTTCAAAGCCCATACGCTGCTCTTTCCTTTATATTACATCACCGCCATCTCATCGGTATCTACTACTGACCAGGCACCATGTAAGATGCTCCAGATACAATAATGAATAGGAAATGGAATTTTGTTCAGCAAGCTCTGTGCAGTGGGAGAGCCATCCTTACCTGAAGTAAGGGGTAAGGATGAGCAGTGGGTCACTGTGCTGGGACCGGAAGTCATGTTGGTGGAGACCCAGAGTGCTCTGGAGGGAGCCTGTCTTTCCTGTGGGAGGTGCTATTGGGATTATGTGCATCCTGTCCCTGGAGACCATGCTGTGGGAGACGGAGAGGGCCTCCCACACAAAGGGAGCAGACCTGTTCAGGTCCCTGCTGAGAGCAAGCAGCCACCTAAATCAATGCCACCAATGTCAGTATCCTTACAAGTGACGGCAACAGTCAAAATGATTGCCTCTCTGAGAGCCCAGTGTTGTCAGATCTTCCATTCCCCCAGCCCCCTCCCCCCCTCAGAGGATCTTGAAATATTTATGTGAAGTTCCACAATAGGGTTAAATGTTAGCAATCGGTTCCTTTATATTAGAATATTTACATATAGATAGATTAGAATATCTGCTTGCCAAGCATCATAGGTCTGCTGCCAAATTTGGCCCCTGCATCCCCACTTTGTGAGCCTTGGGTTGGGGAGAGGGTAGAAGAGTAAACAGTTGAGCTAATCCCAAAGACTTAGAGAGGAGGGTGACCTAAACCGGAACAATCCAGAACCCAGCACTAGCCTAGGGAGCGAAGGTTGAGGGAGGCATTGTTCGCTCTGTCCCCCCTATCCCCTGGCCCAGCACCTCAGCTATTTCTCTCAGTCCCTTCCTTCCCTTCTGGAGCCCCACCCCACGGGCCAGTAGGTGGGGCTGCGAGAGGACCCCGGGCCACTAAAAGGGGGTAGAGTGTGTATCTGGGACACTTCAGACATTGCCCCAAAGAGACAGGCCGTCAGCAGAGCTTGTGGGCACAGAGATTTGCAAAGGGGCTGCGGGCAAGGGTCTCAGAGGCAGTTCAGGAAGTGCACGGAGACTTCAATTCTGCGCCTCTGCACACGGACTTTTCCCAAACTGTCTCAGAAAGGCTCCCTCCCCTCTTCTGTGAATGTGTCTCTTAAGGCACACAGTTTTGCAAAAATACAGAGTTAAAAAACGGAGCAAGCCCAACTAAAAAGATTCTTTTGACCACTGGTAGGTTCTCATCGCTCAGCAGCATGCTGATCTTTCTAAAACGCGGTTCTGGGGATGAATCCACCTACTTAAAATCCTATGGTGGCTCCTTTTGTCCTTTAGGGTGAGGTTCATTATGGCCCCACCCAGAATGCCTGAGGATCCACTCTTACCTCATCTCAAGCATCTCCCAGCTTCCCACCAGGGAGCCAGGTGGGCCGCAGCACGAGAAACAGCTGGAGCTCCCACACCTCAGGGTGTCAGGGCGCTGCCTGCCGCACACCTCAGTGCCCTCTGCCTGCTGTGCCTTGACCTCTTCCTGCTTCCCCTTGCCCCTATTCTAGCAACTTCACCGGCCTCTTGGCCCTTTAGAACTCTCTTCAAATGCCACCTCTTCCAGGAAGTCTTACTAGCTCCCTCTGGTCTGAGTCAGCTGTGTTTCTCTGCTGCTTTTATGTGTCCTATCTGCTTCCATCTTGGCCCTTTCAAACTGACAGCATTTGTAGATTTTTTTCTACCTCTCTCACACCCCGCTCCCAAACCTGAGACTCCAAGACCTTCTGCAAACAGGGGGTGTTTCTTCTTTGAGTTTGTACCCTCAGTCCTCACCAGCACACTCTGTGAATGATGACGCCATTCTCTTTCTTTCTCCAAGAAAGCCTTGGGTTTTCCTTTCCTTCATGCTTTCCCCCTTATCTTTCCTTTTCTTTTCTTTTTCCTTCCGTCTTTCTTTCCTTTCTCCCTCCCTCCCTCCCTTCCTTCTCTCTCTCCTTCCCTCCCTCCCTTCCTTTCTTTTCCTTTTTTTTTTTTTAAGATTTATTTTATTTGAGAGAGAGAGTGGTGGGGAGGGGTAAAGGAAACTGGGGGTGTGGGAGAGTCTTAAGCAGACTCCCCACTGATCTGGATCTCAGGACCCTGAGATCATGACCCTGAGCCCACACCAAGTGCTGAATGCTAACCAACTGGGCCACCCAGATACCTCTCACTTTAATTTCTGCTATTGCAGAAATTTGTTTTTTAAATTTCAATAGAATTGTTATGAGCTAGTGCAGATTTACCTGCAGTTGTAAGAAGTAAGACAGAGATCTCATGAATACTTTATCTCGTTTTCCCCAGTGGTAACATTTTGTAAAACCCAGGCTATTGACATGAAACACTCTACTAATCTTATTCAGATCTCCCATTTTACTTATACTCATGTGCTCATGTGCGAGTTGTAGGGTGTGTGTTTAGTTCCAAATAATTTATCACGGGTAGGTCTGCATATGCAGCACCACAGTCAAGATACCGAACATTTCCATCATCAAGGATCCTCACTGTCATTCTTTTCTATCCACACTACTTCCCTGGGAGGGGGATACCTTTAATCACTAATTTGTTCCCTGTTAATAAAATTTTGTTATTTCGAAATGTTATATAAGTGGAATGATTTGGTATTTAACTTTTCAGAACTTTTTTTTTTTTTTCTCAGCATAATTCCCTGAAGATTCACCTAGGTTGAACCTATTTTTGACCATGGGGTTGAGGTGGGAATCAGCAGGCTGGAAGGGGATAAGCATTGGCCCCGAGAGGGAGCAAGTCTGTGGGTGGCCCATCCAGAAGTCATTCATTAGCCAGCTCATGCCTGACTTGGGACGACTTGTATGTATTTCCATCAGGTATCTAGTTAGCCCTGAGAAGTGGTTCTGCATTTTCATTTGTAACTTACTTTCTTACAGTTGAACTTCTCACATGCTAGGGAAGCCATAACTTTTCTGCCTTTGGTATATTTACAAACATCCAAATATCTAAAGGCCTGTGGTCTTTGGGTATGTTAAAAAGATACCGAGTACACTCTAGTGATTTTAAGTTCATTTGAGACTCTGTAGCACCTGGTGATTAAAAAAATAAGCCAAAGAAAAGAAAAAGAGTGTTTGAAAATTCAGGCTATCCTTATTAAATTCCTTAAATATCCTTAGGATTAGTTTTCATGAAATTTTCAATGTTTGGTAAGATTTGAAATTTTAAAAGGATGCAAATTTGAATTAGATTTATGATTTTAAGGTTTTATCTTAAAAACCTGTTTTTTATGATTTACAAAATTCATGCTAATTCGTACAGTCTTTCCTTCTTAATTTTGTCTTAGGAAAAAAGCAATTTGGGACGCCTGGATGGCTCAGTGGGTTAAAGCCTCTGCCTTCCGCTCAGGTCATGATCTCAGGGTCCTGGGACCGAGCCCCGCATTGGGCTCCCTGCTGAGCAGAGAGCCTGCTTCCCCCTCTCTCTCTGCCTGCCTCTCTGCCTACTTGTCATCTGCCAAATTAAAAAAAAAAATCTTAAAAAAAGGAAAAAAGCAATTCGTTTTTGTTTTTTTTTAAGATTTATTTATTTATTAGAGAGAGAGAGAAGGGGGGAGGAGGAGGGGGGAGGGAGCAGGAGAAGCAGACCCCTGCTGAACAGGTAGCTGATCCCAGGACTATGGGATCATGGCTCCAGCCTAAGGCAGCTGCTTAACAGACTGAGCCACCCAGGTGCCCCAGAACCAATGTGTTTTTAAACTAAAGGACTTAAATACAGGGTGATGGAAAGTACTAGTGTGAACTAAGAATGGGTTAAAATTCTAACTGGGATCTATGACTAATTGAATCAAAGCAATGACTCCATCCTAAATATGGATCATAATTATACATCCATATGTAACTATGGATAGGAATTTAAGAATAATTATAACACATGTACCTTCTATAAAACCCAAATGACAAATTCTTTCTTTGTAAATATATTCAAAATTGTGTGTTCATGATGGCATATGGCTAAAAGGTTGGGCTCTGAAGCCAAACTGCTGGAATTCAAATCCTAAATCTGCCACTTAATAGCTGTGTGGCTTTTGCAAGTCTCCAAACTTCTTGGCCTCAGTTTACTCATCTTTAAAATGGGGATAATTACATTGGGGAGGGTATGTGCTATGGTAAGTGCTGTGAAATGTGTAAACCTGATGATTCACAGACATGTACCCCGGGGCAAATAATATATTATATGTTTATAAAAAATTAAAATGGGGATAATCATAACAGTTACCCATTGGGGGCATTTCATATGAATCAGGACTCTTTAAAACATTTTACATATATTATTGCAATTAGTTTTCATGAACATTCCTATTTTGGTGATGAGAATCACAGAATCACAGAATCACAGAGAAGGTAGTAACTTGCCTGAGGTTGCACGGTTAGTTAGGGCTGAACCCCATCCCAGCACAGTCTCTCTCCTGCGTCCACGAGCTTCATGGTCTAACCACTTAGCTAAACTCTCCGAACAAATATCTTAGGGTTTGTGATGAGGATTAAATAGAAAATCCGCGTAAATGAGATTGTCCCTTTACTTGGATGATCTATTTAAAGCCACAGTGTTTGGCACTTAAGTGTTCAATAAATGCTAGCAGGTGAATTATTATCGTCACCATTATCATTATTTAGCTTTTAACTTGGCTGTTGGGGTGTATTTCAAATACACGGATTTCCGACTGTCTTTTGCTTTAAATCCCCAGATGGTCCATTTCAAAGGACACAGTTGTTTCTTTTTTTCTTCTTCTTCTTCTTTTTTTTTCAGCTCTCATGGGTATTTTTTTCTCCTTTCATATAAAAGTTACAGGTTTGAAATGTCTGCAGGAAGATGCCACCATCAGCCAGGTTAGTGGGGATATACATATATTACAATGTAACAGGAGAGGGGAGAGGGAGGTGGATACACAGTTGTTTCTAATTCAAAAATTTCTCTCTAGCATTCCCAACCACGACACTTTTCAGTAACAGGTACTTTGATGTGTATTATTTCTAAGCCGTGTCCCAAAAAAGCTCTTCTGGTCAATTTTTAAAATTTAATGTCTAGCACAATTCGCTTTTTCATCTCCTAAATTCCCAAAGTGGATTAGGAATGAAAATATCTTAAGGACCTATGAAATCAGTTTTAATAGTTAATGTGAAGTAGTGTCGGTAATAAGAACGTGCATAAACGTGACGGTATAGGAAAGGAGTGCTCTTCATCAAGACTGACACATTTAAAATTGTGTGTCAGTGCTGAATGCTTCTTCGCCAGCCGCACTCCTAGCCCAGCAGCAACAGGGAACTCGGCGGGTGTTGGAATACTTCTTGTTGCCTCCTCTGCCTGGTCTTTTTCCTGTTAGTTCCATGCTGGGTAGCAGGTCCTGTGCAGCCTATCTTAGGGGCCTCGGTTGCTTAAATCAACATCTCGGTTGTCCTAAACTTGATTTTGTCTTATAACGTGCCCTACCAAGACCTTTGCTGGTGAGACTTTTGGTTGACTGAGTTTCCCTGTAATATGAAAAACATCTTTCACGTTTGGCGATTTTCCTACTTCCAAATCCGCAGCTCCATTCTGAAACCTGAGTTTCTTCCCTAGTAAAGCTTTTATTTTTCTTCTTTATAGTTGGCTTTCTCTTTTCTAATATCACCACACCTGTGTCATATTAGCCTATAAATGCATATTGAGTGCAAATGTATTTTTCTCTTTGAGGGATATAAAGTAACATGTATTCAGAAATATGAATCCATTTCTACGGAGTATACGCAATCAATCATTTCATGAATGAATGAAACTTTGGTACTCTTCTGGTACTTTCAAACAGCTTCTTTATAATAATACTGGATATTGATAAATTAGTATGCCATCAAACTGTACGTATATGGCTCCCTTATGTAACAAGGATGTGTTTTATAACAGTTTCCCCCCCAAAGAATTTAAATGCAATTAAGAGAATGAAATAGGTATGTGCGGATAAATAAATATCTTAGAATGAATGGCTACTATGAATACGAATCAGAAATGAATTCTACAACTGGTGACTATAATTTCTGAAAGCTGTTAGTTCAGGGGACGTGAGTTTTTGCCTTTCAAAGATGAACCAGCTGTTTCTCACCTCTGTGAGCAAATGGGAGCATATGGTGAAACTCAATAATTTTAATATATAATTTTAGTATATAGCACCTTTCACTCAGGCATGTCTAAAGACCTAATAGATGTTAAGCTCCTGCTAGACACCGACTCAATGGCACTTTTCAGAAAATGAGCCATGCTCAACCGGTTACATTGGAAGATTTTGGTGGTAATAGGTCTGCCAAGTAATCTTGGCAATCCTTCATTTCATTAGCTATTCTCTGGGGTGAAAATGAACTAACTGCTGCGTAAACAGTATCTTGAAGATCTCCTGATGTTAGGGGCATGTCTGCAGCACACTGATTCCACTGCTGAAAACTGGAAGCCTCTGTCTACATCTGGCTTAAAAAAAAAAAAAAAGAAGAAGGGGGAGGCTGCGACCCACATTCCGAATTCAACCTGTTTCCCACTGAAACAGAGTTTGAGCTTTTTCCTATCTTATTCTTAACCGGTTCAACAGTGCTGCCCCCTACTATTGAAATCTTCCCTCCTCCCCCATGCCATTTCCAGACTATCATTTGATCACACTTGTCTTCATCCTGACTTGGGAAGTCTACACTATGCAATTATATCACACTTTTGTCCATACTCTTGTCTACCAAATAGCACTCATTACTCAAGGAGACCCTTCTTCCATTTAACAAGTATTTATTGCAGGTCTGCTGTGATAGAGCCAGAGAAAAGATGGAGGTTATGCCCCCTGCTATGGTGAGTTGGCAGTCTAGATTGTTCACTCATCTTTATCTGTGTTCTCCTAGAGTCAACTGGTTGTGACTTTGACATGATCACTCCAGCCTATGCATGTGCAAGTGTTCCATGGTCATAAAAAACATATATAATTTCTAAACATTGATACTGAGTGACAGGTCTTGACTATTTATAAAAATGACATGGAGTTTTGAGTCTGTAAAGGAGCACACATTTGAGAATTGGCTCTTACCTTCTGAAAGCTGTACTTGGTCATAGAAAACATGTCGTCCTGTCCATCTTTGGGCTTTTTAAGAATTGCATTTCAGAATAAAATTGTGAGTCATGTTTTTAATAACCTACCACAATGACCTAGATGTGACGATACTTTATTACGATGTGCCAGAATGATGTGTGTGTATAAAGGAAAATTCCAGAGCTCAAGAAGAATGTATGCAGCGCAGCTGACCTCGTCTGGGAGTCAGGTCCCTGTGTGAATGACATGGCAATATAGATTAGCTCTAGGACAGCAGGTCAGAGACAGACAAAAATGATTCTGCCAGAGGGAGCAGAACATAAAAGGGGACATTGGCCGTCTTATAAGAAGACCATGAGACCTAACTGTAGAGAGCAGGGGGAGTGGTTTGAGATGAGTCTGAAGAGGTGAACTGAGGTTGGGTCATCAAGCCTTTGGACCCACCTTGAGGACTGTGGCCTTTATCATATCGAGTTACCCATTGCCCAGTCTCTTTCACCTGTCACCATTATTCTCAAGGGCCCCCAAATCCTGTTTGTTGATTGTTCTTGAGTACTAGCCTTTTGATTCCTTAGCCTGTCTCATTATTCCTTCACAGCTGCTGGCAACAGAGCAGATAGCACAAAAATTGTTAATCTGTTCCAAACAGAGTTCTGCAGAGGGTGATAAGGAGGGGACCAAATAGGAAAAGCCTCACAGAAGAGCTGACATTTGTCCATCAGCATTTTTTTTTAAATTTCTTTATTTATTTTATTTGAGGGAGGGGAGGGACAAAGGGAGAGGAAGAGAATCTCCAGAAAGCTCCACAAGTCTGATTTGGGGCCTGATCTCACAACCCTGAGATCCTGACCTGAGCCAAAGCCAAGAGTTGGATGCTTAACCCACTGAGCCACCCATGTGCCCTGTCCCTCAGCATTTCAATAGGCAGACATGGGCACTGTAAGCCATACCCAGATATTAATGTCATTCTGTGCGAAAGATGGCCAACAGAGGTTTTAACCTAGGGTGGGGATGTGATCAATTTGATCTCTTAGATATTTTTCAGAGGTGATTTGGAGAATGGACTAGAGCAGGGAGGGACTTAGGTCAGACATGAGGAGGACCTCAAGCTCGTGAACTGATTGGCAAAAGGAGTGCTACATGGAATAGATTTCCAAGAAGAAGGATCTGTAAGATTTGAGGAAAAGGGAAGCTAAGGATGACTTACAAGAGTTCTTTCTTGGCTGAGAATATAAATAATGAAGCCAACATAAGTGGTGGTGGAAGAAGGATCCATTTGGGGGTGAAGAAGGATAATTAAATTGGTGAAGAAGAAGAAAGAAGGATCTGTGGGCTTTGAGGTAGATTGAGTTCAAAATGTCTGAGTAACAGGAAATCCACTCTATCTTTAATTTCCCAACCCCCATTTCTTCTCATATTTCTCCCTCTAATATTTAACCATTAACTCATTTCAGACAATTGTAGGACTTTGGCTGGCATTTCTAGTTTCAGTCTCTCTTCTGAGCTCCAGATATGCATTTCTGGGTTCCTGCTGCACATCTACACCAGAATGCCCAGAGAGACCTCAAGTTCAATGTATTTAATTGAAACCCTTGAGTTGTTCCCAAATCCATATCTCCACCCAAACCCCCTATCTCAGCTAGGGTATCCTCTTTTACCTGCTCCCCCAGACCCAAAGCCAAGGTGTTAGTTTCAGTGCCTCCTCTATCACCTCCACATCTAAACCACAGCCAAGTTCAGACGATTATGTTTCCACGACTGGCTTCACTCTGCTTCCCTTCTTCCCCATTTAGGCCACTATTGTCTTAGATTGTGCCTTCATTATATCTCAGCTGTCCTCCCTACCACCACTGTCTCCTACTTTCATTTCCTCCTATATGTGGATGCCCAACCCATTCTCCCAATGCTCAGATCTAATCATGCTTCTCACAGGCAAACAGCTACAACAAAACCGCACATACATACACCTTTGATAATTCTCCCGTGTCTCATAAATTTTCCTGTTTTCACAGACTCTGTGTTCTTTCATGCTTTGGCTCCAGCCTACTTTTTCCTCTCTTCTTCCACCATAGTATTTCCTACACCTAGGGCTCTGTTCAAAATCAACTCCTTACTGATCTCTCTGATTAAATGGTCCACTTCTGGAACTTACATCATACCTGGCTCACTGTTCAGAACACCATAGGCACTCTGCAAGGAGATTTGTGTTTTGAACTAAGGTGAAAATAGCTGTGCCATAGTGGATAGGGGACTTAGTCTTTTTTTTTTCTTAGAGGTGAAACAAAACAGCAATGAAAAAGGTATAAGATTTAGAATTTCTTTTTATGGACTCATTAACATTTAAAAATAGATTTTGAAAGATGCGATGAAGACATATGTCCCTCATCAGAGAGAAGGAAAGGTTTTAACCTTGAAGCTTAGGTTAAAATAGAGTAGAACCCGCAGGTTATGATTGTTTTCTTTGTTTATAAATAGCTTTCTAGATTTGAACACATTTGTTTATAGGGAAACATGGGCAGCTAAAGGAATGTATTACTCTGGAAACTATTATTTGTTATTCTAATATTTAATTTTCTTTTCTTCTTTTTTAAACTGTAATATAGAGAAATCTACTCTTGTCTCTTTTATGAGGAAGTCAAAATTATTAATTAGAGCATGTCCAATATGTGCTTTGGTCACTTAAGAAATGCAATATGTACAAATACAATTTTTAAAAAAATTTTTTTAAAGATTTTTATTTATTTATTAGAGAGCGAGAGACTGAGAATGAGAGGGGAGAAGGTTGGAGGGAGAAGCAGACTTCCCGCAGAGCCAGGAGTCCGATATGGGACTCGACCCAGGGACTCCGGGACCATGACCCGAGCCGAAGGCAGTTGCTCAACCAACTGAGCCACCCAGGCGCCCCTGTACAAATACAATTTTAAGTGTCCTCGGATAGATGAGGCAAAAATTCAGAGAAGGGGAATACTAAATCTCCAAACCTCATTTTAGTACACTTAGCTTCAACTTTTCTTCCACACTAAACATTATATTTCTGTTGTACCATTTCTATTATAAATAGTGGGATGGTACCTTTCATATTTTAACCTCTTTTCCCCTCACGGTAAGGTAAATATACAATTATAAAAGAAAATTAGAAATAATGGCAGAAACAAAGATCATCAGCATTGTAAAGATTGGATATTCAGAGAGTGATCAAGTTGATTCTAAATACCAGCTTCCATTTAAAAAAAAATGTTTTGACTCATTTTCCTCATTTCTATTGAGGGATATTTCTTTAGAGTTGGGATGTTCAGGATCTTCATTTAATGGCTGCATAAAAAGTGACCCAGAAAGTGGAGTGACTGGTCCAGTATCCCATCTAATATCTGGTAGCATTGCTGGAGTGTCACAGACCGGTAACCTGGATGAGCAGTAATTTCTAACTTAGTCAGGGTTGGCCCTCCATGTGAGGTTCCCTTGAATAGTCTGGTTTGGATTCAGGATGTGGAGAGAGTTCATCAACGATCATGATGTGTCTCCTACCGCCGCCCAGTCTAGATTTCCCCAAACACCCACCTTTTGACTTCGTTCTCTGAGCTCATGCATTGGTGATAGAGGAAGAGATGGTAGTGACTTTGCCACTAGAGCTTGTGATCTCCCTGAAGTTCCAGAGAACAGCCTTTCATATATGATATAATTCAGATTATATTTAAAAACTGCAGTGTAGCTGAATGAATAAGTAGAAATCTAGAGATCCTTTGTCTTTTTTATCTCCTGAGGATGGTGAGTTTGTTATCTTAGGAACAGTCAATATTTTGAATGTTTTTTTCTTTTTTAAGGAGTAGTCTTAGGAGTGGGATGAACTTCTCATATAGCTAAAGCCTGTATATTCGTGTAACAAGAGACTCTTATTAAAAACTGCCTTGAAACAAGTTCTTAATAAAAATGTATACTTGTTTAGGAAAATAAATTAATCATACACACTGACTATTTAATATTGTAATTAGGTGTATACATAGAGGCATCATCGATGTGATACTCACACTTATGGGTAATGAATACATCATTCATGATCACTGATACTGTAAGGATCTCACTCCGTTCTTATTAATGCTTTATTGTGGAAAGGTGGAAAGTTCATTAGACCCTATGTATGTGTGTGTGTGTGTGTGTGTATTTTTTGTAGGCTAAGCTAAATGTTGTTACATTTTCTTTCTTAGCTGTTTTCTCAATACACAATGGAGTACTTTTATAGATTTAGAAAGAATAAGGGATGGTGTTGGAGGGAGAAACTGAATTGCAAGAAGGGAGCCTTGGGGTCGTGTGAGGGAAAGGGGTAGGGTACAGTGAGAAGGGAAGCTCATTGGATAGAAGGATGAGATCTGAGAGCCGCCCAAAGGGCATTTGAGGTCATTACCTCACTGGTTACCTCTCGTCACTTCTTCAGTATCATTACAAAAAATTCAAAATTTAGTAGCAACCAAGGTCAAATAGGACTAGAGCTGGATGCTGTTTTCTTTCCATCACAGGAAGATCTTCTTTCCTTCACTCAGCCCTTTATTGCTTTTCTTGCTCTTCCCCTTCTCAGCTCTGTTTCATCTTTCCATTGCTTGAAGCTATTGTTTGTGTTGTCTGTGGGGTGGAAACAATGACTCTGATTTTAGAACTAGAGCCCTGGTCATATACGAGTGAGCACAAAATGGCTATATCCCTGGCTTCGAGAACAATTAATCTGGCAGGCAAACACCCATGGAACAGCCTTTCGAAAGAAGAAAAAAGAAAGAAAAGGAGAAAAACACAATAAACACTTTGTTCTGATAAATTATCTAACTTCAAGAGTGATTTACTAAATAGACAAAAACCAGTCAAAATGAGACTTTCTAAGTCTCATTTTCTTCTGATCAATTTGAGGAAAAAAACCTCACCGATTTCTACAGTACTTCTTTCTCCAACAGATTATTTGTGTGCAAAATTCAGAAGTATATATTAAGGTGTTCAGGACTGTTGAGTGTTTGGAAGGGGAGTGGGCAATGTGGACTCTATTTTGCCCTGCTGTTTAGTTTTAATGCCAAATTGTTTTATGAAAATCACATTGTCCTGACTCACTCATGCAGAATCTATTTGGTTGGAGGTCACGTTGGTTTACATTAATATTGTTTTCATTTTTGAATAAATCAGGATCTTTTCAGTGGTTTAATAGTCTGTCTCAAGGAAGCATTGTTCCATATATAGGACTAGGACTATTATTTTTCATGTGTGATATATTTATTTGTGTTGGTTTGCATGGATATAGCAATGATTTGCCTGGGGAAATGAGGAGATTTGTTAAAGTATTCATCTCTGTTAAGCATGGTAATGAATGTTTTCTCCTTAGTAAACATAAATTCCTATGAAGAAATTCAGTGGATGGTATTGGTCATATCTTAAATTTTGAGTATGCTCATTTCCTGCCATTTTTCTCTCAATTATGTTCTGACTGTTAAATTCCTTTCTGCCAAAAGCATTCTTAAAGATGGAATCCTCTTGAGTCTATGAAAGCAGATACAAGGTGTCTTTTCTTTAAAACATAAGAGCAAAGCAGCTCAAATAAAGGATCCGTAAGAATAGAAAATGAATCTTTAAAATTAATCTAGAAACAGGAGATAGATCAAATGTTTCCAATTTATCCTGGAATTTGACATATGGCCTATTTACAATAAAAGATAATTGGGGTCAACCCCAATGGCCTTGTGGATTCTTTTGGCCACCCACTGCGCTTAGGGTTGACTTCACAGTGTCAGGTAGCAGGTGCTATGAATGGGCAACTAGAACCCAACTCATGTTTTTAAATCATTTTCTGTAGGACACATCCATGCTTTTTTTTTTTTTCAACTTTCTGTATTGCTTAGCCTAAACACTGTAAGGGATTCATACCACTATCACTAGGATCATGTACCCCTACTTGCTTCCATGTACTATTTGAATTTATTTTTTTTTTATTTTTTAAAGATTTTGTTTATTTATTTGACAGAGAGAAAGAGATCACAAGTAGGCAGAGAGGCAGGCAGAGAGAGAGAGGGGGAAGCAGGCTCCCCGCCGAGCAGAGAGCCCGATGCGGGGTTCTATCCCAGGACCCTGAGATCATGACCTGAGCTGAAGGCAGAGGCTTTAACCCACTGAGCCACCCAGGTGCCCCTACTATTTGAATTTAAACACACCTCACTAGATAGAATCTTTTACCACTTATGTTAAGTATTAGGGTTTTTGTGAGATATTGAAGGGACTGAAATGTAGAATTCTGGTTTCTGAAAAATTTCCTTTACTTGAAAAATGCTACTGGATGAATAAGTCTTTTTGCTAAGCTGTTGTTGGTGAAAAGTTGCCTCTAGTACTAAGTCCTGCATTCCCCTCCTCCATTAGGCAAAATACAAACAACAAAATCTAGTGCCACTTTTATCATTAAATAGGATATTCAAGGAGATACTGATATTGGGAAACTTGACTTTCCTTGAAACTGCTATACATTATAGAGATAGGCTGGTCATATAGCTGTGGCTTAGAGCTATACAAGTAAGGTTAAATGTGTGCAGTGTGTGTGTGCACGTGTATGTATGTGGGGTTGCATGTAATTACCAGAACTGCTACCAGCTACTGAGGCAAGAAGGACTCCAAAGGTTTTGGGGCTAGTAAACATTAATTTCATTATAACCTCTGCCTTTCAAAGTAGTACCATTGGGAGAGCCTTTAGTTATGGTGATGCTACCCTGTGCCCATTTGCACAAGTGGTTAGCCCCGGATCCAGCCTCAATGTAGCCCCGGATCCAGCCTCAATGTGTACATTTCTGTGTATACGTATTTAGTTCTGAGAATCCTTGGCTTTGCCCTTTTCTAATAGAGGTGTGAAGATTTTAAGTGAGTTAGCTTTAAATACAAGATCTGAAAGAAAAGATCTGATAGGAACACAAAGTATCTCTCACGATATTTTAAGCTAGTTGCTTTTCCTTTGAATTTCAGTTTATTGATTCCATGCTTAATAATGAACTTACATATGATGAATATGAATTTACATACTGTGATTATGTAATGTGAACTTACATACTGAATGTGAATGAACACTCAAGAGGAAAGTTTAACTGGCATTGTCCTTTTCTTCCTGTTTACATTTTAATTCATTTAACAAATATGAAGAATGTCTACTAGTGAGTTGGAAAAAATAGATGGGTTGCGTGCTGCTACCTCCTTTTCTTAAGCTCAGAGCAGACATTACCAATCAATCATCTGCAGTCTCTCTTGGTGGAGTCTAGTCGTGAGTTCATAATCTTTCTCAGTGTGCTTTCCCAGGCAGACACTGCCGCTAATGTGGAGGTAGGAAATAAGACTTATTTGTCATTCCTAATCTGTTATTTACTCAGCACTGTGCAAGGTATTATAGAGAAACATGAGTATAAAGCATAATTCTTTAAGGAACTTATAATCTACTTAAAGAAAACCAAGAACAGATGAAATAATTAGAGAGCAGGATAGGTTTCAAAATTAAATTTGAAGTGAATTGTAATTAGAAGAGGGAAATATTTTAATCATCTGGCATATATGTAACCCAATAGTATGATAATATTTTATTTATTCTGATTTAGTAGTTCTACATTTGATCGGTTCATTTCTTCAATTTATTGACAAAACAGGACATTCAGAACATCTCTGTCATAGTACACAATTTCTTACACATTTTGAAGATGATTTTGTTTTCTTGGTTTCTTTGTGTTCATTTCAGGATTAACTTGGCTGGAGATCAGAAGATAGTCTAATCAAACCTTGCAATGTGTTGATAAATCTTAAGGACTTCAAGTGTTAATGTTCAGAGATGTCTGTGAAGAGCTAGCTAATGAAAAGTTGAACTTAAAATCTTAAATCAGATCAATTTGGAATTTGTAATAATTTAATGAGGCCCTCCGTGGATGGTTACCAGTACTTTAAGTATCTGAAAGGACTTAGAAAGGGCTTAGTAAATAAAGTTATAAGATGAATTCCTTAATTATGTAAGAGAACTATTTCAAACAATTTTAGAAGCATCTACATTACTTTTTACAGAATAATTGCACATAATCAGAGACTTCCCTTTTAAAAACTCTTTAGATATGGTAATTATAACTTTTTCTACTTGTTAGTAGACTATGAGCTTCTCTAAGCATTTTTTCTTGGCCTCATTCAGATTCTGTTTGTGCTTAGAAATAATATCACATTTCATTAAAAAATTTGTAATTCAGAAATTATGTAAATTCATCAATTTCTTATATACTATGAGATACTACTTTGGTGTTGGTGGGGGTTTCTTTCTTTCTTTTTTTCCTTTAAAAAAATATTTTCCCCATCCTACTTTAAACTCCAGGAAGAGGCACTGAATCTTTTTTTTTTTTTTTTAAAGATTTTATTTATTTATTAGATAGAGAAAGTGAGAGAGAGCATGAGAGGAGAGAAGGTTAGAGGAAGAAGCAGACTCCCTGCAGAGCTGGGAGCCCGATGTGGGACTCGATCCCAGAACTCAAGGATCATGACCTGAGCCAAAGGCAGTCGCTCAACCAACTGAGCCACCCAGGCGCCCAAGAGGCACTGAATCTTAAAGGTCCTTTGGAACCTTTTCCAGTGTTCTAGTTGACCTGTAAATATATTGATTTCACCTGGAAATCAGGTGTCTTCAAATTAGAAATCTAGCTGGGGGGCGCTGGGGTGGCTAGGTAGGTTAGTGTCTGCCTTCAGCTCAGGTCATGATTCAAGGTCTTGGTATTGAGCCCCCACCAGGCTCCCTGCTCTGTGCGGAGCCTGTGGGGAGCCTGCTTCTCCCTCTCCCTCTGCCACCGCCCCCCCCCACGTCATGCTCTCTCACTCTCAAATAATCTGAAAGAAAGAAAGAAAGAAGGAAGGAAGGAACGAAGGAAAGAGAGAGAGAGAAAGAGAGGAAGGAAGGAAGGAAGAAAGAAAGAAATCTAGTTGGCATTATGGTCCTAACTCCACTTCCTTCAGGAGTGCGGTTGTAGGAAAAAATATGAACTTTGCAGTCAATTAGACTGGAGACCAAATCTGGTTGGCCACTTACCCTCTAGCTGTATAAACATAGGACCTTCATTTATTTCCTCATTTATGAAAAGAAGATGATTCCCACATCACATGGAGTTGTTAAGTCAAGATTTAGTGTAATTACTTTTCTAAAGAATTTCACATTGGGCTTGTATATTAACTAATATATATGGATTTGGTTAATATATATTGATTTAGTAAATATTGAATTGGTTAATATATATAGATATATATTGATCTATATACATATATATTTGTTTCCTAATTTTCAAAATGAGGATAATACTTACTTCACAGCATTCCAAAACCAACACAGTGCTTAGCATAAGACTCAGTAAATATTAATTCCTTTTCTCTTATTTTCCCTACCACTTTATCATCAAACTAGGTCCAAGTAAGAGAAGATGTAGCACTAAGAGAAACAATTTTGTGGAATATTAGTACTTTTTCATTTACCAGTATCTGGGCCTTGAAATACTTTTCTTTTCTGGTCTCATGTATAAAACCAGGAGACTGAAACAGATAATTAACTACAAAATTATATTTTAAGATGCATGTTCATATGATAGCAGTCAGGAGTCTAGAATCTAGTACAGCAGAAAGTTAGAGTCAGACAGATCTATATTTAAATCTTAAGTATGAGTGACTTAAATTCTGATTCCATACTTTGGCTCTTTCACTTGATAGTTGAGTGAGCCTCCTGAGTCCCTCTCAATCTCTGAGTCCTCATCTGGATAATATCCTACCTTACAAGGTTGGACATTACCAACCTTACAAGGTTGCTATTAGGAGTAAATGAAAAAGTTATATAAAATATCTAGAGCACTATTATTCAGTGTTCAGTGTAGAACTCACGTCAAGGATGCAAATGTTCTCTCTGTTCTTACCAATACGGTAGACACTAAACATGTAGGGTAATTAAGCACTTGAAATGTTGCTAGTGCAACCAAGAAACTGAATTTTAAATTTTTTAAAAATTTAATTAATTTAAATTTAAAGTACTAGCTATTTAAAAAATGCTTACGAGTCTCCCTTTTGTGGTCTTTTTGTATCTTATATTTATTTATTAGTATAAAGTTTTAGAAGTCTTATGCTTGAACATGAATGCTGTAGATTGAAAGTCTGCCCCCGCCCCCATCAATACATATGTTGAAACCTAATCTGCAGTGTCATGGTGTTAGGGCCCTTTGGTGGTGATTAGGTCCGAGAATGAAGCCTTCATGAATAAGATTAGTGCTCTTATAAAAGAGATCCCAGAGATATCCCTCATTCTTTCCATCAAGTGAAGTCACAGTGAGGAAATCACTGTCTATGAACCAGGAAGTGGGCTCTCTCTAGACACCAAATCTCATGGGTCTTTGGTCTTGGACTTGTCAGCCTCCAGAATTATGAGAAATAGATTTCTTTTGTTTATAAGCAACAGCATATAGTATTCTGCTATGGAGACCAAAGGAACTAAGACAGTAGAGAATAAATAACATATAATCCATAGATTATTTTCTGTCTCATCATTTTCCCATTCACAAAGCAGGAGACTAGAGGAGTTTATGGGGCTGAAAAGGCTGATTAGGTAGGCAGTGTCCAAGGAAGAAAATGAACGTAACAATGGGCAGGTCATGCAAGCACGTTAATCCAAAGAGGCAGAGAGTCCAGTAATGAGTGGTGGAGTACAAACCAGGGACACCAAGATAAATGTGGAGGAATTCCCTAATCACAGGGCTTTTTATGGTTGAATGGGGAATTAGAAGGCCAGCTCTTCTAGGGGAGGCGTTCACTGATTCAGGGACTCAGTACCAGAAACCAGCAAGAACAGAGAACTGGATAAACTTTGATTAACAAGAGCCTACAAGATTGAAATTATTTCTCCAAAGTCACCAAAGTCATCACTGGTAGATCAAGAGTTAGCATTTCTTTCAAATGAACCATTATTGGACAGACATAGAAATAGGCCTTTGGTTTTTACTGATGATCACCATGTTCACAAAAGTCATTCCAAGGAGGAATGTAAAAGCAGTGACATCAGCAAATAACAAAAGGAAGTTCTTTCTGGGATAATTAATTGCAGAAATTGTAGCCATGCAATGGCTCAAACTTCCCTAATCCCCAAATCTAATTTTTACAATCCTATCATCAGTATCACCTTACATTTCCAGTGAACAATCTAATAGTAAAGAATGATAGTCGGATATAAAATTATCAAGACTTGACTGCCTTTACAAAAAGCATTAGAAAGCATTTACTGGCATGTTATGAAATATCATAAATAATTAAAATACATCCACTTATTAAAATATCAGAATAGTCATGTTATCGCCTAGTTGTTTATTTCCTCATGGTCATTTTTAAAATTCAATAACTTCCAGAAGTTAATTGTCATTAGTACAAAATGGAAGAACATATGTGATTAATATGACGAAGAAAGAAAAAACAGGGCATTGATTGTGTGTTCTACTGAAAGACGGGAATACCAATTAAAGTCTTCTTTAGAAAAACATAATTCAGGAATGAGTCAACAGTTTGCTACCACTCCTTTTGGAGACAATTACTTAGGTTCTACTTAAGTGAATTACAGTTGTCTTCAACTTTGAAATGTTGGTTGAATCTAAGTCTCTGTGAAAAGCCATCAACGTGAAATTTAAACTCAGAACTTCAAATACCTCTTCACTTGTTTTAAAATTAGTAGCTTCAGCCAACACAGCACATGTAATCCAACCCTGACAAGCTGTGAATCAAGAAACTCTGATGGATTTACAAATCATTTCTCCCGATTATGGATAACATCCAGCATTTGATTTTAAGCATGTATGAACACGTTAAACACCTGTGTATTTGAAATTACGTGTACATGTACATAGAATTTTAAGTTGAAAGAGACAGCTAATATCATTCAGGCCAGCTTTCAAATTTTACTGATAAGCCCTAGAGCCATGTTTCTCAAAATTTAGCGTGCATAGAAATCACCTTGAGATCTTGTTAACATGCAGGTTACGATTCTGGGGTTCTAATAAGCTCCCAGGTGATGCAAATACTGCTCTTGGCAGAACCAGACATTGAATAGCAGGAGCCTAGAGAACTGAAGGACTTGTCCAAAGTCACAGAAGCCAGAAGAATGAGGATTAATGTTTCTGTCCCTTTCCTTCCCTCCTAACCCCCACCTTTTTTTTTTTTTTTTATTTTAGTATGTGTGGCACAATAATTAAGAGTAAGCAGCCTAGCTTCAAATCCTACCTTCACCACTTACCTTGTGGTGATCTGGCGTGAGTCAGATCTTTTCTTCTGTTTCTTCTTTTGTGAAATGGAGGAAAAAATAATAAAACACATCTCGTTAGGTGGCCTAAGAACAAGACGATTCACGTATGGTAATTAGAATAATGCTGGTCAGTAATAGGCATTTAACAAACGTTAGCCTCTATAATTATGAGTTTGATCAGTATCCCAATCTTTCTGCCACGTGGCAGTACCTCACTCCAGCAACCTAGGTAAGAGACTGTGTAGGAATAATATTAGTTGGTTGTCTTCTCGGTAGAGAAGATCAGAAGCATGAATAACAATCCAAATTATTTTTGGCCAAGGCGACTGTTTTGATAATGCAATTATATTTTAGTGGGACAGTGTTTGAAGTACTAGGAATTCATTTCAGATGATCAGGAACTGATTCTGGTGAATGGAAAAGCTGGCCTGTATTTCTGCAAAGTCGTTCCATCTTCCTCCATCCTGAGAAGAGATGGCCATTTTTGACTGATGTAAAGAACTTTTTTCCAGTCTTTTGTTAAATAGAGGTAGTGATTGTGTTTTCCAGGGGATTTGACAGTATGTAAACTAGAGTTAGGGGAGCTGTCAATCAATCTAAATAACCTATCTACTGCTACTGAAGTTCAGGACATGCCACCCCAAACATGCCACTTTGGCATGTTTATTATTTTGAGCAGAAACACAAATGTTTAGGAGCCGCAGATGCAGGAAGGACTCTGTGACCTACCCTTTTCTACCTAGAAACGGGCCATAAATTTTCCCATAAGAAAGGCACCACCCACCCACCCCCACCCCTACCCCATACCAGGAAGAGAACATCCTTATCCCCAGAGACTGGGAATGGATGCTGAAATGGATCTATACATTTGCTACCATAACCCTTGTCTTCACTAGTAGTCCCTATGCCCACATGCCTTCCAGTCACTTCCTTGCCATTGACCGTCCCCAGCCCAACCCCTTTGTCTCCTCAATTCTTCACAAGGTATTGCTTCTTCCTCTAAAAGGTGAATACTTCCCGCTCTGGTCACTTCTTCAGGTCTTCATTCTCTCGTGAAAGCTCTCATGGACATGTAAGAATTTAACAAAATGTGTATGCTTTCCTCCTGTTAATCTATCTTTTGTCAGTTTAATTCTTCGGCCCAGCTAGAGACCCTAAAAGAGTAGAGGAGAACTTGTTCTTCCCTGCACTTCTCTTGTAAACTTGAAAGCAAGATTTGCTATGGATAAACCAAAGCAGAGAAATGACTGTGAAGGGGAGTTATTGAGAAAGTCTTAGAGAATCAGTTTTGTTTTGTTTTGTTTTGTTTTGTTTAGACTGATTTTGTAATTTGATTTGGAGTTAGCTCTTCCTGGGCTCTTCAGAATGGTGAGAGAATTAATGGGGCACCATACTGTTTTTCATTGTTTCCTGATGGGAGCATCTTCCAACAACTTAATTGCTCCTATTTTGCTTTCCCCCAGCCACCTAATTTTTATCCCTGTCCTTAATTGCTCCTGCCACTGGCACCATATGTGTCAGCCCACAAAGAACAATGTCAGTATCACTTGCTGCAAGATGATCCTCACTCCAGGTGGTTTCACGGCAAGATGAACAAAGGCGAATGAGAAAGTAATCTATTTTTTGAGAAGCCGAATGCCAATTCACTAATGGACAATTAAAACTATGATTGTCACACCTACTCAAATACCTATCAGTAAGAATTGTGCAGATATAGACATTCTGGTCTATGTGACAGTTTCAATTGTTATTGTAACTTGTAAGTTTAGAGTTTGTTAGCGAGTAGACTGATGTATAAGGAAAGCCACATCTTATCCAAAGAATGCTTGGTGAGCAAAGGTTCAGAACAAGGAAAGTTTTTAATTTGAACGTGAATAGTAATAGAACCTAGGGCTCCAAATGGGGTGAGCCTGTTAGGATTTAGAGTAGCATATTATTGTGGATCTGAAAATGAAGAGTGTCATTTAATTACATTAGGTCAAAGATAACCCTAACTTTGCAGGGGACTATTGCAGTAATATTCTAGCATATCTAGTTATTTGTTCAGGGACATAGTTCATGAATCATAGGGATGTTAAAACTAAAATTAATATTTCCAGTCCTGGGATGGAATAGTCAGCCAACGTCGTGTGCAAAACATTGAATCTCTACTCAAATTATATTTGATGATGTATCTTCGGGATAAAGGAATTTACATTTCACTTTATGTTAAAAGCAGATATTAACACTTTTACATCGACAATTTTTGTGCATGCATCTCTATTTTATAATTTTTGTTAGCTCAAATTCTTATTGATTTTATAACATAATCCAGACTCTAATAGTATTTATTAAAATTACCGTGGTATTTACACTAACATTTTATTGTGTGCTTGAAAGACCACATGCAAACATGTATTAGTAATTTGAATCCATTTGTGAAAATGACATAGATTTGGCTATATTTGAATGGCTAGGATTTTATTTATGATATTGCAATATCTTATTTTCCTAGGCTTTGGACAATATTCATAAATGCTGAGAAGTTTGAGGTTGTATTATTGAACATAAATGTGATTTTTTGGGGAAGATGATAAGGAATATATGGTTTTCTGTTGCAAAGATACAAAGAAATGGTTGTCAGGGGAATAAGCAAGTGGCAAAGTAATTTTGAATGATACCATGTCCTTTAAAACAAATCATTGAAGTCATGTCAGCAAGCAAGAAGTCCATATACTAAAAAAAAAACAAAACAGTAAAACTAAGTCCTCCATCAGTAATTCACCTATCAGTAATTCATTAACTTGTTTGTGCCTTCACCAACCCACCAACCTATGGACCACGCTCTATACTGGGCCCTACACAAGTTTCTGTAAATGAAACTTGGTCCCCACTATTGGCAAGTATACAGTCAAGACAGGAATAGAATGTTTAATAAGTTCAGCAATAAATATTTCCTGAAGACATTAGAATTAGCTTATTCTTATATTATTATATAGTTTGATCCTTCAATTTCATTTTTTGTTTACTATAACTCTAATTCTTTGGTTAATGTTTTGCATTCCTTCACTGTATCATCGCCTTTTTTTTTTTTAAAGATTTTATTTATTTATTTGAGAGACAGAGAAAGTGAGAGAGAGCATGAGAGGAGAGAAGGTTAGAGGAAGAAGCAGACTCCCCATGGAGCTGGGAGCCCAATGCGGGACTCGATCTCGGAACTCAGGGATCATGACCTGACCCGAAGGCAGTCGCCCAACCAACTGAGCCACCCAGGCGCCCTGTATCATTGCTTCTTGCCAAATTTCTCTAGACACATTCCTTAATAGGTAATTAAGCCTCTTCTTAGTTTTACTCTTTAATTTTTTCTTATTATTTCAACTTATTAATTCAGTTACTTATTTCTACCGTCTTTTTTAAAAAAATGAGATACAACTGACATGCGACATTGTATTAGTCTTAATTGTATAATGTGATGATTCAACATATGGAGATATTGTGAAGTGATCGTAGTCTAGCTAACATCCATCACCTCACATGCTATAATTTTTTTTACTTGTGATGAGAACTTTTAAGATCTCCTCCCTTTGCTTTCAAATATACAGTGCAATATTGTTAACAATAGTCAGCCTGTTGTACTTTACATCCCTAGGTCCTATCTGTCTTATAACTGCAAGTTTGTACCTTTTGTACTTCTGATGTTTCTTAATTGTTCTCTTTTGGAGTTCACAGCTGCCCACTGCTTAGTTATCATGCTCTCTTAAACTTCCTGCCTCTGATGGGGCCCCTTGTGTTTTACTGAAAGGTATACCATATAGAGTATGCAAAATGCCAAAGGGGCCTGGGTCCAGGTAAAGATGGTGAGCAAGCTGCCATAACCATCACCATAAGCTGATGTTTCCCTCGGTGGGAAAGCTTTCAGAAGTCACAGTTTTAAAGGATTAGTGAAAACTGTCAAAAGGGAGAAAGAAGGAGAGTGGGAGAGAGCTCGAGATTATGCTGACAATGGTTTCAGAGTGTAAATTTAGGCTAAAAATGTTTAAAAAAATTTTTTTAAGATTTTATTTATTTATTTACCAGAGAGAGAGAGAGACAGTGAGGGAGGAACACAAGCAGGGGAAGAGGGAAAGAGAGAAGCAGGCTTCCTGCTAAGCAGGGAGCCCAAGGCAGGGCTCATCCAAGGACTCTGGGATCATGACCTGAGCCAAAGGCAGATGCTTAACGACTGACCCACCCAGGCGCCCTAAAAAAGTTTTTTTAAATCAAGTTTTGCTGTAACCTCCTTTTTCTCAGTACAACTTAAGGGGCTCCACTCCTCTTTGAGGCTTTGGAGTCGGATTTGTTTGGATGGAGAAAGGTACTGCAAAGGGCTTTAAAGGGAGAGAAAGAGGCTGATGGTTTTCAGAAAAACTGCACCGTGGAGTCGTCTGGGCGAACTTAGATTGACTTACCGACTCTACTTCTGACGTGATAAATCCTAGTTACCATTAATAGTAAATGGAATGGAGCTTACATTTTTTTCTTGGATGTTGGAATCCTTCAGGGTAAATGTTGCTGAACTTCTGATCACAACGTTTGTCAGAATTCTAAACCTTTGGAGCACACACAATTATCCATCATCTCGAAAAAATACAGATTGTAGACAGGGCCTCATGCCAGACCTCCTGAATTCATTTCTCCCTCTGGGACCTGCACATACACATTTCCCGTAAACCTGGTAAGTATTTCTGATGTTCCGGAGAGGTTGAAATCTGCACAAGCTGAAAGAATGTGAATGCGTGATCCTCAAGAAGGCCAGAAACACCTGAGAAAAGCAATGGCCTGCTAGTAATTGCCATAGGTTTATGGGAAAGGTGATTAGGGGGAGTTTAAACTTCTGTAGACTTTCAGGTCTATTAACAAGTTACAAAGCTTCTATAATTCTCCACAAAGATGGCCATTGATTCCGAACAATGATTTTTCATCACATTGGAGTGCTGAGCAGCACTTATTTATATTCTCAAAGAAAGTTACTTTTTTCCCTCGAAATGGATTGATTTTTCATTTTAGTGGAGTTTCTTTCTCTTGCATTAAACTCCAGGAACTGTGGAGGGGGAGGGGGGATGTGCATTCAGCACGTGCTGCAAGTAAATCAGGAAAGCCCTTGCAAACACACCTTGTAGCTGTCAGCTGGTTTATTCTCAAAGAATGGCTCTTTGGCGATACATGTTTAAGCTGGTGACAATGAATACAAAAAATGGTGTTGAATTCTAACATATGTCATGCACAGGCAATAGCTTATTATTCGTTCTATTTACTAGTGCAGCAAACATAGACTTTCAAAGAAAATGATCTATTAACACCTGATTTCTAATAACAGCTAGGGCAACTTGGAGTCTTGCTTACTGTATTTATTTACTCCTTCCCAGTTGGGGGCAGGCAGGTGGAGGCGATCACGTCCGTCTCCCGTCTCCCCTTTTACTGTCCCAAGAAGCTCTGTTAAGGGACTAAGAAAGGTAGGCGGGCTTATTGAAACTAATGATTTCAGAATTAGGCCCGCCCAAGCAGTAACTTTTGTTAGATTCTCATCTCCTTCTTCCATTGTTACATTTTCTAAACTAAAGTTTAAAACAATTAAGCCCTTTAGGAATATGTGAAAATGGACACATAATTTGTTGCACGTGCAAGTTGGGGAGCATATAGTTTGTTTTTGTTTTTGTTTTTAAATCAGGGTCCAGGTGCGCCTGGGTGGCTCAGTCCTTAAGTGTCTGCCTTTGGCTCAGGTCATGACCCCAGGGTTTGGGATCAAGTCCCACGTCAGGCTCCCTGCTCGGAGGGAAGCCTGCTTCTCCCTCTCCCACTCCCCCTGCTTATGTTCCCTCTTTTGCTGTGTCTCTCTCTGTCAAATAGATAAATAAAATCTTGAAACTTGGGTCCAGGAGGGAGAACTCACGGAATTTCTCCCTGGGGCTTATACTCACTGGGGAGAATGAGGTCAGGAGCTTTCTGTTTAAATGCTGGCAGACGCATTCGATTTCCAGTAACGTCCAGCAGTTCATTTGTGGTTATTTTAGAAGTGACTCTTGTGAAGGGTTGCTAGTCCTCCCCCCCAAATTTTGAAGACATAATCGCTAAATTCTAAATAATTTTTGGAAGTTTATTTATTTATTCTACAACGATCTTGCGTGCCCTCTGCTTCTGTGTCAGGCACCAAGACAGGCAGGGAACTTACAGAAAGTATCCTGCCTGCAAAGAAATCACAGTCTCGTAGAGGAGGGTGACTTGTCAATGACACAAGATTAATAATTAGTAATTTAGAAATATTTTTCTATAGGCATGTTGGAATGGAGGCTTATATCTTCCACGCTGGTATGGCCAGTTAGTATTGGATTGGCCATCTCTGAGAATCAATCCAGAACCATAAAATACTCGTTGAAAGGGAAATGCCTTCACCTGTGAGGTAATTAATAAGCCCCATGTGCAGCAGCCCAAACCGGCTGATAACCTCCCGCCCCAAGAACAGCCTACCCTTCTTAAGGAGTTACCTGCCTCACTCTACCCTCCTTCCACGTATTTCCCTGTGATATATCACTTCCGTGTGAACGAGAGTGGATTTATCTTCTCAAAAGCTCCTTGCTGGAAGAGTTCCTTGCATGACAAGAAAAAAAAAAAGAAAACCTTGAACCTTGCAAATATTCAAGGTGAAGAAGAAATGTGGGAAGAGAAGGAGGGTACGGAAGACTGACTTTTTTACCTCCAACAGCCGAAGTGGCTTTTGGAGATCAATATGCCCTTTGCACGGCTGCCAAAAGCGAGCAAATGTGCCGAATCATAAACTGTCAAAGGAATAACGACAGCAAAGCCTGCCAGGGCTGAGTCGGCGGCTTGGCCAACCGACTTCCTATTGACTGCGTCACGGCGAGCTGTAAATCTTTGCCTTGTCACCACCACGGGGTGACTTGCCCTGGCGTCCTCCCCAGCGGCACTCACAGATAGGTGAGTACTTTACGTCTTCAGAGGTGTAAGCTAGGGAGCCTTACTGACCTGGTGACTCAGTTCATATGCTTGAGTAAGAATTTAGATATGCCAAAAAGCTAAGTGTTCTCAGTTGTAGATTAGTTTCCTGAGGGAGGAACGGGCCTCCAACTTTACCACCCTTGAAGGTCTCCTTGAGGGGGTATGGGGGATTTCCAAGAACGTCTGAGGGGTCCCAGTCGCGGCAGAATTATAAAATCCACGGGAATGATTTGCAGCTTATTTTGTAACTAGCTACACATGAGCTTCTATTAAGCAAATGATGTTATTAAGATGTTTTACATGGGTGTTCAGGTGAGGAGGATAGGGAGAAGAGAAACAGGAGCATGTCTGTCGTGAAAGGAAAACAGTCAGTGGTTCTCAAAATGTCCTCCCAAGAAACGAGGTTATTCTGTGGATTTTGAGAGAAATCTTATGGAAAGTAGTGAAAAAAAAAATGGCATGGAAATGACGGAAACAAACACTGAAATCAGCTAGTGAACTCGTGAACAAACCACAAAGAACTGTTTTTCGACCAAAAAAAATTGTGCAGTGTATTGCTTATGATTCCCTGAAATGATAGCGCTGGAAATAGAATCCGTGTTCTCACGTCAGGACCAGGCTGCTGGACTGGGGACGAGTGGTGTAGGATGTGGCAGCACAGGGCTTGGGCCCATCTTTCAACTCTACTTGAATAAACCTTATACGTTGGCGTATCATTGAAATGGATGGGGTTGGGGATTCCCAGGATAAGGGGTTTGTTTCAACTCCCGCGTATACCTTCATTCAGTTGTTCAAACTGTCTGCTGAGTGTTAAGCCCAGGGCTGAGTAAATAAATCACAATGAAAAATGTCACAATCCCTGACCTTAAGGCACCTAGCGTCAAGTTAGTAGAAGATAAACTTATGTGTGTGGTTAATGAGGAAAGCCAGGCAGAGTAGCTAAAGTAGTTAGAGTGGAACAAAATTGGAAAAGCTCATTTGTGCCTAAGAATTTTATAGCTCTTGTTCTTAGATTTGGGTCTGTTGTGCATTTTTAAATTTTTGCGTATGGTGTGCGACGCGGTCCAATTTCATACTTTTGCACGCAAATAACCAATTGTTTCAGCACAATTTGTTGGACAGGAGCACTCTTTACCCCATTGAATTGTTTTGGCACTTTTGTCAAAATCAATTGACCCTCAGTTTCAGAGCATACTTCTGAATTCTTCATTCTATTTCCTTGATCTATATGTTTGTCCTTACACTAGCACCACACCAGCTTTGAATCCTGTAGCTTCATAGTAGTTTTTGAAATCAGGAAGCTTCTCCAAGATTTTTTTGTTATTCTGGGTCCCTCACATTTCCTTACGAATCCTAGAATCAACTTGCCAGTTTCTGCCAAGAAGTCAATTGGGGTTTTGATAGGGATTGTATCAAATCCCCATCCATTCGGGGAGTATTGCCATTTTAACAGTATAAAGTCTTCCAAATCATGGACAGGAGATATATTTCTGTTTGAATCTTTAAATTTTCAACAATTTTTTTTTGCTGTTTTCAGAATGTTTTACATCTCTTTTCTTAAATTCTATGTATTCTTTTTGATGCTACTGTAAATATTTAATTTTATTTTTGAATTCTGCACTGTCAGTATAGAGAAGTATGATTGATTTTTGTATATAAAATTTTTTTACTTTATAATCTTGCTGAACTTATTTATTCAATTTAATAGGTTTTTAGTGAATCCCTTAAGATTTTTTCCATGTTTAAGATTATGTCCTCTGCAAAGACAGAGAATTTTACTGCTTTCTTTCCAAATTGGATGCTGTTTATTTCATTTTCTGATAATTACCTTGGCTAGAACTCTAGTACAATGTTGAATAGAAGTAGTAAAAATGGATATCTTTGTCTTGTTCCTAATATTAAGGATTAATCACTCAGTCTTTTACCATTAAGTATTAGATTTGTTGTGGAGGTTTCTTTTGTAGATGTCCTATATCAGGTTGAGGAAGTTTCCTTAGTTCCTAGTTTGAGTGTTTTCATCACAAAGGAATATTGGATTTTGTCAAATTCTTTTTTGTGCAGAATCATGTGGTTTGTCCTTTATTTTATTGATATGGCATGTTAATATAGATAGATCTTCAGATGTTAAACCAACTTTGCATTCATGAGATGAATCGCACTTGGTCATGATGTATAATTCTTTATTTCTGGGTTTGGTTTGCTAGACTTTTGTTAAAAATTTTGGCATCTATATTCATAAGAGATACTGGCTTTTCTCCTTTTTGTGCATCTGGTTGGGTATCTAGACTATGTAGAGAACTCTTAGAAAACTCAAGAGTGAAAGACTAAAAATGAGTGAAGGATCCAAATAGACATTTCCCCACAGAAGATATACAGGTGGCTAATAAGAATGTGAAGATGCTCTACCTCCCCCATCATGGAAATGCAAATCAAAACCACAGTGAGACAACCCTTCATTCCCACTAGGATGTCTAGAATCAAAAAATGTTGGTGAGAATGTGGTAAATATTCAGAAAGGCATTATAATAGCCCAAAACTGGAAACAACTTAAATTTCAGGTAACTGATGAATCGGTAGATGAAATGTACATGCATACAATGGGGTATTATTTCTCAATGTAAAGGAATAAAGTACTCATATATGCTACAAATTGATGAACTTGGAAAATCTTATTTTAAGTGCAAGAAACCAATCACAGAAGACCACATATTATATGATTCCATTTATATAAAAGGTACAGAATAGGTGAATGTATAAAGATAGAAATTAGACTAGCATTTGCCTAGGGCTGCAAGATGGTGGATGGGAGAATGGGGGTGGGGAAGGTGATTGTGGGTAAATACAGAGCGATTGCTAACAAACAGCTTTTTTTGATGACAATGTTTTCTTTATTTTTAAAGATTTTATTTATTTATTTGCCAGAGATCACAAGTAGGTAGAGAGGCAGCTCCCTGCTGAGCAGAGAGCCCGATGTGGGGCTCCATTCCAGGACCCTGAGATCATGACCTGAGCTGAAGGCAGAGGCTTTAACCCACTGAGCCACCCAGGCACCCCATGATAACAATGTTTTAGAATTGATTGTGGTGATAGTTGCATGACGCTGAATATATGAACATACCAAAAGACACTGGAGTGTATACCTTAAAGGGGTGTATACCTTATCCCAGTAAAGTGGTTACATATATATATCTAAAAAAAAGATTCTGTGAACTAGACATCTTGCCAAGTCTCTCACATGCTTTAATGACTACAGCAACCCTGCTAGGGGGGATTGTTATTACCCTCACTTTACACATCAGAAAACAGGCTTAGAGAGGTTAAGTAACTTGTCCCAGGTCACATACCTTGTAAATAACAGATTTGGGATTCAAAGCAGGCAGTGTGCTTGTAAAGCCCAAAGTTAACCACGGATCTCTCCTAGCTGAGAAGACATCTTATTTCAGTTCAACTGACCTCCGTCTACCCCATTTTTTCCATCCTATGTCATACTTTTTCTCTTAGCATAGGGAAAGAAAAATGGAGGCTAAAAGCTATTTGAATAACGTGAGTAGCCTTATAAATTCGTACCTACTGAAGAAGAAACAGAATGATGGATGCTGGCAATTTAAGATGGCAGTTCAACTCTCCATGTGTTTTCTCCGTATAGACACATTCTTCAGGAGAATTCACATCTCTGAACATTTTTCTAAAAAAAGACTGTTGGAAAGAAAAGCTAGTTTAAAAACACTGATTTGTGCTGCAATGAATTAAAGCAGGGACATCGGCCCTGTTTAAGTTTTCAAAAACTCTTAGCCATCTGGTTTTCAGTGTCCCCTTAACATAGTTTTCAGGCCATGAAATTCTGTACATCTTTATGAAGCTCAAGAATTGACCTTTGAGAGGGAAAAGTCTTATTTTATTATGCTGACACCACACATCATAACTCTTATTTTGCTTGGAGATCTCATTCAATGTCATCACCAACATGTGCAACAAGAGATACGTCATGTTTATGGCTAGAATATTCCTTTTACTTCCAGTTATAGCTTTCCCATAAAATCTCTATTGAAAATAATCTCCATGCAGTCATTGAATGTTATTGCTTGGAACAGAAATGCTAAAACAATTTGCTTATTTAGGATCTTGCGTTTTTCCCAGCGTTTTGAAGTGTCTCGATCTCTCATGAAATATCTTTTCAGCCAGAGCAGTAGTAATGTAAGTCCGTGGCTTTTCTTGTTGTGTATTTTATGGGATTGTGTTACCTCTATTACATTTTGTATTCCTCCCATGTGTATCAGAGTGCAATGGGTAAATAATTCTATTCGGACTCTTTTCTCCCAGGTATTTTATAGCTAAGATTGGCATTTTCTCAAGAGTTACTCATTAAAAAATAGAATAATTTTGGGGGACCCAAGGGTGGTAAAAGGCAGGATATACAGAACCCCCTCATCATACTAAGGTCCAAAAAATACTGGTACACCTCTTCATAATTAGATTTCATTGGTCATCTATCTATCCTCTTTTTCTGCATATCTAAGCCCCCTCTTGAACTGGGTAAGCAGGCTGGGAGGGAGACCTTGGCCCAGGAGGTCAATGGCAGGAGAATCAGAAGGTCCCTGGAGAACTCCGAAGATCAAGTCTTGGGAACAAAATCCAAAGGATTGGTGGGGGTGGGGGGGAAGGTTGCATGGAAGAAGCTGGCAAGTTAGCAGGATGGGGGCAAAGGAAGGAATGATTTGGGTAAGATCCATAAATGCAGATGAAATGTGTAAACTTGGTACACGTGATCTGGTGCACTGAAATGAATATGGTGTTGGAGTTGGGTCTAGCTAGAGTCAAATCTTGCTTAGTAAGCTGGCTTGGATAAGTGATTTAAACTCTCTACTTCCTATCAAATGAGAAGCCTCTTCATCACATCAACATCATTACAGTACCTTTTACTTTCTGAATGCCTGTAATATGCTAGACATTTTACATAGATAATCTTGTTTAATCATCCATACATTCCAATGAAGTATTTTTTATTTTGCAGATGGGGAAACAAGCTCAGAGAAGTTAAGTAATTTGCTCAGGGTTTCCTAGAGCTGGAAAGTAATAGAGCCAGGATTTTAATCCAGGCCCGTCGGACTCCACAGCCCATTAGACTACTGGGTCAGAATGACCTGGAGCAAATGTTATCAGGGGAATCCTAGACTCTACTGTAGACCTTCTGCATTAGCATTTCTGGAGATGGGGCCCAGGAACATGCATTTGAACTCACCACTCAGGTGACTCTTAAGTAGACTCCTATGTACCGTCTTATGTTCTACATAAGCGTGTAGAAGCCTTGATGCTCAAGGTGTGGTCTGTGGTTCAGGATCAGCATCATCAGCCTCACCTGGGAACTTGTTAGAAATGTAAATTCTCAGTACCTACCCAAGCCCTGCTGAATTTGGATCTGCATTAAATCTATCAAGTTCCCTAGGTGATTCAGGTACACATTAAGGATTGGGAACTTCTTATCTATAGGATTGTTGTGAGAATTAAAGGTAAATAGAAAGTGTCCACTAAATCATAGGTACTCAACAAATCCTCTTGTTACCATTTTGTTTTTGAGCAAGTAGAAGGTGGTGGTTTGGGAGGGCCCACAAGTGTAACATTAGGGTAACCAACTGTTTTGTTCTCCCTTTCCTTTGGGTTCTATGTCCAGTGGTGTTATGCTTCCCACCTTCCCAGCATATTCTACCTAAGCCCTTTTTTCTTGAAAGCACATCATGGTGGTTTTCTTCCAAAATATCAAAGGGTTGTGTTGCTGTCACTCCTCTACCAACAATTTAATCTGGAATCAAGAGATATGGGTTTGACTCTTGGCTTGGCTAATTATTATCTGTGACCTTGGGTTAACCTTTTTGAGTCTCAATTGTGTCAATTATAAAGAGAGGATAATGATGAAAATGATACTTTTTATCATACTAAAACCTAAGAGTGCTATCTGCCCCTAATATCACTGTGTTATCAATTGGATAAGTAAGCAGGGGATAGTAGAGGAGAAAGTATTAGAATTAATATTTTCTTTTAAATTTTAAACACTACAATCCCTTGAGTAAATTTCATGAAATTATCCATTGTGCTCCCGTGACAAAAATCTCCTTTTAGAAAGAATCCTATATTTCTAACCTATAATTAAAATACATAATCTATAATTAAAAAATGAATGTAGGTATAAAATCACAAAACTTAAAAATTTGCCGGGATCCTTAGGAAACCAAACAGTCAAAATTCTTTTTTTTTTTTTTTTAAGATTTTATTTATTTTATTTGACAGAGAGAGAGAGGTCACAAGTAGGCAGAGAGGGAGGGGGAAGCAGGCTCCCTGCTGAGCAGAGAGCCCGATGCGGGGCTCCATCCCAGGACCCTGAGATCATGACCTGAGCTGAAGGCAGAGGCTTTAACCCATTGAGTCACTCAGGCGCCCCAAACAGTCAAAATTCTTGATTTTTTTTTTTTAATGGCAACAGAAACAACTAAGTGTCTTTTAAGAATGATACCAAGCTGGTTAATGGATGTACTTGATTTTAATTGGCATAATTGTTTTTGAAAAAGTTCTATTTCATGCTATGTTTCTTAAGTCAAAACATATCTCTCCTAATGAATGTTTAGTTCCCTAAACATACAATTATGTACAATCTCTAGTACAGTTTTTTCACAATTTATTCATTCATTGGTTCCAACATTTAACTGGCTATTGCTAAGAAGTCTATAGTGATATTTGATTCCATCAGTTGCAGGGAGGGCCTTTTGTGATCATTTTCTCTTGGAAGGACGATAGAAAGTTCTGTTATCCTCGAAGGTGTGCATGGCTGATGTTTTCTGATGGCCCTTTCAGGGCCTTTTACAGAATACTCTTGGTCCTGGGTGGACTGTGTGCGAGAGTGGATGTAGATGGCATTTTGAGGAAGAGACTGGCCCAGTCTGTGGTCCCCGGTTCACTTCTCTGTGGAGTACCCTTTTTTTAAGACCTCTGTTTCCTGTAACTTTTACACTTCACTTCCTCAAGTAGGCCTTTGTGGGCCCCCAGCCTGGGATAATCCTCTTCTTTACATTCTTTAAGTACCTCCTACTTCCTCTTTCAGAATGGATTCATTGTAGTTTCTTATGCTAAATTCTCTCTCACCAGTGGTTTTGCAGGGGACATTTAGCAATATCTGGAGACACTTTTGCTTGTCACAACTGGTAAAGTTGCTACTGGTACATGGTAGATAGTGGTCAGGGATGTTGTCAAACCCCCTAGGATACACAGGGCAGCCCCCACAACAGAGTTATCCAGCCCCAAATGTATAGTGCTACACTTGAGAAACCCGGTTGTAGATTGTATGGTCACTTTCTTGAGGTCCATAGTGGTCAAGCCTGCCTTGGTCACCTCTGTTTTCCTAGCGTGTAAACAAAACCTTGAGGAAATAAGAAGCTTCCAATACACGTTTGTTGAATTTTTTAACTCACTGCAAGAGCGAATGAATGGAGAACAATAGCAACCTTTCATTTAGTACACTAACTGTGAAGACATACAAATTTGCTTCCAGCTGCAAATATTGGTATTAGGAACTATTGTATCAAATTTACTGCAACACTCTGCTTTTCAAGGTTTGGTTGGCAGAATTAATAACGGAGTATTTAAAAAGATACGCAGTTCGTGCATTCCTACGTATTAAAAAGTTAAGATTAGGCAAAATCATCGAGCTGTGAACCTGGATGACTGTGGTCACTTCTCCACCTTCTGAGTTACTTACTTAAACTGTGAATTGGGATGTCCATTTCAACCTACATTGTGAATCATTGTAAGAAATGGCTTCATGGGCATGAATGTCCTAAAGGGAATATTGTTGAAAATTTTGCTCATTACATCACATAGTTGTTCTCATTAGGGATTCACAGGATAAAGTATCCTTTGGCTTTTGCTGTGATTCTAACTTGTCTTTATCTTAGAAATATTATGAATCACAGAATTATTGTGGGGTTTTTTTTTGGTGACATTGGCTACTAAAGAAGCTTAAATGCAAATTTCTGGCTCATTTTTATCAAGTGTGTAGGGCATCTTGATATGCTAACCTCACCCCTGACTATCTTATTTTTTTTTAATTTTATTTTTTCTTTATCTTTTTTTAAGCTTTTTATTTCTTCCCCCCCTCTCTTCCCTCATTCTTTCTTTTCCTTTTTTACTTGTTCTTTCTAAATATGTTTTGTAAGTAGTAGTCTTTTTCTTCAAAAAGGACATTTTGAGAAGTGACTTATTTAGTCCACAAAATTTGAGTGCTTATTTTATTATAACTATAGCTTCTTGACAATGAAATTTACAGCATGCCTCAGACACATAAAACTTTACCAAAATGGTCATCACAAATAATTGCAACCAGCATTCTATAAAGTTAAGATCATGATACAGTCATGGCCCTCTGTGCTTGATGTTTCTGGACCCTAGTCCCAGGAGGCAATCCAAGGGATGTCCTGCAGACATCTGAGAAGAGAAAAAGTGAGGGAGCATTAGGCCTACCGTAATCAAATTGTCTCACAAGTAACGCAACCAATTTCCTGTCAACTCGGCACATATCATGGTTTGCCACACATTTTAACTCCTTTCTAACCTTCTGAGGTTTTGTTAAATCCAGCTGCTTTGGCTGTCCTGTACTTAACATTGTATGTGAATGGGCCCCTTGCCAGTATTTCAGGATTCTCCTGGCCTCTGCTAAAAAATAATAATAAAAAAAAATCACTATCGAAAAATAACAGATTTTTGTTTTATTTTATCTTTTTTTTTTCTTTTGGTGAGAGAGAGAGTGGGGGGAGCATAAGCAGAGAGAACAGCAAGCAGAGGGGGAAGCAGGCTCCCTGCTGAGCCAGGAGCCTGATGCAGGACTCAAACCTGAGCCAAACACAGATACTTAACCCACGAAGCCACCCTGATGTCCCGAAAAATAACAGATTTTTAAATGCAGCACATTCTTTATAAAATTTGGAGACGAGCATGGGAAGGTGCAAGCAAAGAACAAACAAGTGAAAAACACTCACCAAATCACTAAGCTGTAGTAACTATTATTATTCTGTTAAATTCTTTTAACTATTTTATCCTATACTTGTGTAAGGACACCTGTTTTTTGTTGTTGTTGTTGTTTGTTTTTAGTGGAAATGGGATATTTTACATATTCCTTTGCAATGTGGGTATTCTCGTATCTCATTTTCTTTCCATGTCACTGAACATCTCTTCGCTCTACATTATCGGTCTTGGTGACTGGCTGGTATTCTGTGGTATGGGTATGTCCCAGTTTTTTAACCAATCCAACATAGCTAGACACTTGTTTCCATTGCAAATATTATTACGGGATGTGTGTAACTACACACGCTTTTTAAACAGCTTGATTCTGTAAAGTCAAAACATTTAATAACTTTAATTGAAAATTGACTTGAGACAAGACACAGAATTAGTTCCAAAGCAGGCGGATGCAACAGGGTAACTTTATAATGTAAATTCACGTTAATAGTCAAATACTTCATATTTAGTTGGAGAAAGAATTGTTTAAGGAAGTTGAGGGAATTTAAGGAAGTCAAACAACATACGTAGCCCAATTCATCTTTGTATACAGCTGTTTCTCTCTAGGCTAGAAGCATGAAGTAAATGCTAAATCTTAATTTAGAGCAACATTAGCATCATAGCTTACAGACCAAGAATTTCAGATGGACGTTTTTCTTTTTAAAGTAGAATGTGGGGAAAATATCTTCGAGATTGAATTTCAGTGAGCAAATTGTTGATCAAAATTAATGTGCCACGTTCAGGGCATAACAGCCCAATCTTCTTTCACATAAAAGAATTAGGAGGACTATTTTATTTTCACAAATAACTGAAAAAGAGGTAGAGATAAAAGAGATGGGGAGGAAAAAGACCGACAAATCCCTGTAGACATCCCTGATTTACAGGTGGGATTCAAAAGTGCCTGCTGTGTGAAAAAGGCACCATTATGAAGAAACTCTGCTCAAATTACTCAGTCAGAAAAAATAAAAAAGGACTCTGAGTACACCCTTTCAGTATTGTCACACCGCCACCGCAAATTAAATTCATTCAGGTTGACTTCATGGTATGCATCACTTAAAAAACTTTTTCTTGCCTGTGCCTCCGCCCCTCAACCCCATGAACTGGTTGCTTTGGAAACGTGGGAAGAAGAAAGTAACCAATTCAAGTGCAGTGTTAGTAAACAGCATAGCTGAAATACAATAGAGGAACTTTCCAGGTTACTCTGCTGCTGTCTTGGTTTCCGTCTGTTTCAGGCTTTGCAACATTTGGTAACTATTTTACTTCTTACATTGCTATATAAAGAGTGAATAAGAACAGTAGGAATCAGAAAGCATTGTTTCCTTGCTACAGAAGGATTGGATTTTGACTGACACTTGGGTTAGCTTGAATGAGTTTTAGGACCAGGTGTTAAAAAAATTTCCCTACACAACCTGGAGCTCAGGAAGGACCGTTTCTACCCCATGCTGAGATTTGTAAGCAAAGGCTCTAGGAGGTTCCTCTTGTTGCAGTCTTTACTACTATTGATTTGCAACAGGAAAGTGAGGTCAACATATGGGCCTCCTTCTGGAAGCTCTGAGTCATTCCCTCTGCCCTCTGCTGTACCTTCTCAACTTTAGTAGCATATTTCCTGCAGTGCGATGATTAGAACTACATATCTTCACCCAAAAGTGGGTTCAGTGCTGCCTATGGAGGGCACCAGAAGAGCCTCTGCTGCTTACATTCTCCATCCTGGTCATTACTCACTCTCAGGGAAAGATGGTGGCCTTGTAGGGCTTGTGCTCATAAGGGGCTTCTGGTGGATTTTCTGTTGTTTTGGATGAAGCTAAAAGGCTTTGCTTGAACCAGGCATGCTGTGAAGGGGCTTAGTGGTCATACTAATTTTTAAAAGGTCTTTCAGCACACTGTACTCCATAAAGCAAGGCCCATGGCTTTTGGAGAGGCTATCAAGCCATTCTGACTTGGCTAGGACAGGAAAATCAGTGTTCAGTACAAGAAAAAGTCTGTCTTTCTGACCTGTGGTTGACTCAAGCTTTTCTTCAGTGAGTCTGAAATGCGGGGAAGTAGCCTGAAGGAAAGTGTTTGAAGATTGTGCTGTGTGTGTCTTTATACACATTGTGTGTGTGTGTGTGTGTGTGTGAGAGAGATCTGTCCTGGGGCCGAGGGCAGGAGCGGGCCTTCCTGTGCCTCCCGGCTCCAGCTTCTGTTGGGAAGCAGGTATACAAAGCCTTCTTTAACTCGCCCTCCAGGAGCAGGGAGATGAAACGTGCCCGCTGATGGTTAACAGATCTGTCCCCTAAGACGCCTCTCCTCAGAACCTGGCATTTGTTGACTCTGGGTGAAGCTTTTAGTGTTTTCTGTCTGTGAGATTTGGCCAATAGCCTTTCTGTTGTCCTATTCCCTAGCCAGAAATGTCGGTTCCCATTTTGCTTTCTGCATCTGTTCATTAAGGCTTTTGTATATTTTTCTCTCTGATATCTCAAGAATTAGCGATGACATGGGTCATTTTCATATCCTTGAGCTTCCTTCAAGGGAGGAGGATACAATCCTTAGCAATTCTCTGCTTGGTAAGGCTTCACATATTTGAGGATATTGTTATTTCTATTTAACCAAGAGCAAGTGAAAATGGGTGAATTTATAGTAGTTTTACTCACTGTACTCCTATTTGTTATAGAAATAAGAACCAGGGTGGTTGTTTATAAGCAAAATAAACCCACAAGCTTATTTCCAAAAAGCTCATTATAGGCAATAATTTTATCCTTTAACGGTTTTTTTTTTTTTTTTAAAGATTTTATTTATTTATTTGACAGAGAAAGAGATCACAAGTAGGCAGAGAGGCAGGCAGAGAGAGAGGGGGGAAGCAGGCTCCCTGCCGAGCAGAGAGCCCTATGCGGGGCTCGATCCCAGGACCCTGAGATCATGACCTGAGCTGAGGGCAGAGGCTTTAACCCACTGAGCCACCCAGGCGCCCCTCCTTTAACGGTTTTGTTAGAGGATATGAAATTGGATGACGTGTTTTCTGTCTTCTGCTCCCATCAGAGAATGACGGCTCTGTGGGGAATCTTCTTCCATCTGTGAGGGTAATGAGAAAAAAAGGAGTCAGTAGGAAGGCAGAAAGCTAAGAACAAGTCGCCTGGGCCATCAACAGGGTGATCACTTTGTGACGAGTTATAAATAAGTTGTGGTTCGGGAGAGTTGTCACAGTCTTGCTTCTATTCGATCGTTAGGCAGCATGTCTGTGATTGTTTCCCCAGATGTCTCTGACGGCTCTAAATCTCAGCCTTGGGTCCCAGGAGGACCCCTTTGCATAAGTGGTCCATTTTTGTGCCCCCGTCAAGTTGCCCTGTCTGTGGGTCCCCAGAGGCTCATATTCCACATAGATTCTTGTTTTCATATAAAAGTTCTCAAACAATTCCATTTTCTTGGGGAGAGTAGACCCGGGTCTTACCAGAATCTTCCTTCATGATTCAGAGCCACAGAAGGGCCTGAAAGGGGCTTGTTTGGAACCCCACATTGTATGTTTCAGAATTGTCCTCTGAGACCCATCTTCAAAGAGATTACAGATCTCAAAATTGGCTAGGGATCTGACTAGTGAAAAGGTCCCACTATGCTGCCTGTCGCCGACTTCTCTGTGCACTGCGATCTTTAAGAGGCACTCTGTTCTTTGTGAGTTTTCTTCAGCTTCATAACCTCTTGAGGTCGAGACTTCTACTATTTCACTATTTTGCTTTTTTTTTTTTGATGAGGGACCCATCCTGAAATACAGACCTTGTGTTGCCAGTTCCCTGCCTCCAACAACTACTTCAAATTCAACAAGAACAAAACCAAACTCCTCCACTTTTCCTTAAGTTTCCATTTATTCTCCTTTGTTTCCTGTCTCGCTTGATGGAATCCCTGCCCACCCGGCAAGAACGGTGAGTGGTGTGTGATCTCACCCTACTTAGAAGCTATCAAATGTGCCTCTCCCAGTTTCCTGGATGCTGGCAGAAGACCCAAGCCTCCTGGGTCAGAGACAGCCGTCTTCTTACTCCTGGCTCAGCAAGCAGCGTGAGCCTCATGGTCCTGTAGCTTCCCTTTGCCTCCAGGGTCCCACAGAGGTGACGTGGAGTGATCCTGATGGACGCTATGCACACTCTGGGTTTGCAGCAACACTGAGCTCAAGGACCCCCTTTTATTTTGAGCTGCAAGCCGACTGTCTGCCATGTGGTCCAGAGGGGGCAACATTGTCTTTATTATACTGGACAGCAAAAGTCGCTTTGCGGAGGCAGGAGACTAAGTTTCAAGGCTGTTTGCCTAGACATCCTTGAAAAGATCATCTACACAAAGGTGGGGCTTCCTCTTCTGTGAGGAAATTGTTCCTTCACTCTCTGTGCCTTGCTCTCTTCCTGACTTCTGTCTTCCTTATCCTTCGGCTTCCTGTCTAGCTGAAGAGCTCCACTTCTCCTTCAAGGCTTGGCTTCGTTGCTTGCCACCCATCGACCTGTATGACCGCTTTCCCTTTCACAGGGATCCTGAGAAATTCCACCTGTTCCTTTATTCCAGCACTTCTTGCGTGACAAGTGTTTATCCGTTTGCCTTCTCGTCCAACTGGGAGCAGCCAGGGGAACATGTCTGACATCTTTGTAACCCTCACCGAGAGTACAGGCAGATGTCCAGTAGAGCTCAGTGTCGCCCAGAGAGCTCCACAGTTCACGTCGGGCTTCCTCCACAGCACTCTCTCTCTTCGGAACAGTCAGTCCTTCTTTTCCTTCTAAAATGGTCTGTAATGCTAATGAAGTCACCACATCTGTAATGTTAGGAGTCACTCTGACATCACAGGACTACTAAATTGTGGGAGCAACTTTAGTTAGTTGAGAAAAAGATGGCAAAATAACCATTAGTGTGTGTATGTGTGTGTGTGTGTGTGTGTGTGTGTGTGGTATTGAGTATTCATTGGGAAAACCATGTAATTGCTTTTGCAATGAGTTGATAACCAGTCAAATATTCTGCCATGCATTTCAAATAAAAAGATAAGTCCCACCCACTGGAGGATTAATGGAGGAAAAGCATAAAACCATGCTAACTCACAAACAATGGTGCCTTTTATGAAATTGCTTTAGGTTTCATAGAAATTTACCAATCTGTTATTCATGAAGCATATTACCTGGATTTTTACTGACACAATCATTTAGATGGTATGTATTAGGCAGAGCATTTCAGTCAAGTTCCTAGAAAATTGCTTGACTACTATGAAAGCTGATTAAAACTAAGGTTTTGTTTATAACCAAGAAAATCTATAAGAAACTGAATTTGTTTTATGCTTCACAGAGGAAGACATGAATATTAAAATCAGCCCCTTGACAAAGGTACTACTGAAAAAGACAGTAAAAAATCCTACATTGGTTGAATTGTTTTTGTTGAGTGTATGAATATTAAGTTTTCCTTAATGAAAGACCATGCAATTAAGATACATTTCAAACTTTGTTAGACTGAATCTATGTGATATGGGTGCCAATTAATAAGTGGAAATTTAGGTTGCTCAGGTCTCGATGTGTTTGATGTGCTGTAATTTAGGTGAATCTCTTTCTGATGACTCAGGATTTGGTTACATTTTTTTTGTTTCCCCTATATACAGATAAATATATAAATTCCACTACACATCTTAGAAATATTAGCTTTTGTTGTGACCAATGTTTCTCACCCTAAATCCTGTGAATGGTGTATAAGTTTTTTAAAACAACTCTGTGAATGAGTAAGTGAAAAAAGAATCAAAGGGAGGGGGGTGGGGAGGGAAAAGGGTTGCACATGTCAGCTGAGAAACTGCCAGTCAAGACATTTTTCTTAGTAGCATTCAGAAATAATTGGTGTATGTTGTCTCTAGACTTTTCTTTAGGTATTAAAAAATAGTTCCTCTGCTTTTACTCTTCTCTATTTTGAAAAGCCATATGTGTGTTTTGTAGAAAGTTTGACAAAATTGCAATTGACAGACGAAATTGACAAAATTGCAAATCTTTGTTTCATTTAAATTTAAAGGATCTTTTGAACCTCCATATATGTCTGAGATCCTGATTATCTCTGTTGACCCTGTCCTGGGAGACAGGTGTTCATAGCTTCAGGTTCCCTGTAGGTTGGTTTGTTTTCAGGCCCTGCGCAGAAGCTATTTTGAACATGTGCATTCTTAATCACCAGGGAGATTTACTTAGAGAAACTACAAGGGATAAAAAGTGATCATGGCCATTTCTTTTTTTTTTTTAAAGATTTTATGTATTTATTTGACAGAGAGAGAGGGATCACAAGTAGGCAGAGGCAGGCAGAGAGAGAGGGGGAAGCAGGCTCCCTGCCGAGCAGAGAGCCCGATATGGGACTCGATCCCAGGACGCCGGGATCATGACCTGAGCCGAAGGCAGCTGCTTAACCAACTGAGCCACCCAGGTGTCCCGATCATGGCCATTTCTTAATTCAAAGACTCCTTTGATAGTGGATAAATAGTTTAATCCCAAACTATAAAAGTGATAGTACATTATCTTCTATGGTTTACATAATGGACTAAGTTTGTTCCTTGTTTTTTATGTCTGTCTGCAAAATTTGCTGTCACATAAAGCCCAGTAGAAGACTGTTAAACCCCCCTAAACATTTTAGCTATAATTGAGGTGGTTCCTTCTATGCGTATTGTGCCATGACTTAGAACACGTGAGAAAAAGGGCTAGGATTTCCTCAGCTGTGGCCAGATGAGGGACTTAATAGAGCATCTAATCAGTTTCCATTTTGGTATAAAAATAGAATTCTCCATTAACAGATTTTAAACATTTAACCTTTTATTATAATTAGAAACCCAGATACTACATGGATCCAGACCAAGAGTGAAAGACACACAAATGTCAAGGTACGAATTGGTTTATTTTTTCTTCTCTGCCTGTGTAATTACTCTTAAAGTCCAGCTTGGGTTCTAGTTATAGTTCCTTGCCAGATACTTGGAGTTCTCATGTTAATTACTACCATAGAGTTTTGCTACTGGTTGGCTTTTTAATGCTACTTGTTACTGATCCCAGCTAACTGGGTCTCTTTGTGGCTAAGAGAGAATTGCTCTCTGTAGCAAGTAGTGTCTCCTCTCTGTCTTTTTCCCCTCCTGAAAGCTAAAAATACGGATGCCATGATTCTCCTCCTTTCAGCCAATAACTGCCCACGTTTAATTAGTGTGTTCTTCTAGCTTCTTTCTTCTTCAGCAATATTCAATTAATGTTGAATAACTTATTAACATAGCTCCTGTAATTTTCTGATATCCCTTCTGTTTATTGAATCTGCTGTATTTTTTTTTTTTTTTTGCTTTAATCTGTATTTTCAAAGGGACTTCTATCTCTTTATCCACCCATCCCACTTGAAAGGGATCTAAGGCAGGGGCATCTAGGTGGCTTAGCTGGTTAGGCATCCGACTCTTGATTTCGGTTCAGGTCATGATCTCAGGGTATGATCTCATCAGGGTTGTGAGGTTGAGCCCAGCCTCAGGCTCGGTGCTGGGCATGGAGCCTCCTTAAGATTCTCTCTGCCCCTCTGTCCCTCTCTCCCCTACGTACATGTTTTTTTGTTTTTTTGTTTTTCCTCTCTCTCTAAAATAAAAGAATTTAAGGCAGATTCATAAGGGAGTATGACATTTTTATTCTGAAAGTTTTGAAATATGAATTGAATTTAAATCAAATAGTAGCTGATTTATGACACATTAACTACTTCATACTTTCAAGCAAAGTATGAAACGGACTATTTAATGATTCAAAACATGACAGTAACATCCTTGTCAAGAATGTTTTTTTAATTAGTAACGTATCTGATACTTTTTGATTCAGTAGGGAAATGACTAGGAGCCAAACATAAATATACCACTTTCGTTGTGTAAATGACAGAGTCAAACATTGGCCTTTGATTGAAAGAAGTAGAGATTGTGAAGTTTAAAAAGACTTGAAATCAGTAGATCAGAGAATAAAGTGATCGAAGAAGGAAAATGACAGCAAAATGGGGATTATTGCAAAGACAAGTGACCTTTATGAAAGGAAAATTTCAGTTCTCAGAAAGAAAAAGAATTCAGACCAGAGCAGCAGGAGCAGCAAAAAATGGATGTGTCAGACCATTGTACCTGGCATGTGGCAGCATAATAATGTTTAATCGTTCACCGTAAAAGTAAGCAAATACATCTGTCCTTGAGTAGCATATTGATTAAGTGAAGGTACATAGTACTACTTGAGCTGAGTAGCTGTTTTGACAAATCAGAAATGGCTACTGTGCTGGAATTATCACCGCTCTACCTAACCAGTGTGCACCACTTGTTACAGCCGTGTGAATAGTAGTTTGGCACAATTGATTAGTACCTTCAGAAGAATGCACAGTTTATTAATAGGCATAATATATAAAATTTATAATCTACATGCACAATGCACATGCATAATACATAAAAACATATAGACTATTATCTAGGACATGGCCATATTTTTACCTTCCAGAAGGTTCCTCGGGAATCACATTTCAATAGTTCATTTATATTCAAAACAAAAGAATATTTACTTTTAGATATTACATATTTATGTTTATCAGCTGGCACCAGGCTAGCGTTTTTCCAATCTGTTTCCAATAAAGTGATCTTACCCACATGATAACCTCCTTCCTTCCTGCACCCAGAGGTACCCACAACTATGTGTTTTGGGAGAGAAGACTGCAGGGGAAGATGAGGTGGCCCTGGGCGATCGTTTTTTGCGTTTCCAGCTAACCCCAGATTACTTGTGGATCCAAAAGAGAGCCATTGGAGAAATGGAATCCTTCCAATTCCTGAGGCTGGTGTTATTCATCATTTCCTAGAACCATTTAATACTTAGCACCCAGAAAATTGCCCATTTAATTATGTCAGAACAGTAACTCCATACCCTCTCTTTCCAGCCACTTTAGCCCTGGATTTAGTCACTGGCAGAGTAGAACATAAAGTCAGGTTGTCTGAGGCACATGAAAAACAGCAACCCTTCTCTAAAGATGACTCTCCTTGTCACTTCTTGAGATGGACATTTTATTTTAAAACAAGGAAATCTCTATGGCAGGCAACCCAAGTAAATGTAAAATGACAACAATATGAATTAACTTTTTTCCATTTAATGTTGGTCCCAAATTATGTGGAAATTAATGGATTTAAAATCAAAATGCCCATAGACACAAGCTCTTCTTTCAGAGCCAATGACTTGATTTGTTCTCGGATGCAATGTTCGTTTTTGACCCCTGGGAGGAAAAAAAGGGGATTCTTACACTTTCCAAAATTCTTGGCTCACTTCATTTATGTGTCAACGGCAAGTCTTTTTACTATAGTCTGTATATCCACCATTCTAATGTGCTTATGTTTACTTATATACCATGAATTGAAAAAATTTAGGATCAATTTCTGAAAGTTACCTGGCCAGAATATGTCTTCTGAGAGCACGCTCACACTAGTGGAGGAAAGTAACCCTCAAACTTTGATTTTTTCATGCTAAAGAAAAGCCCAGAAGTATAAAAAATATTATTTCCTCCCCCCTAGTTCTTGGTAAAGTGAGAAGAAACCAGTTGCTTTGACTTCATGATTGGCAATCGGTAAATATGTCACAAATGGGTAAAAATGACAGAGATGTCTAAAGTGGCATTAAAAACAATAGGTTTGTGTTTCACTGCAAGGTTTTCTTATTATGTATCTCACTACGAAGTAGAAGGCACATATGTGGAATGGGGGAAAAGAAAGAATTTCCCAAACTATAAGTTCAAGTTTTTTTTTGAAAAACAACGAACAGAAGAAAAACTACGATTTGGGACTTACTTGGATTTTGCAATTTCCATCCTCAGATTCTTGCTGAATACTTTGCCATCCTGTCTACATCATGTTATTCAAGTCCGAATAACTGGGACAGCTAAGAATTCTGCTTGTGCAGTAGAACTAAGGGAGAAGCCCAGGACACTGTGCCGGTTCATGGACGTGAAAACAAGCTTGCATATAAAATAAGAAACCGTAACTAATTAACACCAGGCAGGTGGTCTCGATGGAAACTTAAAATCCCCACTGGGTCAGCAGGGAATACAGAGTTGGCAGTTGAAGCTGAAGTGGTCCCCTCCGACTCGCTGAGCAAACCTTGAGCCAACTGCCCCTTCGAGAAAGCTTCCTATGCCAGTCATTTCTGGGAAAACTGAGCCAAGGACAAATGGCTGTAGATCTTAAAATGAGTCTGATTACATTAGGATTTCAGGGCCTCCATCCCCGCTCCCCTGCCTGGCACTCACACCGAGTTTTCTTAAATGCCAGTGTCATTTTGTGAGAGCTGGAATGGGACCCGTGGATGCTGCCCCCACCCCATGCCTGGGTTAAGAGCAGAAGGACGGCCATGGCCATGGCGGGGGGCGGGAGGGGGCAGGCTGAGCTTTCCACAAAGGAGAGGGTGTGAAGTTTTGTTGGAATGAGCTGGAGTTGAGCAGAGGGGCTATGTAGAGCCCCCCAGTGATGGCCAGAGCAAAATCAGATACCAGCAAGGATTGAGCTATCTGAGTAGGAGCCAGGATAGCTCAAGTGTTGGAAGTGAAAAATAAATTTTACAGCTACATGACTGGCAAGAGCAAGAAGGCTGAGTATTTAAGATGAAATAGAGAAATACAGAGAAAAGGGGGATGCCTGAGGTGTGATTTCTATCACAATGTTGGGATAAGATGACTCAGCAACGCATCTCTGCTTTGCTTTCTTTTCCTCCCCGGAGGGACCTGTAAAATGGCAGGATGTCCATCCTAGATGGGCCCTTAGAGATGCTCTTGCTCACGGCCCCTGTTTTATAGCTGAAGAAGCTGCGGCCTGGAGGGGAAGTGTCTCACCAAAGGCCACACAGTGAATTCTTTAGCAGAGTTTTCTGGAAATCTGAGTCTTGAGTCTTTCCATTTGTTGCCTTTTCCACCTCAAGACTGGCACAAGCTATTATTATTACTTATTCATTCACTTTATTTGCTTTTACAGTTCAAAGGCAAACAGATGTTCCGAAAACAAAACCAAACCAGCATAGCCTTAAAACAATAGCCTAGAACAATTGCCTAGAACCAGCATAGCCTTGAAACAACGGGTGGAGAATCCATAGGGATGGATATTAATATGAAATTGTTAGGTTTTAAGTGGTCAGCACCATGTGGAACTGAGCACGGGCTCCGTGAAAAATGGCTTTCTTTCAGGAGGATTTTACTTTTTCTGACTATGAAAAAAAAATCAGCACACTTATTGGAGGAAGTGGAAAATACAAGACTGCTGAAAATAAGCGTCCCTTGTTTTCCTACTACTGAGAAATAACCACTGCTAATGGTTTGATAGTTCTTTCCAGATTTTTTGAATGTATTGTGTCTTACAAAAATTTAGAAATAATATAAAAATAAAAATTTAGATCATAACACAGATCACTTTTTAAGATTAACTTTATTGGGTCATAATTGACATAGAATGCAGTAGGCGCAGTTAAAACCCCCTCAGCTCTTCCTATCTCCAAGAACTCACTGCCTGTGCTGCCCCCAGGATCCTTCATGTCTGTTCATCTCTTAGTCTCCCCCCATCTTGGGCTCTGTCTGAAAGTCTGTCTACCTGTCTCTTTGGGTGGCTGTCTTTTCTGTCCAGTTCTCCAGATTGTGAAAGTCTTCATGCTGGGAAATCACTGACACCCCCTCTCCCTCCTTGACTTTAATCCAGATTTCTTTCTAGGTGAGTGGTGTGGAGGAGGGACTGGGTAGAGAGGAAGAGGAAAGAGGCTTTATTATTTACAATTAAAGAGGTTATGTAGGTGTTCTGCTTCTCGAAAGATAGTTTTGCTCCCGAAGAGGAAGGCTGCCTCTCTGTTGTACACACTATGAAAACAATTTAGAAATTTTCAATATTTAGTCTTTGCATCCTAGAAGCTGGTATGTTTCACCACAGTTTCACTTCTGTAGGATCCACCCCCTCAGCCCCCCAAAATGGCTGCTACTTATTTCCTTTTTTACTCCTATATTGCAGACTTACCGTTGCCTTCTTCTGAATTGCAGTCCTCGGCTTAACACCATTACAGGGGCCTGTCCAGTAATAATCCTAATGAAGGTGCTGATATTCAGATTATAGTGCATGGAACCTATCACATCACATAATTCTCTTAGCAACATGTGAAGGGTCCCTGCCATTCTCATTTCAGAGTTGAGAATACTATAGCTGGTAGGAGCTATAAGTATTTCTTATTTTGCTGTTCATATGTCTGTATACATACGAAACAAGTATTTTTGTTTTTTCTTTTTCTTGCCCACTTACCATCTAACATAAAGTTTATTAATAGTGAACTTTATTGCATGGTATTTAAGTAATAGGATATCATTGGAGAAGTGTAGGATAGGATATCATTAGCCAAGAACTTTGCATTCCCTTTCGGGGAAGGGGTTAATATGTTGTCGGTTGTATGAAGTATAGTTACATCACGGTAGGCAAAGGTATGACTGTTGTTCTCTTTATTTGGAGCTTAAGTATGACTTTATTTTTTAAAAGGATTTATTTATTTATTTTTAGAAAGAGACAGTGCCTGAGCGTAGGGGAGGGGTAGAGGGAGAGAGAGAGAATCTCAAGCAGCCTTGTCCATGCTCGGTGTGTGGAGCCTGATGTGGGACTTGATCTCACAACCCTGGCATCATGACCTGAGCTAAGAACAAAGAGTTGGACGCTTAACTGACTGAGTGACCCAGGCACCCCTAAGTATGATTTTAGGGGATGGGGATATGTGCTAAGTTGACATGGGGTGGTCTGTGATGATCTTTTGGTAGGTCAGCTTGGCAAGATTATGGCCCCATTATTCAATCAAACATTGATCTGGGTGTTGTTGTGAAGGTGTTTTGTAGACATGACTAAAGCCCATAATCAGTTGACTTTTTTTATTTTATTTATTTTATTTATATTTTATTTATTTTATTTTATTTTAAAGATTTTATTTATTTGACACAGAGAGAGAAATCACAAGTAGGCAGAGAGGCAGGCAGAGAGAGAGGGGGAAGTAGGCTCCCCGCTGAGCAGAGAGCCCGACGCGGGGCTTGATCCTAGGACCCTGAGATCATGACCTGAGCCGAAGGCAGAGGCTCTAACCCACTGAGCCACCCAGGCGCCCCTCAGTTGACTTTATTAAGGCAGATTATTCTAGGTAGTCTGGGGGTGGGGTCTAATTCAATCTGTCAAAAGGCTGTAAGAGCAGAGTTGAGGCCTCTTTGAAGGAGAAATTCTGCCTGTGGAGAGAGTGATAGCCCATGAACAAGACTTCCAGGTTGCCTCCTGATGTCTTGCCCTATGAATTTCAGACTTGCGTAGCCAAGTCCCATCATTGTTTCAGCCAATTTCTTGCAGTAAATCTCTTAATCTACATTTCCTATTGGTTCTGCATTTCCAGTAAAACTGTGACTGATAGAGAGGAAAAGAAACTCCTCTGCAGTCAGACAGATAATACATATACTTGCTTCTCTTTTTGTCAGAATGCCTAAATGCCTTTCCTCTCAGCTGATCTTCTCCCTAAGCCCTGTCTTAGATCTTGCTTCATGTCCTGCTTGACATTTCCTCTTTGTTGAGACATATATTGTTAATCACGTGTTTGTATTAAGTACAGATACCTTTCCAGATGGCTTTAGAGTTGTGCTTTTTTTTTTAAGATTTAATTTATTTGACAGAGATCACAAGTAGGGAGAGAGGCAGGCAGAGAGAGAGGGGGAAGCAGGCTCCCCGCTGAGCAGAGAACCTGATATGGGGCTCAATCACAGGACCTTGAGATTATGACCTGAGCCAAAGGTAGAGGCTTTAACCCACTGAGCCACCCAGGCGCCCCTAGAGTTGTGCTTTTCACTTTAACCAATGACTAGTCAATAATTGCTTTATTAATTTTTGTGACTAATTTATTGCATCAAAGTAGAGAATATGGGGTCTTCAGAATCTTCAAGTTAGTTACTAATGTGTGTGGAATTCAATTTATTTTCATTAATTTCACCATAAATAATGATACATGTTGTTCTCTTTATGTGGTAAGACTTTCCATTGGACCTGGTTTCTTGAGAAAGTGTTCCTCAAATTCATTAGACTTGTGGGGACTGTTTTAAAAGTGGGGAATTTGAGGCTTTCTTTGGAAAACTGTTGGGGAAGAGAGTTTCACTGGAGGCTGGAAAGTTGAGTATTTAAATGGTTATGAATCAATGCCTTCTCAGATGCGGTGCCCCCTCTTTACAAGAAAGGCACCTCTTTTTTTTTTTTTAACACATTACATTTTCCATCTTGGAATGGGATTCATTGATAATATAACCAACCACACATTCAATAACAACAATGTAATACCCTAAGTAGATGTAGCTAAAACCAAAGTATAGCAATTTATAATAATAAAAAAAAACCCACTTCTTTCTGATTGTAAATGTTTGGATATGGCTGTGTGAGAGAATATAATGAAGGAGTCAAATGTTGGCCTCTTCGGAGTCCCTGTCAACGGCTCAGCTACAGATGTGGACGGGGTAGACAAGTTGTCCTGGTGGCTTAGATCCCATGAGGGGGTCATGCAATTAGTGATGTGGTTTTCTGATGCAGTGAATAAATCCTGGTGGACTCAGAACAAAATGAACTATAATTTTCCCTTGTTTTGCATGGTGGTTGCATTTCAGGAAACATAAGGTATCTTAAGAGAGGACAAAAGTACTTTCTGTTTGTATGTAAAATTGAGTTAGGTTCCAGGCTCAGACAATCAAAATCGGTTTTTGTAAGTGCCAGAGAGCAGAGAATTTCATTCACCCAGAACCCCTGAAAGCGTGGTTAGCATGTGGCAAGCATTTAGTTAATATCTGTGTGAGTGCATAAGTTTTTCATCTCTGTGAAATCAGGTGGGACATCCGAAAATCATGCAGGATGAGGGACAATTATCCGTTGTATAGGACTACCCTAGATACTGTGTGATGGCTAGCATCCATTACTTTACTCACTGAAGCCAGTAGTGCCTCTGATTATTGTGAGAGCCCCAAAAGCTGCCACCACAAATTTCTAGATCGTCCCTTTGGGTGGTACTGTTGAGAACCACAAAATTAAGTAATGATGTGGGTATGGTGTCTGTCCATCAGATGCCAGGGGAAACCCACTCATAAAAATGATACCTTAACCAGGGATAATGGGAGAGCCCTGTTAAAGTGACTGTCCGCTGTGAAATATGTGCATTATAACATTGATGGGGCTCTGAGGGAAATGGGGAGTTGGAAAAGGGGTGCATGATGCAGGTCAGAGCTGTTGCCAGCTCACAAGGGCCCCCTCTGGGCAGACCGGAGTTCTTTTTCTAAGAACTGTCTGGTAGCCGATGAGAGCCCGTGGAAATCACATGTCCAGGCAAGTGGAGCGTTTGCTTGGAAGTGAGGTGCCTCTCCTGACCTCTTGGCCCCAAGCACCTTTTGACAGGACTCACCTTGCACACACCTTTGCTGGGTTTCCACAGGAGACGAATCAAGGGTTAGGAGCAGAAGATAAATTGCCCACTGACTGGATGAGTGATTAGCTTAGGGGGGCCTAGACAGCTTGACCTTATTCTGGGAAAGTTAATCATAGCCTCGGTTAGAGGACTTGGGAGTAGTAAAGGGAATGAGAAATGAGTAAAATGTATCGTGAAAAGAGGTTATGTTTAGTGAATTCTATCAAGTTAAGAAAATCTCTTCCCTCTATTTTGTGGGGTTAAAACGGACAACACTGGTGGCTTCTTCCAGGTGGGTTTCTTCGTGGAGGTTTGGAACTTTAGTAATCAGTGCACCTTGGGGTCATGAAGTCTTGAGGCATTGTCAGAATTCTACTTAACTGACATGTGCAGGGAAATCTATTTATAGTTTTTTATGGTGCTATATATTTTTGTGGGAACAGATATTCTTGTTGACTATCCAGGAAATCAAACTCTCAGAATCAAAGAGCCTTTCTGGTGAGGCTGGAACCAGAGAAGGTCTTGAAGGACATTTCCTTAATGTCACAATAGGACCCATTGACTTATCCTGCCTTATGCCAAAACATGCACTTTTTTGCTCCCAACTGCTCATACCCTCAAGATTGTCTTCCAACCTGACTTGAAAAGCACAGAGAAACCTTGCCCCTTTTCCTTCATCTCTGATTTATAAAGGCACCACATGAATCAGCCCCTTTGAACTCTTCGTTTCATTGTAATTTCTTCATTTTCTCCTGATTTTGTTAGAGGAGAGACTTCTTATTTCATAGACAGTCCACCAGGAGATATCCCAGGACCACCTTCTCCCAGATTTATGTGGGGTGGGTGCATCAGCAAGGCTAGGCTAAGTCCCGCTGTGTAAAAAAACAACATTAGAAATCTCAGTGGCTAAACAGAAGAAAGCTTTATTTCTCTTTTACATGATATCCCTTGCAGATCCAGGCCAGTTCTCCAGGGAGGTACTGGCTTAGAATTCTGGGCTACTTGAGTCTTCTGGCAACTGCCTTTCCACATGTTCTCTGATCACCGCGGCATGGACAAGCACTACATGTGTCTTGATACAGCAATTTAATGCTTGGGCTCCGAAATATGATAATGTCCCTTCTGCTTACAATTAATTGTTTAGATTTGAGGACATGGTCCTCTCGTGCCCAGGAGAGGAGGACCGGGTATGAATGAGCACGAGTAATGAAGTGATACCTACTATGTACACGGAATCAGGTATATCTGTCTGCTAGGGCCACCATAATAAAGTATCACAGACTGTCTGACTTAAACAACAGAAACCAACTTTTCCCCACAGTTCTTGAGGCTAGAAGTCCAAGCTCAAGGTGTCATCAGGTTTAATTTCTCCTGAGGCCTCATCATCTTTTTCCTAAGTTGCAGAGGGTGGCTGAATTTTGGACTTACCCTTATTTGTACAAGGGAGTTTTTCATTAGGTTAATTGATAATGGCTGCCTTGACCAAACCATACTAAAGAATAAGCTGGATCTAGGCTCTAGTCACGTCCCCAAAGACTATGGGTGGGTTTGGGCAAAAACTGAAGACGGGGGGAATGTTGTCTCTCCTGTCTTCCAACTGCTCTCGCCGACACCAACAGTCTTTTCTGATTTTCTTACGCATCTTTCTCCTGGTGTTCCAAAAGTGGGCTCATTCCTGTCCCTCTCTCACAAAGAGGTTGATTTTTTTCCCTAGTGGTTCCCCTCACCATAGCATAGCATGCCATATATACATACCATATATACATACATATATACATACATACATGTTTAGGTACTTCATACATATCTGTGGTTTATACAAAAAGTAAGGTTTTTTTTTCATGCCCCAAGAAATAATTGCTGCTTCCTTTACTGCCCCTAGGGAGAGTGCATATTCTCGGGTCAACTGAATGAAAGCAAGCTTGTCCAGGAGTTGATCTAACTTAGCCAGACCGTCAGGTCCGTGCCTTTCTTCTGCACGCTTAGATGCCCGCCAGGCACTCAACATCATGGCCCGGCTCAGGGGGGTGTATCATCCTGCAGTCGAATGCTCACCTTTACTTGACATATTGAGTGAAACAGGGATTTGTCACGGTCCAGGATGTCACAACCTCAGGTTTTGTAAAACTCCTTCTTCTGCAATCGATTAGCTTCATGCTCAAGAGTACGGTAGCCTCTGGCCCTTTAGGAATGGAGTGGCTTATATGAGAGCAAGGCCATTGAATGGTCACAATGATTCGGGGCTTCGTTTATGTGGGCCGATATTTTTCCTCCTAGTTTCCATCAGGAAGGGCTCTCATTATGTTTAACTAGCTTAGGCAGCAATTTCAATATTAACTCCTCAATATCTAATGACCCCATTGCCCAAACTGTGGATAGTTAATGACTAAAGCTATGTGAGATTTTAAAAATCTTTTCCTCAAATTTCATGTATTCCTTTTCCTGCAGGAACTAATAATCTAGGAGTGAGGCTGTTTCTCCTTATTCTTTTTGCCTCAGTTTGTACCGGCTTCCTTATATACCATGACCTCGTCAGAGAGCTTGCTGACCAGGGTCTTCACTTTTAAGTTGCATCCATGTGGGTCATTTTACCAATAGACATCTTCCTGTACTTGAAACTACCTTTGCAAGTGCAAAGTTACGGGCTTCTAGAGATAGATGTTAATTTCCAATGTCATTGCTCCTTCACCCCTCTCTATAAGCACAGGTTCTAATTGCATTTGGGTGTCCTAAAGGAGGCAGCCTATTGCTCTAGTAAGTGGTGGATCAGATACAGGAACATTTTCTGAGGTCCACCTGGACCGATATCCTTACTATGGGGGAAAACAGCCCTGCATCCAGACCATTGCTGTTCGTCATCATATGTAGGATGCATGGGCTCTGATTTGAATCCCTGTTTTACCATCTCATGTGAGACCTTAAGAATTACTTAATTTTGCTGTGCCTTAGTTTCCTCATCTAAGCATGTGGAAAGAATAGAAGCACTTTATATTGGTTGTTGTAAAAGTTAATGAGTTAACACACGCGAAGCATTTAAACTGGTGTCTGGTACTTAAGTGCTTGATAAATGTTGGCAGCTCTTCCTACGGCTACTATAATGATACTTCTGCTACAGAGCTGTTCTCCCCAGACGTTAGGAGGGCTGCTTCATGTATGGGGAATGGGAAGTGTGTTTTGAGGATTTCCCCCCTCCTCTCCTTTAACTGTGGCTATGGCATTATAGACTCTGGATCCTACTCATCCAAGTAGACAAAACCGTAACCCAGAAGCATATATGTATTTGCCTCATTAAATTCTTGCTGCGATTTTGTTTTATTATTATATGGACCTTTGATATCAGTTGTGGACTAATGGGTTTTGAAATTATATTGGAAACTCCTTTGTGTCTCATTCCTTCATTAGACATTTCCATGTACCACTAAATGGACTGGGGATAGAAGACTGAGTAAGGTGGTTCCTCCTCTTCAAAAAGCTTGAGATCAAAATACAGGGGAATGCATGAATACAAATCATTTGAATGATAATACTGGGAATTTGAAAATTTGCTCCTTGGCAGGCTATGTGGAGCACTTCCTATTTGTTACATAACTGAATTCTGAAAACAAGCCTATGCTGCAGGGAGACAGAGGTCCTAGAGTTTAAGTACTAAGTAAAGTGAAGAATTGAACTTTGGTTCATTTGACTTCTGAGTTTGTCCCATTCCATGATAAAATCCACAAGAGGGAGTCCCCAGGCTGTTTGGGGGTTCAGAGGTAGGAGAAGTCACCTCTAGCTCGTGTGCTAGTGGTACAGGTATGCTTTTGAGGAAGCCTGGGATTGGTGGGTGGAATTTACATGGGAGAGAAGCATCCTGAGACATAGGTCCAGAACAGAAATTTCAGACATAGGATGGGGCTGAGTATTTCCAAGGACCTACATGGAATTCGTTTTGATCAAAACAAAGAATGGGTAGGAGAGATCCAATTGGAGTCATCGGTCTTGTCCCAATTCTAGAAGGCCTTGAATGCTAATTAGAGGTGTTTTTTTTTGTTTCGTTTTGTTTTTTAATGGGGCAACCTGGGAGAGTAGAGAGAGCCCCTATCCAAACTGGATAGACCTGCATGTGAATACTAAGATGACCACTTATGAGTCACTTTGGAAAGATTGCTCAAACTCTCTGATCTTCAGTTTCCTCATTGATTACTTCAGTGAGGATTCCTTCATGGTCGTTTATTGAATGATTAAAGGGACCACTCCCACCTTATATTATTGTGAGAATGACAATAAGGCAAAGAACTGAAACCTGGAAGTTGGTAAATGACAGCTATAATTGTTTTTTCTTTTGAAAGATTTATTTATTCGAGAGAGAGAAAAAGAGAGAGTTGGGGGAAGGGGAGAGGGAGAGGGAAAAGGAGAGTATTAAGCAGATTCCATGCTGAGCGCAGAGCCCAACACAGGGCTCCATCTCAAGACCCTGAGATGGCCTGAGCCAAAACCAAGAGTCAGACGCTTCCGTGTGCCACTGAGGCACCCCAGCTATAATTGCTATATTTGGTAAAGATGAGTCCTTGAGGTTGTCAGACAAGTGGGTAGCATGAACGGAGTCTGTTTTTTCGGATATTACTCTAGGTCATGTGTCTATGAGGAAGAGGAGATACTGCAAGTAGGGAGACCAGTAGAAAACCTCTGAGTAACACAAGGGAGGAAGAATGAGAACCTGAAGGAATGGTGCCTGGTGTGGGGCCCTTGACATGTTGGGAGCAGGGTCAGTGCTGTTGGCTGCCTATTAGTGACCAAAGATAAGTCCAGAAGCCGCTGTGTTATAGTGTATTAGGATACCCCCAAATATTTTCTCAGCCCTTTTTAGCCCATTGGATGTCTACAAAAGTAGTTTTGAGGCAGAATCTACATGATTCTGACTTCCCAGGCATTGGATACTTCCACTTTAGCATTTTGCCTTGTATATATATCATGGGACAGGTTTCCCACTAGGCTAATGAAGCTTCAGCTGTATGGGCTTCTCCCAGCTCTGGGTTTTCTCCAGTGTAATGGAAGCCACATAATGATCATGACTCATTGCTTATAGTTGGGAAAAATCATATGGATATGTTAGAGCCACTAATATTCCAAAATTATGATCAAGAGGATCTCTGCCAAAAAATATTTATCCCAGCACTTCACTGATTTCCAACCAAACTACTATCTAGCCTGTCCCTTCCCATTGTATGTGTCAATAGAAATCCAGATGTACTATTTGTCACGCACAATTCCCAGTATCAGAGGGAAGACAGTATCTTTGATCCCTGCCATATTATTAGTACCATCCATCAAGGTTGCATATTTTTGATGAATAAATTCTAAATATTTAGTTTTACCTTATCAGTGCATCTGTGCTATTTATGTTGAGGCATAGCCACTGCATTTCTCTTTGAGACTGGGACTGGCCTCCCACCACTTCAACTGTTTTGCTCATGACTTAGTCACACAGAGCTCTTTAGGCAAAAGCAAGGGGGGCGTTTGTGGGACAGGCCGGGAGAGCTCTGCATGCCCGCAATACAATGGGGGACAACTTTGCCAGTGAGAGGTCAGGTTCTGTTTCATGATGAGGCATGAAATACCAACAGCTGGAATTTTTGCTCTTAAGCCAACTAGGAAGGAGGTAAGTAAGACATGTTAAGACAGTTTTTTTTTTTTTTTCCTTTTTAAAAGCAAGACTGGGAATGTAGAAAAGCAGCAGCCTGGATAAATAAAAAGAAGGAATAAACATATACCAGAAAATCAGGGTCTTGCTGGAGCCCTGATCTGATGGCACTTGGATGCCTCTAGCTGAAACCACTTCCATATTATCTCAGACTTTGGGATCTGTAAAGGGAGCTAAAGGATTCCCTGAGTCCATAGCTGTGTGTTCAGTATCCCAAGCCTCATGCCAGATCTCCTCCAGACCATTACTTTTACCAACTGGTTTACTGTTGTATTGTCAACACTGACCGCTATAATCACCACATGACGCATACTAAGTGTTTAATCAAAGGTTTCTAAGTGAAAAGTTTCAATGCCTGTCCTCTTGTCTTATTTCTCCTGACCAGACCCTGTCCTCATGTTTTGATCCAGCACTGAGTTCTCTGACTTTTTTCTTTTGCTTTGGACCATTCTTTGATTCCCTGTATTTACCTCTTCCTCTGACTCTGTTATTCCAATGGCCTCCTTAGGGCTTGAAGTTCTGCCTCTGAAATCTGTCTCCTATGGCTATTATGTCACATGTCCACAGATGTCTACCCAACATATCTTCTCTGCCAGTGAGACCTGCTCTTCTTAGCCATCCTATGGAGTGTGGCTGTCTAACCCTTGGCTTTGGGCTCTCCCATCTAGCCCGTCCCCACACTGGCCTTGATCTGATTTGGCAATTACTTGAAAATCTGTGGAAGACAGAACTAGGGAGGCGGGTGTCCAAACAGTGTAAGATCTTCTGATGAACAAGATGTATCTGTGATTTCCAAATTAAAGAATATATTAAATCCTTATTCTGACCTTCTCAGGACATGTGCTATAGGTCCCTAGTAATGAGTCCATCTTGGTAATCCACAATTTGTCTTCAGTGGACTGAAAAAAGGCATGAGGGCATGATCAGGATTAGTACTGATAAAGAATTAAGGAGTTCCTATCCGTTTCTTCTCATTTCTCACAATACCTGACTCCATGAAGCAGAGCAGCGTCCAAGGATAATTTCCAATCACTTACTTGAGGAAGTAAACAAAAGCCCTTGAAGGATACTCCAAAGTTTGACTTTTTCCCCCCTTGTACCATCTGTAAAACTAGCAAAGGATAGAGCATCCAATACTTCTCACCCAGCCTCAGGGTGACAGAGGAAGCTGATTAATATTGCCCTTTGGGTTGGTAACTAGAATCTGGAGAGTTAACCCAGCGTGGCAGAGGATAGGCTGAGTTTCATGCTTTGACCCAGCAATTGCACCCCTAATTGGGCACACAGTTGCACTTTCATGGCATTTAAACACTTTAAAGAGCTCGTACTCAAGACAGAAGGCCACTGTGTGTTTTCCTGAGGGTATAGTCAGGGAGTAAAGAATGCAGGGGCTCTTTAAGCATAATTAGGCATTTAATTGCACATATAGACTTCACCAATGGTTTTGCACATGCATGTGATTGTGATTCACTTGAAAGCACTCCATTGATGATAGTCTGTATTCTATTTTTCTGTGGAGCAAATTAGGAAGGAAAATATTCAAAACGTTTAATTCTTAAGGCCTATTTCTTTAGTTTCTTTTTAGTTCTGACTTCTTTTCAAGTTTCTAGAGAGTTAAAACAACCACCACCACAGGGAATTCCACATCTGACTCTTATAAAGCACATAAAACAGAATGTACATAACTGTGGGTAGTTTACAATTAGAGCGTAAGTATAGTACAAATGTGGTGTCTCTCATCTACCAATATTTCCCTTCTTCCTCTCTACCCAAATCTTCAGATTGGGAAATCAAGGCATTGGAGTTAAATCTTTTGCCTAAGTCACTGAGTATCAGAGACCAGTTGGGAATATAAATTGCCCTTGGCATCCTGTTCTTTTCTATCATCAAGCCGAGAGCCCAGTGTAACATGTTTAATCCCATCATTCTCTTGCACATTTAAGACAGTAAACAATGGGTAACCTCTGAGACTTGGCCTGTACAGAAATATGAACCTGGATATTTTGGTCCCATTTCTTTTTCGTACACAACTCCACGATGGCAGCACCGAAAAATTTTCAAAGAGTTTGGAAATGGCCTGGTTATTTTCTTCATCCTTTCTCCTTCCTATTTTGAGCATTTTGCAAGGATTGATCTTTTGGGGATTTTTAACTTGTAGTCCAATATGTCTTGCGTACTTTCAAATTGACACATTCCATTTACCAAAAGTCGCTTGAGTCATTCTTGCATTGCTACGCCTGCACTTCTTGCTGCTGCCTCTACCCCCATCTCCTTGGCCATCTCTTTAACCTGGATTTGACTTGATCCAACTTTGGCTCCTTGCAATAGTCAAGAATGTGTCACCCAGAGTAGACATCAATGAATGCAAAATCCTGAGCGGTGGTTAAAGAATGCCTGAACCACCACCCTGGACCTAGAGCTATTTAGCCATTACTTCATGTTCATCTGTGGCCGATTTATATCGAGTAGACAACAAATGCTTATTGGTAATATTAAATGCTGATTTTTGAATCCCTCTTCACTGAGCGATAAGTAGAAACTCAGCCAGATACAACAGGGTTTGTCAAGAAATTCTTATAGGAAGTGTGTATGGGGGCATCTGGGTGACACAGTTGAGCGTCCAGCTCTTGGTTTTGGCTCAGGTCGTGATCGCAGGGTCATGAGCTTGAGACCCACGGTGCGCTCTGTGCTCAGTGTGGAATCTGCTTGAGACCTTCTCTCTCTCTCCCTCTGACTCTCCTGCTTGCATTCAGTCACTCTCAGATAAATAAATAAATTAAAAAAAGGAAGTGTGTATAAGAATCACCAGGGCAGGGCAGGGAGCTTCTTCAAAATACAGAGATCCAAGCCCTCTGAATCAGAAATCGTAGGTTGGGGCCCAAGCACCTATATTTTCAAAACGTTCCTTTGTGATTCTGATGCTTTTGCTGTGACGAATCAGAAGGCTGGGAGAGTAGTCTGTTATGCTCCTTCCTGAAATACGTTTCCTCTTGCTGCGATGTTATGTTGGGAATCATGGATTTGGACAGTACTATTGATTAGAAGTTGCGTGAACCCGGGCAGGTTTCTCTGCATGGTTTTCAGCCCCAGTGTCCTTACCGGTAAAAGATGAGGTCATAACTGGGGCTGTTGAGATTAAGAGAGGATCCTCACAAAGGCCCTTAGCGGCGTGTCTGGTAGGTACCAGTCATGACTCACTCTCATCATCATAGGCCATATCTGTCATTATTCTGATGAACTTATGCCCCACACATCTTGTCCATGGCCACTTCGTGTTGGAGCGGTTAAAGTCTCCTACTGGGGTGCTTATTATATTTGGCAGAGAGGGGCTCTGCCCTGCGCCTAAAGTGCAATATGAAAGTCATAAAGAAGCATAACTTCTCTCCAATGGCTCCGCGCAGTGCATGCTCCCTGCTTTTGCTCTGCCCCAGGTCTCCTGTGTCTTTCTCCAACCCCAGCATTATTGGGTCAGCCTACGTAGAAGGAATAACTGCCTAAAGGGTCTGAGCCCAAAGTGGCTCCTCACCCTGGGAAAATGCATGGATTGGACGGGTTAAAACTTCCTGTATAAAATCATTCTACCTGCCTCCTGTGGGACAACAGAAGATGACCATTTCGGGTCAATGAATACACTGCTTTGCATATGTTTGGGCCTTACACTTTTCTTTCCCAGCTATATAGTCGGTTCCTCCGGGCAGCCTTATCCTGTGCAGAGCTCTGGGAATAGAGACTATGTGTGCCAGGCAGCCTTTCTGGCACAGGCTTGTCTTGTTTACCATTCTGGTTTAAATTGCCTTTCTTATGGACGGGCGTTTATATGTATAACAAATGGGGGCCGGCTAATTATGTGGTTCTTAGTAGGAATCAAGTCTCTGTTGGAACCAGCCCCGTCTCTGCCCACTATTTATAGCCTTCATATGTCCCAAATTTTCCAGTTCTGATTTCAAATATTCTATCCCACTGTCTCCAGAAGTACACTTTATGCTTGTCAGACCACATGTCAATTTATGGTTTGAGAAATATAGTCACAGTATTATAACTGCCACCCTAAACACATTTTCTGACTGTGAGATTGGAATCCTGCCTTAAAAAAAAAAAAAAAAAACTGGACGTAGTTAGGGAGGGCAAAAAAAATTCAAGTGTTCTCGGCAGGCAATCGACTCTAGGCTTTACCTAAAAACGGCAGATTTCAGATTAAAGCGTGACGTAATACCAAAGAGCTTGATGACAGTTGTCTTCCTTGAGACCATGTCTTTCACATGGAATGTTACCAAGAGATAGTAGCATAAGCAAATGAGTTGAATGATTATCGAGAGATTTTCACATTGCTGTAAAACCACAGAACTCTGATCTAGATCTACTGTGTTTCTTCCCAATCATAAACGAAGGCAGAGATGTATACTGTATCGAGGGAGAAAGAAGCAGATTTCCAACGCTGTTTGGTCCCTATTTTGTATTGGGCGCCCTGATGGGCACTTTATTTTCACCCTCTGAAGACAATGAGGGCACAGGCAGCAGAACCTTCATGTCACTGTTGGGAGAACTGAGACTTCGATTAATGAGCATGCTGAGGACGGTCAGGTGACAGGCAGTTAGAGTGAGAATTAGAACTCAGGGGTCAGGGGGCCCCTGGGTGGCTCAGTCATTAAGCCTCTGCCTTCGGCTCAGGTCATGATCCCAGGGTCCTGGGATGGAGCCCCGCATTGGGCTCCCTGCTCAGCAGGAAGCCTGCTTCTCCCTCTGCCTGCTGCTCCCCCCTCTGTCTGCTGCTCCCCTGCTTGTTTTTTTTTCTCTCTCTCTCTCTCTGTCAAAAAAATAAATAAAATCTTAAAAGAAAAAAAAAAGAATTAGAACTCAGCCCAATGTGACTATAGAGTCTCTCTATAAATTAGGGTCTCTTATATTATTCTTCATTTTCCCCAGAATGGTAGATAAAATTTAGCTTAAATCATTTCTCGTCAGCTCCAAGCTCCCTATCATTTAAAGGATACATAGAAATGTAATTATCACGATAATCCCCACTCCCTAGCCTATGTGTCTGTGCTGGGGCAGACATCTGGGCGGGGAGGGGGGTTGTGTAGGCGGAAGTATAGAGAGGCCACGTGGAGAGATTTTCTTATGCAGTTCTGTGCCTCATCCAGAAGGAAACTCTCCAGTGTTCTGCATGAATTGACTCAATGTAAAGGGCTCATATTTCCAGCATAAACCAGCCCTGGTCAATGGAACTGTTACCTCCATGTGTCTCTGAAACCGAGGGACGGCTTCCTATGTGATTTCTCCTGATCCCACATAAGTCAACAGGTATCACTGATGGAGCCCAGTATATAATGGCAGTGGCTGGCTCCGGACCATCCAAAGTCTTTTTAGATATGCCAACCTCCGTTCCATCTGTGTGAAATGATCTCAATAAAATGCTTATAAATGTAAGGCTGTGGAATGCAGCTTCTGTAAGAGGAACGGCTCTAGAAGCTAGAACAGTACCTGATCCAAAGTTGATACTCCATGTTGGATTTAGGACTTTGTGGCTCTCGTCTAAAAATTTCTTCTGGAAAAGTCCGCAGGCTACTGTAGCATTTCATAAATTGGCAGATGTGAAGCTCAAGGCAGAGAAGAATCTTGATTAATCTCCTATTGATAGTAGACAGAGGTGGCTCTGTTTTCAGAGGTCCCCAGATGCTATAGTGAACATGCCGTCTATGCAGCCAAAATATACCAGCACCTGCATGGTCCTTACCTTAGACATGCAGGTGACAGTGCTGGGGCTGAACTGTGGCTGATCAATGACTATGAATGTGAATTGGAATCTGCTCTTGGTTATGGGATATCCTTACATTGAAAAACTACTAAAAATACTGTTTTAAAACTGATGGGTGCCGGAGAGGAGGGACGTGAAGGGGAATGGGAGAGACAGGCTCCCAGCCGTGGGACGAGTAATTCACAGGGCTGAAAGGTTCGCACAGGGGATATAGTCAGTGGTATTGGAATGTTGTTCTATGGTGACCGATGGTAACTACACTTGTAGGGAGCACGGTGTAACGTACAGACTTTCCAAATCAATATGTTGTATACCTAAAACTAAAGTAACCTCGTGTGTTAACGACTTCACTAACAAAGAAAAAAAAGACCCAGAGTTCTAGAAATCAGTTAAAGTATTTTTTAGACTGTGTTGTTGAGGGAGCCAAGATCAATAATACGTGGTCCTCATAGTTGCAATCATCACCCAGTTGATACTGCTGGCAGCATTGTTTTGTGAAGAATTTCCTACCATGAGGATGTACTGAAATGGCTTCTTGGGAAAACACTGGTAGGATTTCATGCTCATGACTTCTAAGCTGCTGGAACAATCTAAATAAAGTGAGTTACCATTAGATAATGCAGAATATCCTTGAAGAAACTGGGGCTGCATTGGATTCAGCTGTTGCATCTTTTCATGTTAAAACTAAAAGTATTCCTGCCTCTGGGGAAGCAAAAGAGGAATAATAGGAGCATAAAGTCTAATAGAGTGACCTCCAATTAATCAGGTTGAGGATTTGAGGAATTGCACTGTTTAGTTTAGAGAAAAAAAATCAAGACAACTAGGGGCTCGCGGCAGTTGTTCTTTGCCGAAGTGTAAGACAGATTATGTGAAGAAAAAAATCCTAAGTTCTTGCCTTTTAAATATGGCTGGAAATCCATAATCATGTTGAGAGCCCTTTCCACCACATGGCCCTGCGTTGGTAAATTGGGAACGAGGTGCTGCACAAAACACCGAGTATCCAGCCTCCACCAGGTATGTCAAAGACAGCAATAAAAAAAAAAAAAAAGTGGAGGGGGTGGCATCCTGTTTTTATTTACTCTGTATTTGGTTTGGCAAGATATATTTTAAAAATCATTTGCCAGAGTGAAAAGTGAGGGATTGTGGGTTAACTCTTAATAGAAGCTAAGTAAACTTTACTTTTACCTCCTGGAGAGGAGCCCCCACCACTGGATGAAGACGTGATCATTTACCTTGGGTTGGCCTTGACAGCTGCTGAAGGGTAGACACCTTTTGGTTCTATATCCAGTGGTCTCACATAGAGGCAGTCGCAGGATGGGGTTCCCTCCTGCTGGTAAACTACTCTTCCATCTGGCAAAAAGTTTAGAGGGAAAGAAAGGGAGGTGGAGGATGGGCACCAAGGAGAGGGGTTATGTGTGTGCCAAGCTGCATTGTGCACTAAACGTCGTCCCTTCTAAATGGACAGAATCAGGAGCCCAGCTCTGTATTATTCTGCAAACCACAAGTCAGGAGTCAGGAAGGTAGACGAGCAAGGAATGAAAAAAGTGAATGTTTCAAGGAAAATTTATAAACAAAACTGATTTGATTCTGTAAGAATCAAGGGACTAAAACATACTTTAGTGATTTTACTGAATTTCCTGAAAACCTAACTTCCTATCACCTAATTTCCTTCTCCCTTCGTAATGTTTTGAAGCTATTGGGTGGATACACAAATGAGACATTATCTGAGATTGCATTTCTTTTTCTAAGTTTAATTCAACAATGCCTCTACTAAATGTGAAATCTATAAAATATGTACCCTGCTTGATGCTTCTGAACTTGAAACATGGGCTCTTTGAGGAGGAATGCTATGTTAATGACCCAGGGAATTCTATTTCAAATTATCAAACAGAAGATGGATCTTCTTTTTTTAAGTGGGCCCCATGCCCAATGTGGGGCTTGAACTCATGACCCTGAGATCAAGAGTCACGTGTTGCACTGACTGAGCCTGCCAGTACCACCCCAGCCCCCGGCCCAGGTTTTCTGGTCTGATCCAGAGATGCTAACTTCAGCTTTAATACACGGTGTTATATTTGTAATATCCAAAAGGAGTTTGGTGGGGGAAAAAAAAATCACATAAGTTAGGTGATAGCCAAGCACTGTGCCTGGAATATAGTTGGTGCTCAATCAATGTTAGTAGAATGAATGAGTGCATAGCCAGGAGCATTTAGCATTCATTCAAGGACCGAACACGTCAATACTCCTGACACAGCCATGGAACTCAATCAACTGGTGGCCTGAGGGAACACTTCACCATTACCATTTGTTACTGATACAACTCGCGAGGCAGATGCTCCTTGTAAGACAGAAAATTAATGAGGCCAAGGATTGCCGTTTAATGCCTCTAGGGGCCAGTTATTTCTGTTCGGTTCCATGGCTGCATCCACAACCCATAACCTTTGCCAGCTGTCACACACTCGGGCATGCTCTTTGTCACACAGAGATCCAGGAAGGAGATCGTGGGGAGATAAGCTCAGCGCCATGGCCATTGAGGCGAAGTAAAGTGAACGGCATGCACTCTCTAGAGAGGTCAGTTGCAACAGTCGAGCAAAGGAAGGACAGTACATTTTGTAGCCGACTGGACCGAGCGCTAGAACGTGGAACAGTCCTGTGTGTACCGTGCCCTGGCATGGTTGGTGATGGGCAACGTAGCCACAGTCGGCTGAACATGGAGTCATTCCAAAGCACTGACTGTAGCAAAGGCTCAACCCACAGAATTCAGAATGGACTCGGGCACGTTACGACCACAGACGCCTTCCAGAAGCCCCCTTTTGCTAAACCTGTATATTTCAGGTTATTCCAGCATTACCTGGCAACATTCTTTGAATAATAGACTAGTATATTTTCTTCCTGGCAAGTCTCACCTTGATCTGCATTATCATTTAGGCCCCATCTGAAAACACCATTCATTTAAATAAGCAATAGAGACTAAAATAAAATTCCATTCATGCTTAACTCTCCAGTGTGGTTTGGAAATGCTTTCTTCTTCAGCCAGTCTTATGTTACATGCTGGATGGTCTTTTCTTTGACCACCTCATAAAAAAAGGCTCATAAATACTTTTCATGTGTTATTTAAACTCGCGGTACTCCCCAAGGCACTGCGCTCCCATTTTTTTTTTAATCCTTTGTGTATTTCTAAAGTATTTCTAAACCAGTAGCAGAGGTAAAAGCATACTCTAAGTTGAGAGGGCCATGTTCTGTCACTATCAGGCCACAAATTTCCTTTACTGATAAAAAGAATTTACTTCTCAGCAAAATGTTGCCTGATTTATACGCTTTCTTTCTAAAAACAATCCTTTGTGAGATGTAAGTCCCAGGGCTAGAATCTATGTGTCTTTTCTTGATGCCTCTGAAACTGGAATCGTGACTTTTCAGCACAACAACTGTCGAGGGCTTTCTGATAACCAAGAGCCTTATTTTCTCATAATGACCTGTTAACGTCTGAATAATGAGGCAAGGAAGACAGAAGGGTAGTTGCCTAGTGTATAGGCTTGTTATGCTGTGTGCTGCGTGGTCTTGGCTAGGAGGGGAAATGGTGCATCCACTCTTTCTAGCAAGTTAGGGCGGGGTCATGGCCGGCACTTCAGCAGTGCCCTGACTCACACGTGTTTCTTCTCCCAAGAGTATCTTAGCTCTTTCTTATATTCTTATTATGCTTGTCTGTCCCACTCTGAAATAAATTTTGGTGGGCTCTACTGCTGCATCCAAGTACCGCAGATGCTCCTCGTTTCAATTTTACATGAATCCGCCATTGTTCCCTATTCCCTACTTCATAGAATTATGACACGTAGTAGGGTTAGAAGGGAACTGAGAGCTCAGTTCTCAGTCCTGCTTCTCTCTAAGTACGGCAATTCTTCCTTCAATATTCCACACGGATGCCCCTTCGATATTGTTTCCATAATTTTAGTTACCAGTAGTTTTCAGCCTTGCAGGTTGTGTACTTACGCTGCTCAAACTGGGAGAGGGTCGAAGCATAGACACATCTTCACTTACCTGCAAAGTTTATGCACTCGGTAGAATTTCTTTTAAGTATGATAACAAGTATTAATTTCTTATTTTGCTAGACTTCTTACAGATTTGAAAAAATGACAGTACGAATGATTCGAACTCCTTATTTCTAATCATTCTCCTCCCACCTGTGTAGCCCAATGCATATGAAGAGCCAAGGCATCTCCAAAGTTCATGGACTTGTATTTCCAACTGCCTCCTGGTTATCTCTACCTGAGTTAATTTAATATTCTTTTGTTCATTTAGCAAGTCCTTTTGGAGCAGCAGCTGTGTTCTAGGCATTATGCTAGGCACTTGTGGTACAGACGTGAAGCGAACCATACCATTGCTCTCTTAGAATTGTATCTAACGGGGTGATTAATCATTGAGAAATATAGGACATGTGCTACAAGCTCCTCCCTCGATACATGCTTAAAATTGACTCATCAGTTTACTTCCTCTTTACACTAACTCTCCACTTCCTCAAATCCTTCATCCATAGTTCTCAAAGCATGTTCTTCAGAGAGACAGCCGTGTCTCCTGTGAACTTGTTAGAAATACCAACTCTTGAGCCCCACTCCCATCTACTGAACAAAAGCTTTGGTGGATGGGGCCCAGAAATCTGTGTTTCAGTAAACCATCTGGATGCTTCTGAGGCTTGCTCACGTTTCAGAACTCCTATCTACATGGAGGCACCATAGAGCCTCCCAAATTAGAAACTCCGTAGTTCTCTTGGTCTATCGGTCTTTGTTTTTCTTCCCAGTCAGGTAGCGTTGCCAATTCTCCCGAAGAAATTTCTTCTGCATTAAAATCTTCCAGATTTTAAATGTATACCCTTATGTCTTGTCTGATGTAAATTCCTCATTGGTGTCTCTTACCATCGTTTACTTTCCCATCTAATTGACCTGCATGCAGCCAACAGAGTTCTCTTCCAATGTTAAAAATCTTGTCCTACTGCAAAACAAAAGTAATCAAACAAATAAAAATTCCTGCTGTCTGCTTGTTACCTTCTGGATAGAGTCTAAACTGAGTGAGGGACGTAGGGCCCTGCAATCTGAATGGAACTGATCTCACAGCCTTACCTATGTACCTGTTTTCCCCTGATCCCTGAAGACACTGTCACACCATCCCCTTTAGTGATCGTCTCTGCAAATAACTCTTGATGATGACTGCATAGCCACCCCATCCTCTCCTCTCCTCACATTCCTGTTCCTGGCTTTTCAGCAGGCAAACTCCACTTACCTTTCAAAGACTAGACCAGAAATCACCTCCTCTGTGAAGCCTTCCTTGACTTTCCCTGGGAGAGTTACTGGATCCTTTAATCCCCCCCAGCACTTTGTTCCCGCTGAGCCAGAGAGGCACCCCTCCCCATGGTACCCTATTTGTTCCTCATGGAAAACGGATGTTCGATATTCATTTTAATAACGGAGAATGTGAAACCCAGAGAATGTATGATTTGTTCAGGGTCACGCAGCTACACAATGGCAGTCAAGAATTAACCAAGGTCTCCTGGCTACTAGTCCAGGAAAATAGCCTCTGTGTTTACAAAATCCTGCTTGGTGTGTTTGGTGATCTGGGTAGTGGGCAATTTTTCTTTTCTTTAGACATTACCAGTGAAATCCAGGAGATTCTTTATAATCCCACTTAAAGTGGGAGCCTTTGTTTTTGCTAAGTTGAGAGCCGGGGAAATTGGAGGATCATTTTATGCTGCTGAAGTCTCCTGCTGAATTCCCATACTATCAAGATTCTCTTACAACATCTGGCTGCTTTACAGGGCATTTCATGGAGCAAATCAATTAACATTTAAAAAGTCAGGGCTGAGAGAAAGAAATATTTGAATGGTAGCACAACACTCTCCAAATTCTCTAAGAAAGAGCTGATGACTGAATTGCACAAAACTTTATAACTAGTCACTTCCATATAATACAACTTACTCTTAACCATTTTATTTTCAAATTTAAGTCGGGATCACCAGACTCTTGGGTCCTTGGACAAGACATAAATAGGTACTATTTAATACGAATACTGTTTGCCTTACTATTGATTTATCCTCTCTGATGGTAGGATCTGAGACTAAGACTGTGGGTTGAGAAATTACATTTAGCCTTGAAGGCCCTGGGGGTGGTTCTTTCAAGATCGTCATTAGATTCGGAGAAAACAGTGCAGGAAAACCATGCCGTGGCTCCTGCAACTACTTGAGCTGTGCTTAAAGTACTGAAAACATAGAAGCTGTCTCCACTTGTAAAATTAAGTTCTGGTAAATTCACTTCCAATCATTCAAGCTATTCCTAGGAGAGCCTCAGTAGGAATATGCACATGCGCACACACGTACACAAACACATAATAGTGAGGTCATTCGCTTACCTCCATTTTGAACGTGCTCATCTATCTAAGGTGCCTAGAAGAGTTCTTGACACATAGTAGGCACTCAAAGCACAGACTGTGAAATAAATAAAGGGGTGTGATTAAAGAATAGTGTTGGTGATCATATTAGCCTAATGGAATCACCGTTTTACAAATTCTGTGATATTTTGGGAAGCACCTAATATCTCCAATTCAAAGAATTCCTTATCTCTAATAAGGCAGGAGAGCACTTCTCTTGAAGGGATGGTGTAGGAATTAAATGAAGAGATATTTACAAAGTGCCTCTATTATTAATTAGCAGGCGTATGGAAACAAGCATATTTAACTTGAATCTGTTTCTCTGTGAAATGGGGCCAAAATGTCTGACTTACATTAGGATCCAATAAGTCATAAGTATGAACACACTAAATTGCAAAGTTCATGGAATGTAAAGGTGCTCTTATCCTATGCCTTTGTTAAGGGTTGTTGTCAAGCAAACGTCCTTTCTGGGCACTTCACCTTATTCCAAGCAAAGCAAAATGAGGATCTTCAAATAGAGTGACTTGGAGATCACGAGGTTTTCCCTTTCTTTAATCACCTCTCAAACAAAATCAAATGAATTTACTAGTAAGTACCATTTTAAAATAAAAGGGTCTTCTCTATCATTTAACTTATAGAAACAATACTGAGAGTAAGGGAGCTGAGAAAGATTTGGTCCTCTCCAGGTAGTCCATGAAATGGGGGGAAGGATTGGCTTTCTTCTTTCTACTTGGAACATTTTTGGATCACATTTTTCATCTAATTATTTACCATACTCCTTTCCCAGCCCACTCCCACAAGACCCTCCCCTTACACACACACACACACACACACACACACACACAGATATTGAAGTGATATAGGCTTCAGACTTTATTTCTTTTTCTCCTTTCCCTAAACCTTTTCCCATGCTGTGGCTGGTAATGGGCTCTGATCTGTTGGAAATGGGAACAGAGCAATAACTCCAAAGCAGCGCCCCACGAGTTTGAAAAATTGAGCCAAGCTGCAAGATTTTCTAAACATTCCATCATATTAATACCTTGTGGGTCTACGGGGACCTTCATCTAAGTCTCTCCAAACACTTGCCTGAGTTTGGTTAATCCTTTGTATAGCCATGGTGAAACATTCCCACATTCTGGAGGGGCTGTGAGTGAAGCCCCCGCTCAGCCAGGAAGCAGCTCAGGAACCTGGGTGAGAAAAGGAAATGTCTACCCCGAGTTTTGTTGTCTCTCAGCACATACGGGCACGCCCGGCAAATTCATGGAGCAGGACTTGGGGAGAAGACAAGGAAGTTTGTTTCAAATCAAAATAAACTTTCAAATGGAACAAGAAACATATTGCTTTATTTTTCATAGCTGAAAGAGTCTCTATTTGCCAAACAGTGGAATCAAAAGAATCTGTCTATAATCAACTGCTCTCTGTGGCCTCTGTCTGAAATTCTCCCCATGACCAAATTAATTATTAATAAAGTTATTCATTCAATAAACATTTACTGAACACATTCCAGGTACTGGCTTAGGTATTAGAAAAAAAAAAACCCATAAATGTGGACAAAAATAGCATCCCTTGACCTCAAGGAACTTGCTGTGTAATAATTAAGAGAAACAAATTATAAAAATATTGAGGTAATACACACATACACACTTTGCATGTATTTCTGTGTGAGCTCATTCTTCAACTTAAATGACTTCTTTCAGGAAGCTTCCCCTTGTCTTTCTGTACCTAAAGTTATTCCTCTGAATTGCCCAGGCATTATATCTGTACTTCCCTTGTGCTTTTCTCTTCTTACCTTGCTTTATGGTTTTGCACATCCATTATTTTCCTTCATAAACTCTAAGTCTCTTGAGTGTAATGTTTCTGGCTTAGGTTCATATGCCAAGCATCCAGCACAGATAGGCATTTAATAAGTGTTAGTTGCATGAGGGAATAAAAAATGAACAAGTTAAAACAATAACCCAATTAAAATCTTTGTTCCATAAATATCAGTAGTTGCTAGTCAAGTATGGGAAGGGAGGGAGAGAAGAGGAAGGAAAGCGGGAAGGAAGGCTAAATATGTAGGATCTGAGCATCTGAAGGCAGTTCTTAACTATATTAATGAGAATGTTAAGTCAGTATAGTTGACCCTTTAACAGTGCAGGGATTGGGACCACCAACCCTCCCAGAGTCAAAACTCCATGTATAATTTTGACCCCTCAAAATCTTAACTACTAATAGCCTACTGTTGACCAGAAGCCTTACTGAAACACAAACAGTCGGTGAGTACATATTTTGTATGTTACATGTATTATGCTATATTCTTATCTTACAAGGTAAGCTAGAGAAAAGAAAGTTAAGAAAATCATAAGGAAGAGAAAATTTATTTACAGTATTAAATATTTATTAAATATTATTAATTAATATTAATATTTATTAAATGTTTATTTGATATTAATTTATTTAATGTATTTATTTAAAAAAATTATTACTGTATTTATTAAAAAAATATGTATTTAAATGGACCTGTGTTCAAGCCCCTATTGTTTAAGGGTCAACAGTACAACTGTTTAAAATGGATTTTTGTTCTTCTAATTCATTTCACTAGATAAATTGAACAACAATGCTGGGATTCTTTAAATCCTTCAAAGATAAACCGTGTGTGTGTGTGCATGTGTACATGAGATTTCTATTGTTCTCCTGCTAATTTGACAAACTGAAAAAAATAAAAGCTTATTCCCAATATTCTCCCCTGCTCTAAATTAGCATCTGGAAAGTGGGCTGGGACTACTTCCTATTAGTAAATTTTTGGCGCTATGTGAGACAATCTGGATCTGTGTAGATTTGGAGGAACATTTGTGTATAACAGATGAAAAGACACGAGGAACAGTGGACATCACAGAGTTGTACATATGAAGCAGAAAAGCTGAGGCATGCATATAAAAATAGGTATAAACAAAGACGCTGATTGCTGGGAATAACCAGCAGGATCCAGGTGAACAAATAAATGTCTCAGCCTAAGTCTTTGGGTGGTGATATGACATTAGCCATAGTAGAAAAAGCATGCCAGAGAAGGTGTCTATTCATTTTCTGGAGCTCCTCACCAGTCTTGGAGCTTGTTCGCATGAAGCTTAGTAACCAAATGTTTAATTTTCCTTAGATGGATGCAGAGACACATTTGGAACATAGAACTGTTACTGCTCATTCCTCTTACTGGGCCAGGGAGTCGGCTTTGTAATTGGTTTTTGGCATAGAGGACTCAGTACCAGATTGGGTAAGAGAGAGGGGCTGTTCTTTCCTGCTGTGAGGAAGGTTGAAGCTACTTCATATACTACTGGGATTCCCTTTCAAGGAATATCTTGGACTAAATTGTCTTTTTCCTGATGGATTATGTTTTGGATCATCCTTTACCAGGAATATAATTATGGGCTGTTAACCTTTTTTTGGACTTTGATTTGGCCGATAACTACAATGTTTTTGGAAACCCGTTTTCATTTAATTTCATTTCCTTTTTCCTGTTAAGTACATCATTGGGCTAGAGGAAAAGAGCCTCAGATTTTTGGAGGTCTTTGTGTTTTGTGCTTGCTGCTCAATTCAGATTGGATACCATGGGAGAAAAGAACTGAAATGCACTTATGACTTTTGTGGTCCCCTCCACTGGAAAGCCAGAATCTACACCCTAACCTGCCTTAGGTGGTTAGCACGAACATCAAAACAATGGCCACTTAATACTATCATAACATTGCATAAGTCATTTCCTTCCCTTCTAGAATGTGGAGCGATACGTGAGAAGCAAAGAAAAATCTGTGACCCCCACTACTCATATTTTCCACAGGCTTCCAATTACCCTTTCATCTGTACCAAACTATGGAGGGTGATGTTAAAAACTTGTGTGAGAATCTGGCGCAGAGTTTTGTACGTTAACATTGTCTCTGGTCTGGTTTCTAAAACTATTCTGGCAATTTGGAAAACTCGCCAGCAAGAGCCGATCGTTCAACAGGAATAGTCCGTTTAATACTTAGTGGCCTTGTGTGGTTGGCTTGGTGTTGCTTTTAAAGAGTACAAAACACGCACAGCAGGATTCTGGCTTCCTCCTCTCCGGCAAATGTATTTGGCATCCATGTGATAAATTAGTAGTATCTTTAGCAAATAGGGGAGTTTTATGATACAAGAGAAGTATGATAAAAAGGCATGAAGCAAAATCTTAGTGAAGTTCATTCGCAGACAACTTGGCAAATCTCACGGGAGATACCTTTCCCTTGCCACCCAACAAGAGGTAAAATAGACTAATTTCATTTTTTTCATCCATCTAACAAACATCTACCGAGCACCCCCTACGTAACAGCCCTATTCTTACACTGGTATGGAAGGTCGCTACTGTTGTCATGAAGCTTTTTCTCGTGAAATCCTGGGCTAGCGAAGCAGTGCTCCCTTTGAATGGAAACGTGTTATTGTCGCTAAGCTTCCTTTTCAAAAGCCACCCTGAAAATGCTCTAGAGTGATGTGGTTCTTTAAAAAGAAATTGACGGTGACATGGTTACTGGTATTTCTTTTATCCTCTAATTTTAAAGCTCAGCTTTTCCATAAGAGCTTCTGGAAGAGGTGGAATCCAGCACGATGATAAAAAAAAAAAACAACATGTTTAAGAGACGAGACGTTAAGAGCGGGTTTGTGCATGTGCTCGTATGACAGCAAGCACACTTTTAAGGAAGGATTTATTGGTCCGGCCAGGTGTGGGCTTCCATTCCTTAATGTGCCAGCTGGACCCCTCTTCCCAAATCTTGGCTCCAACAGTTCGTATCCAATCAGTGGGCTTTGCTATACTAACGCGCCCGCTCCACGCAAAAACTGATCGCTGGGAAGAAGGGGGGAGGGCTTCCAGGCCACGTGCACCACCTTCCACCTCCTGTCTTTTCTCAGTGCGCTTTGATCACCATTATATCCCCCATATACCCTACGTCAAATCAGAGCATAGAGACTTCTCAAACTCTAAGTGTATGTAGACCATTAACAAAGGTGAAAACGTCTGGTGTTGACCATCCGCATGAGCGCCATATTTTACTTTAGCTTGCCAGTCATCACAGTAACTACTTTGTAATTAGCCTCCCTCAGCATCCCCATCACCATGCCCCCAAATTAAGAAAGATAGCCACATATGCTCAGTTTTTCTCTTTTTTCACCCTGTGATAGATACTGGGCCAGATTTGGTGTCCAGCGTACTGGCCGACCAACCATGTCAGCGTTCGCACGTGTTTAAGAAAGAATCTCTGGTATATAATGGGTTTTTACTAAAATACCAATGAATAGCACCCACTTTTCCATAACGCTGTTGAGCAGAGATGAAAGTCAATGCCAAAATCGCACAGCCTGTTGCCCAAGTCAACATGAGCACTATGTGAAATTTTTCAGTGCGTCAGAACGGTCAACATCGAGCTTGTGTTAATGGCTTTTAACATCTAATTTCTCACCTTAATCGTAGGGGAGCAAAGTCCTACCAGGTCTTCTCCATTAGAGAAAGAGTGTTTCCTCATAAAAGGGAAGGGGAAGAGTAATTAAAAGGAGGGAAAAAAAAAAACCCTCTTTAAATAGAATACTATCTTTTTTTTTTTCCTATTGACAAGAAATTGGGTTTTCGGCTCATTAATTACCTTCTAAATACAAAAGTTTCCTGGTTATTCTCTCTTGGTTGCAGAGTGTGACTTTGAAGTAAGCCTCACTGTTGAGTGGCTGGACATTGAACTAATGAGATTTTACTGTTTTGAACAGCTGGTCAAATTTGGAGGCCCCTCGAGCCTAAAGGCAACTGCTGATTTACAAGGATCCTGTAATATATGCAGTCTTGGCTGACGCTTTTGTTGTTGATTTAGGCTGGAGCAAAGGTGTAGATTTTGTGATGCCGTAAAAATGTCAAGCGATTGATTTGAGAATATGTAATACCTACAGGTAGCCCCCACTAGGAGCCAGCATCTTGTGTGGCTCATATTCAAGAATGTTTGAAGACAGTTTGGGTTTTGAATGTGGCAATGTGTTTTAGAGAGGGAAGGTTTGGATGAGTTGGCTATTTACAGCTGGGTGGAGCCAAAAAGAAGCCTTTGAAAATCCGAACTCCTATTTGCACCTTCCCTCCTTCCCACCTTCCCTCCCTTCCTGGTTGTTAAGATGGTAAAGCAAATTACAGGACTCAGATCGTGTTACCTCTATATCTATGCATATCTAAAAAAAAAATAATAAGGATGTTTTCTTCAAAGCATAAACATAATAACCCTTTGGTATCCTCTAATACCCAGCCCATCTTCATTTTTCTTAGTGTTTCAGAAGTCTCTTTTTTGGTTGGTTTGTTCATCTCAGGATCCAAATAAGGTCACACATTATTGTTTGGGGGTTTTTTCTCTTAATCCAGAATAGTCTGTCCTGAAGTAAATAACTTTATCACCATTTATAGACAAGAAAACTGAGGCTGAAGAGGACCCACAGATAATGAGAGGAAACAATGTTCTCTCAGGACCCAAATAGTTCTCTAACACCGCTTCCCTCTTTCTCCTAGCCAACGCGTTTGTCCTGTTGAGGTTGGATTTATTTCCTATGGGTATCTTCCTTTCCACCTTACTGTTTTCATCCTTCGTTGGTAGAATTTCAGATCAGAGTTCTGTTCGTAGTGCATTCATGTTATTTCTGTTTGTAGCTTTTTCTGAATTATTTCAGAGTAAAGAGTGGCAGAATCCCAGAAATTGTGCAGTGAGCTCTAGAGCCTGGAGGTGAGGTCCCACTGATGTTTTCGGTATTTTCCAGAATTCTCCTGAGTGCTCTATAACTAGAGTCCTGCGACTGTGTGAAAAGGGAAGGCTGCTAAGAAAGAAAGAAAGAAAGAAAGAAAGAAAGAAACAAAGAAACAAAGAAACAAAGAAACAAAGAAAGAAAAAGGAAGGTTACTGATAAATAGGACATGTTTATTTCTCTATTCTTTTAAATAGCGATAAGACTTCAGTTTCAAGACCAGTAACTCCTCCAGGTGCACCTCAGGGACAGAATTTTTTTTTTAAGATTTTACTTATTTATTTGACAGAGAGATCACAAGTAGGTAGAGAGAGTGGGAGAGGGAGAAGCAGGCTCCCTGCTGAGCAGAGAGCCCGATGTGGGGCTCAATCCCAGGACCCTGAGATATGACCTGAGCCAAAGGCAGAGGCTTTAACCCACTGAGCCACCCAGGTGCCCCTCAGAGACAGAATTTTTAAGTTGTGTTTTCACTAGTACAAATCCAGAAAACCTATCTTCCCGTCAGGTAGCAGTGAGAGTACAGAAGAATCCCATGCTGGTCCCCTTGCCTTGGTGGGGCAATGAGATCAAAGTCAAACACAGGAAACATTTCACACATCCATAAAAACCTATGCTTTACCTCTGTTCATCTGGCCCAGCATTCCATCTCTCCCAGAGGCAATCCCACCTGATCCTACCCTCAGCCCGGCTCTTACATCCTGCCAAGAACAGGTGGTTTGTTTGAATCTGCCCGGCTTGAACTTGAGGCTTTGTTGTTGTATCTGGGACTTCTCCACCAATGCACTCCTTTCCCCTCTCAGATCCCACTCCTCAGGGACACAGAGCCTCGTCTGCGATCCCTCCAGCGCTGGACCCAGTTGCACTTCTGGCTTGCTGCGTGCTTTTGGGTTTGAATCACAGTCCAGCCAATCCTCTGACAGCTCCCTGGAGAATCTTGTACCAGCTGTTCAGCCACTCTGGTCACAGTGTGTCTGCTTTCTGATAATAGACCCAGGACAAGATCTATCCTGTTGGGTTAGGACAGCTAGCCCATCCTGATTTTTAGTCTCAACTGCCTTAGGGAAACTCTGGTATAAATAAAGCTACTTCCCCCCACCCCCTTTTTCTCTCTCCAGATAAAAGTACACCAGAATACTAAAATCCTGAGTCTCTTCTTGCCTCATTAACGCTGTTTTCTTGTGACCGTGATTTTGTTATTCACGTGACCTAAATTCCTCCGTTTAAAACCTGGTCTTTCCTATGTTTACCCCAGAAGAAAGCAAAAATCTTTGGATTCACCTTCTTTGGATTTCCATACTTATTATTTATTCATTTTTGGTATATTCCACGTGGCCTCCACTCTTTGCTTTTCTTACATCCCAGGCGTGGCTATCCTATTTCTCTTACTGGACCGTAAGTCCTTCAGGGCAGGGTCCTATCTTAGGGCTTTGAACCAAAACTCTCGCCCACCTCTCAGTGCTCAGCATAGTATTTCAGGCACACCAAGTGTTCAGTGCACGTGTATTTGTAAATCCGTGAATCCTCAAGGGCACCTTAGAAGCAGAGTGGTATTGATTTCCACTTAATCTCTAACTTTGACATTGCCGCTAGTTTGGGGAGAAGGGGTGAAACGTTTGGAAAGTGTTGGGCAGTTACCTGCCTCTCCGCCATTCTAAAGTTTCTTACAAGTTTATCTCATTTGTTTATCTTATGGACTAAACATTTGTCTCCTGGGTGTCTTCTTCAATAAGTAATAAAAATGGATCTACCTATAAAAAAAAAAGCCCAACTCCCCTTAGTGGTGGATGCCTTGTGTTCCTTTAAAGACTTCATCAGTCAATATGTGCTCAGAACGAAACATCGAAGGGATTTCTGAGTGTATAAGTTGTTGTGTTCACCTAGGAAGGCATTTCCTTGGCCTAGAAACCATGTTCTAGAGAGCAGGACTCAGGCCTCTGCTTCACGTGGGCTTCCATTTTTAGCTAAGTTTTTTTTTTTGTTTTTCCACTTGTGTGAACCTGGGCGGGAAAGGCTAAATCAGGCGCTGATTTACCTCAATTTGAGTTGGTAGGTTCCTCCCCACTGTTTCATATCAGGGGTCAGGTGCTTTTCCAGAGCCAGCTTGCCCAGGGACAGAAAGTCTACGACTTGCCAGCCAACCCTGGGGGCGGGAGGGTGGGGTGGGGTAGTGGTGCTGATTTCCAAGGACTACGGGTTCTACCGAGCTCTGCTTGAAAATGGCTACGGCAGTCAGGCAAACTGTGAGAAGAAGGGTGCCTCCAGACCGCCAACTCTGCCCGAAGACTTCTGGCACCAACTATGAGGAGTTAGTACCCGATATCAGAGTTGGAGGGCACAATCTCGGGACTGCCTCGCTTCTGACCCCAACTGCCAGATTTAAGGGAGGGTTTCCCAAATTACTCTCAGGTTTGATAATTCTCTGGAAGAACCCGTTAAACTCGCTGAAAGCTAGTGCACTCACTGCTGTGGTTTATCGTAGGCACAGGACACGGATCAAACTTGGTCAAAGGAAAAGAAGCATGCGGCAGAGTTTGGAAAGGTAAAAACATAGAGCTTCCATCGTCCTCGGGGACATGTTACCCTCTAGTATCAGTGTGTGGCAACATTCATGGAGTATTGCCAATCGGGGAGGCTCACCTGAGCTTCAGTTTCAAGGGTTTTTACTGGGGCTTCATTACATAGGTATTATTGATTGATTGCCTATGTGATTGATCTCCACTTCCAGGTCAACTGCATGACCCAAAGCCATCGCTCTAAAGCACATGCTTAATCTTCTGCAGTGGTCAGTTTTCCCCCTCAGACTATATCATGTGGCTGGTCCCACCCTAAGATCCAGTGTGGCCACACTCCTTTCCTAAAGACCCTCCTATCAGGTATGACCTAGACTACACCCCAGAAGTTGAGGGCAAATGCCAGACCTCTCCATCAACGCCAAATTCTTTACTGTATTGTGGTTTAGCAAGTCTCTTCGCTGTCCCCAGGTCTTAGACCTGTGCTCTTTTCCTGGCAAATCCATTAAAATAAACCAGCAAACGTGTCCTTCTATAATACCTCCCTATATCCCTTCATCCAAACCTCATCACTTGCCAGATAAATGTATTTAACATTGGATTAATTCACCAAACACAGGATGTAGCACAAAGCTGACACACAGTGGACCAGAAGTTTTAGTCTGTGAACTGAAATCATATGTAAAAGTTTGCAGGTATGTTTGCATTTGAGTTTGGGTTGGGGGTCAGAGTTCACATATTTCTTCAGATTTCAAAGAGGTCTATATCCCATAAAAGGTTGAGGCTTCCTGGCCTAGATGAAAGTGAATTCTCTCCCTGCACACCACCACCACTGGATGCTGGACTATTCCTTTGTGAGCTCTAGGAGTTTTGTTTGCCAAGAGAAGGGGCTGCAAAGGAGACAGTGCCTGGGCTGGCGGTATAAGGGCACTTTTGCTATCTTGGTTTACAAGGCCTCTTGGGTTAATTCTAGAAGAATCAAAGCAAGCGTTTCTTCTGTCTTTCCTGTGCTCTGCAGGCCAAGAGTTTCTTGTGCTAAAATAAACAACTGGCAGTTTCATTAGACTCTGCAGAAGGAAGGAAGAGGTTTATGTTTCATACCTTTTATATTATATAACAACATTACTATGCGAACTTCAATTCTTCAATCTGTTGAGTTTATTTAAACTTAAAAAATAGTACTAATGCTATAAATGGAATAAACCGTGTCCAATTCTGAACACTTATAATAAGCATGCAGTCAGTAATACAGCCCCTGAAATAATAAACCACTTACCTCTGATAGCAAGCGTGTGTGTGTGTGTGTGTGTGTGTGTGTGTGTGTGTGTGTGTGTATCGCCTTTAGGTTTTATTAAGCTACAGCTGGTTGGGCTGGGGGCTACGGGGCATTGGGAAGAGGTTCTACTTGTTTTAAACTGTAGGGAAAAAAAAAACCCCACACTTTATTTTGCATCTGTCCAAGTTCTTATATAATCATGGAAATTATGATGAGTTTGTACCAGCCAGACCTCAACTTTGTCTTACTTTACTGAGAAATTAGAAGTCTGATCATAACGAAGACACTGTTTATTTTCAGTTTTGTTCAGTTCTTAAAATATCTTGGTTCTTATCAAATAAGGAAATACTTGATGCTCTGTAGTCCTGATTCATTCAGAGGCATTAATCAAATTCTACCCAGCTTGTGATTCAAACTACATTTGTAGGGGATTACAAATATGAAATGATTACCCTTAGAATGCTTAAATTTAGTGGGGAAGATTAGTGGCTCTCAACATAGCATTTTATTGTAATTATTGATTTGCCTTTTATTATTGGGGACTCTTTCAAAATCCCAGCAATGTTTGTTGTTGTTGTTGTTGTCATTGCTGTTGTTTTTACAGAAGTAGAGAAATCCATCCTAAAATCCATGTGGAATCTCAGGGGGCCCCAAATTGCAAGATAAACAAGCAAACAAAACCTTGGGGAAAAAAAGAACAAAATTGGAAGTCTTACACTTCCTGATTTCAAAACTCAGTACAAAACTAAAATAATCAAAATATAAAGACAGAAATCTAGACCAATGGAATAGAATAGAGAGCCCAGAAATAAACCCTCACATGTCCAGTGACTTTCAACAGAGTTCTAAGACCTTTCAATGGAGAAAGTACAGTCTTTTTTTTAACAAATGGTGCTAGGGAAACTGGATATCCACATTGCAAAAGAATGGTGTTGGACCCTTACCTGACACCAATATACAAAAATTAACTCAAAATACATCAAAGACTTGGGGCACCTGGGTGGCTCAGTGGGTTAAGCCTCTGCCTTCGGCTCAGGTCATGATCTCAGGGTCCTGGGATCGAGCCCCACATTGGGCTCTCTGCTCAGCAGGGAGCCTGCTTCCCCCCTCTCTCTCTGCCTGCTTCTCTGCCTGCTTGTGATCTCTCTCTTTCTCTGTCAAATAAATAAATAAAATCTTTAAAAAAAAACACTAAAAAAATACATCAAAGACTTAAATGTTAAAGCTAAACCATAAAACTCTTAGCAGAAAACTTATAGGAGGGAATAGCTTCAGGATGTTGAACCTGGCAATGAGACTATGTTTTATGTCCCCATAGAGAAGAGGAGTCAAGTTGGGGGCTGGAGTCAGAGAACTGGGTTCAAACTCAAGACCATGACACCCTGCCTGTGTGATCTTACGCACATCACCTATCCTCTCTAAGTCTCTGCTTTCTCATCTATAGAGGGAATTACATAAATTCATGGACCTCAAGAACTTACCAGTGCCTGGCACACAGCTTACTATGAGCCATTACTATCCATTCAGGGGATGAGAGCAGGGGGTAACATAATAGTTCAGTAGGTAGATTTGGAGTCAGATTTTCTAGGTTCATATCCTAGTTCTGCCCTTTACCACTTCTGTGACTTTGATTAAGTGCTTTACATTTTTTATAACTGAGGACATTTTTTTTTTTATTCTGAATGTTATCTCCTAAAATTGTAAGGATGAAATGAAACAGTTCCCTTACCCAGCTCTTACAAAAATGGTTAGCACTCCCCAGTGTTAGGTCTTAATGCTGCTATAGTGCTTGGTGCAACATCTGGCAGATAGTATGTGCTTATATAATGAGTTATCATGCTGCCCTAAACAAGGGTGTTTAGGAAGTGTGTTTAATGACATGGGTAAATACTAATCCTAAACTGTCAGGAAAAACAAGATAAAAAGTTGAAAATATGGGATGCCTGAGTGGCTCAGTCAGTTAAGCAACTGCCTTTGGCTCAGGTCATAATCCCAAGGTCCTGGAATCAAGTCCTGCATCGGGCTCCTTGCTCAGGGAGAAGCCTGCTTCTCCCTCTGCCTGCAGCTCTCCCTATTGTGCGCACGCTCTCTTTCTCTCTCTCATTCTGACAAATAAAATCTTTTTTAAAAAGTTGAATATGCAATTTGATCCCAACTGTGTAAGAAGAAAGAATAAAAGGGTTAAAAAGAAACTAGTTAAAATTTTAACAGGGCTCATGCCTTATATAGAAAAATCATGCAGGAGTTTATTGTTTCTTTATATTTTTGTGTACTTCTCAAAGCTACCTCCAGTACTTTTTCTAATGGATAATATTAAAATGCAATTAAATAAGCTGGAAAGCCAGACACTAGTCAATGTTGTCCACTGTCATTGGTATACTGGCTTCCAGGTATAGCTAGCAATCACCAGAACAGTGCCAAGACTGTGGCCTCAAGGAGATGGGATGTGGATAATCCTGCTGTTCTGTGTTGGTGTGTGTGTGTGTGTGTGTGTATCTTGTCTCCCAAGGGTTTTGTGATGTCTTTGAGGGCATAAACTCTGTGCCAGCCAATCCCCCATGCATTCCTTCTGTCTAGTTCAGAGTCTAGCATAGCTCTTCAGGGCCTACATGAATAGAGACTCACTGACTACATGGTGGAAAGTAAATGGTGTTGGTGGTGGAAAGAGAGGTTCAAGCCAAGGCTGTGGTGGAAAGGGACTGGCCTGCCTGGGTGATCCAGTGCTTTCCCACCCCACAGACTGGGAGAATGTATGAGAAAGCAGAGATCATGGAAAGCTTCACCTCTTGAACAGGGCGTGGCCCTCAAAATGCCTAGCTTCAGGGAAGAAATTACCTCTTTGCTGAAGACATGGTGTTTGAACTAAATCTTGCTAAACATAGTGAATAGAAAAATGGGGAAAATTTATTTAGAAAATTAAAATAGCTTTTAAACTATTTTAGATATACCATTTGCTCATTGGTAGCTTAAGTAAATAAAGACCTAATCAAGAAGTTAAAACCCTTTAAAATTCCACCATTCATAGATTATCACCATATACGTTGGTAAATATTCATCCAATCTGGGCCTTAATTTTTTTCCCTTGAACTAAATAATATATTGTGGGCAGCTTTTTGTGACTATACTTATAGTGCTACATCATTTCTCTAATGGCTGCACATTATTTCATAAAATATATGTACTTTAATTTTTTTTTTTTTTACTCAATTCTTACATGTGCTCTCTATTAGAGATGGGATGGACAAAACAGATGATTCCAGTCCTCATAGAACTAAGGGGCTAGGGGCGCCTGGGTGGCTCAGTGGGTTAGAGCCTCTGTCTTCAGCCCGGGTCATGATCTCGGGGTCCTGGGATCGAGCCCCGCATCGGGCTCTCTGCTTGGCGGGAGTCTGCTTCCCCCTCTCTCTCTGCCTGCCTCTCTGACTACATGTGTTCTCTCTCTCTCTCTCTGTCAAATAGATAAATAAAATCTTTAAAAAAAAAAAAAAGAACTAAGGGGCTAGAGGGGGCTTGAGGCAATTAACCAACATAAAGTATGCTAAATGTGATTTGGGGGAGGCTGAAGATTCTCCTGGAACACAGAGGTAGAATGTCTCCAGCTTACTGGCACAATGAAGTATAATTTATAGTACCTTCATATTTGTCATCAAACATTCGTTTTTTTATTGAGGTATACTTTCCATATAACATTATTTTAGCTCCCAGTGCACAACATGATTTCATATTTATATATATTGCAAATGATCATCACAATAGGTCTGATTAACATCTGATGCCATACATAGTTAAAAAATTGTTTCCCCTTATGGTGAGAACTCTTCTTTTTGCCCCTTTCAAATGTTCAATGCAGTATTATTATTTTTTTTAAGATTTTATTTATTCATTTGAGAGAGAGAGAGAGAGATCACAAACAGGCAGAGAGGCAAGCAGAGAGAGAGGGGGAAGCAGGCTCCCCGTCGAGCAGAGAGCCCTATGCAGGGCTCGATCCCAGGACTCTGAGATCATGACCCGAGCCGAAGACAGAGGCCTTAACCCACTGAGCAACCCAGGCACCCCCAATGCAGTATTATTAACTGTAGTCCCCATGACCTCATTATTTTATAACTGGTAATTTATACCTTTTGACCCCTTCATTCATTCTGCCTACTACTTATCCCCTGACTGTGGCACCACCAACTGCCAATCTATTCTCTGTATTTATGAGCTCAGGTTGTTTGCTTTGTTCTGTGTTTTTAGATTCCATAGATAAGTAAGATCATACGGTATTTCTTTCTCTGTCTGATTTATTTCACTTAACATAATGTGCTCAAGTCCAGCCATTTTGCTGCAATGTCAAGATTTTATTCTTTATGGCTAAATAATACTCTATTGTATATGTATAATATATTTTCTTTTTTAAAGTTTTTATTTTGATTCCAGTTAATAAACAGTGTTATTTTAGTTTCAGGTATACAGTGTAGTGATTCAACACTTCCGTACATCAGCCAGTGCTCATCAGGACAAGTGCCCTCCTTAATCCTCATCACCTATTTAACATATCCCCCCACCCACCTGATTTTTTAATAAATATACTTAATTTTACTGTTTTGTGCTTCCTACTCTTCTTACCCCTTGTTATGGTCTTTCCACTCAGAGAGTCTCTTTTAACATTTTTGGTAAGCCTGGTCTAGTGGTCATGAATTCTTTTAATTTTTCTTTGGGAAACTCTATTTCTCTTTCTATTTTGAATAATAGCCTTGCTGGAGAGAATGTTCTTGACTGCAGATTTTTTTCCTTTTAGCACTTTGAATATATCATGCCACTCCTTTCTGGCCTTCACATTTTTTGCTGAAAAATCAGCTGATAGCCTTATGGGGTTTCCCTTGTATATAACTGTTCTCTCTTCTCTTTCTGCTTTTAAAATGATCTCATTATTATTCTTTGTCATTTTAATTAATACGTGTCTTGCTATGGACCCCCTTGCAGTGATTTTGTTGGGGCTCTCTGTGCCTCTGGATCTGGATTTCTGTGTCCTTCTTTAGGGAAGTTTTCATCTATTTCTTCAAATAATTTTTCTGCCCTCTTTCCCTCTCTTCTCCTTTTGGGATCCCTATTATGCAAATATTGTTATGCTTGATGGTGTTGCAGAGTTTCCTTAATCTGTTCTCTCTCTCTCTCTTTTTAAAGATTTTGTTTATTTATTTGACAGAGAGAGATCACAAGTAGGCAGAGAGGCAGGCAGAGAGAGAGGGGGAAGCAGGCTCCCTGCTGAGCAGAGAGCCCAATGAGGGCTGGATCCCAGGACCCTGAGATTATGACCCAAGCCAAAGGCAGAGCCTTTAACCCACTGAGCCACCCAGGCACCCCTGTTATCATGTTTTTATTCTTTTTTCTTTCTCCTGTTCAGCTTGATTGCTTTCCATTACTCTGTTCTGCAAGTTACTGATCTATCTGTTCTTCTACTTCCTCTAGTGTACTATTTATTCCCTCTAATGTATTTTTTATTTCAGTGGTTGAGTTTTGTTTGTTTTTTGTTTGTTTTTTAAATCTCTGATTGGTTATATTTTAGGTTTTTTATGTCTTTGTTGAGGATTTTGCTGAGATCCTCCACTCTTTTCTTGAGTCCAGTGAGTATCTTTATGACCATTACTTTAAATTCTCTATCAGGGATATTACTTATCTCTGTTTTGTTTAGCTCTCTTGCTGTTATTTTTGTTCTGTTCTTTCATTTGGGATATATTCTGTCTCCTCATTTTGTCTAACTCTGTATCTGTTTTTATGTGTTAGGAAAGTCAGCTACGTCTCCTGTTCTTGAAAGTAGTGGCCTTATGAAGAAGAGGTCTTGTATTGCCATGTAGTGCAATGTCCCCTGTTCCCCAGAACCTGGTGCTTCAAGGGTGTCTCCTATGTGTGTTGCATGCTCCCAAGTGATGTGGCTGAGCCACATTTTCTCTTAGTCCAGTCATCTGTAGTGGCTCTCTTTGCCATTCATTGGCAGGGTTCAGTCTTTATGTTGTTAATGGGCTAGTCTTGGGCCACCCAGGGCTTGAATTGGGTCAGAACTGGGGTCTCCCGGGGTTGTCGTTGCAATGAACTGGAGGTTGTTCTCTTTGTGTTTGTCCCATGCGAGGCTTTTATTGATGGGCAGGGCCCACAGTCAGACCAAATGTCTTCTTTTAGCACACTGCTGATGCTGTAGTTGAACTGCTGTGTATGGTTATCTTCCCCTTTCTCCAGGCATGGGTCACTTTGGAGTGGTACCAGCCCCTGTTAGCAGTGTTTACACAATACCATGCTTCTGATGTTGCTTTGGATGGACTCCTGTTGAGGATGCTTTGGGTGGGTGCATCCACAGGAAAATGCAGGCCTGGTTCATGTAGTGCCAGTAAGGTTTGTGCTGGCTTACTACTAGAAGGGACCTAGAGCTGTTTTGAAGATCTGTTGGTGGGTCCACAGGAGGATATGAGTGGCGTGCACTGTTTATAAGGTTTTTACTAGTCCACTGTGGAAGAGAACCTGGAGCATCTATGGAGTACTCCTGCCAAGGGCATGTAGGAGAAGGCAGGTGTGTAGGAGAGCATGGGGTAGGGCACATTGTTAGCAAGCTAGGTGCAGTGTTCATGATTGTTCCTGCAAGACTGTGTGTATCTGGGCTAGAAGTTGGGGAAGGGAAGTGGCTCCCACCAATTCTTTTGTTCTTGGAGAAGTTTCCCAAGGATTCCTACCTCTCCCTCCAGTTCATGTTCTGAGTTTAATAAATAAGTCTCCTTTGCATATACTCCAGGCATTTTTCAGACTGTCACTTCTATGCTGTACCTCTGTGAAGTTGTTTGTTTTGTTGGCTCTTGAAGGCTGGGGGCTCTGTTTCCTATTGTCATCCTAGCTCTCCCAGAGCTGAATGTGCTGATTTTTAAAGTTCCAGGTGTTGGGCCCCACTGATTGTAAGAACTCATGTAGTTAAGCCCCTTTGCTTTTCAAAACCAAATGCTATGGGGATCTGTCTTTCCAGTGAGGGTCCCCTAGTGCCTGGCGTGCCTGGGGTGGATTCTGCTCCTATCCCTTCTGTGTGGTTGCAGTGTTCCTCACTCCCAGTCAGTTTCGGGTATCTGTTTTGTTCCTGACCATGTCTCCATCCTTCCTATCATTTTCAATGTGGCCTCTTTTCTACAATTAGTTGTGGAGAATTAGCTGCCAGTTTTCAGGCTGTTTCTGGGTTATTTATGTGATGTGGGTGTTACCTAGATGTATCCCTGGGCTGAGGTGAGCTTAGGATTCTCCTACTCCACTATCTTCCCAGGAAGTCTGTTACTTGTCTTTTTGATACTAGCCATTCTAACAGGTAATATGGTTCTGATTTGTGTATCTGTGCTGATTAGTGATATTGAGTACATTTTACGTATCTGTTGACCATCTGTATGTCTTTTTCAGAAAAATATCTGTTCAGGTCCTCTACTCATTTTCAAATCTGATTGCTTGTTTTTTGTTATTGAGTTGTATGAATTCTTGATAAACTTTGGGTAGAAACTCTTTTACTAGATATGTGATTTCATTTACTGTCTTTTATTCAGTAAGTTGTCTTTTCATTCTATTGATGATTTTCTTTGTGCAGAAGCATTTTAGCTTGATGAAATCCTGCTTGTTTCTTCCTTTGTTGCCTTTGTTTTTGGTGTCAAATCTAAAAAATCATCAAGAGTGGTGTCAAGAAGCTTACTTCTAGGAGTTTTATGGGTTTAGAACTTACATGCAGGTCTTTAGTCAATTTTGAGTTAATTTTTGTGTGTGACTTAAAGTAGAGATCCAGTTTCTTTCTTTGCAGGTAACTGTCTAGTTGTCCCAACAACATTTTTTTTTAAGATTTTATTTATTTATTTGACAGAGAGGAGAGAGATCACAAGTAGGTAGAGGCAGGCTCCCTGCTGAGCAGAGAGCCCAATGCAGGGCTCCATCCCAGGACCCTGAGATCATGACCTGAGCCAAAGGCAGAGGCTTTAACCCACTGAGCCACCCAGGCGCCCCCAACACCATTTACTGAATGGAGGGTCCTTTCCCCATTACAGATTCTTGTCTCCTTTGTCATAAATTAATTGATCATAGATGCATGGGTTTATGTCTAAAGTTTCAATTCTGTTTTCTTGATCTATGAGTTTGTTTTTATTCTAATACCATACTGTTTTGATTACCATAATTTTGTAATACAGTTGAAATCAAGGAGCATGATGTTTTCAGCTTTTTCCTCTTTCTCTAGATTACTTTGGCTATTCATGGTCCTTTGTGGTTCCATAAAAATTCTGTATTATTTGTTCTAGTTCTGTGAAAAATGCTATTGGTATTTTGATAAGCATTGCATTGAATCTGTGATATGAAAAGTTCTATTGATATTTTAATATTGATGGCATTGAATCTGTAGATGTCTTCGGGTAGTGTAGACATTTTAACAATATTAATTCTTCTAATCCATGTGCATAGAATATCTTTTCATTTGTGCAACTGATAATTTCTTTCATCAGTGTTTTATTGTTTTCAGAGTACAAGTCTTTCACCTTGGTTAAGTGTATTCCTATTCTCTGTAGTATAATTGCAAATGATTTTTTTTTTCTTAGTTTCTCTTTCTGCTACTTCGTCATCAGTGTATAGAAATGCAACAGATTTCTGTGTATTAATTTTGTGTCCTGCAACTTTACTGAATTCATATATTACTTGTAAGAGTTTTTTGGTGAGTCTTTACGGTTTTCTATGTATAATATATGTCATTTGCAAATAGTGGCTATTTTACTTCTTCCTTACCAATTTGGAGGCCTTTTATTTATTTTTCTTGTCTGATTGCTGTGGTTAGGACTTCTAGTACTATGTTGAATAAAATTGGAAGTGGATATCCCTGTCTTGTTTCTGATCTTAGAAGAAAAGCTCTCAGTCTTTCACCATTGAGTATGATGTTAACTGTTGGTTTATAATATTTAGCCTTTATTAAGTTCAAGTATGTTTCCTATGAACCCAATTTTTTGAGAATTTTTATCATAAATGCTTTTTCTATATCTATTGAAATGATCCTATGGTTTTTGTCCTTTGTTTTGTTAATGTGGTATATCATGTTAATGGATTTGCTGATGTTGGGCCATCCTTGCATCCCCTGTATAAATTCCACTTGATCATGAATAATCTTTTTAAGGTATTATAGAATGTTTTATAATATTTCGTTGAGGATTTTTGCATTTATGTTTATCAGGAATATTGCCTTGGAGAGAGAGAGTTTGCTTTCAATCTCTTTATTTGATTTTGGTATCAGGGCAATGCTGGCCTCATAAAATGTATTTCCATCTTCTATTGTTTAGAATAGCTTTAGAATAGGTATTAACTCATCTTGAAATGTTTGGTAGGAATCACCTGTGAATTCATCCAGTCTTAGATATTTGTTGGGAGATTTTTGATTACCAATTCAATTTCGTTACTAATAATCCATCTGTTCAGATTTTCTTACCATATTCAGTTTTGGAAGATTGCGTGTTTCTAGAAGTTTATCCATTTCTTCTAGGTTGTCGAGTTTGTTGGCATATCATTTTTCATAGTAGTCTCTAATAATCCTTTGTGTTTCTGCAATGTCTTGTTATTTCACCTCTTATTTCTGATTTTATTTGTTTGGGTCCTCTCTCTTTTATTCTTGGTGAGACTGACTAAAGTTTTATCAATTTTGTTTATCTTTTCAAAGAACCAATTCTTGGTTTCATTGATCTTTTCTATTGTTTTCTTGGTCCCTATTTAATTTATTTCCACTTTGGTGGTTATTTTTCTTTTCCTTATCCTAACTTTGGGTTTTGTTCTTCTTTTTCTAGTTCCTTTAGATGTAAGGTAAGATTGTTTGAGACTTTTCTTGTTTCTTGAGGTATGCCTGTATTGTATCAATGTTCATCTTAAAACTACATTTGCTTGTAGCAGGATTTTGGACCTTTGTGTTTTCATTTTCATTTGTTTCTATGTATTTTTAATTTTCTCCTTAATTTCTTTCTTGACCCATTTATCGTTTAGTGGCATGTTGTTTAGCCTCTATGTGTTTGTGTTTTTCCCATTATAATTGATTTCTAGTGTCATACCACTGTGGTTGGAAAAGATGCTTGATATGATTTCAATCCTCTTAAATTTATTGAGTCTCATTTTGTAGCCTAACTCATGACATATCCTGGGGAACATCTCATGTACATTTGAAAGGAATATGTATCCTATTGTTTTTGGATGGAATCTTCTGTATATATCTATTAAATCTGTATATATCTGTTAAATCCTTCTGGTCTAATGTGTCATTCAAAGCCACTATTTCCTGGTTGATCTTCTGTCTGGATGATCTTATCTATTGATATATAGAAATTTGGTGTTAAAGTGCCCTACTATTATTGGGTTACTGTCAATTTCTTTCTTTATGTCTGCTAATATTTGCTTATGTATTTAAGGGCTCCAACGGTGCAGAGATATTTACAATTGTTATATCTTCTTGTTGAATTGATCTTTTTATCAGTATGTGATGCCCTTTTTTTGTCTTTTGTTACAGTCTTTGTTTTAAAGTCTATTTTGTCTGATGTCAGTATTACCCCTGACTTTTTGTTTTCATTTGCATGGAATATCTTTTTCCATCCCTTTACTTTCCATTTGTATGTGTCTTTAGGTCTGAAGTGAATATCTTGTAGGCAGCATATAGATGGGTCTTGGTTGTTTTGTTTTTTAATCCATTCCTTCACTTACATCTTTTTTTTTTAAGATTTTATTTATTTGTTTGACAGAGAAAAAAAGATCACAAGCAGGCAGAGAGGCAGGCAGAGGGAGAGGGGGAAGCAGGCTCCCTGCTGAGCAGAGAGCCTGATGTGGGGCTTGATCCCAGGACCCCGAGATCATGCCCTGAGCTGAAGGCAGAGGCTTAACCCACTGAGCCACCCAGACACTGCCCTTCAGCTATGTCTTGATTGGAGCAGTTAGACTATTCATTTTTAAAGCAGTTATTGATAGGTATTTACTGACATTTTGTTCACTGATTTCTGATTGTTTTTGTAGTTCTTTATTCCTTGTTCTCTTGCTCTCTTTCTTTGTGATTTAGTACTTCAGTATTTTTTGTTGAATTGTTTCTCTTTTTGTGTATCTATTACAGATTTGGATTTGTAGTTATTATGAGTTTCATATATAACATCTTAATTACATAATATAAGTTGATGGTCACTTAAAACTGAGCACATACTAAAAAAACTTCATATTTATTTTCCTATTTATGTTTTACATACATGTTGTCATAGTTTACATCTTTTTATTTTGTGAGTCCCCTTAACTTATTTTTTATAGTTGATTTTACTACTTTTGTCTTTAACCTTCATACTAATTTTATAAGTGATTATTCTACTACGTTTATATTTGCTTTTACTAGTGAAATTTTGTCCTGTTGTAATTTTTGTACATAATTTGGTCTTCTTCCCTCCCCCCAACTTAATGAATTCCTTTCAATATTTCTTGTAAGGTTGGTTTATTGCTGGTGAACTCCTTTAACTTTTGTTTGTCTGGGAAATGCTCTCTCTTTTAATTCTGAATGATAATCTTTCCCCATAGAATATTCTTAGTTGTAGTTTTGTTTTTGTTTTCTCTGTTTTGTTTTGTTTTCTTTCAGCACTTTGTATATATCATGTCACTTTCTTACAACCTGCAAAGTTCTGAAAAATCAGCTATTAGTCTTATGGGGTTTCCCTTGGATGTGAGTAGTTGCTTTTGTCTTGCTGCTTTTAGGATTCTTTTTCTTTAATCTTTGACATCTTAATTATTATGTGTCATATTATAGACCTCATGGGGTTTATCTTGTTTGGAACTGTCTGTGCTCCTTGAATCTCGATGTCCATTTCCTTTCTCAGATTAGGGAAGTTTTAGCTATTATTTATTAAAGTAAGTTTTCTGCCCCCGTCTTTCTTTCTTCTCCTTCTGAGACCCTTATCATGCAAATGTTTGTTTGCTTGATATTATCCTGGAAATCCTTTAACTCCTTAACCTAACTTTTTTTTTTTTTTAATAATTCTTTTTTCTTGGGGTGTCTGGGTGGCTCAGTGGGTTAAAGTCTCTGCCTTTGGCTCAGGTCATGATCTCAGGGTCCTGGGATTGAGCCCTGCATTGGGCTCTCTGCTCAGCAGGGAGCCTGATATCCCCTCTCTCTCTGCCTACTTCTCGGTCAAATAGATAAATAAAATCTTTTAAAAAAAATAATTCTTTTTTCCTTTGCTGTTCAGTGTGCATGCTCTTTTGATATATTTTTTCATTTAATTTATTGTATTCTTCAACTCTGATCAGTTCTATTATATTTTCTTTTTGTTGAAATTCTCACTGAGTTCATCCACTTCTCCCTCCGGTCCGGTGAGCATCTTTATGACCATTATGTTGAACTCTTTATCAGGTAGATTGGTCATCTCCATTTCATTTAGATCTTTTTCTGAGGTTTTGTCTTATTCTTTCCTTTGGAGCATATCCTCTGTTTCCTCATTTTGCTTGACTCTGTGTTTGTTTCTATGAATTAGGTGGAACAGCTCTTTCTCCCAACCTTAAAGGAGTGGTATTGGGTATGGTCATCCCCTGTGTTGACTGTGTCCTTGGTGACTTGGGCTGGCTAAATGCAGTTGTGAATAGCATGGCTGTGAGTCCCAGGACATTCAGTGGTGTGATTGGCTTGGTAGTATGGTCTGAGCTGAAGTAAGTATGGGTTGGGGTGGTCCCAGGGCTCTCCATGCAAGGGGTTCCCTGTTAGGACAGCTGAGGTTGAAGTGTGTGAAAGCTGGGTATCTTGGTGCTCTTTTTGTAGAGGTTTCTCTAGCAAGACAGCTGAAGCTGAGGTGGGCATTAGCCAGGTATGAAGGCATCCTGAGATTACATCTGTAGGTGAAATGAGTATAAACTAGGGAGGCCCAGGGCTCTCCATGCAGAGGGCACTCTGGCAGGATAGGTAAATCTGAAGTGGGTGTAAACTGGTGTGTCCTGTGGCATTTCATGGAGAGGGCACCCTGGCCATGCCATTGTAGCTGAGGTGAGTGCCGGCCAGGTGGTTTGGGGTATTCTGTGCATGGACCACCCTGGCAGGGCAGCCAGAGTCAAAGGAATCTGTGCCAGTGGTGCCCTGACAAATCATCTAGAGTGAAGATAATGTTTTCCCAGAGTGTTCTGAGGTGTTTTGCACCTTTATTACCTTAGTGAAATCGCTGGAGCTATAATGAGTGCTCACCAGTGGTGCTCCATCAAGTTAAGGCCACCTTGGTGGGATTACTGGGCTGGTATGTGCTGGGGTCCCTGGGCTCCCTGAGACAGCAGGTCAGGTATGGTACCTGGCACTCCTGTCTGCTATCAACTTTGAAGAGGAACATAAGTCATGGTGCTTGTCAGCCACTCTGAGCCAGAGTGAGTTTCAGCAGCTCCTTCACTGTTTGGTGTAATCCTAGGGCTGGATCCTTATATTGTAGGTGCTCTTTTAAACCACAGATTTATTTTTTCTGTGCCCCAGAGTGTCTGAGGCTGGTATGGGCTAGGGATCCAGGGCTTGCCAAGGTGTCATGTCAGCTATGGCAACTGGACCCTTTTCCTGTCTGAGTTATCAAGGTAGAGGGGGAATGTAAGCCAAGGTGCTTGTCGTCTTCTCTTACCCAGAAAGTGTTCGAGCACCACCCCTACCATTTTATGGAGTTCTAGGACTGGATCCTTTATATTCTAATTACTCTAATTGAACAGTCATTTTTTTCCCCCTGTGTACTAGGATGTTCAAGGCTGGTGTGGGCTAGGGATCCAGGGTTCTCCAAGGCAGCAGGCTAGACATCGCTCCCATCTGGGCTATCAGTGTGGAGGGGGAGCATAAACTGTGGAGTTTTCAGCACCTCCAACCCATGGAGAGTTTCAGCATCTCCCCTGCCATTTCGCAGGGTTCTAGGACTTATTTCTTTATATTCTAGTTGCCCATTTAGACCACAGCTTTTGTCTGTGCCCTAGGGCAGATGAATCTCTTTGTAGTTCCTCAGTATTATCCCTCCCCACCCTTCAGGGCTGGGGGTTCCCTTCATTACTTTGTCCTTATTTCTCTTGCCATTTTCTATCTGGTCTCTTATCTGTCCTTGTGCAGAAGCTGTTTAGTCAGCCCCATAGTCCTTCTTCAGGAAGAACCACTTTTTAAATAGGTATAGAGTTGGTGTGTCCATGGAGGAGGTGAGTTCAGGGTCTTCCTACATTGCCATCTTGGTTTTGTTAACTGTTTTCTGGCTTTTTTGTAGTTCTTCTGTTCATTTCTTCTGTTGCTCTCTCCCTTTGTGGTTTGATGACTTTCTTTAGTGGTATGTCTAGATTCCTCTCTCTTTATAGTTTGTATATCTTATATAAGTTGTTTTGTACTTACCATGATTCTTACATATAACAAACTTATACTGATAACATTCTATTTTAAATTGATAATAACTTAAGTATAAGCACATTCTAAAGGTTTGTTTTTACTTTCTGCCACCACATTGTATGTTTTTGAAGTCACATTTTACCTATTTTATCTTGCATATCCCTGAATGAATTATTGTAATTATAGGGTTTTTTTTTTTTTTACAACTTTTGTCTTTTAATCTTCATGCTAGCTTTATAAGTAATTAATGCACTATCTTTACTATATATTTACCTTTACAGGCAAGAGCTATACTTCCATAGGTTTTCTTGTTACTTATTAGCACCCTTTCTTTTCAGTGTAAAGAAATTTCTTAACATTTCTTATAAGCCTGGTTTATTCGTGATGAATACTTTCAGCTTTTGCTTGTCTAGAAAACTGTCTTTCCTTCAATTCTGAATAACTTTGACAGGTAGAATATTATTGGTTTGAAGTTTTTTTCTTTCAGTGCTTTGAATATAAGGTGCCAATCTCTTCTGCTCTACAAATTTCTGCTGAAAATTCTGATAGTCATATGGGATATCCCCTTATATGTAACAAGTTTTCTCTTGCTGCTTTTCAGACTCTCTCCTTTATTTTTTTTAAAGATTTATTTATTTACTTCAGAGAGAGAGAGAGAGAGCATGCACATGAGGGACAGAGGGAGAGGGAGTGAGGATCTCAAGCAGATTCCATGCTGAGCATGGAGTCTGATGTGGGGCTTGATCTTACAACCCTGAGGTCATGACCTAAGCCAAAACCAAGAGTCAGACACTCAACCAACTGTACCAATTCTTTCCTTTAATTTTTGACATTTTAAGTATAAGGTTTCTTGGTGTAGGTATCTTTGGGTTTATCTTCTGTGGAACTCTCTGGGCTTCTTGCATCTGGATGTCTGGTTCCTTCCCCAGGTTTGGAAAATTTCAACCATTACTTCTTCAAATGTTTTCTGCCCATTTCTTTATCTCTCTCTTCCTCTTCTGGGACCCCTGTAATGTGAATGTTAATCTGTTTGACACTGTCTAAATTCCTTATGCTACCTTCACTTTTTTCATTTATAAAAAAAATTTTGTTTTTCTGGTAGTGAGGCTCATTACCCTCTCTTCAAGTTTACTAATCCTTTTTTCCTGCTTCCTTTAGTCTGCTGTTGAACCCCTCTAGTGTGTTTTTCAGTGCAGTTTTTGTATTCTTCAGTTTTATGACTTCTGTTTGGTACTTTTATTTCTTAGCTCTTTGTTGAAATTTTCACTGTGTTCATCTATTCTTCTCCTGAGTTTGTGCATCTTTATGACTATTATTTTGTACTCTTTATCAAGTAAATTATTTATGTCCATTTCTTTCAAGATTTTTTCCCCTGAGGTCTTATCTTGTTCCTTCATTTGAAACATATTCCTCTGCTTCTTCATTTTCCTTGACAATCTGTGTTGGATTTATGCTTTACATAACAGAGCCATTTATGCCAGATGAAGCAGTGGCCTCATGTAGGAGTTATGCTTCATCATTTAACCCTGTACTAGCTTTTGGTTTCTCTCAAACCTCTATGACTGTCCAAGGAGTCTAGTGTTTTCCATTTTTATTTTATTGAAATACAGTTCACACACAATGTTACATTAGTATCAGATGTACATAATAGTGACTTGCCAACTCTATATGTTATGCTATGCTTGCCACAGTGTAGCTACCATCGTTCATCATACAACACTATTACAATATCATTGACTGTATTTCCTATGCTATATTTTTTATTTTCAACACTTATTCATTCCATAACTGGAAGCCTGTTCCTGCCATGTCCTTTCATCCTATTTTGCCCATCATCCCCTCCTCTGGCAATAATCAGTTTGTTCTCTTGTATCTATGGGCCTGTTTCTGCTTTTTCAGTTATTTATTTGTTTTGTTTTTTGAATTTCACATATACATAAAATCATATGGTATTTGCCTTTCTTTGACTTGGTAGTGTCTGGTAGTATTAATTTTGTAGTCAGTGCTACCCTTCAATACATTTATTTTCATTAAGTATTTATTAAATACTTTTTTTAAAGATTTTATTTATTTGACAGAGCTCAAGCAGGGAGAGTAGCAGACAGAGAGAGCCCTCCACTGAGTAGGGAGCCTGAAGCGGGGCTTGATCCCAGGACCCTGGGATCATGACCTGAGCCAAAGGCAGATGCTTAACTGACTGAACCACTAAGGTGCCTCTTATTTATTAAATACATTAAAACTTTTTTTTTAATATTATGTGAAATAAGGAACATTGCTTTCTTTTATATTAAAGTAATTAAAGAAAAAAGAGCTTAGTAGTTGAAGGTGTTCCAAGACCTATCAGTTTCCGAAAGGGAAGGATCTCAGTCAGCACCTAGATTCAGATCAATTGGAGCCAGACCCTCAGGCTGCAGCTTTAAAAGTTTTCCAATAATACAATCCTTTGGAACCACAAGTGTATACTCTGCTGGCCACCAGAGCCAGGTGATCTGGAGGTGTCCCCTGAGCAGCAGATGCAAAAAGTAGGGCTCCCAATGAATGTATAAACTCCTCTCTGGGGACACCAGTGAACTGTAGTGAGGCAGCGGGAGGGCATAAAGATGGCATCCATCAGCCTGTTTCCTGAGAGCACTTCCGTTGGCCCATAGATATGTGCCAGATCTGAAGCCCATCCTTCAGGCCAAAGCTCTAGGACAAGCAGATAGACCTTTTTCACAGAAAGACTGGGGGTATTTTCAGCCTGCTATCTGCAGTGCCCTGGAGGTGGCAGCCAAGAATTGCCTATTATTGTCCCATGGGATGAAGGAAAACACCAGCGCTCCCCTGCCTTGCCACCAGAGCCAGACAATTAAAGGGCAGTGCAAAAACTGGGGCACCAGATATAAAAACCTTTTACATACACCAGATATATGTAAAAGCTCCCCTCTGGGAGATACTGGCACTCTGGAGCATGGCAGAAAGGGACTATGACGACAGCAACGATAGACCCTTTGAGGCCTCTGGAGGGGATTCCAGTCAGCAGTTAGCTATGTTTAGTTGGAAGCCTGCCCCTCGAGCTGAAGCTATGTTGATAACCTAATAGTCCTCTTTCATATACAGACCAAGGTCCCAAGTTTGTTGCTTCTTGGTGTGCCCTAACAATGGTAGCCATTTAAGAGCTCTTTTCCCATTGGTTACAGTTCTGTGGGTCCCATGAGTGTAAGCCCCGCTGGCCACCAGAGCCATGTGATGCAGAGATGTCCCCTGATGGAGCACAGCAAGTAGAGAGTGCAAATATGTCACTGGGACACGAAGATGGTGCCTGCCAGCCATTAGACTGCTAGATTTGTGTTAAATTAGACTCCTGACTCTTTGGGCAGTGCTTTATGATTAGACAATGAGACTTTTTCACAGAAAGTCTGGCTACCTCTCGATCCCTCACCTTTGCACTAAGTGCTGGGCTGGTGAGTCCACATATGAGACCCTGAAGAGCCATTTCTCAGATCGTTGTGGCCTGTGGTTCTCATGGCCATGGGCCTTGCTAGTTTTCAAAACCAGATGTTTTGGGTGGCTGCTGTGATATTTAAAGCCTTTGCTTTTGAGGGAAAAGCTCTGGGTTTGAGTTCTCCCAACCGTGGGCTGCCATATCAGGGATTTGGTAGGATTGTGGTTACCTTAATCATGTATGGTATATCAGGTTACCATATCAGGTTTATGGTAAGATTGTGTCCCAGTCTCTCCTACCTGCTTCAATGTGGGTCCTCTCTCTCACCCGACATGTAGGATTCACTCAGTTTTCAGGTTTCTTTAGAAGGAGTTGTTCCATACATAGCTATAGACTTGGTGTATTCACAGAAGGAAGTGATTTCAGTATCCTTCTATATCATCATCTTACACTGGAACCAAGCATTCATTTTTATGGGCTGGTCATGATTGTCCCGGCCAGATGTATGTATGTTGTTTTTGCTCCTGTTTTGTCCTTAGTGACTAGCACAGCTTCTGGTGGATAAAGAAATAATGAACAATATTCTCCTGAATTAGTTCCCAGAAATGGAATTAGAACAGATTTTAAAAATTGAGATCTAAGACACTAGCATGTTTAATATGTAGAAAATATTAAAGAAATGAATCAGTTTTTTGGTAACAAATGGACTTATTTATTGATCAACATTGTAAATCAGTGCCACCTTCAACATATCATTCTGCATATTTACCATATGATGGACTAGATACTTTAGTGGTACAAGAAATGAGGCATTATTCCTGCTTCAGGAAGCTTTAAAATGCGGGGTAGAAGGTTAAGGAATCTATATGTGAAAACCAACCATTGTTTTTCAAGGCAACAGTTAATACTAAATAAATGACATCAAGATTATCTTCCTCAGTAATTCAGAAGAGTGCAGCATGATTCAATTTAGTAGATAGTGTCAAACAGTTTTACAAAAAGGATGTACTTATTTATACTTCCACTAGCACTATATACTGGTATTTTTTTTATTTCAGTCATTAATTTGCATTTCTCTGACAGCCAATGAAGTTGAGCAACTTTTTCTGTTTATCAGTCAGTTGGGTATCCTCTTCATATGAAGTGTCTGTTCAAATCTTTTGCACATTTTCTTATATTGGGATTTATTATCTTTTCCATATTGATTTATAGGACTTTTAAAAAATATTTTTTCTTTATGAGTATTTTGTCAGATATATATATTATAAATATCTTTCTCTGGTTTGCCCTTTTACTCTCTTAATGGTGTGTTTTAATGAGAACATTTTAATTTTAATATAGTCCAATTTATTTTAAAAATGGTTATTGCTTTTTGTGTCCTCTTATAAAATCTCTGTTTACCAGAGGGTCATAAAGATATTTTCATCTGTATTTTTCTAGTATCATTATTATTTTACATCTGACCTCCAATCTGTCAGGATTTTATTTTTGTGTGTGATGAGAAGTAGAGGGTCAAGATTTATTCTTTTCCCAAAAGGTAATACAATTGATCAGCACCATTTATCAAAAAGGCCATTCTTCTTCTATGGTACTGTACTCTCATCCTCAACATCCGTGACAATGTATATTCTTTATACTTTTCTGGGTTTTTTTGTCTAGTCCAGGGCCAATACAATATTGTCTATTGTGGCTGGACACAGTGGCTATATCTCTGCGACTGGTTTTGTCACCTGCTAGTATGTCTTCCTACTCTATTTTAAGAAATCAGCTTGTGTTCTCATTCTCTTCTTGCTCTTTGATTGTGATTACATTTAATCCACAGATCAATTTGAGAAAAATGTAGCCAACTTCCTCGGTTTCTATCAATGGAAGAGGCATGCTTCTTACATGTAGTGGAGCACTAGACAGCTGTCGAAAGTGAAGAATTAAATCTATAAATACTGAAGTGGGAAGGTGTCTAAGTTAACATTTTGATACCCTTGCAATATCCAGTATTCTATTTCATGAACATAGTATACCCTCCCATTTATTTAGGACTTCTTCCATTTCTGTCAACAATGTTTCATGGTTCTTATATTTTAGTTGTAATTAGTTAATATACAATTTGATGTTCACATTGTATTCAGATCAGTGATCTCAAAAGTTGGTCAATACTAGAGTTACTATAGAGTTTTTAAGTAATATTGATCTCCAGACCCTACCACAGAACTGCTGCATCAGGATTTCTGGGAGTAGGGTTTTTGGAGTCTAAAAAGCCTTCTGGAGTCCACAGCACTTTTGGTGGAAGTATAAAAATTGGTGCAGTCTTTGTCTTTGCAGAATAATTGGGCAAATTTTATTGCATTTAAAGAGTCACATCTATTGACCTTGCAACTATATATATTTAGAAATTTATATGAAATATTTGTGCAAATTTATAAATATATATAAAAGAATATTTATTATAGCATATAATATATGTAGCATATGGAGGAAAAAATGTAGCCAGCTCCCTCGGTTTCTATCAATGGAAGAGGCATGCTTCTTACATGTAGTGGAGCACTAGACAGCTGTTGAAAGTGAAGAATTAAATCTATAAATACTGAAGGGGGAAGGTGTCTAAGTTAACGTTTTAAAAAAATCAAGAAGCAGAAAATTAAGTAAAATAAGTCAATATGGTTAAACATACTCATGCACACACACATCATACACAAACATACACACAAAGGCATTCACATGACTTTATTTTCTGGAAACCCAAAACTCAGCTGCTTTCTGTCATCTCTCTTCCCCTACATCCTATAAATGATCAGTGAATCAGAATCAAAGGATATGAAGCCCAGGATCATTCTAGTGGAAATAGTTGGGGTTGTTGCCTGTGAAATATCCAATGTAGAGACGTAGGAGTCCAGCGGGAGGAATTCCTAATAGTTTGAGGGGAATGATGGGACAAATTGGTTGGTTCACTGCAGATTCACTTGACAACAGGTTGAGAACAAAAATCCTTTGTTAAAATTACTTTTTCTATACTCTGTGTCTAATATTTATAATAAGACATGACTTAGGTTACATAAACTTTTCTTTTTTACTATGTTCCAAAGTTTAAGTATATAATTTAGTGGCATGAAGTGCATTTAAAATATTGTGCAATCATCACCACTGTTCATCTCTACACACTTTTCATCATCCCAAACAGAAATTCTGTGTGCGTTAAACAACCACAAAAATCCCCGAGTTCGTTTTGGTATATAGCCAAGTTTGGGACCTGTGAATTATGTGACTTTCAAAAGTATGAGGGGCGCTGTCACGTGAGCCCTTTTGTCTTTCAGCCTCCTACGTGAGGTTGTCAGTTCTGCCAATAACTTTCCCTGAGGCTCAGCTTCAACAATTCCTCCATGAAGTCTTCCTAGACATCCCAGACAAATATTTCCCATTGTTGGAGTTGTTTTAAACTGTACCCACAGGCTTGTTGTAATCGGCCTACACGATTTTCAATTTCGATCCATAATTTATAAAGTTTAAAATTCCCACAACGAGTTTTTCCCAATATCAGGGTTTCTGGCTTCTCTTGAAAACTGGAAAACCTGACACCCCGAGCCAGCATGCCTAGGTGGCAACAACTGTTCCGAGTTGAGAAGCAGCTGTCCTCTTTGTAGGGCCATGCACTTTTCTGTCTGACACAATCCCTGCCACCTCCTCCTGCCTCCTCCCCTCTGGGGATGAATGCCTTTTGCTTGTTCTGATGTTTTTCTTACAGCGTAGAAATATTTTTTCTGAGATCTTGTCACTATCAAAAGAGGACCCCTACACGAGGTCTGCACCAGTTACTCATTTATATTACTTTCTGTCCCGTGTTGTCATTTGATTCTTCACCAATTCTTGGTGAACTTAATCCTAGGCATTTATGTGCCTGGCACATGTCTCGCTGTTCCGTGAATTTCTCACAGCATGTAGAGAGCATGCCATAAATGGTTATAAGTGACTATCAGGTCTTCCAAAGTCATGCTTAATTTTTATTGTAATTTTTAGGCTCCGTTTCTGAAGCTGTTTGAGACATTATTTGCTTTCTTCCCACCTACCTTCTTTCTCTAATCTGTAAAACTTGTACCGGTAAATGTTACATTTTGCTGGGAGTCTTTCCACAGTGTGTCCCTCTTTCTTCTGTGTCTGAAGCCTTCAGCTCATCCTGCTCCTCAGCGATGAAGTTGAAATCACCCACTCACCACCTTTATCTCCTCAGCACTTCTTGGGCAACACGAACTTCTCAGGGCACAGAACCCGTCAGCACCTAGCACAGGCCTGAGCACACAGTAGGTCTTCAGTACACGTTGAGAGATTACATGTCAAAGGAACTCTTTTTTGAGCATCTAATTTTTTGTTTTGTTTTGTTTTAAGTCTGTTCATGTAAGGCTGTTTGGAGCGGTCTGTTGTTTTTCCTGATTCCTGCATTTTCCTTTGTTTTTCATGGAACACATAGAACTGATTTCCTGTAAGGCTTTGCAAATAAACATCAAGGTCAAGGGCTGGAAGCATTTCTGGAGCTATCATGGCACCTCTTGATTCCACTGGGCCAAGAAATGCTTTCAACCCCAGAGGGCAGAAGTTTTTCAAAACAAGACTGTTCCAATAAGGGCGTGTGCTTCCTCCATCAACTCTTTCTCCCCCCTGCTTGCATTTTAACTACTTTGGGAAGAATGGAAATTCTGCAAAACCTTTGGTATTTTTGAACCACTAAGGAGGCTAGGTGATGGGGCCTGTGGTGATTTCTCAGTGAGAGGTTTGTATAGACAGGAACATGGGGAGGCGGTGAAAGAGGCCCTTTCTGAAGAACCAGAGGAGGGAGCATTGCCTCCTCCTGCTCAGACCCCCTCCTCCTTCCTCTTCCTTCCCGGGGGTTGTCTGGACTTAAGTTCATGGGGACTTTGATCCCTGTGGCAGCGGGTGGCTTCTGGCCAGGCCTTCTGCACTTCAGGGCTAGAGCAAGTTGAGGGGAATCTGTCCGATGGTTCGGTCTTTTTTGTTTTCCACATTGACACAACCAGTCTTCTCACTTATTTTGTCCACATTCTTTGTCTCGGTGTTCCTTCTTTTTCTTTCTTTTCTTTTCCTCTCTTCAATACTTTACTGTTTGTCCCAGTTGGGCAGTCTCTGTGCTTATAAACAAGGAAGTGCAAGGGACACAGTCAAAGGAATTTTGTATTAGAAACCTTGAGGCAGCCCCTGGGTGCTTGGTTCATCTCAAAGGGTGCAGCATCCCTTAATAGGAGGTGTGAGGACTGAGCATTTGTGGGAACCCTCGTGGAGATGCTACAAAAGCCAGGCAGGTATTGTTGAACTTCGGCTTGGTGTCCCCCCTCCCCCCGCTCCAGACTGTGTTTTTAGAAAGTTGATAATAAGGAACTTCATAGGGAGGGTTTAACTTCTTTGTAATCTCCTTTGGCCAGACAGACACCTTTCTCCTATTTGAAATGGAAAAGTTATATTTTCTCAATTACATGTAAAGGGCTTCGGCCTGATTACTGTACTTTCTGGATCCATCAGGGAAACTAGGTTGCTCTGCTTACCCTCAACAGTTCTGTAAAACACACACACACACACACACACACACACACACACACACACACAACTATATATGGACAGTCCCTGATTTACGATGTTTCAAATTATAATTTTTCAACTTTACGATGGTGCAAAAGCAAAATGCATACAGTAGAAACTATACGTCGAATTTTGAATTTGGACCTTTTCCTGGGCAAGAGATAGACAGTGTGATACTCCCTCTTGATGTTGGGCAATGGCGTGAACTACAGCTCTCCGTCAGCCATGCGATCGTGAGGGTTAACAATTCGTATGTTTATGACCACTCTGTACCCCTACAACCAATCTGTGTTTTACTTTCAGTACACTGTTCAGTAAATTACATGAGAGATCGAATACTTTTTAATAAAATAAGCTTTGTGTTAGATGATTTTGCCCAACTTTCAGCTATTGTAAGTGTTCTGAGTGTGTGTGAGGTAGGGTAGGCTAAGCTATGATGTTCGGAAGGTTACATGTATTATATGCATTTTCAATTCATAATAATTTCAACTTAGGATGAGTTTATTGGGGTGTAATCACATCATAAGTCAAGGAAGATCTGTGGAAAGATGGTTCCAAAGAGGAAAGCCTTCTAGTTCTGAATTAGAAGATTTAGAATGCACCAACTCCTTCCCAACCAGACCCTTTCTGGTGTTGAGTGTCAAAGTTGGGGGGAGAGTAGTCAAAGGGTCGTGGAAGCCCATGTCATCCACTCATGCCTAGCTCTGCCTCTGGGACATCTACTACGTTATGTTCCATCTTTCTGTCTTCGGGGCTGCCGTAGGACAGACCCTCATTACATCTTCTTTGGACTACTGCAGCCACCCCCCACTGTCTTTCACCCTTTGGTTACTATATGTTTCTCTTAATCCAGGGAGGGGCTGGGTTTAGGAGATGCTGATAGCAGCATCTTACTTTTCTCTTTTCCCTCTAGGCCAACAAACATATCAACTCTTCAGTGTGACTTCTCCTGTCTCCTCAACCAGCATCCATTGCTATACCCTCTGGGCTTCCATCATAAATTAAAATTCTCTGCAACCTTTGCCCCCTCACCCCCAGATTGCAGGTGTTCTGCAATCTAGTGAGGTCCTCATCACAGTCTGCCTTTTTATCATATATCTCTGTGTCCTCACTAGATGGCCAGCCCTCTGGGGATACCCCTGGAATCAGGCAGAATTTTTAGTCATAGTAAGAACTCCCTGGGTGTTGAATTGGGAGTCATAAGGATTTCAGAAATACAGGCATGGCCAACTGGGAATCAGAATGGATTGGAAAGGAAAAACCAAGAGCTGAAAAATGCACTTCCCAAATTGCCTGGACTTGCCAGGAGGTGACTACAGCGGGGGTCACCACTCTCCCACACACCTGGTTTGTCATGAGACAATGGCTTCTTACCGTGGCTACCCCTCAAGCCCCATTCAAGACAAATCGGAGACTCTGAGGTGGGGCTCAAGCATTTGTTTCAAAGCACCTAGGTGATTTCAATGGGCAGCTAACTGAAAATTACTGGCGTAAGGAAATTAGAGCTTGCAGAGACCTCCTTTCTTTGATGGAGTTACCCAGAGGTCCTTGCTGAGTCCGGCCACACAAACAACACATAGAGGGAGGAAGTTAGTGAGGGCGAGCGGATGGAGAGCACTAACACGGAAAGGATCAGGTAGTTCATCTCCTTGTACAAACTCCATTTTCTGGGGTCCTTGGAGCTTTATGTGAAGTCAAGATAGAAGATGGGGCAGGCCTTGGAGTGCTTGTAGCAGAAGCGGGACTCCAACGTCCGCTGACTGGAGGAAATCCACTTTCAGGTTTGTTAGCCTAGCCGTCATCCCCATGCAGCTAACTCCCCCAAACCAGCGCACAAAACCAGACCAGAATCACTGTACAGTTGTGCAGTCACACACTCAGTAACCCTGGGCGTGTCTCGCTCCCCCACTGGAGAGTTCTCTTCGAAGGGCTTCCCTCTGGCAGAGGATCCGTTTTTCTTCTGTTGCCAATAAAAATCCCCTGCGCTGTTCTTTCTCCTTCGCTTCCTTCTATTGCTTCTGACAGAGTTTGCCAGTTAGCTGAGGTCAGGATTTCCTTTTTACAAACAACCTGCTTTCAGTCAGTGGGGCCAAAGGTTTCCTAAATTACAAACCCTTTCATTTCTTCTGCCACAAGTTATCCTGTCAGTTTGTATAATTGCACAGAATAGAGAGAAATGGAAACGTTCTGAGAGACATGGAAAGACGTGCTTTTACCAACTCTATCCTTTCACGTGGTCCGAAAACTCGCCTGAATGAGATGGATAGGATTATTCCAGTTGAATCTTTCATAGCTGCATGTTGTGTGGGTAAGTTCCAGGGACTGGAAGGAAATTTCTCACAGGTCTTAAATGAACACACAACATCTGTGGCATCGTCTCCACATTCTGTTAAGCAAATGGCCTCCTTTATATTCATTTGAATTGGGAAACACCCGTGTCACATTCAAATATTTTTTAAAAACAAATTTTGCAAGTTATTGCTAAAAGGTGACATTTGTAAATACTGATTAGAAGACAAATTTTAAGTCAACCTTAAAAGGTCATGAAAAGTCATGAAAAGATGACATGGAATTGAGGTGCTTGCTAAGGTTTTTTGTTTTTTGTTTTGTTTTGTTTTGTTTTGTTTTAAAGACATCATTGGGAAATTGTGCTAACTGTGTAGACAGGATACTGAATATGCCTTGAAAACTAAGAGGGGCTCTCTAAGCTCAGCCTGGTATGCAGTGATAGAGCAGGGTGGCAAAGCCAATGTTTGTTGCCCCTGGAGCACATAATCTTTCCATGATTCTGTGTTGTATCTAAGAGTTGGTTGGGGTCGTGACTCTGCCTTATTTGGCTGTGACCCCTGGCAAAGCATTTAACCCAAGTTTTGTCATTTGTAAATTAAAAGGGACTCAACTAAACACTGCTTAGACCTAACCTTTTAAGTCTCCTGGAGAATCACTGCCACAGTGAAAGTTTCCAGGCTGTGTGTGTTAACGCAGGCGCCTAGCTAAATTTCTGTTCCTATCCCCTTCCTTTTCTTGCTCCCATGAAGGAAGGGGAAGAGTCAAACTCATATATGGTAGAAGCACTAAGCCTGAAGTTTCCTCTGAGATGGAGGACATGTGAAACCTATTCTCCTCCCTTTTCTGGCCACTTCTACCCTCACTCTATGGCGAGCAGTCCTATACTCCATGGTTTTCCTCTTCTTCTCTCCTTCCCTTGCCACGTTCTGTCCACTCAAGGCCTCTGTCATATTCTTAACCATCTCTCCCCTCTGCTCAGACCAACTCTAGCCTTCAGGTCTCAGTTTAGAGGTCAGTTCTGGGGGGGGAAGCATCCCCTGCCTGCCTACGCTGCCTAAGCCAGCCCCCCTTCACAACCATCCCTACAGCTCATGGAAGCCTGTTTTATCATTGTAATTGATTCTTTTTAAAATTACCATCTGAATGCTTGCGGTTAGAGACAGGACTGTCCTTTTCACCTTGTTTTTGTTTTACTAAACCAGAATAACGCAGCATCTTGATAAATGGTCTATGCAGTCAAGGACTTGGTTCTGCCCTATTAGGCTAGTAACTTGTTTTCCCACCTCTTTTCTTGCTCTTTGACATCCCATTCTCCACCCAGCAGCCAAAGTGATTATGTCAGAATGTGTCAGATTTGGCCACACTCCTTGTATTAAACCCTCAATGGTCTCCCATTCCCTTTAGAATAACATCCAAATCCCTTGCCAAGGCTTCAAGGTCTCCCTCCCTTTCCAAAGTCATCTCTTCTTAGACCCATGCGCATGATTTTCACTCCTAGAACACAATAAATAGAAGCCTTCTCTGAGGACCTTTGCCTGTGTGCTGTGCCCCTGATCTTCTCATGTTGCTTATTTCTCAGCAGCTGGTTTCTGTTCATACATTATGGTTCTGCTCATTCTTTCTAAGGAAACTTATGCCCTGCCACTTATATTCCCTGTCTTAATTTTCCATCAAGAGTGTTTTTGACTCTTTCTTTCTTTTCCTTCCTTCCTTTCTCTTCCTTCCTTCCTTCCTTTTTCTCTCTTTTTTCTTTCCTTCCTTCCTTCCTCCCTTCCTCCCTCCTTTCTTTCTTTCTTTCTTTCTTTCTTTCTTTCTTTCTTTCTTTCTCTCTTTCTTTCTCTCTTTTCTTTTCTTTTCTTTTCTTTTCTTTTCTTTTCTTTTCTTTCTTTCTTTCTTTCTTTCTTTCTTTCTTTCTCTTTCTTTCTCTTTCTTTCTCTTTCTTTCCCTTTCTTCCTTTCTTCCTTTCTTCCTTTCTTCCTTTCTTCCTTTCTTCCTTTCTTTCTTTCTTTCTTTCTTTCTTTCTTTCTTTCTTTCTTTCTTTCTTTCTTTCTTGTGTCTTGTCTATCCCTACCTACTTTAGCATAAAACTCCATCGTTAGGAGCAAGCACCTTCTTCATTAGCACCTAGGGCAATGCCCCCCATAGCAGGGTCCCAGAGAATCTTTATGGAAGGGAATAATATGAACTCCAATGAGACTATAGACATTGAGTGGGAGAAGTTCAGGAGAGGGGGGCTAACACTGTGTCATGATGGGAAAGAAGGCTCCAAAGAAGGCGGCACTAAAGCCTTTGGGTGGATTGAGGGTGGAGGAAATCATTGATGGAAATGGGAATGCTCTAAACAAAGGTGAGGCGGGGATGCTTGTAGGCCGTTTGGTCCATTAAAGGATCCAGTTAATGTGCACTGAAGGTTTGTTCATAGCAGTAATGAGAGATTATGGTGAGAAGAAAGTAGATACTGTATTTGGAAACTTTGGAATGCCAAGTAGAAAAGTTTGGGCTCTCATCAATGGTCAAAGGGAAACCCTTTACCTATATTAGGTAGTGTCATGTTAGAAGTGTTGCTTTAAAAAATTATCTTTTCATTGGGGAGGGTATGTGCTATGGCAAATGCTGTGAAATGTGTAAGCCTGATGATTCACAGACATGTACCCTGGGGCAAATAATACATTATATGTTAATTAAAAATAAAAAAAAAAGAAATTGGCCTTAAAAAATTATCTTTTGAGGACATAACCTCCATTTTGCCCATTTTTCTTACTTTCTTTACCTGAGACTTAAAAATCCTTCCACTCCCTATCCTTGCCTCTCTTTGAAGGCTTTATCCAAACTTTTTTTATTCTTAGGGTGTCCAAACCTGCTCACGCACGTCATTACTCGGGCCACTTGCCTGGGTGTGTACCTGTGAAAAATGAACATCACGGGCCTGATAAATGAGTCAGACAACTGCATGTTTGATTTTTCATGTGTTTGTGTGTATGAATGTTGTGTTCCTAAGATTAAATCCCATGAGGAAGCAAATTGTACTGTTTTATAGCTCCCTGTCAGTGATTAATCTGGCCAAATTTTAGAGGTAAAGGTTGTGGATGTTCTTTATAGATAAAACTGCTTTATATTGCTATCCCTACGGGATTTATGTGGCTAAATTGATGCTCTTCCTTCCAAGACTCTTGATGCTGAATTCTGTTCTATGCTAAATTTGAGTGAGCGTCCAGTTTATATAGTTTTAAAGTGTAGAGCTCTTCTATTCATCTGTTCTTACAGTGATCAAAGAAACAGATGTTACCCTATAGTTTAGTCTCCTCCAGAACTGATAAAGCCATTATTACTACAATTACTTCATACTACTTCCTTCTGTTGGACCAGAAGCATCCTAATGCAACCAAGATCCTATTTCTCGTAAATGAGAAATAAGAGAATGCATTCAAGGAGCTTACAGTACTTCACAAATCAATTTTATTAATTTAAACACAAAATTAATGAAGAAAAATTCTGTACACAATTGTGGACACAACACACCTTTATACAGTAAAGCCAAGATACTTTTTCCAATCTGCAGAGTACAAAAACATAAAATGAAAAGGCTAAAAAAATTGTCATCTTCTGTTTGCTTCAAGCAAAAAAAGAAAAAAACCCAAATTCGATTTTTAAACAATTTGGAAAATTCACAACTAATTCTAGCAGCAACGTGACAGTTCAGGAAAAGATGAGAGCAGCTCTTTAGCTACTTTGGGTTAAAGCTGTTTCCCCCCCCCCTCCCAATGTAATATTAAAAAAAGAAAATTCATCCAAAAAGTAATTTCACAATAAGGAAGGTTTTAGATGAAAACTAGTGCCCAAATTCATTACTTTTAGAGAAACTGTCTTATGGCATTAACAAAGGTGACAATTTTTATTTCCCAGATTTATGCTTTATACATAATGCGGGTGAGGAATAACCCTGGTGATGATTATTGGGCCATGTCCACTGCCCGCAATGAACTTTCCAGGGAGGGTGGGATTTAGGGAAAGGTGTGGAGGAAAACACAGGGAGCAATCAAAAAGTTTTGCTCATTTCCAGATAGGTGGTAATGGCCTCCTTTATCTAAGCAAGAAAATGCAGACCATATAATCTGAGCACATGAAAACTTGGCTAGTCTCCAATTCATGAATCATTTATTAATAAAATATATCTAATACTCATCTACATTCTTTCTGTGGGAAGAAGCATTTGCATAATCATTTTTTTCAAGTAGTTACATATAATACATTAGTGTTGAAAATGAAAAAGTGAGGTTGTAAGAGGACTTTTTTTTTTTTTCCAAATTATTGAAGACACTGCTGTGCTTTTACCAAGGTCCTCCTAACAGCATTAAAAAAAGAAAACTGATGGGAAAAATAATTTGGAAAACAAAATTCTATTAACATCCATGCTTTTGGTCTTGACAACATTATCTAAAAACAAAACAACTCCATTATCTACATATTTATACCCAGTACTTCGATAAGGCACTGCACCTGACTTTGTGCACACATGGCCTCATACTTCACTATCAAGGCATCGCTACCTTTCAATATCATTTTCTAAACAATATGTAAAAGAATCATCCATTATTACAAATTTACACCCAAAATTCTCTGTACATGATTGTCTCAGTGATGTACATATTACACGTTTAAATTAGACATACTTTAAACTACTTTGCAATGTGCTAAGATTCAAAGTACTTGCTGTGTCGTGAGGCAAAGGCCTTTAATCGCTTATTGTGATGCTACTGTCTCCAATTACTGGATGCCAAAAGTCTGGTTGAGTGAATTGTATGGTGCTGGAATCATACCTCAATTAAAGCTGTTTTTTAAAAGTCTGTTCATAAATAAGTAGAGATGTACAGATTACCCTGGGTATGAGACACCAAAAAAGTAAACTTTCTTTCCAAGAAGATCCCCTCACTGGTATTCGGGAAATGCATTTCAGTCTTTGTTGTGCAATCAAGTTTGCTGTATTGGAGAAGCTGTTGATGTCACATTGAAGATGCGAACAACGTAAGCGTCTGCAGTTCCTTTCTTCACAGGTTTGAACCATGTAGTTAATGTGGCAAACACACCTCGCTGTACTAGAACATTCTCATGGCTTCTTCTCATGGGATTCACAGTACGAGAGTCAACAGCTGTTCTGAAGAGATCGGTGTGGTCCTTCATTTACCACAAGGGCAGAGGTGAAGACCGATGGCAGCTGTGCGTCCACATGGTGAAATCGCGACGTTGGGTACTCCAGCGCTGACACAGGCCTCAGGCCTGCTGGATTCGTTCCTGGGCACAGGGCAGTTAGTTGTGCGGTTCCAAAGTGCTAGGGGGTCGTTACAGGTACTCCAGTTCCAAGGCATGATGGAGGGCCATGAGGTCCGAGTGACTGGAGATCCTCCAGAAGGGCATGGCGTGCTGGGAAAGGGGCAGACACACGGTGAGGACAGACCATGCTCCCAGCACGAAGCCTTAACCCCGCTTTTGAAAATCGCTACAACGCTCATCCCTTTTTTCCTCAGCATTGTGAGAGCTGCCAGGGAAGAGCTTACCATCACATCTGTTTAAAACAAAAATTCAAACTTAATCCTCCCCGAAGACTACTGGACTGCATTTTAAAATATAATCTGGAGGCTGCTGCTTTTAAGAAAGTGATGGATAACTCTGAAGTCGGTCTGTACTGTGACTTGAATGCCAATTCCAAACTGTACATAAAACACCATAGCTACGAAGGAAACTTTGTCAAACACGGTTGCCTTTCAAAATGTGGATCCAGTGGATTTATGATGCTAAAAGTTTAAGCAGTTTTCCTTAGATGGTAGCATTTTACATTCTTCAAAACTTCATTTTACTCATGTAAGAAACAGCTTTTTTTCATTTACTTCCATTAGGCATTCTTCACATTGACCTTAAAATGGCTTTACCATATGGGAAAGCTTTAAGTGACGATCTAACAGTTTTGCTGGTAGTTGTTTAAAAAAATCAGCCTAAAAATCTAGTTTAAATGAGACTCTTTGTTAAACACCTGAATCAGCCAGAGATACGAAAAACAGGAAAAGAGAGATTACCTCATCCACAAAGGATGAAAACATGATTATAAACTGTTATTGCTCAAAGCTCTATAGTAAGTACTTACGCATCAGCAAAATCTTTTTTCAAATAAGGGAACAGTAATCCTCATTTTTCAGAAGGCAACATTCTACTTTGCCCATAGAAAAACCGCTTTTTAAAACAACAAAAGAAATAGGGTGAAGGCCTGACTATACTTTGCAATTAAGGTGCAAAAGGAATTACAATCAGACCAAAAGGAGAATTTGTCACGGAAGCAAACAGAGGGACACAAGAGTTTTGGGTGGGGGGGGAGGTGATTATCTGTAGCTAAAAGTGGAAGCAAGTAACTCTTTTGATGTAGATTACAGAACTGTTGTATTCTGAAAACGCAAACTATTAAGTTAGTTACTAACAACGCCTTTGTCTCAAGTAATCTACTAAAAGTATATAGCACATTCCAGTATCAAATGTAGACCTTTCTGGACTCCCTATCTTTGTTATCTTTCAATAACAATAGTCCAGCATGGAATCCTAGACGACTTCAAAGTTTTAGGACGATCTACGTGTCAACTTTTGACTAGAAAAACAGACTATACTACTTTGCACTTATTCACTTTTTGTTTTTTTGCATCTGCAGGGGTGGTGCAGTCTGCGGGTGAGAAGTGGAAATGTACAACAATCACGAGCTTTTACCTGTGTGTTATGGAAGGACTAGGAGGAGCCAGTTCCCTTCACCTGGGAAGCTGGGGGAAATTCCTGGTAAGAGGAGGTAACAGTTAAGCTACGTTATGAAAGGATGACCATTCAGAAGAGCACTTGAAGGCTGTGTGTGTAAGGGGGCAGAGAATGAAGGAGAATTCCATTGTTAGGATATTGGCTGCAGGAGCCACGTGGAGCAGGGCCCAGAAGGAGGTCATCGATAATAATTTATGGAGTATTGTGTCAGGCACTGTCCTAAGCACTCTATATAGAGTCTCAGAGTCAAGGCTCTCTATAACCTCAGAGACAGATAGGTATTACCATCATGGTGTCACTGATGAAAAAACTGAGACTTGGAGGACGAGCAGAGAGGTTTAAATAACAGCTGGTATGGAGTGAACACTTGATTCACATCAGGTCAGGTCTGAATCTTAAGCCCAGATGCTGTAATGCCTCCTAACTCTTCTCAATGGGCTTTTAATCCAGCAGTATAAGTTATCAGCACCATAGTATATAGCCTGAGACACAGACACTCCCTCCCACATTCTGTTGAGTGAGGGACGCTGAAAAATTACAGATTAGACCTGAAAAATGTTTGCAGTCACAACACAGAAAGCTTTTTTTCTCCTGTAACGAGAATAAAAATCTGTGTACTGTAAAATAGTTGCATAATGTAGAACTTCAGTTTTATAGAGAAATGCAAAGCACTTCTGATCCTACTATCGAGATAACCTCCATAAATCTTTTTCTATCTTTCATAGGTGCACACTCATATTTGAAATTGTGTATATATACAGTATGTACCATTTAGCATCCTGCTCATTTTTTCTAAATTTCAAGTCCATGTTTGACATGTCATTTTTAAGGAAAATCGTTCACTGTTTTAAAAGTTTTCAAGTGTTAAACTATTATACAGCATTCTTGTATATTTAATCATCTACTAACATCTATTTTAATATCCCTTTATTTCTAAATCTGTTTCCCATTGATGACAAAACACATTTGCGAGCCATTGGTGCACTCAGCTATATGTAATGTAGAATGGCAGAGAAACTGGAAAGGGAACTGAAAAAAATCCAATTCTTTGGTACCTGGTTAAGATAAAAATTAGGAATTTAATGCCATAGTAAACAAAGTCCTACAATGGTTATGTGTCTTATCTTTACAGGTGTAGGAGATGATTTCACCTAGAGCAGCCTAGAGCACAGGTAATATAAACTGTTTTAAACCATCCTCAAAACAAATTATGGAAAGGCGAGGTTATTCACAAAGAGCCCTGGAGTGGCTTGTTTACCAAAATAGTAATAGCTTCTATCTTCCTAAGAACCACATGATCAAGTAGCACCCTAAAACAAATTCAAATGATGAAATATGCCTGTGGTATATTACAGACACAACTCATAACAATACAGTGACGCTGGGGTCATTTATTTGAGCCAAAGTGCAAAAAGTTCTATAGTAATAACTGGCAAACCCTAGGTGTAAATGAAAGGGAGAGGTAGTCTCTGGGAACATCCCTATACAAGGACAGAAACTCCATCTTCAGCACTAATTTTCATAACATGAAGGGCAATGATCTCTGTTACAATCAGCAGTTCCAGTCTCACAAAAATTATTGAGCTTCTACTTTAAGGAAAGCATATTTAATATTAAGTGAATCATTATAGGAAGACTGAATCCAGGGGATAGGAAACTCAAACTCATGTTCACAAATAATTAGAATATGACAAAATATTTTCCCTAATTCACCACATACTGATGCAAAAATTTATGAATGTACAAGAGCTTCCAGCACAACTGGGTGAAAGAAAACAATTTTTTTCCATGTCAGTATTAAGCCTGGAACAAATATTTCTTATATGAAATCAGAGAGATAGGGTGGCAAAAGAAAAGCAGGTGCCAGGATGAGGAGAACTGGGTTATACTCTCAACTCTGACGTTAGTTATGGAATTTTGAATTACGACAGTTTTCCTGGAGCCTGAGTTTGTTTATCTATAAAATGAAGGTTTAGGGGAAATGACTCAAAGTTGCTTCTAGGTTTAATAAAGTCTTTGACTTGAATAGGATGAAAAACTATTGCAGATAACATGATTTTATACATAGGAAACCCTCAAGACTCTACACAAAAGATGTGTTAGCTAACCAACAAATTTAGTAAAGTTGCAGGATACAAAATTAACATACAAAAATCAGTAGTGTTACTATGCACAAATGCCAAATGACCTGTAAACAATTATTAGGGCTTCTTTAACCAAGGAAAATAGCTACACTAAAAGACATAAGACATGAATGAAAGAAATTGAATACAGAACAAATGGAAAGGTATTTCATGTTCATGGATTGGAAGAATTAATACTGCTTAAATGTCCATGATAGCCAAAGCCACCCCTAGATTCTGTGCAATCCCTACCAAGATTTCAGTGGCATTTTAGAGAAGTAGAAAAAACATATGGAAATGTAAATAACCCCAAATGGACAGAGCAATCCGGAGAAAGAAAGTGGGAAACATCACATTTCCTAATTTCGGGGAATATTATAAAGCTATGGTAACTGAAACAGAATCAACCACCAAGAAATAATAAACCACATATATATGGTCACATAATATTTGACCATGGAGCCAAGAATACTCAGTGGAGAAAAGACAGTCTCTTCAATAAATGGTCCTGAGAAAATTGGCTGCAAACATATAAATGAATGAAACGAAGACCTCTAACTTATACCACTCACATATTAACTCAAAATGGATTAAAGACTTAAATGTAAGACCAGAAATCAGAAAACTCCTTGACATGGATGTTAGCAATGATTTTTTTTTTTTGGACATGACACCTAAAGCACAAACAAAAAAAACCAAATGGATGGCATTGAAAATATACTTCTCATAGCAAAAGAAATGGTCAACAAAATGGAAAGACTAAAGAAAGAATGGGGAAAAATATTTATAAACCATATATTGGATAAGTAAGTAATATCCTAAATATATAACAAACCCATACAAGTCAGTAGCAAAACAACAAATAATCTGATTACGAATGGGCAGGGAACCTAAATAGACATTTCTCCAGAGAAGATACACTGACAGCCAAAAGGTACGTGAAAAGATGCTCACCCTCACTAATCTGGGAATTGCAAGCCAAAACCACAATCTCATATCTGTGAGACTAGCCATTATCAAAAGGATAGGGCTAACGTGCTGGTGAGGCTGCGGAGAAAAGGGAACCCTTGCGTATTGCTGGTGGGAATGTAAAAAAAAAAAAAAAAACTACCCTATGATCCAGCAATTTCACTTCTGGGTATATATCCAAAGAAAACAAAAACATATTTGAAGAGATATCTATATCCTTATGTTCATTACAGCATTTTTCATAGTAGCCAAGACATGGAGACAACCTAAGTGTCCACTGATGAATGAATGGATAAAAGATTTGTGGCATCTATACACAATGGAATATTATTCAACCATAAAATAGAAAATATTAACATTTGCAACAATATGGACAGACTTTATGCCAGTAAAACAAGTCAGGGAGAGAGAAATACTGTATAATCTCACTTATAGGTAGAATCTTAAAAAACCCCAAAAACCCAAACCCACAGGAAGAAAGATCGGATTTGTGGTTACCAGACATAGGGGGCAGGGGAATTGGATGAAGGTGACTGAAAGATATAAAGTTCTGGTTGTAAGAAAAATAACACTCCTTTATAGTATATTTGAAATTTAGGAGTAGATCCTAAGACTGCTCAGTGTAAGGAAAAATACTTTTAAAAAACATTTTTTTTTGTAGCTATGATGATAGTTGTTAACTAAACCTATTACTTATTGTGGCCATCAACTCATAATATATGCAACCAAAATTGTTATGCTATATACCTCCTCAAACTTATACAGTGATGTCTACCAATTATATCTCAATAAAACAAAAAAATCAATGAATGCATTCAGAGAGAGGAAGAGCTCGGTTGTAAGCTGGAGAGGGTAAGTTGGGCCTGCCCTGAATTTGAAGAATGGGCAAAGCTGGTTAGGTGGATGAGGAAGAGATGGGACTCCAAGTCAAGAGATGGTATGTTTATAATAAAGACTAATAAGGAGATTTTTCCAGGTAGAAGCATTTGGAATACCCACCTAGGAAGGATGGATTAGAGGTGTGGCAGGACAGTAGAAATAGAATGTGTACAATGAATGGCAGCCACATGAAGAAACAACAGGTGTCTTGGTGATGGGTTGGAGGAGGAAAACACCAAGGCAAATTGAAGGGGTGAACTGAATTCGTTTATTAGCTGATACTCAGAAGGGAAGACATAGGATGCCTAAATGGAGATACTCCATCAGGTAACTAGAACCATGGGACTAAAAACAGAGCTAACCACAAATATAAACAGAAAGGATAGCTGAAACTGATGAGTATATTATTAGTTTATCAAGATTAGGCATATATTAAGAGAAGTGGATACTAAAGCCAGTATCTTGGAAAGTAGGACACATTTTTAGGTTATTAGAACCAAAATATTCCCTAATGGGAAAATGACACACCCTTCCTGCTCCTCTTGCCCACATGTGCAACTTTCCAAATCCCTTTACATTACCTTGCCTCCTCATCTAGTATTTTGCATTTATCCCTTCTAGTTCTACATAAAATTACTAACATAAAAAAGCGGGGTGCATGGATACTCACATGAAAACTGAATTTTGCTAAAGAGTATATTAATAAAATGTTAAAAACCACAAAAGGACATAACCTTTGGCTCAGGTAGTGTACTTCTAGGAATTTATACCACAGAAACACTTGCCCATGCATGAATCACATGAAGACTATTCACTACAGAACTGTTTGTAATAGTAAATATGGGAAACCACCTAAATGTTCACCCCAAGGGACTCATTGAAGTGTAGCACATCCAAGTAATAGAATGCCAATGCTGCCATTTAAAAGAATTAGAGATACAGAAATCCATGTACTGATATGTAATGACTGCCAGAATATATTGTTAAAAAAAAAAAGTACAGAAAAAAGTTTATAGCTACCATTTGTATGGAAAAAAATAAAGAACATAGAGCTTTGCTTTCATATTATGTCAGGAAAATTTGCATATGGAGATACTTCCCAAATTATAAATAAAAAGATCTTAGAAGATAGATTATTCTACAACTTCATCATGAATTATATTGCACAGCATTGCTTTTTTATTATTTGCATATCTGCTCTTACTCTAGACAGAAGTGAATTCTTTAAGAACAAAGATGAAATTCAAGACCTGATATAAATGTTTTCAGTAAGTACTAAGTGAAATGGCTTTAGAATAAAACTCACTGTAATTGATATTGGTAATCTTAATGTTTCAAAATCTATAAGCAAAAAAAATTCATTAAGAATATTTTTAACAAAAGTAGCTCTCATTTTTCTCAATAAGCTTGGAATTGAGCATTATTAATCAGGTTCCCCATTTCATCTTGGATTTCAGCAAATTTAAAATGGGCATTATTTGTCTAGTACAGATGGCAATGCAGCAAGACCTTGAACCCACCTCCTCCATGAACACACTAAGTAGGCACTTTTTAGTAATGCCTTCTAAAGAATCGTGAGCTGACCGAACAGCTTCTGCACAACGAAAGACAGACTACCTAGAGAATGGCAAGAGAAACAGAGACACATGAACCCTCACTTCCAATGCTGTGAATTGCAGCAGGGAGGGATAGTACCAAGAAACCCTGAACATATTTGTCCTGGGGCACAAAAGCTGCCGGTTAAAGGGCAATTAGGATATAAAGGATCTAGCCCTAGAATTCCACCAAACAGTGAGAATCTCTCTGCAGTGGAGAGGTGGGCAAGTTCCCCTTTTACCTTGGTAGCACGGACAGAAGCAGGGGCTGGGCACTAGAGCTGACCCACCCCCCCCAGTGAGCCCATAGCCTACTGGAGCGCCAGCTGTCCCACAAAGGTGACTCCATGGCAGTATACGCATATTCACTATAGCTCTAGTCATCTTGCCAAGGTGACACAAGCACAAACCACACCGAAACGCTCTAGGCCCATACCGCTTTGGTTGTAGATGACTTTCCAGGGCACCCTGAGAAGCCATGGCCCATGCCTACTTTGGCTCCAGCCACCCTGCCATGGCACTTGTACACAAAACACTCTGAGATACACTGGCTTATATCCACTTCAGCTATCCTGCCATGGTGCTCTCTGCACAAACCGCACCAGGGCAACCCCAGCACTGAGTAACCAAGTCCATGCCAGCCATAGCTCCAGCATGCCAGCCAAAGTCACCAGGCATCCACAGTCTACACAGAGGATGACAATACACAGGACCATTCCTTCAAGTTTAGGAGAAATTGCTGTTGTGCTTAATTTATATAAACAAACACAAAGTCAAGCAAAATGAGGAGACAGATTATACTCCAAAAGAAAGAACAAACTAAAACCTCAGAACACAAACTACATGAAATGGAGATAAGCAATCTACCTGATAAAGAGTTCAAAGTAATGGTCATAAAGATGCTCAGTGAGAACTTCAACAAAAAGAACATAACAAAGAATCAAAGTTGGAGAATATAATAACTGAAGTGAAAAATATAGGAGAGGGAATTGGCAGCAGATTAGAGGATGCAGTGATCACAGGTCAGTGATCTGCAAGACAGGGTAATGGAAAGCCCCTAAGCTGTACAGCAAAAAGAAATTAAAAAAAATGAGGGTTGGCTAAAGGATCTCTTAGACAACATCAAGCAAACAAACATTAGCATTATAGAGGTCCCAGAAAGAGTGAGAGAAAGCAGCAGAAAACATTCCTAATCTGGGGAAAGAGACATCCAGGTTAAAGAGGTGCAGAAAATTCCACACCAGTGAACCCAATGAGGTCTACACCATGACACATGATACTTAAAATGATGAAGTTTAAAGATAAAGAGTTTTTAAAAGCAGCAAGAGAGAAGCAATTAGTTATATATAAGAAAATCCCATAAAGCTATTGGCTAATTTTTAAGCAGAAACTTTAGCAGGCTAGAAGAAAGTGGCATGATATATTCCAAAGATCTAAAAGGAAAAATCCTACAACAAACAATATCAGGCAAGATTATCATTCGGAGTTGAAGGAGAGATAGACTTTCCCAAACAAAAGTTAAAGGAGTTCATCACCACAAAACTGGCCTTATAAGAAATGTTAGAATCTTTAAGTGGAAGCAAAAAGGCCATAATTAGAAGAAAATTATGAAAGGACAAAATTTCACAAGTAAAAGTAAACATACAGTAAAGGTAGTAGAAAAGTCCTTTATAAATCTAATATGAAGGTTAAAGACAAACCAAGTATACGTATAAAATTAGTTAAGGGAACTCACAAAATAAAAAGATGTAAACCATGACAACTTGTACCTAAAACATGGAAGTAAAAATGAAGTTCTTTTAGAATGTATTTGATTTTAAGTGACTATCAATTTAATATAGGCTACTGTATACTTAGGATAGTATATATAACCTCATGGTAACCACAACCAAAACCCAGTAATAGATACATAAGAAAAAAAGAGAGAGAGAGCCAAATGTAATACTAAAAAAAAATCCATCAATCACAAGGAAAGAGAGCAAGAGAAGAACATAGGAACAGAGAAGAACTACAAACACAACCAGCAATCAATGAACAAAATAGCAATAAGTACAAACCTATCAATAATTACTTTAAATGGTCTAAATGCTCCAATCAGAAGACACAGGGTAAAGGAACAGATAAAAAAACAAGACCCATCTATATGTTGTCTTCAAGAGACTCACTTCAGACCTAAAGACACATACGGGCTGAAAGTAAAGGGATGGAAAAAGATATTCCCTGAAAATGGAAATAGATACAAAAGCTGGGGTAGCAATGAAAAATAGACAAAACAGACAAAAATAGACTTTAAAACAAAGACTGTAACAAGAGACAAAGAAGGGCATTACATAGAGATTAATCCAATAAGAGGATATAATAATTGTAACTATCTATGCATCCAACATTGGAGCACCTAAATACATAACTATTAACAGACACAGAAGGGAAAAAGATAAATGACAGAAATACAATAAGAGTAGAGGGCTTTAACACCCCCCCCTTATATGAATGGATAGATCATCTGGACAGAAAATCAGTGGCTCTGAAGGCCATATTAGACTCGATGGACTTAATAGATATATACAGAACATTCCATCCAAAAAACCACAGAATACAAATTCTTTTCAAGTGCACTTGATATGTTCTCCAGAATAGATCACAGGCTGGGCCACAAAACAAGGCTCAATAAATTTAAGAAGATCAAAATCATTTCAAATATCATTTCAGACCACAATGGTATAAAACTAAAATCAATTAAGAAAAAACACGATGTGAAGGATAATGGGTCAACAAAGAAATTAAAGAGGAAATAAAAAAATACAGACAAGTGAAAATAAAAACACAAATGTCCAAAACCTTTAGGATACAGTGAAAGCAGGTTCTAGAGGGAAATCTACAGTGATTTAGGCCTACTTCAAGAAACAAGGAAAATCTCAAATAATCCGACCTTACACTTAAAGAATTACGAAGCCCAGTGTGTGGATGGAAGGAAATAATAAAGTTCAGAGTGGAAATAAATAAAATAGACTTTAAAAAAAAGTAGAAAAGACCAATGAAACCAAGAGCTGGATCTTGGAAAAGCTAGACAAAATTGGCAAACCTTTAGTCAGACTCATCAAGAAAAAAAGAGGACTCCCCTAAATAAAATCAGAAATGAAAGAGGAGAACTAACAACATATACCATACATACAATGTGTTATTAGAAGCTACTGTGAAAAATCATACGCCAACAAATTGGACAATGAAGAAGATATGGATAAATTCCTAGAAATATATAATCTAAAAATAGGAAGAAACAGAAAATCTGAACAGACCAATTACTAGTAATGAAATTGAATCAGTAATAAAAAATTTCCAACAAATAAATGTTCAGGATCAGATGGACTTATAGGTGAACTCTGTTAAACATTTATTGTTCCAATTTGAGTTTAGGTGCTGCTGAAGTGAGTAGTCTATCAAACATTTAAAGAAGAGTTAATCCCCCTTCTTCTGAAAGTATTTCCAGCAGTAGAGAGGAAGAAAAGTTTCCAAATACATTCTACAGGACTAGCACTACCCTGATACCAAAACCAGGCAAAGACAGTATTTAAAAAAAGAAAAACAAAAAGCAAAAAACAAAAAAATTTAAAACTACAGGCTAATATCCCTGATGAACATAAATGCGAAAATCCTCAGTAAAAATTAGTAAATCACATTCAACAATACATTAAAAGGACCTCTCACCATGATCAAGTACAATTTATTCTGTGGATGCAAGGATGCTTCAATTTCTGGAAATCAAAGTGATACACACCACATTAACAGAATCAAAGATAAAAATTATCTCAATTTGCAATCTCAATAGATGCAGAAAAAGCATTTGACAAAATTCAACATTCAGGGGTGCCTGGGTGGCTCAGTGGGTTAAAGCCTCTGCCTTCGGCTCAGGTCATGATCTCAGGGTCCTGGGATCAAGCCTTGCATCGGGCTCTCTGCTTGGCAGGGAGCCTGCTTCTCTCTCTCTCTCTCTCTGTCAAATAAATAAATAAAATCTTTAAAAAAAATTCAAATCCATTCATGATAAAAACTCAACAAAGTGGATTCAGAGGAATATACCTCCATATAACAAAGGCCATGTATGTTAAACCCATAGCAAACATCACACTACATGGGGAAAGACTGGGAACTTTTCCTCTAAGATCAGGACCAAGACATCCATTCTTATCACTCTTATTCAATGTAGAAAAATTAGAAATAAAAAGATAAATAGAATAAAATAGAAGTCCTAGCCGCAGCAATGAGCTGCGACAATGAGATAAGAAATAAAAGCCGTCCAACTGGTAAAGAAAAAGTAACCTGTCACTATTTCAGATGACATGATGCTATACATAGAAAACCTTAAAGACCCATGCAAAAAAATATTATAACTCATAATGAGGTAGCAAAAAGAAATTAAGAAAACAATTTCATTTATAATTGTACCAAAAAGGATAAAATACCTAGGAATAAACTTAAGAAGATGAGAGAACTACACCCAAAAACTATAAAACACTGATGAAAGAAATTAAAGATGACACCAATGAAAAGATATTCCATACTCATGGTTCAAAGAATTAATATTGTTAAAATTCCCATATTACCCCAAGCAATCTACAGATTCAGTACGATCAATATTAAAATACCAATAGCATTTTTTCACAGAACTATAACAAATAGGGACACCTGGGTGGCTCAGTCAGTTAAGCATTGGCCTTTGGCTCAGGTCATGATCCCAGGGTCCTGGGATTGAGTCCCACATAGGGCTCCCTGCTCAGTGGACAGTCTGCTTCTCCCTCTGCCCCTGCTCGCTCTCTCTCTCTCTCTCGCACTCTCTTTCTAATAAATAAATAAGTTCTTAAAAAAAAAAAACTAGAACAAATGGTACTAAACTTTGAATGAAACCACAGAAGACCCTAACTAGCCAAAGCAACCTTGAGAAAGAACACAGCTGGAGGTATCACAATCTTAGATTTTAAGGTATACTGTAAAAGCTGTAGCAATCAAAATAGTATGGTCCTGGGACGAAAACAAACACACAGGTAAATGGAACAAAATAGCCCAGAAATAAACCCACATGTATATGGTCAATTAATCTACACCAAAAGAATCAAGAATATACAGGAAGAAAAAGGCAAACTCTTCAATAAACAGTGCTGGGGAAATTCGACCATTACGTGTGAAAGAATAAAACGAGACCACTTTCTTATACCGTATACAAAAATAAATTCAAAATGGATGAACAACTTGAATGTGAGACCTGAAACCATCATAGTCCTGGAAGAAAACATAGGTAGTAATCTCTCTGACATCAGCCTTAGCAACATTTTGCTAGACATGTCTCCTCAGGCAAAGGAAACAAAGGGAAAACTATTTGGACCACACTGAAATAAAAAGTTTTTTTGCATAACAAAGGGAACCATCAGCACAATGAAAAGGGAACCCTGTATATACATTTTTCCAAAGAGGACCTACAGATGACAATTAGATACAACAAAAGATGCTTAGCACATCACTAATCATCAGGGAAATGCAAATGAAAACCACAACGATCTGTTACTTTATAACAATTAGAACGGCTAGTATAAAAAAGACAAGAAATAAGTGTTGGCAAGAATGTAGAGAAAAAGAAACCCTCATGCACTGTTGGTGGGAATGTAAATTACTGCAACCACTGTGGAAAACAGTATGGAGTTCCTCAAAAAAAATTAAAAACACAAAATACCATAGGATCTAGTAATTCCACTACTATTTACCCAAAGGAAAAAAAAACATGAATGCAAAAAGATATCTGCATCCCTATGTTTATTGCAGCATTATCTCCAATAGTCAGGATATGGAAGCAACCTAAGTGTCCATTGATAGATGAATGGATAAAGAAGATGTGGTGTGTGTGTGTGTGTGTGTGTGTGTGTGTGTATATATATATATATATATATATATATATATATAAAGGAATATTACTCAGCCACAGAAAAAGTGAGATCTTATCCTTTGTGGCAACATGGACAGATTATGCTAAGTGCTAAGTCAGAGACAGACAAATGCCATGTGATTTGATTTACATGTGGAATCCAAAAACCAAAACCTATAAACACACAAACAAAATAGCTGAAACAGCCCCATAAATTTCAGAGAATATACTGGCGGTTGCCAGCGGTGATAAGGGTGGGGGGATGGGCAGAAGCAGAGTGGCGCATCGGCTTCCAGTTATGGAATGAATAAGTCATGGCGATCAAAAGCACAGCAAGGGAATATAATCAGGGTTATATAATTTAATTATGTTTATAATGATAAATTATAATTAATATAAAATTATAATTAATTTATAATTATAATTATATAAGGTTATTATAATAGTGTTGTATGGTGACAGATGGTAGTGAACCTAGTAAGGAACACAGTATAATGTATAGAGTTGTAGAATAATTGTGCTGTACATCTGAACCTAATGTAACTGTGTGTGTCAGTTATACTTATAAATAAATAAATAAATAAATAAAATGGACGTTTATTGATGGAGCCTTTGCTATTATGCAGAATAACGGTTGCCTGCCACTTTCTGCCTGGTGTCCACAAGCAATTTATTTTAAGTAGTTCTCTGAAAAGTAAATCAAGTAAGTTTAGTTTAGTTACGGAGTTCTAAAACAAGGCCACTTGTACTCTAGATTGGAAAATTGCTATTGGTATGCAGAAGACTATCACTTACATTATCACTGTTTTTAATCACACGTACGCCTATCATTGTCACACAAAATTACGTTGTATTAGGGAAACGTGGAATCCTATGATAAAAAAGAAAGCCTGGCAGATCTTGACGACAAAAGACCCAGGTCAGAGAAAGGCATCCATAGGTGGATGTTTCTTCTCACATTCTCTGCAGTCTTTCTAGGAACAAAGAGGTGCTTGCAGGAAACCCTTTCATGCGCTCTTTTTGGAAGAAAGTTCTTTTAAATAAACAAAGATATTTTCAACTTTTTTCTTTGATGGGGTATGTTTTCATGATACAAATTATAGAATTAGATAAAATTACTGGAAGCTCCAGGACTACACTGGCAACGAGAACAAAGATGACAGAACAGAGTTCAATGGACCATAACTAAACAGGCGACTGGCAGAATACTTACTGGTTTCATTTCTGAGCTTGAAAAAAGTAACTACCTCCAGCAAAAGAACATTATTTAGAGAGATGAAAGACATCCCTACAGGGAAAAAGAATGTTCTATTAGATTCTTAAAAGGACTTAGGAAACTAGGAGAGACAAGCTAAATGGTTAAAATGGACTTAGAGAAACTGCAAAATGTTTTGATTTTGCAAGGCATTTTAGTGCTCGAACTTGCAGAACTTGACTGGTTCACTATTTTAACTTAATAATCGAAAATGCTCACAAATGATATCCGAATCAATGAGTTATTTTTAAAATTTTAATCTTGAATGTAAACTTAGGAGAAAGAGAACACTTAAATAGTTCTGCCTCCCAAAAGGAAGGAAGTAAATATTGTGTACTTTATTCTAATAATTAAAAAAAATAAGCATCATTTTTTTTTAAATCAAATCCTATTGAGGATATGTAAATCAAGTTTATAATTTAAAGGACCTTTGTGCTCCATCTCATGAATATAATTAGCTTCAAATCCTAGTTTGGCTACTTCTAAGTTATGTGATCTTAGCAAAACTCTTCACCTTCCTAAACTTAACTTTTCTTTTCGCATATATAAAGTAGGTCAAAGGACTCATTTCTCATAGAATTATGATGAGGATTTAATGAGATAATGGCTAGGAAGGGCCTAAAAGAGACGGTGGAACATAATAAGGGCTTTATCATTGATAATTCTTTTTTCTCACCATTATGATTATTAATCCTTTGACAGCATGGATAACCTTTATTTCTTTCACTTGAATTTTTATATAGTTTTGAAAATGGGATATTACTGAATAGTATTCTTTTCCCCCTAAATTAAGCATTTTCCCTAAGTTAAATAGTCTCTATTTCTGTGCAGAAGTCCACTTAGAAAGAGACTCTTCTATTGTGAATTATTAGATCCCTGTTGCTTAATTCATGCACAAAATACTGCTATTTAAATACTAGCTAACCTGACAAGGTTCAACAGAATATAAGAACGGAGTCGTCAGTTTGTCACTGTGGATGATAGATTGATGACATCTGAATTTTATGCGAGATGATTATCAGGAATCTGAACCTATATCTTGGTCGTAGAAAAATCTATATGTTGTACATACACACGTAAACAGTCTTATAACTCCCGTTCACAGTTTTGTCAGAGTTCCCACACCGGTAAGTCTCAAGGTGCAAAGAGAGTTTGTTTGTAACATACAATTGGACCCTTACCAAATATACTCATCCCACAACATTGAACCAGAGAGTGGAAGCTAAGAATATTCCTTCACAGTCAAAAAAATCCAAACAGGATGTTCTTCAGAGGCAGCTGCCTAATTCTTTTTGGCACAGGTGTGTCTGTCCCCAATTAAAAGAACAACACATCCAAAGCTAAACAGTGGAAATCTTCTTCACCCTTCTGCAGAGAGAACAAATACTCTTAGCCCCATTACCACTTCCAGTTCTAATATCAAACCACGAATTCCTTTACTTTTTCCATGTCATGTTCACCCATGATGAACATCTAAGAAACCTGCTTCTCTGAAAGGTTTAGGAGGTGACTTACCCATACAGAAGCCTTCTAGGACCCAAAGGATTCCTTGTATTTTAAGTCATCACTTTTATAAGCATCCTTCTGCCTACCACAAGCTAGAAAGCCACGTTTTGGCAACCTTCTCCTGAAACTCAACTTTTTGGTGACTACTAGAAGGAGGATGACCAGCCGAGTGGACAGATTCGCCTCTTTGGCCCTGGGCTGCAGGAGCATGAGATGAGGCTGCTGAAAATGTGCATGTCTATCCCGCTAGCCACGAGGAGGTCCTGTCTAGGAAAAGCATATAGGATTCCAGAGGCTTTTACCAGGAAGAAGACTTGAGTCTGGATTCCCATCTAACATCCTCTTTAACTCTTCGGGGTTGAGTTTTGGGTATTCTAATTTAGTCTGGGAAAAATTTCATTTTATGGCAACAGCCCGAAGGGTTGACAGATGTACCTAATGACCATGGTGGTTACCCACTGGTAAAGTTGGAATGTCAGAACTAGTGGTTATATGTGGCAAATGCAGCTTTGCATCAACCTCTATTGGATCTGAAGTGTGTGGGTTTCAGTTTCAGTACGCATCCAACCCACTTGGGGAAGCATGTAATCCTGGGCAAATTGTGTATCAAGGGGTATCAGTGAAATAATCTATTATTTATAAAATTAGGGTCTGTTTCTCTGCTTTTACTAGAATTCGGAGACACTGAAGGTGAATTAAATCATCTTTAGGCTCTCTAAGAAGGCTGGGCACCTGTTGTGCTGAATGCTGAATCTGTTCTGGTGACCTCATGTTATAAACTAGAATACTCCAGAAGAGCTGAATTGTCGCGTCCTTCATGGAAATCTACAGTGATTTCTATGAGTCAGTGTGTGGGGAAACGAAGGGAAAATAATTCTATTGGGTAATCTTATAAGATACTTAATGCTCTTCAATTTAAAAGATATTTAGAGAGGATGACCGCGCTAAGATTTAGCAAGTTGTAAAAAAACAAAAAAACTGAAAACAAAGTCTCAAATGACAAACTTAGCAAAATAAGATCTCTACCTTTTGAGCTCATCTTTTACTGCTGAATCAGGCATATCCACAAATAATTAACAACAGTGTTATCACTTGTTGCACACTTTATATGTACCAGGCTCTGTGTTATGGGTTTTACATCTTAACTAAATGTGATCCTTCAAATAGCTCAATGAGCTAGATGCTGTTATTATTGCTACTGATAGATAAGGAAAGAGAAAGAGGAGGGATCCATAACTTGTTCAAAGTCACAGAATTGGTAAACGGTGGAGCTATAATTCAAACCCGGGCTGTCTGCTCAAACACCCAAGCTATTTACAAATTCTCTAAGTGAGAGTAAGTGCGATCATAATTAAGCTTTTACAAACAAGGGAAATAGAAAAGGCGGTACAGGTGCTGGATTTTGAAAAATGAGTAAGACAGTGATAGGAGGGCATTGGGGAAAAGAACATTGCAAGCATAGGCGACAGCCGGGAAGAAGTGCTAGACATGGCTCAAGGGACTGCAAAGCCAAGTGCTGGGGAGAGACAGATGGTACAGGTAGACTGAGTCTAGACTGTGAGGATCCTGAGTGGTCCCCTTCTCCTCCCCTCTTTTGAAATGCAATGAAATACACGAATGAGCAAGCTTTTGCTGAGGGAAATGGCAGAACGACACACACAGGGATGCAGAAGAAAAAAAGGATATATGATGGGCAAACTGGGAGTCAAGGGACTCACCGTTGGCTCCACCCCCCGCTTCTTTTCCAAGTGTCTCAAGGGAGCTGAGATGTTGACCTTGTGATACAAAGAAGGCACTATCCTTTAGGGCGGCAAACAGTTTGGCAAACCAGCTCCAACCAACTGGTAGAGTCTTCCTGAGGTGATGTTTAGAAGGTTCTTAGGCTGAATTCAGGCTCAGGTAGGTTTCAATCACTTGGCAGTGTCTGCCATGGGGCAGAATGGGACATGCTCACATGAGCAGAGCAAATGTGTTATCTCTGGATGACGGCTGCAGCGCGAGACCTTCCTTTCTGCTCAAAATCTACGTTCTGCAAAGACCAGCCATCCATGACCTTTGAGTGTGCATATGGTACTCTTCAAAAAGACCATAGTTCTTTAATTCTACTCTGTTCTTTTTCATTGCTTACAGTTCTGAACACACTTCTGATTTGTTTCAGAGAAATGGAACTTGTTTAAATGATCCAGCTATGAGCATTTTGAAGGCTAAAAAAATTATAAATGGCACAAGATGCGCTATCAAGGAACACTGACCTTTTTTGCTCCTTGCTCTTCTTCCACGCCATCCCCTATAACGACGTACACCACTTTTCTTCCAAACCTCTGGATTATCCTCTCAAAACAGCTTTCCTTTCCTAATACATAAAAATAAATTATAAAAAGAGTAAAGTTTGGGTAACTCAGTGCTACGGCGCTCGAACATTTTAAACAAAATACTTCCTTCATGCTTCTGATTCAACTCTAAACTACTTGTACAAACTGGAGAAGAATGCTTGTAGATGCCATCTGGGTAGAATGTGGAACAGCACAGTAAATTACAAATTATAAATTATCCATGTGGTGACTTGTCCCTTGGAAATTGACAATTTTATTTTATTTTTTAAGGATTTTATTTATTTATTTTTGCAAGGGGGAGAGAGAGAGAGAGAGAGCACAGGCACACACAAGCATGAGTGGGGGGTGAGGGAGCAGAGGTAGAAGCGGACTCCCTGCTGAGCAGGGAGTCTGATTCGGGGCTCCTTCCCAGGACCCTGGGATCATGACCTGAGCTGAAGGCAGATGCTTAACCGACTGAGCCACCAGGAAATTGTCAATTTTAGTATTCTTTCCCCAAGGGCTCATTTATTAAAAAGCAGGATCTAATCAATCATAGTACAGCATTTGGGAAAAAATAATGTTTTGCAGCAGTACTTTTTTTCCCTACCAACTGAGACTTAATGAAGGCACGCAATTCTGGCAACCTATTTGAACTTTATTTAAAAAAGGTTTCACAATATACCAAACTCTGAAAACAACATCTGATCCCAAGCCTATTGCGAAGGATGAAAAAAACTGACTGGTTTTGTTACAGCAGGAGAAATCAAACAGTGGAATCCGTTTTTTGGTTCGTTTTCCAATTGGGATTCTGTCTGAATGAAAGATCCCTGCTCCCTGCTCCCCTCCCCACTACCCCCGCCAAACCTAAAGTGTTTACTTGGAATCTTCTGGTAAAACTTTCTGAAATAAAAGTCAGGTAATTTGGGGCACTCCAGAGAGATCACGCTGCCCTGCCCAGGCATCTCATGTCCAATAGAGTACTTTCCTAGAGGAAAAGCGGGATAAAGGTAACAGAATACCTTTATCTATCTATTATCTTTCCCACGTCAAGACTTGGTCTGGGCTCTCTGGAGGCCCATCCCTACAGCTAATGCAGCCACCATTGCTCCTTTAGAAAAAGAAACTGCTGTTTCAAGTCCCAGGCTGCCAACAGGGTCATTTTAATGGACAATGGGACAGTTTATAGTTTTCAAATGTAAATGGCTGAGCAGCCTGCATCTCTTTCAAATAAGGATCAGATATACTCCCGAACAAATTGCTTGTTTGCTTAAACAAATGTCTGCTTTATATTTGTATTTTGCACTAAAATCTCTGGTTTGCATCTGACAGAACGAAATTCTGGCCAGCCTTATTCAAAGGATGTAATTTCAATGCTTCTTTAGTTGCCCACTAAACTGTGAAATATTAAATCACTTTAAGAAACAAATACAAAGGGTAGTTTTCGCTGCAAAAATACACAATCAAAAACTTAGATGTCATGCAAGTTTTTCCTCCTTAGAGGGAAATGTTTATGTGTTTTTACCGAGTTTCCCTTCCATGGGAAAAGGAAGGTAAACTCAATGTTATTCAAAGGTGAGGTTGTGGTAGACAAAAAAATTTCTCGCCTATATACTATCTCCTATAGGCCTCACTGTAAAGTCTGGGTCACATAGATGTCTTCCATAATAAAGATTGAGAAATTGAAGCTGACTTTTAGAAGCTAATTAGAGATCCTACATGAAATTTTGATTTTGATGAATCCATTTTATCTGGAAGAACATCATAGCCCTGCTAAACGAGATACCGGTCATCTCCTTCAATTACTGCCACTTGCCTAAAAGGAAAGTTCTGGCTTTTCTGCATTGACTCCCAAATTATATCTCATTTGATGGCAAAATTGACAAAACCACAGGAGTTTCAATCTCTGCTTTTCTTCTTATTTTTTATTTTTTGAGAAAGAGTACATGCATGAGTGGGGCGGGGCCAGGGCAGAAGGAGAGGGAGAGAGAGAATCTTAAGCAGGCCGGAGCCCAATATGGGGCTTGATCCCAGGACCCTGAGATCATGACCTGAGCCAAAGTTGAGTTGTACACTTAACCGGTTGAGCCACCCAGGTGCCCCATTTACTTTTCTTATTAAAAATACCATAGAAAAGCAGTTCTACCTCTGTTTTTGAGATAATTTCTACTACCTTTTTAATCCTCATTTTAAAATTCTGTATTGATAAAAATTAAAGTTCCATATCACGGACAAAATGCCCATTATCAATACCTAATATACACTTAGTTATAATTTTCTATTAGCCTAATATTTTCAAATTATTTAAATTTGGGGGATTAAAGTTCAATGCGCATGACATGTAATACACTACTTGTTCTTTCCTTCTGGGGAGTTAAGCACTATCCCTTCCATTCTATAAGCTTCTTTGGAAATTGTTCTTTCATGTGCTGATAAATGTTTACCATGGAATCCTGTTTATAAAACACAATATGATTCCTCTTTATTGTTATGGATAGCATAAATATCTGACTTAATGTAAACAGTTATTTTTATGGACATGAGACTACATAAAAAAATCTGGTTATATTGGGCTACTAGGAATTCTATTTGGAACAGTCTTTTCTCTGAGTTTCTTTTTTTTTTTTTATTTTATTTATTTACTTAAGAGAGAGAGAGAGCACCAGCGCAGTGTGGGGGACAGTCAGAGGGAGAAACCGAATGACTCCCTATTCAGCAGGACTCTTTCCCAGGACTCTGGGATCATGACCTGAGCCAAAGAAAGGCAAATGCTTAACTGAGTGAGCCACCCAGGTGTCCCAATCCTTTCTCTTTCTAAATATTTTCTTAGTGCTTCTCAGGAGGCATCAGTCATTCTCCAACTCCAGTTATTTCCAACTTGACGGGGCTATGTGACTATCTTATAGGCTCTTCACCCTCAACATTGATAAAACCAACCTCTTATCTTTCCCATCACACCTGATTTTCCCCATCAATTAATAGTGTTAGTACTGACCCCGTATTTAAAAAAAAAAAACCTCTGTGTCACTCTTCTTCAGAATAAACAACTATTTACTCATCCATTTTACTGAACAGACATTTACTGAGCACCTAGTATGTGCTGGGCACCATAGCCACAATGATGAGCAACAGAGACAGACTCAGTTATCAAGGATATTACAGTCTGATAGGGAAGTCAGACTATGAACAAATAATTGTAAAAGTAATTCTTTAGCATTAATTTAGTAAATACTTTTCAAGAAAAGTATTGAAAGTATATAAGTGTAGTTAGAGAACAGAATTCTATTTTTGCCCTTTTTTCTTTACATAGAGTTGAGCAGTTCTTCCCACCTACTAGGACCTTCACCCCCCTTCCCCAGGACGCACTAAAATAACATCTCATTGGGGTGATAAACAAGGCCACATATATCTAGACCTAAGTCTCTACCTTTCCAGCTTCAGCTTCCCATGACCCAAGATCTCTTTCAAGTCCTTCAGCAGGGAACACATTTTAATGTCTCTGTCCCTTTGCTCTCACTAGCCCATCTGCCTATTAACTCTTATGTATCCTTCTATACCCAGCTCAAATGCCATTTCTTCCATTTAGTGTTCACTTTACACTTGTTTTCTGCCTCCTCCTGGGTGGGAGTGATTTTTTCCTCATTCAAGAGCATATTCAAGAACTTAGTGGTAGAGAACTCCCTAGGGTACAGAAAGGAGTCTGGACCCTGAAATCAGACCTAGCTTGACCCTTACCTTTACCAACTATTAACCTGGACAATTAAGTGTCTGAGATTTAGTGTCCCCATTTATAAAATGGAAAGGTTATGAAGATTGATTTTAGTATGTAAAATGCTTAGTATAATTCCGGACATCTACTAAACATGTGATAAATGCTCACTTACATACTTTGTCATATTAGTTATTTAGATGTCTGCTTCCCCCACTAGATGGTGAATTCTCTAAGAACAGGAGTCCTGTCTTTTTTTTTTTTTTTTTTCAATCTCACTTTTAGTCTGCCTTGGTTTATATTCTAACCGAATTTCACATTAGTCATCTTTCTCCAACTGTGATTCCTTCTTTCAAAAACTTAATTTTTTTTGGTATCCCCATAAAAAAAAAATGAGAACTTAACTGTTTATACACGTTGAATTAAAATAAAGCAAAAAAAAAATAGTTTCAGTGATAATTTAGAGAAAGCTATTAGAATTGTTTCATTTTATACTTTGTACTACTATCTGTTTTAGCTTCTTAGATATTTTTGCTGATGTTATCTAAAAGATAAATAAGGTAATAATCCAGGATTGATGCTCAACTGATGAAAGCTAAAATGCATAGCTCTTAATGTTAACCAGTAACATAACATTTTTTGAAGTAAGCTGCATGGCTTATGATTTATATTTCTCTTGATGTCTAAAGCCAATTCCGACAATAACATTAAATTCTTCTTCTAGTTTTCTGACACCTAGCATTATGAAAAAAAGTCCCATTTTCTTTTACACATTCACTTCTCCTAGCCCGAAGGGAAAGAGTCGGGAATAAAACAAAACAAAAGCAGCTTACCTATTTTTGTTGCACTGTAAATATTTTCTATTGGAAATACAATCCCTAATCCATATAACAAGACTTTCGCCAACGCTGGGATAAGCTGAGTAGTTGTGACTAAAATATTCACACAATTCGTCCTATGAGAACCAAAAGGAAAAAAGGGAAAAGAAGACTGTTGAAAAATGAATCTTCAAAATGAACAAACACGAGCAAGGGCTGTTTTCCTGCGAAAGCACCATGGGGGGACGTGGGGTCAGCCTACCGGGAGTGAATGAGCGTGAGTGCTTTCAGGGCCAGTGTCAACCAGGAGTCTGTCAGGGCTTCAATCTCAGCCCTCAGCTGCAGCCAGCCTTCCCTCTTGGCTGGACCGAGCAGGCCTGTGGATTTAAAAGCACATCATGAATTCTTTCCTTCCCGATGTGTCTAGTCAACTTTATAAATAATAGACATTTAATACAACTCTTAATATCACCCGCAAGCTTTATGGTATATCAGGTAATTTTTCACAGATTAGCATCCATTTGACACATATTTATTTAGTACCGTAGGAAACAACTGTTGATTTTGCATTCCCTGCATCCCTTCCCCTGGTTATAGAAGTCATCTCTTCTTTTCGAGGAGTCTGCTCACACCATTGCTCTAATCATGGAGTCTGGGCAGAGCCAACCCTACCCTCTGGCTCCCAGGGCAGGTATATGATCACAGCTTGGCCAAAGCGAGTCAGTCTTGGAACTTTTCCTGAACCTATTGGGAAAGATATTTTTCTACCCAGTCAAGGTGCTAGACTCACAGACTATAAACTTGGATCTGTCAATGGTCACCTATGGCCCCCTTATGGGAGGGACTGGCCCAGAATGACTCCTACCCAAAGGAAAGCCTAGGCAAGAGATCCTGGAGGTCGTCTTTTGAGCATGTGTATTTTGTTCGCCATGCTGGAAACCAACACACCCCTAAACTTTTCATTATTAAGTCAACATATTCCCTTGTAAGCTAAAGCCATTTTGAAACACAGTTGAATCAACTTTATAGTCCACCTCAAGTGATTAGCCAAAGGTGGTTAATCCCCCATTTCCTTGGAAGGACAAATGAGTATCAGAAAGGCCAAGAAAATGACTCCAGGTCCCACACACTATGAAGTAATGGAGCCAGGACTAGATCAGGCTAGCCAGGGTGGCCGGCTCAAGTCTAATATTCCTGTCACCGAATCACAACTGAATAATCACAGGTCAGATGAAACTGCTCTAAAAAAGATACATATATATATATATATATATATATATATATATAGCACGATGCTAAGTGCGTGTGGTATTTGGAGAATTTGAGCTGGACTATCTCAATAATCCGGTAAAATATCGGTGGTAGTTACTTGCCTCCAACGTTATTTTTGTAGGTATTGTAGATCTCTTTTACTCGTCTGTAGCGGAAAGCCAACTTTCGCATCCAGTCTACGCCACCCCGCACACCGGTTGCCAAGCATAAATTAGCACTGGTGGCTGCAGCAGGAAAGCCATCTGTTCCAAAGTTATATGTGCTATTTAGATGCAAGAAAAGCCCAACGTTAACCAAACAGAAAGTTCATCTTCATTAGTTGAGCCATTAAACTATAAAATGGAGAAAATCACTTCACATTTCAACGTGCTCACCTTAGGTCTTGCCCATTATCATCTGAAGACACATCATCTATATGAACTTGGTCACATTCCTAAAATGCAATTAAAATGAGACAGGTTCATTCTCGAGGAGCATCTTCATTTTCCTTCCTTCTTTTTCTTTCTTTCTTTTTTTTTTTTTGAAAAATCACACACAGCTGCTTAACCGCCACCCCCCCAACTTTAATTGGACTGTTTTTCCGCAATGTCAATCAGTAGGGGTCAGTCTTGTGAAGTTGATATTTTTACCTACTTCAGGCCCTCTTTTAACATAAAAAATGAGCAATGTGATTAAGGACTACCGTTGTTCAGCTTCAGAGAGCACACTTCTGTGTTCCGAAAGGAAAGTGATTGAAAACAATTAGCATATGTGTTCCATAAACCTCAGGTACCTGACGACATCACACTGCTCACAGCGGATTCAGTCAGTGCCCAGGCATAACTGAAACCAGACATTTCGGTAAATGTAACATGCTAGAAAAATTAAACCTGATGCTAACTGCCAATGAAATTATGACCTCTGATTGCTGTTGAGCCACACACCAACAGAGCCTGAGGCCAGTGGGCTGAGAAGCCCGGACGAAAAAATCTGTTACTGGTTTGCCATTGATTTGAGAGATGTGAGTTTTATTCTCTCTCTCTCTCTCTCTCTGTGTGTGTGTGTGTGTGTGTGTGTGTGTGTGTAGGAGGAAGAAAGCCTGGGAGACTTCAAAACCCAAAGAAAAACAATCAAGCCATGGGGTGTTTCCTTTTTTTTTTTTTTTTTAACTGTTTCACTACTATCTATTCCTTTTACGTGTTGCATTTATGGATTTATTATGGAATGAGGTTATGTGAACAGACCTGATTTTTAAATCCCCAACCACGTGTAAAGTGTTCAGAACAGGAGGCTGTGATTTTGGAATATGGCTCTGTGGGACTGAGTTGATGATTATGCACCTGTTTGCCTATGAGCACCCCGACATCTCCCCACGATATCCCCAGCCCCGAGCAGAGCTGTGGGAGGAGCAGACAGGTGAACCTTTGTTGAACAAATGACGGCCTACTAATTTGGAGACACACACCTAGGTGTCCCCCCCCCCCGCCCCGTGAGACAAGGCACCCACACTTGGCGTGCTTTAATATTTCAGTCATGATTCTCTGCCGTCAGGCTCCGAATACCCCAGAGCCCTTCATCGTACTTACTTTCGTTAAAAGTTTTAGTTTAAAAATATTATTAAAAGATTTCCAGGTATGTACCCTGTATTTTAAAAGGTTCTCTTGACTAAAGCGCTGGTTATATTTCCTGTATAATTTTCTAAAATCTAGCTCAACATACAATTTGTAAAAGAGATGACAGACATAAAGCACCACAGTAATACAAGGTGTATTTTTACGTTGCGGGTTCCTTCTGAACAAATTTTTTTCTCTCCACGGATTTGTGAGGAAAGGAGCAGGAGATAGAAGGGGAAAGAAACTCAAACCAGCTGCTGCTTAACAGAATTAAAATCGTGACCCCCCAACCTCTTCTCTAAAGCATCTACTTTCCAGGCAACCGCCTCCCAGCAAGCAGCAAGTTCCAAGGAGGAAAAGACTTTGACCTTGTAACCCTCCCCTGCTCTCCCGAGGTCCATAACCTCAGATAAGAAAGAGGAAAAGCGAGTCTAGGAGGCCGCACATGTGGACTGTGAATTTAACATTTTGAAAACAGGTCATTCCTGGAAAACATGTTGGGGGACTTCTCAGAGCTATTAATTTAATCAAACTTCAGAAGATGAACGATAGTTGAGTTTTCTCAACAAGGTACTCATTCCGGGTTTAAAGAGTGACTAAATCACAAGTGTAGACGTTTCTGCCACTTATCTAGTCAGAAATACATTTTTTATGTTGTTGGTAAACAACTCTTTTAGGGGGCATGGTGAGTGTACAACACAGACGAGAGAAAACCAAGACAAACCAAAAAAGTGTACTGCCCCCTCCCCCAAACAAACAAACAAACAAACCAGAAAAACTCAAAAGGCCAGAGCGCCACAATGAAAGATTTCTCTCTTTTGGGAGAAACAGGAGGTGGAAGGTGAGGAAGTCCAAGAGGAAAAGCTACGTTAAAAAAGGGTTTAATTCAAGGAGTTACCCCAAAGCTGACTTCCAAGTTACTCAGTTAACAGTGGGGAGAATTCCTTGGGAAGGCAGGGTGTTAAGAGGCTTTTCTTAAAGGAAGGCAGTTGTAAATCTCCATGACTAACAGAAGCAGTTATCTTCCAGTGACTGTTAATGACCCCATTGTTGCTATTGTCCCCTCGCATCCTGTATTTGTTTTCTCCCAAAGCTTTATCCTAGTCATTTTGTTCTGAGGGCTGAGCCCCTCATTTGAAGGATTGTTCAGGACCTTAGTTGGCTCGAACTGAGTGTCAACAAGCTTCCAGCTTCTTCCCGCAGACCCCAAACTCACTTCTCAGAGATCTCATCAACTCTGGTGTGTTGGCAACAAAGAAATCTTCATTCTTTATCAGCAGAGTTGTTTTGTAGAATGATTTTCAGGGAAATAGATGCAAACATCAGGAGCATTTTTGTAAAGGGCCTAATTAGCACCCCAGGAATAAAAAGAAACCATGAATATGTCCAAGTAAGATATGTTTTCAGAACCGTCTGTATCACTTAACGATAGAAAACTATTACGCCGCACGAACTTTGGATCGAAAAGATACATACTGAAGGTCTGTTAACTGAGTCTTGGTATGAGCTTCTGTATCTTGGTAGAAATGCCTTGGGAAATAGGTTTTTATTTTGATGAAAAACTGTATTACTAGCTTGATGGTTACCAACTAACATTTTTAATTCCTCAAAGAGAGGAGAATATTAAAATACAGAAAGATCTTGATACATGTGGAATGTGTAAACCTTTCTAAGAAGTGCATCTATTCTCAAACTAGAAACTGCAGTTCCCGGGCGCCTGGGTGGCTCAGTGGGTTAAAGCCTCTGCCTTCGGCTCAGGTCATGATCTCAGGGTACTGGGATAGAGCCCCGCATCGGGCTCTCTGCTCGGCAGGGAGCCTGCTTCCCCCTCTCTCTCTGCCTGCCTCTCTGCCTACTTGTGATCTCTCTCCGTCAAATTAATTAATGAAAGAAAGACAGACAGACAGACAGAAAGAAAGAATGAACCTGCAGTTCCCCACATCCTGACATCTGAAATTCTCCATCCACTGGGATGAGACTCTCCTTCCCCTACTTCTCTTTGGAAGCTTTCTTTTTGCTTAAGAGCCTAATTTTAGGTTTTCATGTTTGCTTTCTAGACTTTGTTGTTTTAGTCTCTCAATCTGTTTTAAACTTAGAAAATTAGATAATTGAAGGAGGGGAGCAGGAGTTCTGGACCCACTGAAACAACATGACAAAATGTAAAGCCCACTGGAAGAATCTATAGACACAGAAAACAAGAATGGAAGCTCCCCATATTTCTAGGCACCAAGACATAGTCCTAAAAACCCTATTTTGCTGCTTAATACACAGAGTGCAGAACATGTAGAATGCCATGGAAAAAGGAAATTTTTCTTTCAAAAAGACTGTGCTGAAAATAAACAAACAAATAAATATCAAAGAAATCATTAAATAAATAAATAAATAAATAAACAAACTGCCAAAAAGTCCATGATAGGGTTTTAAGGCACTGAAGTCATTACTGAGGCCAAGTCTTTGCCTACCATTCCCATGTCTCAGGCCCACTATGGGTAGGTCAGCCGGTCTAGCAGGTTTTATGTGTTAATCTGTCCTGTTGAGGTTGGAGATGCTCCAGGTAGCCCTACTGTGTTTGGGGATCTGGCTGGGGGCCTCATCTGGGGAGGAAGTACCACTTCTCAGGATGCCTGGTAGATTCCACAGTCGGCACCCATCTGAGCTGGCTAACGGGTGCCTTAGCTTAGAAAGGTGATCATTTATTCATTCATGTATCCTCTTATTTATTAAGGGGCTACTATGTTCCGGATGCATTTAACAGACAAAAATCCTTACCATCTTGAAAGTAACATTCTAGTGGGGGAGATGCCCAAACAAGAAAATATGCAAAATGTAGAATATGTTAGATGCTGGTAACTGCTAAGGAGAAAAAACACAGCAGGGAAGGGAATGATGCAATGCTGTGTGAGGTCTGGGGAATGGCTCTGCAGGCCAACGAAAGAGCATGTTCAAGGGTCCTGAGGCAGGAGAACCTGGTGTGCTGGAGGATGAGGCAGGAGGAAGGCACTAGGAGGAGATCAGGCATCAGGCGGGAAGAGTTACAAGGGCTCACAGGTGACAAGGAGCTGGCTTTGGAAGTAGCATCGAGTTATCAGCCCTTGCCCTCAAGGCACGTACAGTTTAGCTGGAAAGACAGAACTTAATTAATTATACATGTGATAAATTATGGGACTAGATGTTGCCCAACCGCCTGAACAAGTTGAGGAACATCCTCCTGCTTGAATGGCTGAATTCTATTTAGTCTAAAAGAGCTTCCAGTTCTGAAAAACTTCAATTGTATTTTGCTAGATTGGGGAGGGACAGCACGGCCCACCATTTATCCTCCTTGCTTTGGTGATGAAAGCAATCCAGAGATAAACGGCAACCACCACTTGTGGCGGTGGTGAGGTGGGGTGGGGGAAGGTGGCACTTATTGGGCAAGCCGTCCTCTCTAGGAAATAGCCCAGACTTCATTCCCAGACATGCAAGGGAACTCTATGGAGTTAGAAAGCAGGTCCCCTTTCCTTATGGGGTGATTTTTGTTACCCTCTCAGTTACAGATTTGAAGGTTGCTACAGGAGCTGGCAAGGGATCAAGAGGTGGGAAAAAAGAGGTGTTTTTTTTTTTTGATAATGGCTTTTCAAAGGGAGGTCAAAATCAGCAACATTTTTCCCTAAAGGCTCTGTATCAAGTCCATAGAGGAGGAAATATATAATTAACATTTTTATGTAATCAATTTGCATATATACCCACACAGCACAAATTCTCAGAAAGAGTCAGGGCCAGTGCTAGGCCAAGTTGTGATTATCCTTCACTAGGAAAATTTTACAATTAATTACCAAATTTAGATTACTGCTAAAGCAACCGGAAGTCGGCCTCTCCCTTTTCAGAAATCCTAAAGCACCAGGGATGCGAGCAAAAGCTGTTGACGGCACTTGATTAAATGTCCTATTTGGACACTTGGTATCCCTTGAAGAGTATATTCCTCCTTCCCCAAAGCGGTGGCAAACTACTCAGTAAGTCATTTCTTAGGCTTCTGTGGAGATCTCGGGGAGGCAGACACAGTTTCTCTCCCTCACAGACATTCTTCCTTCCTGTTGAGCTGAATTAGTGTGGCCAGTTGTGGTTAAAGTGGACTAGTGTGTAGTGGTATAACCCATTCACAGATACAAAACATGAAGACTAGTTAAATAAGGTAATTGCTGAGACACTCTGCCTTTGACCCCTAACTCACAGTCTCTTCCCTCACCCATTTCACACAACGCCCACGATGGCCGCCATCTAGATTCTCTGTGGCTTGTGAGTCGTTTGGAGCCCAGGAGACTTTCGCTACAAACATATGTGCCCCTCCACCTGCCCCTAGTCCTGCTGTGCCCAGCGTCTGTCACCATGGCCCCCTCTCCCAGCCTGGAGCTCAGATGGGGGGAATCCATCCTCCAGGACAAGGCCCAGCCTGCATCTCACCAGTGGGCCTTCCCCTGACTGGCCCTTCAGAGGAAATCACCCTGAAATGAGAGCCGCTGTGGTAACTGGGACTTTGCCAGGGGTGGAGGGTACAGAGCACGACTGTCAGTGACGAGAGCACAGGTGTTAGCATGACTTTGACATAGTGTGTCCTAAGGAGGAAGCCGGACACCCAGAAAGAAGGATCTGGCAATAATCAGAGGCACAGCGTCGAGGCCACAGGTTCGAGACTGCAACCTCTGTTCCTCACGACAGGATTCTACGATCACCTCACCGAGAAATACCACAAACCAGATTTCCAGTTTTACCCTTGCCTGGCTTCCCTTTGTGTTCCGGGGCCTGTGCTTCGCAGAGGAGGAAAATAAATAAAATTAGCCAGCTTTAGTTACTACTGGCCCTCCGCTCGCAGACATCTAAGCGCTTACGGAGCTGGATCTCAAATGCTCGCATGGATGGCTGGGGAAAATTGCCAACACACGAGCAGCTGAATCCCAGCCCTGGTGTTGGGAGTATGAGGAGAGCCACATGGGGTACGATCTCACAGCCATGCGGCAAAGGCACATTCTCTCTCAGAGCTCGGGCTGCACTGTTATTCTACCTTTTTGGTCCCTTCTGTCATTATTTTTGGCACTGCAACTCAGGCTGACCTTTTTCTGATCCATCATCATCTCTGGCCTTCCAGGGCCGGGCCACAGACATGTTCTTTTGGACCAAGCCCCAGGAATAACTCCGATTCTGTACGGGGGCTCATATGCAAAATATTAAGTTATGGCAGAATTTTTCTGCAAATATTTATTCTGCTTTGATACCGTAGTGGTTGTACTTTTCCTCCAAGCCTTTCACTTGTGCCATAATTATGTAAAAAAAACCATACCGTTCAAGTTAGTTTAGGAAAATTAATAAAAATAATTAAGACAGTTACAATGGGGCTTATTATCTATGCCAAGCACAGTGATGTAATCGCCAGCACGTTCAGTAACTATACCTCTGAACACGACACGAGAAATATAAACTCCAAGTACACCTCAAGTCTTTGAATAAACAGAGACTCTAAGAAGACTTCGAGGCAGTCTGCGTGTTATGAAAGGGAACAATGTAAAAATGTTACAAACACGTCTTTGGAGAAATTGAGTTACACAAGCCCAAATTCTGCTGACCGAGGCTCCATTCGCTCCGTTTTCCAAATTTACCATGAGGAAACTAACACCATACCGCCAACTAATTGTTTCAATACCTTCTTCTACAAAGTAAAAATGAAAGGAAAAAGAGAGTCACTAGAGAACGAGCTATTTTCATTGTGTCTGTACATCAGCGTGCCTATGGAGACCAGCTGGAGTTGGCCAAAGCAGAGGAAATGATGGGGGGGGGGTCCTCTGTTCCCTCCTATCTGTCATTAAGCAATTACATCCACTGTGCCCACCTCCCCGCTGAGTAGTACAGACACTCGCTCGATACCTTAGACATCCACAAGTGACTAGAGAGAAGTCTTCCTTATTTCCCCACATGAAAATGTTTAATGATATGGAGTACAGAAGTATTTCTAGTACTTTAGAGACAAACACACAGATTGTCTGAACATTTTTTTGACGAGTGATCAGCAGTACTTTAAAAAGAAAAAGGTGAGGGGAGGAGCGGAGACAGCCCCCTGTGGATCTGCCCACGTTATCCCCCCTCTCACAGAAAGTCTAAATTGTACAGATGGCATTATAGGGTGACCAGTATTTGAAGGACAGAGGTCTAAGGGAGTGAATTCCAGAGCGGCTTTTGGAAATATCTCCTGACTCTCTAGATGGTTTTATAACTTCTCTGGGAAAAGAAGGTTAAATGGATCATCCCTAGAGATCCTCTGTGATTCAGAAGTTCAGGGAGAAGAGGTGGTCCAGGAACAAACCAACCTGATGGGAGAGATTGTGAAGAAGGCTGCTTCTAAGTCACTGACAGTTAGATTGAGTATGTCAGTGTCTGTAGTTAAGAAATTCTGTCCACGAGTTAGTCAGTTTGCAGAAGCCAGGTTTTTACTTGTACATTTCTTTCTGTAACAAGGAGACTGTCCAATGTACTGTGCTTTTCTACTTACTGATGTGGAATAATATGATTGCAATGTGTTTTCTAAAGGTTTGTTAAAGCCCTCACTGCACTTTCAAATAGACATATTAAAGACCTTACGTGCTACGGTGTCCTTATGCTTGCCATCGAGGACTGGATGTGAGCCTGCGCCATGGCCAAGTGCAACGGGGTCTGCTGTTCGCATCCCCGCAGCCCTGTAGCCCCACGCATGGCCGGCCAGGACCCACCATGCCTGTCTGGGGCGCACCTTGTGACCCTCCCGTCTCCCTTGATTTCCCACTGCAATGCTTTCTTGTAAAAGAAAAGGGTGCATGACTAAGGCACAGGAGTCTTCTGAAATTGGCCTCCTTCTGTTTGACAATTTTGGGAAATGCAAGTTAAGGAATTAGAACATACCTGGACAAATTCACCTTTAAGTTCTCACTCTAGATTTTTCCACTCAGCATAGCATAGGGGCATAGGCGCCAATGTGTATTCTAAGTCAGTATCTAAATACCTCCATCTGTTCTGACAGGAATAGGAGGACACAGCCATAGCAGCCACTGGGGAGGGGGGCGGGAAGACAGAATTTCAAATCTCAGAAACTAGTAAGAGGCGTTCTAACATCTGTTTTTGAGATTTGGTCATAAGGTGCAACTTGTAGAGACATACGCTGCTTTTAATTACTGTGTCTTACTTACAAAAACAGTATTTTAATATATTTAATGTTACAATATCCTGTCGAGGTTATCAGAGCACACGAGAGATTTTGCTAGAATCATGTTTACATTTGCTAGAAGACCTAGGTACGCGTATTTGAAACTCAAGATTTGAATTACAGCAGTTTCAACCAAGGTAGGAAGATATTAACGATTTCAGTCTGATTGTGTTTAGAGGAATATTCATAAAATATTTAAAGAATAAAATCTTTACTGAAAAAATGGAAGTGCTTAAGCTATGTATTTGTATACATACAGAGTTATGATAACTATTTCAGATCACTACATAAAAACTTACAGGAAGCTCAAGCTTACTGTGAATAAAGGAAAAAAGTTTCAAATGTCTACCTATTTTTTATATTAATTTCCTTTAAAATGTGCTCATTACAAATAAGATGTTATCATAATACCACTTTAACACACTGCGCAAAGAATCCGAAAGGAATTACGTGAAGAGAGTTCCTTTTTAGTGAGTAAGTACAGCGTCAATAAATATGTCAATTTCACTCTGCTTGGAGTTCCTTCTTTCTCACCACGAACACCTTCTTTACCACACGATTAGATTAAATATATCTGTCTTTATTCACACTCTCAACGTTAGGAGAAAAAGGAAGAAATGACAACGAGCTTTTTAAAAATAAAATGGACTTATTTAAAATTGCTCAACACCGAATTAATGGGTTAATTTAATTGATAATCTGGGCATATATTACATGTGATCGAATAATATCAACACATCATTTCTTTCCTTTGGAAAAAGTTAAGGAAATACCTTCTAGCTAATGCCACAAGATCCATCTTTTATTGTTCAAGTTATGTTCAGGGCATTCTATACCCACACATGGCATTATACACAAGAGGCATATACCCAAATATAGAGCTTCACTTATGATCCAACTACTATCGGAAGATACGGCATTTTACAAATTTGTGTAGGACCCAGTGAAAATGTTGCAGACCTTCAAAGACAAAATAGGGCAGCTGCATTAGTGGTTGATAATACGTCAAACTGCATTATACAATTTTATCCTAAAATGTACATATTTATAGTGGTACCATGCAGTTTTTCATGTATTAAAAGACTCGAGGCAGACTTAACGTACACAATATTTTAGAACTTAAAAAAAAAGCATGTTATGTAATAAAATGTCATCCCTTTGAATGGCGAGCCAGAACTACTCTTAAGAATAAGCCTTTGATTTACTGCTGAACTGATTTCTCAGTGTTCAATGGCTTTGCTCATCATTTGGCAAGCATAATTTGTCACTGGCAGCAGTGTCCTTCGTGACTCCTGTGGCCTTTCTTTTAGATTTATTATCCCTGCTGAGTGCATCTACTGAAGAAGAATTTTTCATAGTGACACCAGCTCTCATCTTGCTGTGAATAATCACATTCTCATAAAAATCATGCTTTTTACTGCAAACTTGCTGCCAGCAACATGGAAAAATATTCCAACCAGAAGCCCTTTTAGCCTTTTCCGCAATCAGTTTCCTATAGCCCTCGCCGCCGTTTGAGGAAAACGAATCCCATACCAATTTATTCACAAAGCATTTAACTGGAAGTTTTAATTTGCACAGGATATTTCTGTTGTGATCACAAATAAAACAAGGAACCGAAGTTGTGATATCGAATAGGTCATGTTTGAAGGGAGTTTTTTTCCCCCCTGGAGAAATTTTTACTCTGAAATTAAATATCTGCAACAAATATTAGTTCCATTTCATCACCATTCCGTGCCTATCAATTCATTTCCATTTAACTGCAAACCACACCTCAACACCATTTTTAAAGAGACATTTGAAAGTAATTTTCTTTTCAGGTTGACTTCTTTCTGCAAGGATGGGGAGTGAAACTTGAGTTTAAAAGAGCTCGATTTCTTAATTTAACTTCTATCACACAGCCAGATAATTTTATAATAGTAAAAAATCCTCAGTTTTCTGTTAGAGAATGTGTAGCTCAGAATAACATCCTTAGTTAATAAGTTGATAAAAATTCTGCAAGCCGATTTCTTCTGCTATTCCTGACTCTAGAAAAGTATGCGGAACCAGATACAGGCACTTAAAAAAAAGGTTCTGTGAGCTACTGGAAGGTTCTGTGTCCCCTTTCATGTCAGCCCTTCATGGGAAAGTGAGGACCTCTGCACAGGCACTTTCTTACTCAAAGAACTCTCTCTTCTCTTCTAAGTATTATCATCTGAAATCTGCACCCCGAAATCACTGCCTTTGCATCTTCTAAGACAAAGACTTCAAATAAAAGTAAATCTTTAAAAAAGATTTTTATTTATTTATTTGACAGAGAGAGATCACAAGCAGGCAGAGAGGCAGGCAGAGAGGGGGCGGGGGGGAAGCAGGCTCCCTGCCGAGCAGAGAGCCCAATGCGGGGCTCGATTGCAGGACCCTGAGATCATGACCTGAGCCGAAGGCAGAGGCTTTAACCCACTGAGCCACCCAGGCGCCCCAAAAGTAAATTCTTTAAGCTCTATTATTTTGGTGTGAACTCTTTTATCATAGATTTCCTCCAGGCTTGGGAGCTCTCGTGTGGTCCAAACCACTGGCTGTCAATGGGGGTGGGGGAGAAGAAGGGGGTGCCTGAAAGGAAAACTAGGGAAAAATTTCCTCCGTACTCATATTCTCACTCCCTAGCAAATCACCCCTTTTGCCATGAATATTTAAAATGACAGATAATCATGATTTGGTTGTTAATTATAAATTTAGTTGTTTATATTATTTAGGAAAATACTACATTACACACCACTAGTAGAGCATTTGCGTTACGTATGTTATATATTAACTGTGGAACTATCTCTCGAAAATATATAGGACACACATTCTGTAATCTTTTATTCGGTTTGTCATGTATTCAACTAATAATGACTGACTGCCCATTTATACACCAGGCACCAAGCATGCAAAAATAAATCAGATACAGATATCACCAGGAAGGTTGAGAAATCTGACAGGGTTAAAGAGAGAGGGTACAGGTGAATGTCACTCTCATTTTCTCTCAGGGAAAGAACCAGAATTCTTATAAAGCTATGAGAGTACCAGCCGGAATTTATCCTGCTGCCAGTCCTTCTCCTTTCAACCTTCACCTTCAGATACATTTTTCTCAAAGTAGGTTTTGCTCTACCCGAGAATATAATCTCCAACATGGAAGATTAGCCTTCTTGGAAGCAGGCAATACGTTTCACTTCCTTTTCTGTCTCTGCCTTTTAACCAGATAGTGATCAATAGGTACTCTGGAAAAATTAAGCTGGAACCAATATATTCGGAGGCAGCTGGGCATCGAGGGCCTCTGTGATGAGCCTTCACCTTGCCTATCCAATGCCATGTCCGTCTGTGTACCCCTCCCATCCCATTTGCGCCCCTGTGTGCTTCTGCCAGGCTAGTCCCAGTGAGCCTGGCCTCCTCCACTCCTCGTCTCGTGCAACGTATCGTGCACGAGACGATAGTCATGTCTGTTGGTTGCTGGCAGTGCCTTCCCTCTCCTTTCTTTCCTGGTCAAGGCAATTCCTCTGTTAAACTTTTGATTGCCTTTTGCTTTTTCCCCCAACCCCTGATATATATGCTCTGTAACCCACTGCCTGAATGACAGTGGTGACAATTACTGAGAGCCTACTATGTGTCAGGGACACTATTACATGTGACCTCCAATCCATCCCAGAATACATTTGCTGGATAAGGGAATGAAGACTTAAACAGGTAAGTAAGCCACCAGATAATAAACTCTTTGAAGGAAGAGAGAACTACTCACGAGTCTTTTTCTCCCTACTTCTTTTCTTTCTTTCTTTTTTTTTTTATGTTTATTTTATTTTTTCAGTGTTACAAGATTGATTGTTCATGCACCACACCCAGTGCTCCATGCAATACGTGCCCTTCTCAATCTCCCTACTTATTTTCTAAGCAGGACTCTACTTAGAGTCTAATTGAGTCTAAGTAGAGTCTAACTCTACTCTAATTGAGGACCAAACCAGAAGGTAAGTGATAATGTTGCAGCCCTATGTCACAGGAGTGTTAGAAAGCAGTTTGAGGAAAAGACATTTATTTTGCCTGATCATAATACATACTCATGTAGAAAATTCATGCAAACCTAAAAAAGCATATAAAAGAAAGAAACTTTAATCCCATCCTTCGGAAGTAACCACTGTTAAATTCGTCCTTCCTGCCCTCCTTCTACTGATTCAACTGTCCAAAGTTCCTCACAGTCTTCACAAGGCTTACATTGTCGCGGGGGGGGGGGGGGG
>CM052798.1:113926695-113971381 GCA_028533885.1 Nasua narica
CTAATATTCCATGTTGTGTATGTTTCATATTTCTTTTAACCAAGCAATGGCTGATCATTTCCAATATTTTTTTTTTTTTTTGGACTATCAACACTAGTAGGGCAAGAACTGTCAGTTCTCCTTATAATTCTATTTTAAGCATCTAAAATCATGTTTGATGCATAGCCCAGTCATTGCTTAGTAACTGTTTAATTGGGTGGCCCCTGTAAAGAACCTGCTTCAATGGGTTCATGACCTTCATTTGTCTTCTTAGGCAACATTGTATTTTCCTCAACTGACATTATCAGTTGAGGAAAATACAATGTTTTTTATATATGTTTGTTTGTTTATTTATTTATTTATGTATTTATCACTCAGAGCCTTGTTCTGCTTAGAACGCTCTTCTCCAAAGCCTATCCCATGCAGTCCTGTGGGTCCCTGTTAACCCTTCGATGGTAGTTTAAGTGTCAACCTCATCTTTCTACGTACCCATGCTCCGCACCCCTCATCTGTCTTCCACGATGCTACTAAGCTCCTTGAGAATGGGACTACCTTCATCTTGTTTGCCATGATCACTAAAAGCAGTTCTACAAAATCCATTCATTTCTTGCCTCAACCTTAAATATTAAGCCTTCCATTTTCTCTTGGATTTGGGAAGAGCCCTTCTTGCCAGTCTCTGTAAGGCACTGGGCCAACGAGGAGGAGTGACTTCTACTGGTGACCAACTTAATAGGTATGTGATCATAAGCAGAATGAAAGATTCATTTTTGCCCTTTGGAATTTAAGTGATTTTTGATACATTCTAAGACAAGTACATGTTATAATTCCTACTTGAAAAAGAGAAAATGTCTGTATTTCACTGTAACTCTCTCTACAGGTTCTTCTTATGTACCTGCAAAACATTATCTCTCAACTTAGTTTTCCAAGCTACTGATTTTTTTGCTTGACAGATCTATCATCTCCTAAGTCCAAGAGGGTGGCAATATATGTTTAAGACCAACAATTCCCACCAGCTGAAGAGATATCTTGGACATAAGAGCTCCCTTGAACTTTCTGACAGAATGCCAATACCAGGAGTTAATTCTTAGTCAATTATTTTTGAGGAGGCGAACAAATTTGCAAAATAATGAGGATGAAAACAGGATCCTCTCTCCTGCTCCAACCCTTCACCTGCCCCACAAAGGAGTAGCACACGATTAGGAGCGAGAAGAATCCAGGATTCAGAAAACGTTTCCTTAGAAGTGCTATTCGCACAGAAGCGCTATTGTAACTGCACTGAAACGGGAGAAGTCTCCAGGGGCTGCAACTTAGACACATTTTGGGGAAGTTGAAGTTACAAGGTTTTCTCCTGAACTAGTCAATCTAAAAGAAAAGAAAAATTCCTTTCTGTACTAGGCAAACTTCCTATGAAGGTAACTGAGTAAAATCTGACTTTACAAAAGAGTGACTCGCTCCCAGACTGAAGATTAGCAAGCACCTGTCAAAATCAAGACTTTAAATGAGAAGCCTGTCATGTGTGACACCCACAGGTCAGTTTCACAGGATTTTTAAATAAACTGACAGCCATCCAGCCAGCTCTGGGGAAGGTGAAGCGGTATTTCTACTCAAGAAAGTATGGTACTCCTGTTTATTGACGATGCTCCCTCAAGGGGCCCCTCACTGCTCCTTGTCCCTACGCCACCTCTGAGGCTTGTCGGGCTGACTATGTGAAGGTCACACACGAGTCGGAAGCAAGGGCTGAACTCCATTCTCTCCATCCCTGAAGCCCTGAAGGGTCCCCTCTTCCCTCACGCCCTCTCCCCGCAGCTTCATCTTTAGAATAAAGAGACTGTGGCCAAACTGGCAAGACCCCTTGTTTCAAGGGCAGCTTAACAATGAGGGTGCTAGCGGGATCCCTCTTGCCTTACATGAGTCACTCATTCCATTTTCCGAATTCAGGAATCTCCAACATATCCTTGGAGCCTGTGTTTCCGAACGAAAATTTCACAGAGGGACCCCTGCTCTGAGATAACTTCTCTTTTTTATCCAGTACATTCCTTCCTGGGAAATCTTAACCACTTTCAAGGGTGATGACTTCCAGCTCAGTTCTCTTTCCAAGCCTCAGACCTGCACGCAGTCCATGTGCGGGATGCCACCTATCTCTCCAAACGTGCTTCAAGGCCAACACCTTAAAACCGAATTTGCCACCTTCCTTCCCAAGCCGGCTTAACTGTCCTGCAGTTTTAAATCTCTACCTGATTACTCAAGCCAGAAAGTAACACTCTTGCTTCCCTACCCCCTATGTTGAATATATTCCCCATTCTTTCCAAACTAGTTTCTGAGCTTTTATATCTAGCCCCGTACTCTCTGTTCCTGCAGGGAAACCCTGGTGATTTCTCAGCTAGATTATTGACACCTTTGACCTCATGATGCAGAGCACATCCATGGTCATGCTAAACATTCTTTAACTAAAGATCACCAGTCACCATTAGCGTTCGCGAACTCCAGCTTCCCCAGCAGAGTGTACAGAGCCTTTCATGACCTGGTTCCAGTCTCCCTCTCTACCCTTTGACCTCACAACCGCCGCATGTGCTCTGTGCTTCATACCTACTCAGCTGAGTCCCTAAAGGCCATGTGCCCTCATGTCAAAGATCCCTTCCTTGGGAAGCCCTTTCTCTGACACTCAGAGCCTTGCCACCCCCTCTCCCTCAACCTGAGTGAGCCACCCTGCCTTTGGATTCTGACTAATGTCCTTATGTGTCCCCATTGCTAGGGAGATCATTCTGTGATACAACTGTGCTTTCGCTTTTCTGTCTCCACAGAGCGTCTGGGCTCCTTGAGGGTTGCGAATATATTTCATCTCTTCTCCTCCATGCCTCGTAGAGTGTCCAGAATGGAGGAAGCACATGTACGCTCACAGCACATCAGCTCTTTTCCCCTGTAATACAGGGGCTGCAAAAATAGCATTTCTGTCTATTCCACAGCAGGGATTTAAAAGCACACATCTGTCCACCTGCTGCCTGCCTGCCTGTCTCTTTATTTATCTACCTACCCACTGCTCTCCCATCTTGCCTGGAACAGATCTGAGGTTGTTTGAGTAGCTACCATTTGGAAGACATGGCGAGAAGCAAAGCTTTCAAACAATACATCACAGAAGGGGTGCCTGGGTGGCTCAGTGGGTTAAAGCCTCTGCCTTCGGCTCAGGTCACGGTCTCAGGGTCCTGGGATCGAGCCCCGCATCGGGCTCTCTGCTCAGCGGGGAGCCCGCTTCCTCTCTCTCTCTGCCTGCCTCTCTGCCTACTTGTGATCTCTTTCTGTCAAATAAATAAATAAAATCTTAAAAAAAAAAAAAAGAATACATCAGAGAAAATGCCATTATTGGGCTCTTCTCTATGACCTCATGCTACGACCTCATCTATGTTGCAAAAGACCAAGAGTCAGCTTGTGAGACGCAAGAGAGGTTTAGCCCAATGACAGCTGTGGCAGGAAGCCCCCCGCTTCGACCCCAGCTTTCCCAAAGTGGCTCTGGGCAAAAATCACTTCAGGTCAGTTTCCCACATGGATAAGCTGGAGATGGTGAGATTCACAGTGTTGAGGGAGAATCAAAGCCAATGCTTTCTGACAGACGGGAGGAGTTTCCCTAAAGACTGCTGCCTTCCAGTCTCCCCTACTCAACCAGGGGTAGACCAGCAGCCCGAGCCCAACAGCGCAGCTCCAACAGAGCTGTGGGGGGGAGGTGCCCCCAGGGAGGGGCTTCTCTGCGTTGCCACGACACTCCACACACAGGAAGGCTCTGCTCCACGCTGCGGACTACCAGCAAGTTCCATGAGCCATCCTTCAAAACACGAGGCCAGAACTGGACAAGGAAAGGAAAACTTAGCTACACGAGCGAAGACACATGTGTCTTCTTGACACGAAGCCAGCATCCTCATTTCCTATGAAGGAGCCACACAGCATGACGGAAGCCAGATACAGTAGCTATTTAACTGCTAACAGTGAATCTCCGGTCATGGAACTTGGGAGGGGGAGGGGGTTGTGGATGAGGAACAAGCCGGAGAAGTAACGTGTGATGTGCCTGGAACCTGTTGCATTTGCAAATTAAACACTGGCAGATGTTGTTCTTGCTTCTGGGGGGATTACTGGTGGAGTTCTACATGGGAATTTTGGCAGCAACCCAGCTACAATCTCATTCCCTAACCGCTCGAGTCACCCCTCTTCTTCCTCTCTACCCCTACTGTCCAGGGTTCCTGACATTTAGAAGACACCCATCAGCAATAATAGCAGCTTAGACCCCGTCAGCGCTTCCTGGGGGCCAGTGCTGGTTCTATGCCCTTAGCGGTACAGAAGTACCGAAGCCTCGCATGGACCTCGTGAGCCATGTACTATCATTATCCAATTTTATAAATAGGAAATTGAGGCACAGAGGGGTTCCTCCATGAATGAGTGAATTCATGAGTTCAACGGCTGGTACCTCTAGCACTATAAGATAACCAACCACATAAGTACAGGACTTTGAGTCAAGTTGGAATAGCTATCATTGATTACAACTCAATCATTTGCTAATTATAATAGTAACTAAAGAAAATAAAGAATAAAACTGTATAATTCGTGGTGGTAGTATACCACTGCTCAGAAATAAGTCTTTTTTATTGTAGAAATTATTTTTTGTAACATTTTTAACGTAGAAAATCTTTTATCTTTATTTTTTCCTATTTTCTAAATACCCTTTTTGTTAAACCTTAAACTGGAACCACACTGTATGTGATTTTATATCTTACCTCTTCCATGTATATTGTATTTTGGCATTAGAATTTTGAAAATAGGATTTTAAGAGAAGGCTATCAAAATTAACATCTTGGACAATCTCAATTGTTTTTAACGCTGTGATTCATCATTTACTAGTAAAAAGTTAACTTTGGCAAATTATAAAAGCAGGGATGCTGGGGCGCCTGGGTGGCTCTGTTGGTTAGGCATCTGACTCTTGATGTTGGCTCAGGTCATGACCTCAGGGTCTCTCCCTCTCCCCTGTCCCCCCATCCACCCCATGCTTACATGAGTGCTTTTTCTCAAATAAATAAATATAAAAGCAGGAGTGCTCATTATAGACTATCAACTTGAAAATTTTGGAAAACACTTAAGAAACATGAGAGAGCCTTCTATGTACCAAATATTATGTTAGGAGCTTAGGATTCAAGTGGCCAAGCCATTGTTTCTGCCTTTAAGGGACTGTCTAGTGGGGAACAGAGAACAGTAGACAGAAAATCACAGTAATAGAGTGGTAAATATTGTTACAGTGAGAACTGCCTCCTCTTACTACCGCCAAACTCCCAGCTGCCTGCCAACATCTGCACCTGCCAACTCTCCCTTTCTTCTGACCTTGCGTTCCGCATGCCACCCAACTTCTCTTCTACCCAAGAACTTCACTTGGCAGTTCTGCTTGCCACACCATGTAGCTTTTCCTTTCTACTGCATCATTCCCACTGACATCTCATAGGCTCAAGTGTCTTCCACTGAAAAACTACACAGCCCCCCTTGATCCTCTGATCCCCTTCCCCCACACAGGACACACACTGCCCCATCTCTTGGCATTCTATTCCTGTGGAAACTCTCAATCCTTCCTGTCTTGATTTTGTCAACCCTCAGGCTCTCCTCAAACCACTCTAATAGGGCTCTGGTCTTCCTGCTTCATTGAAATGGTACTTATCAGACTCAGGAACCACCCAGATTCTGGCCAAATCCAACAGTCACTTCTCTGTCCTCAACTTACTCAACATTGGTGGCATTTGACACAGTGCATCATTCCCTTGTCCCTGAAATGCTATTCTCTAGATTTCTGTGGTACCCCAGACTTTTCCACCTACTTCCCTGTCTATTCCTAAACACTCTCTCTTGAAAGTTCTTGGTCCTATTTCTGATTATTAGAGTGTCTAATACTCAATCTTAGGCCCTCTTCTCAATTGGCACTCCTTCCCATATAAGATGCTTTTATGACTTCTAAAACTGTACCTCCAAATTTGCTTCTCTCCTCTGAGAGCCAAATCCATATGTGTGTGTGTGTGTGTGTGTGTACATATACACAATCTCTTGAGTTGGATGTTGAATATGTATTTCAAACTTAATATGCTCAATCCAGATACTTGAGTACAACTCCTTCCACACTCTCATCACTCCAAATCCACTCTTTCTCACCTCAGATAATCACCCCCCATCTAGTTGCTCAGGTCAAAACCTTGCGGCCATCCTTGATTCAGCTTTCTTTCTCCTCCCACCTCTGATCCCTGCAGCAAATCCTGCCAAGGCTTTCTCCAAGTTACACTGTAAATCCTACAACTTCTAACCATGTCCAGAACTGCTACAGTCTCAGCCCAAAGCTCCCTGGCTGGCTCAACAGTCTCCTAATTGGTCTCATTGGTTTCAGTCTTACCTTATTCCTCATATGATAATCAGACTAATTTTTTAAATATAAACTCTAATCCATCATGGCCATGCTTAAAACTTTCCAATGGCTTCCTAAAGCAATTAGGAAAACAATCCAACTTCTTCACCACAGTCTATGAGGTCCTTCATGATCTGGACTTTGTCATTGTCTCCCCATTCACTCTGTTGTAGCCACATGGATCTTGTTTATCTCTTGAAGGAGTGAAACACACTTCGACCTCAGGGCCTTTGCACTTGCCATTCCCTTTCCAGAATGTTTTTCTGTAGTTGCAGCTGCTTCCCTCCCAACTTCCTGGTTTCTTCACAAATGTCTTTTCTCCTCAGGGATACCACTTCCTGAACATCTCAGCTGAAGATACCCCGCTTTAGTTGATCCACTCTTATCCAAATACTGTTTTTCTTTATACCATTTATTCCTATATGAAATTATTTCATTTACATAGGTTTTATCTCCTTCTTCCCCTCTAGAGTGCTAATTCCATGAGAATAACCTTGACTCAATCATCCCTGTATTCTCAGCATCTAGAACTGTGCCTGACACTTAATGGTTGCTTGATAAATATGTATTAACTATTGAATAAAGGACAGAAGCAACAAGATATAAAGAGATTACAAAATGCCATGAGTATTTCAGTTTTGGAGCATCACAGAGAAATGGCATTTGTAATCCCATCATCCAGACTGGTGACTTTTAATATATTTATTTCTAGTTATTTTTTAATGTCATATACACTAAAACAGGATCATATAGCATGATTTATTTTGCAGACTCATTTTTAAATTTCAAGTTATATCATGGTAGCTTTTAAAAACATTTTTTCCTCCAATATTTTTAATATGCCATAATTTTTTTTAAAAAAATTAATAAACTATTTCTTAGAGAAGTAATAGATTCACAAAAAATTGAAGAGAAAGTACAGAGACTTTCCACCTGCACCCTGGATGCATGCATGCGTAACTTCCCCTACGATGGAGACTTTACATCAGGGTGTTATATCGGTAATAATCAATGAACCTTAAAAACAATAATTAATAATCAATGAACATCATCACCACCCACAGTCCATAGTTTACGTGAGAACTTACTCTTGGTGGTGTGCATTCTATGGGTTTTGACAAATGTACAGTGTGTATATCCACCACTGTAGCATTACACAGAATATTTTCACTATCCAAAAAATCCGCTGAGCTCTACCTACTTATCCCTTCCTCCTTCCAGCCCATGGCAACCAACTGATCTTTTTACGGTCTCCATAGTTTTGCCTCTTCTAAAATGTCCTATAGGTGGAATCATACAGTATGTAGTATTTTAAGATAATAATGCTGTACATTTTAACATTAAGGTTATAGAGTATTATAGAGCCTGTTTTTTAAACTTGGAATGGACTATGAATATTTTCTCTGTATTTAATGTAGTCTTAAAACAATTTTCAATGAAGAGGTATTATCATTTATTTCATTATAAATCTATTTTTTGGATATTTAAAATATTTCTCTATTTCAGAGGTAGAAAAAACTACCATGGGAAATACAGGGTGGGATGAGTGGACTTCTAGAAATCAGTAGTCCTGAGTTAGAATCTGTCACTCAGTACCTGAAAGAGCTTAGACAAGTTTTGGCTTAACCCCCCTCCAAGCTTCACTAAGCTCCTCCATCAAATGGAGATAATGCTGGTGTTTCTATCAGAGAAACCTCAGGGTATGAAGTGGAATAATGTATGCAAAGCATTTAGGACAAGGGTAATTGAATGCTTATCACTACTGTTATCAGTTATCTGTCCACAACTCCCCTTAAAATAGAAGCTAAAAGTAGAATTACTAAGCAAAAAAAAACCAGCACATTAAGCTTCAGAATACATATTATCAAACTGCTTTTCTGAAAATTTGTACCACTTTATATCCTTATCAGCAATGTACACAAGCTTTTTTATCTTATTGCACCACAGACCACTTTACTGATTTAAAATCTTTGCTGATATAATGGACAACAGGCTGAACATGTACTCTCTGACATTTCTTTTTTTTTTTTCCTCTCTGACATTTCTAATTACCAAAAGTGAACCTTAACATTTTTCCTTTTTGTGTGTAGACAATTTGAATGATTTTCTCTTGTAAGTGATCTATTCAATGTTCTTTGCTCATTTTTTCTATTGAACTATTTCTTTCTTCTGTTTTCCTTAATGTGTTGACATATTAATTCCTTATTTTATTAATTAAAAGTAGTTTATCTTTTATCTATGGTTTTCAAAAATAGTATTTGTTTTCTATCCTGATTATAAAAGAAATAAGTATATTTTATAGAAAATTTGGAATATACAGAGAAGCACAAATAAAAATAATAAACCCCCAAGTCCCAGATATAATCAATGTTAAAATTCTAGGTTGTATCTTTCCCTATATTTTTTGTTCTTCCATTTATTTTGTATTCAATATATATTTACTGAGTGCCTTCTATTGGGCCAGATTCTCTGCCAGAAAAATAGAAGTTGAATATATTATACATAGGACATATACTTTTTTTTTTATGGAAACTTTCTAAAGATATTTTATTTATTTATTCAACAAAGAGAGAGAGAGAGATCGCAAGTAGGCAGAGAGGTGGGGGTGGGGGGGTGGGAAGCAGGCTTCCACGCTGAGCAGAGAGCCTGATGCAGAGCTGGATCTCAGGACCCTGAGATCATGACCTGAGCGAGAGGAAGAGGCTTTAAGCCACTGAGACACCCAGGCGCCCCTTTAACAGAATTGACAGCAAACTATATGTGTGTGTCTACTCCTCAAAATAGTACTTTTTAAAAATGAACATTTTACTGAAAAAATATGTATTACAGCTCGATGAATTTTCACAAATGGAATACTCATGTAACCAGCACCCGGATCAAGAAACAAAACATTATCAGAATTTCATAACTCAGAAATGTTTATTATTATAAACACTTGCCTTTATCTCTGATAAAAGTGAAAAGTCTAGATGTAAAACGTGTGCAATTTTTTAGGCTCTTGAGGCTTATCATCAAACAGCTACTCAAAAATTTACTTCCTGTAAGCAATGTGAGATCTCTTTTTGATCTACCTATACTTTCTCTTTATTCTTTTATGTTTTAACTCTTTAATCGACTCATTTCTGCATACAAATTAAATAATCCATGCCTTCACCATTAATTTGCTTGGATTAATTTAAAACATACGGAAGTTTTCTAGAAGTTGGGGCTGTGCCTGAGCGGTCTTTTCTCCCCATAGTTAGTCCAATGCCAATGTAGGCTAACACAAATCTTCATATCATTGTAGAATTATAAAATACTTAATATTTGGTTGAGCTGGATGCTATTACTTTTTGTCAAGAACTTCTAAGTATTTATTCTTTCAAATGGACTTTAAGGACAATTTTACAAAATTGTTAGAACATATTACAAAAAGGGAAAAGAAGACACCTTTTATTCAAATCTTTAGATCTCTCAGTAAGATGTCAATGTTTTATTCATACATTTCTTACAAATACTTCTTACTCCTTATTTTTCCTTTTTTTAAATTTTTTTGTTTTGGTGTTAGAGTTACTGCTGCTACTTTAAAATTATAATTAAAATTTTTGCATGCCCGGCTATAACAGAAGAAAGTTACAGATTTTTAAATTTAATTCTGTAATCGTTTACTTTTTTGAAGTGTATTATAAATTCTAAGACTATTCCAGTAGATTCCCTTCGGTTTTCTACGAATATCAAATTTTCTGCAGAAAACAATCATTTCCATCGCTTTCATTTTATTAGTTATAGCTCACGTCTTATTGTGCCTCAAATTCCTAAAATAATGCCGAATAACAGTGCTAAGAGAGGAAGTTTTCATTTCTTTTTCCTTTTGTACTGACAATGTGCCTCTTTTTACTGCTAAGTACAATGTTGGCTATCAGGGTAAGTTAGTATCTTTTATTATGTTAAACAGCTACATATACTTTGACTCCTAACTTTCTGATGAAATTCAGAATTAAAGAAGCCCTTGACCATATTTTTTAATTTCTATTTATTCTTTCAGATAAAAGATGATAGAATCTTGTAAGAAATGATGAAACAGGAAGAACATTTCAAATTACTCAGTAATAATAATAATAATAATAATATTTATTTATTTATTATAATAATAATAAAATATGGACATGGCTTTTTTCAATATTGTTAATTTCAGTATTCATTTATTATGTCTAATAATCATTCATTACTTGAAAACTATAGTTTGCCCTCTACACTGAGAGTTTTGCTGTTAACTCTTGTCAACTAAGGAAATGGAGAAGGCCAAAGAACTTACCTTACAACACAAGAAGGCAAGTCAACTCTATTGTCTTCCATGGGGAAGGAAGAAGAAATTGCTCTTCTATTCTGAGATAACAGGTAAGAATTTGGTCTAATTCATTTAATGGTCAAAAGGTAGAAGGCGATATTTTGGGTGTTATGAAGGATGCTACTAGGAGTTTTAAAAAGGTGATCCTACCGGTTTGCTAAATATATAAGGAGAAAATAAGTGTACAAAAGCCTATGTAAGAGCTTCCAGCACCTACCACAAAAGCTGGACTATGGGCCTGAGAGTTTCCTCCTACTCATAGAGAATAAGGCACTGTCTAGGTGCCTTATTTTTTCAACTCAAATGAACTTCTGAAGTAGCTTAAATCTTTACATTTTTGGAAACATAAGCATTAGATCAGTACAGAATTCGTCACTTGAAATCGAAGATACCGAGCATTGGCGAGGCTGATACTCTGAAGATAGATTTTTCTTTTCCCAGCTAAAAATAAATTTATACACAACATATATTAAAATAATTAACAGATGATAACCTCACGTTTGGAGTTACAGAATATCACTAGAATTTTAAAGGCTGAATTAAATCAAGAGGCAAACTAATTTCTTGCTTTATAAGAAAAATCATGACGGGGCACCTGGGTGGTTCAGTCAGTTAAGCATCTGCCTTCAGCTCGGGTCATGATCTCAGGGTCCTGGGATTGAGCCCCACGTCAGGCTTCCTGCTCAGTAGGGGAGTCTGCTACTCCCTCTCCCTCTGTCCCTGCTCATGTTCTTTCTCTCTCTCATAAATAAATAAATAAAATCTTTGGGAAAAAAAAAAAGAAAGAAAAAAGAAAAACCATTACAGCTCCCTTCCTTTAAACCATGGCAATATTTAGAGACCTATCCAGCTCCTTTCCATGGCCTTTAACTCACCAAACGCAGGCTAGCCTCTACTGACACCAGAACCTTCTATCCCAAGGTTTTTCTAAGTAGAAAAGGTGAAAACAAGGGGCTACCAAAAGCAGGTGCTTAAAAATCAGATCTGGGACAGGAATCTATAGAGCAAAGGCCCTACAAAGGACTGAAATATTCATGTGATTCTTGACACCAAGGAATCCTCTGGTCTGTCCCCACTACCACTGCCAGTGAAAAGATACTACTTAACACCACATAGAGAAAATTCAACATAAGCTTGCACCTTATTTTTATTTACCTCTTTCCAGCTTGATGAAATATTTGCCTTAACTGTGGAAAAATCTAGCAGGAGAACTGACCAACGGCAAGTTAAACTGAAACATTACCCTACAAGAAAGGGCCTTTCCTCGCTCTGTTTGCAGATTGCCTTTCAGTAAAAATCCAACAGAAAGAACTCTTTCTCCGTTCACTCAGAAAGAGTCATACTTATTATAGAAGCTGAGGGGGGAAAACAAACAAAAAACAAACACCTCTAGTTCCATACTGTCATTCATAAAAAATGACTTCCATAAAAGCATCGTCATATCGCATGCGGAGACCCTTCGGTAAAACGATACGCAGGACATTAGTCAGACTCAGAAGTAGGAAAGCCAGAAGTACACTATGGACTAAAGTCTAAAACCCTTCTCTGGTGGGGGAAGATATTATTTCTTTTGATAATTATGTCTCCCTGTCACTCATGTGTCCGAACATGTCAAATATTTATAATGGTACAAAATATTCCAAATTTCTCCTTTTTATTCCCCCCCCAGAGTGTCAACACAACTAATTTAAATTGCTTTTGTTAAAAAATATTACTAAACGATAGGTGACAAATAAAACTTTTAGAACCGAAAACGATTAACTTTGTTTTAAAAATAGAATTACGTTATTTCTGATTTTAAAATGATATCCTAAATTTCCTAGATAATATCCTAATAATGATTTTAAGCATATAATACAAGATAATGCAAGAACTGTTCCAAAAAGCCTCTCACGTAGTATGTTTCATTATTCAGACTCTTACAAGCCAGAACTGTGAATTAACCAAATTATACAGGGGGGGTTGGGGGGGGGCTGGCAAAAAGTTAACATTTTAAAAGAAAATGACGCCAAATGTCAACAATTGGAGTTCAGAAATCACACTTTAAGCTAACCAATAGATCATTAATCTCCTCGAAATTACTTGTACCAGAGATCTTAGAAAGCTAAAAACATGTAATTTAAATATATTAAAATATCTATGCCCCCCATCTCAGCACATTGCTTATTTGAGTGTGAAATCAAGCATTACCACACCATTTCTGCCTGATGAGATAATTTCGGTTTTCTTGGGAATATAATGCCAATACATTTATTTTTCCCAGGAAATAATTTTGCTTTTTATTTTGAAAGAAATTGATATTTGCAATGACCAGTCCCAGGTTTGTTGACTTAGAAAAATGTAAAATGGAAGATTGAAAGAAGTATAAGAACCAATTTATTTTGAAAATATCGTGCAAACCTAGAGCAAGTAAATAATTTTCAGAGACAGAGGTTAAATGGATATTTCATTTTGCTGACACCTTTACATTATTCTTGAGTAAAATAACTTAAAATCAACTTTTGTAAGGTTGTAAGATGAAATCATGTTTCTACCACTGATTTTTCTATTTGGTTTATTCCCTTCTCTGTTTTACATAAGGAAGAGTCCTTATGCCAAGAACAGAATCAGATATTTTAATGACCGCATAGACCCCCCCCCCCCCCGACTTCTTCCTTTTCTTTTTGTTTTAATCTGGGCTTATGGAAAAACTATATCCTCTACATCCCTAAGCTAAAACTTTCAATATGTATTTTTCACGTATTGGCCTGAGCACTATTTCCAGACACTCTCCGTACATAGTTCACTGTGAATAATGTCCGTAAACAAGTAAAAATTCAGCTATATTATATCAAAACCAAGTTTGGAAGTTTTTCAGTCTATATTATACCGAATTATTACTTCATGTAACTTCTCACTTTTCACCACATAGTTTTGGCATGGCATAGACGAGCTTTGATATTTATAAGAAGGCAGAATTTAAAAGCAATAGCAAATTACTGCTAATTTCTTCTTGATGGGTGCTATTAACACCTATTAACATCAATAAGAGTAACAAGGTTATACCCAAGACAAAATATCAGCTTAGTCTGTATCATTAGAAACAAATGGAAACTTGGGGAAGGAATTTTAACATACTAGTAAAATATGGAATTTTTTTGTGCTGTTATGAAGTGAATCACAACCATAAATCAGAAACAGCTTTTGAAAATAAGAATGATTATTAAGCTCTTCTAAAGGCAGCTCTGAACTTGTCACTCACTTGGAATATTTCTACCTTCAAAAACAGTAATGTCTTACATGTAATTTCCTTAAGAAAAGCAAACACTTTAAAATGCAAAAAAAAAATTATATTTTACCCTAAGTGTAAAAATAAATATTTCACTAAGGAATGGAAAAAAAAAGCACATTTAAATAATTTTATTGCACTGGAAGTTGCCAATTCATCTATGAGAAGTTTCATTGCAGATGAAAAGAAATCAAAATACAGGACAGATGTTGAACAAACCGCATTTAAGTTCTGTCACACACTGGCATTTTTCAAATGATTTTGGCTCATCTATTAAATAAGGTGTGTTTTGCTTGATTTTGAAAAGGGAAACATCAGGAAATATTTAAAGGCCAATTGCTGCCAATTAACTTTGATCAGTAAAAGTTCTATTTGAATCTTTCAGATTCTTCTCCTGTCTGAAATAACATACATTTATAAAATCTACCCAAACAACAACTTGATGACTAATGCCAGTTGGCAGGCCTACCACAAGCTTGCTTAGCAGCAGGATTTAAATAAACAACTGTCTCTATTAAGATGAGAGTGAAATGCAGTGATAGTCGTGTGTTCTCATAATGGAGATAAGGAGAAACAATATTCGTTATTTTTAAGACTGCTGCTCATTGAGATCATCATGTTTGACAGTGCCCATAACATAATTAATTAACCATCTTACAAAAGTTTCTCCCTCAAATTATAACGGGCAAATAAAATCATCAGCAGTTCGACACAAGAAATCCCACAAATCCAAGAGGGCTGACTGAAATGATACACAATTGGGCCAGCCAGAAAGACAAGCAGCTGACCCAATAGGATGAAAGTCTGACACGGACAACGTATGCCACCATCAAAGCTTTCTGGGATTTGGAAGGGAATCCATCTCAACAATAATTATGGAGCTGAGGAATCAGTAGCTTCTGATATCAACACAGTTTCATATTTAAGATTCTAGACATCAATTTTGAATCCTTACCAAGGGTACGTGGAATCTAACCTCGAAACCCAACAGGCAAAATAAAGAAGACCAAACATATTCCCATATGGTCAATAATTAATCTCATTATTCTAGGTATTGATTCACAAAATAATATCTCATTGATATTTCAAGACCACACAGCAATTTTCAGACATGCACCATGAAGTGTATATATAATCAGAACTTACTTCTAAGTCATTGAAGAACAGATGCGTGTCTGCCAAGTTGAAAATCATTTCTTCCATTCGCAGTCCAAGGGAAACTGATGTAGGTGGGTCCTAAAAGAAGAATTTTTCAGGTCAAGAACATATATCCTTCAGGTTCATGGACTACATTGTCACAATAAGAGGAAATCAATGCCAAGAAGGGCTGAGAGTAAGAGAGTCATGGGGAGGTTGGGGCTCCAGCTGATTTTGGTCTACGTGATCTAAGCTTCAGCGTGCAAACTTCAGTGACTTATTTAACAAGTGACCCAAATGTTGTTGGTACTTTGCATAATGAAGAAATAATTTGCTGCTTAAAATATTACAAAAATATAACACCTAGGGTTACTGAGGCATGTAAAGTAGAGGAAATTTAGTTTCACAGGTCTGTTTCAGGAGCAAGAAATTCAGTGACTGGAGAAGACATTGTTTACATTATGCCACAATCCATTGAGAGTGTCTAAAAGCATTGCCACAAATACCAGAAAAAGGATACGATATAGATTAATTTCAGACGGGTAATAAATACTATTTCTATTTCAGATGATAACTATCATTACTTCTTTATTTATTCAGACAGCCTGCCAATTTTGAGTATACTAGTAGGAAGTGGTGGCCACTCTGACCACCTGGCACCATGTCCAAGCCCAGGGAGCGGATCCTGATATTCATGTGACATTATCCCGTCATCAAACAGCCAGCCCCATACACAAAGGGGAATAGCAGCATTCTGAAATGTACATGGCTTCCATCCAAAACTTCAAGCCTTGGACACTAGTGATGAGCAGTCTGTCTCATCCAATCCATATCCTCATGACATTTACTGGCACTGAGATGAACTCAGGGGCTATGGAAATATTTGCAGTTCTTATGGTGTTACTGTATTGGTAATGTATCAAATCCAAGAAACAACATGGTTCGTGGTGAAGACCCTACATAATTAGCCAGGAAGGAAAAAATGTCCGCAAAGTACACAAAGATGTAATGTGAGTTTTTGAAGGTTTTACTGGCATCCTAAAAACAATATTGGCTTTTACAGGTATGACATGTTAAATATTGTCAAACAATGATTTCTGAATACTATTTTATTATTTCAGCAAACCTTTGGAATAAGTACCGAATCCACCTGTGTCATCGTTTAACTAGGGAAGTTGTACCTGGAGAACTTATGCCTTCACATGTCACTTACTTGTTGGTGTACACTCTTGTGTACACTGTCCTCCATAAACCTTGTGGGTTTTGTGTATTGGCTTCTGAGCACACTGTCTTCATTCCAAAGCTCAAGACTTGTCCGTGTCCTACCCCCTACTCCCCACGTATTTATCATCTATCAAGCCCTTGCGTACGGACCTCAAGTACCAACTCCTCATGGACTTTGGGAAAGAGCAGCACGTGCTGGAAGCGCTCTGGATCCAGGTGCCAGGTGTGACCTTTGCTCTCCCATTTTGGTGTCCTTACTTCCTTGATCCTCAATTTGCTCATCTAATAAGTCAGAGGGCTAACTGACAAGCACTTTGTTCTCATGCACAGTTAAAAAAAAAAAAATCCTTGTCTCTTAATTGGGCACAATCATACCTGTCCTGCACACCTTGGAGAGAGCAGGAGCCTGGGATGGAGGGATGGGGGCGGAGACCCGTTGGCTATCAGGGCCAATCAGCTGGCCGGGGAGGAGGAGTCAACACCGCCCCTGCACCGCCCATTCCTCTAGCACTGCCCAGCAAGCCAGTGCTCTACTTTTCAGGAGTCCCAGGGAAGGGACAGCTGAGGGATTGGGAAAACAGGGCAGGATGACATTGCTGTTCTCAATGCTTGTCTTGCCTGGCTGACATTGGGAAGGAGGCAGAAAACACAGTGTTGCCAAAAAGTCAGGGGTTAGATTGGCAAAGGGGCAAAACAAACACTCCAGGGTTTTAACAGGGCAGAGAGGAAAGAGAGAGACAAACTTGAGTGTTCAAGAGCCGGGGAGGGAAGGACAAATAAAAACACTTCCCTCACATTTCCCGTTTGATGAGTCATATTCCTTAGTATTCTTTAAATTATCCCTGTTTAATACCACCTAAAATCCATGCAATTTTGTAGGTTGTAGAAGAATTAAAAATAGTTCACAAGTAAAGAAAAACTTTCACCGAATCTTAGTTTTATAGGAAATGGCTCACTCACTCGGATTCCCAATCAGTAAAGTGTGCTGGAAAAAGCAATTGCTCAAATATACCCTAGAGCAGAACTAACCAGTAGAAGTTCAAACAGCTGTTTCTAAAACAAAACACCTGACTAAGGTGTTTACTCCCTCCAGCTCGGGCCAATAAAAATACACTGACTTGTCTCATAACCGTGTCAATGAATCTTTTTATGTGGCAAAAGGTGGAAGAGACTCACCACATTTAGGTAATTGCCAAATCTGGAATTTATGTGCCATGGTATTGTTACTTTTGAAAAAGTATGATTTCTCCTTGATAAGGTTGCTTGCTTATACCACCATCAAAAGAATTACTCCATTGTTTGTTAATATATAGCATACTTTAACTTTACTTCATAAATTACAGTGATGACTTGCTAGTTGGAATACTAATAAATTTTAAAGGCTTGTTCAGACTTGTGGTCAAATACAACACAGATGTTGGCCTTACTTACCTTTTAATGTTTTTCTCCTTTGTTACTAGCTGTCCTCCCTTAATGGTTTTTATACCTGCCATTCCACAGTATTGTTATGAGCCATTTACTACACTGAAAGAAGAGTTTGACAGTGAACTGGAATGAGAGATTTTTAGAATAGGAAGGGGTTCTAGTTGAGAACACCATTTCTCAAACATTTTAAAACCACAATCCATGGTCAAAAATACATTTTATATGATATGATGATCTAGTATTCTCTCTCTCCTTTCTTCCTCTCCCTCTGTCTCTCCCACAAGAAGAGCCGACATGTAAATTTGTCAAAATCAGACGTTACCCGGTGTGTGGAGTGCACTCTGATAACTTTCCATTTCATGGCCCACTAAGGTATCCAGATCCATAGTACACCCACTGGTGATTTCAGGGGCAGGGAAATGGAGTTGTAGCAGTGCTCTGATCTGCTTGTGGTACGGGGCTGGCTGGGTGGCAGGGTGCACGGCCACCTCACCCAAAGTGGTTTACCCAAGAGGAAACTAGCAGAAGAGCAAATAGATAGTCGTGTTCATAGGTCTGCTTACACTGGAGTTCTCATATTGAGGTGAAATTTATTTTATAAAAATCTTTTAATACTTTCAGATTTTTCAAATATATCTGATGCAAGTCAAATGTGACAAAAGCCAACACTGAACAGTTAATAAATTAGTCATAGCTTGATGGCTTATTTTGGCATATTTAAAGGAAGAAAAAAACCCCACATTTTTTAAACCAAAACTGAGACATTAAAATCACCACGTCTTTGGCTTAATCTTACTTTTCTTGTGCTTTGCAATAACAAATTCCAGAGCAGCAGTCATAAAATGGTTGCTTTTATAAAATCATTTTTTTTGTTATATCACTTTTGAAAAATTATTTAGAACTTTGCCTCCACTTCAAAGAAACATGTCATTTAAGTAAACCTTGTTGCCAAATGTTTCCATTTTTTTTTTTTTTCTCAGAACTTGACCCTCTGGGGCACTTGTCACTGTTGTTCAATATTTTCTTGACATTTCTCCTTCCTAGTGCCTATAACATCATCACTATTTTTTGAGGTATCTTTCTAGAATCTGAATACCCATCATCAATCCCTTAAATGATAGGGGCCCCAGGGACTGTTTTATCCATTCCTCACTGTTAGGGTCTGCCTTACAGATTCCAACACACTCATGGTTTCAACCATCACCACGCTCCCTTCTACTCAATCTTAGACCTCAACTATAGGCCCATATATCAATTACCAGTGGGTCATTTCTAGCTGGATGTCCCATACAGCATCTGAAACTCAGCGTGCTGCAAGTTGGATTCATCATGGTTTCTCTGGAAACCTACTGTTTTCCTTCTTTAGGAGAATGGCAATCTACCAGCCCCAAACATTGGCATGCTTTTAAAGAGCCTCTCTTTACCCCACACCGAATCAATCACGACATCTTGCCATGTGGATCTGGAATTCATGCCTTCCATATATTCACTACTCCCCAACACCCACCTTCCCCCTGCCCCAGCCATGTGCCTCCTCCTTTGTGGATATCTGCAATAGTCTCCTTTCCTGGGCTCTATGCTTAGGCTCTCACTATGACAATGTCACTCTCCCATCCCTTTTAGAAAACATCCAAACACTTCAACAAGTACTAAAGTACTAAACAAACACTTCAACAACAGACTAAATAAATGTCTGACCTTTACTTACCTCCCTAACATGTGACCAATTTATAGTTTTTTTAAACTATTTTTTTTTATCTTGAAATCTTTTTCTTTAAAATATGACTAGGCAGAGGCCTTATATGATGATGGATACTGATGAGTGGATAAATATATGGTGTGTTTACACACACACACAGTAGAATATTACTCAGCCATCAAAAAGAGTGAAATCTTGCTATTTGCAATGATGTGGATGGAATTAGAGTGTATTATGTAAGTGAAATAAGTCAGAGAAAGACAAATGCCATATGATTTCATTCATATGTGGAATTTAAGAAACGAAACACGAACATAGAGGAAGGGAAGGGAAAATAAAATAAAAGGAAAACAGAGAAGGAAGGAAACCTAAAAGACTCTTAACTGTATAAACAAACTGAGGGTTGCTGGAAGGCACGTGGGTGGGGAGCGGGGTAACTGGGTGATGGGGATTATGGAGGGCACTTGAAGTAATGAGCACTGGGTATTATTTGCAACTGACGAATCACTAAATTCTACCCTTAAAACTAGTAGTACACTATATTGTTAACTAAATTGAGTTGAAATTTTAAAAAATTTAAAAAAGAGGAGGAGCTCTGATGGACATTCCCATCAAGGCCCTTAAAAAAACTAGGGCAAACAATCAGTCTCCATTGTTTACCCACATTAGTATGATGAGGTCATCGCCCCTTCATCAGTTCAGAGTCTCATCCCTGGCTTTTCTCAGCCTGGCTCCACATAGCTGCGTGTGCTCTTGTCTAAGTAGGGCAAGGCCATATCGTTACATCCATGTCTCTATATCCTTGGGATCTAGCACACTATGCCTGGCACAGAGATTTCCCAAAGTTTGGGGGACTAATAAATGAATGAAAAGCAATAGAGTATTTCAAATAATTCCAATTAAAAAAAATTAAATTTGTTCTTTAGTTAATTGCTAGCATTCAATATTGGTGAAGGGAATTCCTAGATACCTAGCTTAGGAAAAGAAAAACAAAACTCAGACATTTGAGTCCTAAAATGATTCTACCTAAATAATATAGTATTAAACATATTAGGAATGCCTGATTAATTTGTAGTACCTGATGAAAGAGCAGCCCATTCTTAAAACGGCTGCTTATAAAGCCTTTCTTATCTACTTCATGTGGTAGATAAGATTAGCATCAGATCAGCATGCAATGATTTATTTTTTAAATTAAGATTGGTATGCATTATAACATTCTGCAAAATATATTCTTATGTGCTCTGCAATTCAGCTTCCTAGTAAAAATTGAATAGTACAGTGAAGAGGCTCAGAAAGAGAAAATACCATCAGATACTTTATCTTTTTTCTTGGTTTACCGAAAAACAGTATCAATTTACTCTAGCTCTTATGCCCAGGACATCCTATGAGCGGAGACCTTCTTCTCAAGCCGTTCTTCACCAAAGCAAAACAAACAGCATCCAACATCCCACATACACACAGAGAACTGAAATTTAACTCTGTTCCTAAATTATTTTGATAGGATATTAAGTTGCAAATGTCTGCTTACAGTCATGAAAATAAAGTGAAGGAAGTTGTTGCAATGTGAGGCTACCCCTGGCTATTGCATGCTAAGTCAAAGACAATTATGTCTACTGAACAGAAAGTAGCATTTAGCTGAAAAATTAAATAACAGTGAAATCTGCTGAGGACAAACCCAGGCCTAAAACAACTGTTCTGCTTTCATCTTTTATCAAGTGATCTTTAATTAACTCACTGCCTCAAGATCTTTTTCCCCTGTTTCTGGGACACAGAAAGCCCACAGAAACTCAAGTTGTTATCATCCCATGCTAAAATCACCAGAAGCATCCCTGGCTCACTGTCATTTTTTTCAGTTTCTTGACTATTTTTTCAGCTATTATACTAGATGTTCATGTCACAAAAATGCTCAAAAGAGAAAAAAAAGAAATTCTAGGCAAAATTAGTACACAGAGAGGCCGAAAGGCTGTTAAATTCAGCCTCTAGAGAGATTTGTGTCTGTTAGCCCTGAATTCACATGTTGGAAAATCTGTAATCTTTTTTGAATAAAGGAAAAAAGTGTCTGTAAATACACGTGGGTATTAGGACATCAGAAAACTAGGGTACGGCCTCTTGTCACCCTGTTTTCAAAGACGGGCTATGGCATTTGATAAATTATCAGGGTCATTAAATATGCAATCACTGCAATTCAGAAATTTGATGTTACTGAGATTCAGCCACCAGATGAAGACACTATTGCTCATGCAGGGCTGTTCCATTTGCTTCTACATGTCAGTCAAGGAGTTCTCTTAGGGTGACTAGTAAATGAAACTGCCTTGTCCACAGGCCTTACGATGTAGCCACTCAGCTCACCTCAGGACTAAATGAGGTCTAATACTAAGTCTAACACAAGGCATTCTCAGCGCAACTCTTTCACTACATGGCACAGAAATTAAGTGAGTTTCTTCTAAGATAATTGTGTTCATGACCTGTGGGCAAAAAACTCTTGCACGAAAGGGCAGAAGAGCAGCAGAAATGCACACTCTCATAATGGTCATACCACAAGCTTTGCAGTCACAGAGTTTAGACTGGGATTCTAAACTTTGCCATTGACTAGCTGTGTGGTGGTCAAGGTCAGTTACTTCACCTCTGCGCTTCAGGTCCTTCATCAATAAAATGGGAATAAAAACGGTGTATGTTAAAGGTTAAATTTGGTAATTTAAAATTCTGAACATAGTGCCTGGCAAGCAGGAAGCTGCTGTTGGTGCTACTACTACTGGTCTGGTAGTAGTGGTGTTATTTCTACCATTCCTATCACTACTACACCAATAGCTGTACGTCAATCCAGACATGGGACTCCACGTTCCACTACAAAAAGATGCATTAATATTCTAAATTCAAATTGGATGTGAAGTTCAGGCTATTTCACGATAAGGGTAACCCTAAATTCCCCTTGCCAATATTTTTGAGATGACCATGTTTTTAAGAGCATAGTCATCAGTGAAGCTGATTGGCATGGAAGCTAAACTTTTAACACTCAGTATTATGACTCCCAGGAGACCTGTCTTTTATTGTCACAAAAAATACCAACCACACTGTTTGGTACAAAGCTGGTTCTTATCACGAGGAGCGATGACCCAACACCAGGAAACCAGCAAAATGTTTCATACAATGAAGATTGAGAAGTTGAATAGGACGTAGTGTCATTTAGATAGGATCAAGGCATTATACCAATTAAGTTGAAACTTACAGATGCTCTTAAAAACAATAAAACAAAAAACATACACACATTACTTGCATAGCCAAGTAGTGTGTTCCTGAGTTACTCACAAATACCTCTTAGCCTATGCCATTGATCATTAAAAGGTCAGACTTCATGAATAGGCAGGTAAGCAATAGTCCAAATCCATTGTTTACAGCCAATTAGTGAATGACTTGGGAGAACACGTCTTGGCAAAATCTTGACCCTACCCAAGTTTAAAAACAAGTGGCTGTAGTAATATAAGACAATAATCAGTAATTACTGAGATGTGTTACAAATTTAGTACCTTCAATGTATATTGTCCCTGAAAATGTTCAGTGCTCACAAAATGATGGTGTATTCTAGCATTTCAGGAATAACATAATATCTTAGAGAGTTCTTGCTTGTGGTAGGGTTCAAGGATAAATTGTGGAAGCACTTTAAGAATATCAACATGACATATCATTAGCTACCATAGTAAGAAAGAAATGTAGGGTCTTCTAGTATCAGTTCTTCCACAAATGATTGAATCAATCATCTGACTACTGGGAAAATGTATTCCATTCCTCATCTCCATGATGTGGGCATTCTTTCCCTAATGTAAATAGTTAATTACTTCCAAGTCAAGATAACATTGTATACACATTATACATAAACCTCTGTTAAAATTATTCTTATACTGAGATTTGCAAGGAAACCACCTGCAGAGAAAATGCCTAAGGGTAAACTTAAGCCTCCAGGAGGATGGAAGGTTTTACATTTAAAATTAGCTGCCAAACATCAAGCACGTCTATAGATAGATCACATTCACTTACTGGCTTGAAACTATGTTTGATAAACTAAAATTCACCATGCTACTGAAAAGATAATAAAGAAATGTGGCACTTGCCAGATTATTCAACATGAGCCACTGAGATTATTTCTCTGTTCACTAGAAGTGACCAGGAAGCCTTAATCAAGCATCTTCAGTAATACTGGAGAGCTATTCAAGAAGAGATATTTGAGAATATCTCAAAAATTAAGTGGTTTAGATTCACCTCAAAACTTTGCCTCATCAAAAATAATTACGATCTAGGTATTTGCAACAAGAACTGTTAATCATTTTATTTCTGACAGTGGATCGGCATATACTTGCTGATTTAATGAACTTATGTTTTCACTACCCACTCCTACTCCCACAACTCTTGAGTTTCTTCCTTCCTAATCACCCATCTTTGAGCCAAGAAGAAAGGGTATACAGGATAAGTAAGAACATCCTATAATGGATTGCTAAAGGAGACATCTAACCAGAATTCTGAAGTTTTAAAAAAATGACAGCAACCAGACATTGTATACCTCTTACTAGAAGGATATACCTACCTATGAAGTCTTGACTTTCTTACCAAAAAAAAAATCAAACCTCAATCTCATTAAGTTTCTGGATATAGCTCCTAATTTGTAGGAAGTACAGGGGACAAGAAATATGTGACAAAGGGACACAATGGGAATGTAATGAAGAAAATCCAGACTCCTAGGAAGTGTACAGGACCAATGGTCTGGTTACTTCAACAAAAATACACAAGGAAGGGGAAAAAAAAAGATTAAGTGAGAGTCTACAGATTAAAAGACACTTGAGAGACTTATAGTAAACTGTCAAAAATTATAAAACCACTGGAGAAAAGACCTTACAAACTAGTAAGAGAAGATAGAAGAGAACTATGTCAGCACAGTAAAGACCATACATGAGAGCCCACAAGTAACAGCATAGTCAATGGTGAAAGCCTGAATGCTTTTCCTCTATGATCAGGAAAAAGACAAGAATGCCCCACTTTTACCACTTCGGCTTCATGTAGTACTAGAAATCCTAGCCAATGCAGTTAGGTAAAAAAGAAAAAGAAAAAGAAAAAACACATCCAAATAGGAGAGGAAGAAGTAAAATTAACTGTTTACGAAGGACACAATCTTATATGTAGAAAACTCTAAAGATTCCACACCCATATACAAAAACCTGTTAGAATAAATGAATTCAGTACGGTTTACAGGATATAAACTCAACACACAAAATCAGTTTCATTTTATACACTAGCAATGAACAATCCAGGAAAGTCATTAAGAAAATAATTCAATTTCCAATAGCATCAAAGGAAGAAAACTTAGAAATAAACATAACCAAGTAGGGGAAAAAAGACTGTACACTGAAAACTACCAAAATGTTGCTGAAATCAAAGAAGACACAAATAAATGGAAAGATATTCAATGAATATTCAATATTCAATTAATATAAAGATGTTAATAGTACCCAAAGTGGTTTATGCAACATCCGTCAAATTCTCAATGGTATTTTTTTGTAGAAATAGAAAAATCCATCATAAAATTCATATGGAATCTCAAGGGACTCTGAATAGCCAAAACAATCTCGAAAAAGAACAAAGTTGGGTCTTATACTTCCTGGCTTCAAAACTCATTACAAACCACAGTAATCAAAACAGTGTGGTACTGACATAAAGAAAGAGATACAGACCAATGGAATATAACAGGGTCCAGAAATAAACTCTTATTTATATGGTCAAATGATTTTCACCAGGGGTATCAAGACCATTCAATGAGAAAATGATAGTCTTTTCAACAAATGGTACTGGGAAAGCTGAATATCCAAAGGCAAAAAGAACAAAGTTGGATTCTTACCTTATGCCATATATAAAAATTAACTCAAAATGGATCAAAGACCTAAATTTAAGAGTGAAAATATAATACTTTTGCAGGAAAAGTTTCATGATACTGGATTTGACAGTAACTTCTTGGATATTACACCAAAAGCAGAAGCAATAACAGAAAAAAAAACCCAAGAAAAATTGGACTATATCTGAAAACTTCTCTGCATCAGAGAACCCAATTAGAGGAGTAAAAACGCAACCTATGGGATGGGAGAAAACATTTATAACTCACATATCTGAAAAGAGGTTAATATTCAGGATATATAAAGAACTCCTACAACTCAAGAACAATAAAACAATTTGATTAAAAAAAATGGGCAAAAGACCTAAATAGATATTCTTTCAAAGAAGACATATGAATAGTCAACAAGAAAATGAGAAGATGCTCAATATTACTAATCATTAGGGAAACATGAATCAAAATCACAATAAGATACCACTTCACACTTGGGTGCCTGGGTGGCTCAGTTGGTTGAGCAACTGCCTTCGGCTCAGGTCATGATCCTTGAGTTCCGGGATTGAGTCCCACATCAGGCTCCCAGCTCCACAAGGAGTCTGCTTCTTCCTCTACCCTTCTCTCCTCTCATGCTCTCTCTCACTTTCTCTGTCTCTCAAATAAATAAAATCTTTTAAAAAAAAAAGATACCACTTCACATTCATTAGGATGGCTACTATCAAAACAAGGGGGGGGAACAGAAAATAACAAGTGTTGATTAGCATATGGAGAAAATGGAATATATCTGCACATTGTTCATGAGAACATAAGATGGTACAGCTGCTATGTAAAATAGTATGGTAGTTTCTCAAAAAATGAAGCATAGAATTATTAGGTGATCCAGCAATTCTACTTCTGGGTCTATACCCAAAATAATTCAAAATGGGTCTCAAAGATATTTGCATTTTTAAAACTTTAATTGAAGTACAACTGACATATTACTTTCAGGTGTACAAAAAATAAAACAAAAAAAAAGAAAAAGGTATTTGTACACCCATACACACGGAAGCCTTATTCACTAGAGCTGAAATGTACAAGCAACTCAAGAAGTATCCAGTGGTGGATGGATAAGCAAAATGTGATATACCCACATAAGGGCATATTTTATTCAGCCTTAAAAAAGGAATTTTGACACCTGCACACAACATGAATGAACCTTGAAGACAGTATGTCAAGTGAATAAGCCACTCACAAAAAGATGAATACTGTATGGTTTTACCCATATGAATTAAAATAGAATAGTCAAAATCATAGAGACAGAAAGCAGAGCGGTGGTTGCCAGGTGTTTGGGGCAGGAGAGTAGGAGGAGTTGTTTATACACTTCCAGTTTTGCAAGGTGAAAACTGTTACAGAGACTGCTTGCACAACAATGTGAATATATTTACTACCACTGAACTATACACTTAAAAATGATGAAGGGGCGGCGCCTGGGTGGTTCAGTCGGTTAAGCATCTGACTCTTGGTTTTGGCTCAGCTCATGATCTCAGGGTTGTGAGACTGAGCCCCGAGTTGAGCTCTGTGCTCAACGGGGGGGTCTGCTTGAGATTCTTTCCCTCTCCTTCTCCCTCTACCTCTTCCTCGCTCTCTGTCTCTCATGAAAATAAATAAATAAATCTTAAAACAATGTGTTAAAAATGACTAAGGAGGTGGAGTTTACATGGTATGGACTTTATCACAATTTAACATAAAAATTAATAAGAATTCGAGAAATGTAACTGCTGATTATTCATTTCATAACAAAGAAATTATTATGAATTGGGTAGATAACTAAGGTACCGGGTACGATCTACTATGTCTATTCTAAAAAATTCTTTTAATGGCGTCTTACATACATACTGAAATATATACAAATTAAATAATATATTTGGGATCTGCTTTCAAAAATAATCATAGGACAGAGCAGGCCAGGGGAGGAATGTAGTGAGTTGCACATACAATAAGATTAACTAGGACTTGACAATTGTTAATTTAGAGAGGTTACAATGAGTTTCATTATACTATCCCATCTACTTTTGTATATGTTTAGAAGTCAGTATAATAAATATTTTTTTCAACATAGAAAAAATACCCACCAAGATAAGATTGGTTATCTTCTGGTGACGAAACTATGCCTATTTATTTTGAAAACTTAAAGCACATTCAAATCGTATTTTAAAATGTCAAAAAAATTTTTTTAAAGTCAAAATTACAAAAGCCTGGAAGAGTTCCTCAGCCTACCACCGTTTATTGAAAAGAAGGTGTTAGGCCTTGCTTGGTAATCCTTACCCAGGCTTAAGTGAGCTTTAGAATATACACAAGAATCTATGTCAGACGCTGCTTTGCCTCTATTAACTCTACTAATTTTTATCACATGGGATGTTCGTTTCCAGAAAACCCGGGGAACTTCTACATTTATAATTGAAGCCACAGGACCTCCGTCTCATGCACTGAGGAATGACAGTATCATATTGCAGTGCTGATCGGCTGCAAAGGAGAATTCCCAGTGTAATTTAAGAATAGTGGTAACCCTAGAAGCATCTCATTTAGGGCCTCTGGCATTTATGTTTTGGTTGTATGGCTCCCGTGGATCCTGATTTTTTTTTTTTCCTCATCCACAATACTAGTGTTATCATCTGACATCCTATTATTGGCTATTTCTTACTAGTTAAGTGATTATTGCTACCGGAGGAGAATGCTTGTCATGAATAACACAAGGAGACTTTTTTCTTTTGTAATATTGTTATTCCTTTGGAGATCTTGTGGTTTCACTCTTTGTGGGTTTCTAGTGGCATTCCTTCAGAACAGTTGTGCCCCAGTGAAAGACTACTGTTGAAGAGTTACTCCTTCTCTCCCAGCAGCCTCTTTTATTAATTTATAAGTTCTGTGAAGGCAGGAATTGTGGCTAGCACTATTATACTCTACAAATATATACTAAATTATGAATATATGCTATATATATATATCTGTTCAATATATATACTATATATACACATTATACAATATATATACAATATATTATATACACAAATATATACTATAAATATATTTGCTGAATAAATTATGAAAGACTGACTTGTTAGTGTTCTGAAGGACTTGTTAGTGTCAGGCCAGGATACAAATAGTGTCTTAGGCAGGAGAAGGGTGGGGAGTTAGGTGTGTGTCCTGGGTACTCTAGCCTGTGTAACATAGGAGGTTTTGTGAGTGCAACTTGAGAAGGCTTCCATTTGCTAGTACAATTTTCCGAATTATTTCATGGATGTTTTCAGTGATCATTACCCACAGCTAAACTACTGCCAGAAGGATAAGGTACTAAGTGCCTTCTATTATGACAAATTCTTCTGACAGAGTCTTAAATTTGGGGTAGTCCTAGCATGGAGACCACACGATATTAGCAAGGCGCACCTTAGCCAATAGGGACATCATGGTGAACTCCTCTAGGCCCCTGCTGGTGGGCAATTTCTTACATGACTTTTGCTTTATTCCAGTGACCAGGTTGAAGCTCATGATCCTCAGATTATTTTGTTGCCCGTATATGTTGAGAAATATTATAGTTGCAAGTGCATTGCTAATTCCATTATTTGTACATATTTGGGGTTTTTTGGTTTTTTGTTTTTGTTTTTTTTTTTAAGATTTATTTGAGAGACAGTGCATGTGTGCATGCACTGGGGGAGGAGCAGAGGGAGAGGGAGAGAGAGAATCTCAAGCAGAATCCCTGCTGAGCACGGCGCCTGATGTGAGGTTTAATCTCAGGACCCCGAGATCATGACCTGAGCCAAAACCAAGACTCGGGACGCTCAACTGACTGAACCACTCCGGTGCCTCTGTACATAATACTTGATCTTAACTATCTTTGAATATTTGAAGGGTCATAGGCACTCATCCTCAATTCTCACTTCCTAGCTTCAAATGGCAATTTAATCTATTTTTAATGTCAAACGTGAATCACCCCGCAACCGCCCTCCCCACACACAGAACTGAGTCTGATTTAAAATGATTTTCTTAACCCATTTTCATTTACTGTCTCAAAAATTCTACTTCTCTGTGTGTCTCAGAGTGTCCATGGTCCTTTAAGCCTCAAAACAGAAAGTTTAAAGAAAATCTTTTTATCACTGCTTGGGTTTCTAGAATAGGATCGAGAATGTTCTTCCGAGTGTAAAAATAAAACATTTTCTTCTTTCTCTAGAAATCTTAAAGCGAGCCATTCATCCAACCATAAAAATATCTTCCTTTTATGTAACTGTATTAAAATATACCACCCTCGATTTTTAGTTTTGGTTTAAAAATGTCACAAGTGCAAATATTACATCAGATCGTGTACAGTCCAAAGAGAATAACCATGTCATTTTAGTTTTACTATAAGAACAATAAAATATGGTACCAAATATTAATAAGGATGCAAGTTTTCTTTATTGCTTAGATATACAAGTAAAGCATTAAGAGAAAAAATTGTTCTTATTTAAAAAAAATTTTTTTTAAAGTATGCTCTACACCCAATGTGGGGCTTGAACTCATGACTCTGAGATCAAGAGTCACGTGCTCTACTGACTGAGCCAGCCAAGCACCCAAAACTGTTCCTATTTTAAATGTAACTCTCGTTCTACTGACATGCCCTGGGACGTTTGCCTTTTTATTCCTTTTCTTTTACTATCTTATTTTTCTAAACTGAAAAGCAGAAAAAATAATGGTAAAATAAACCACGCAAGCACGAAAGGCAATATATGTGTGTCCGATTTAAATTCTTTAAAGTTGAGACCGTTAAGAAATATTTTAATACCTAAGTCATTGTCCCAATTACGTTTTGCTTTTTTAAATATTTTATTTATGTATTTATTTGAGGGGGGGAGCAGTAGAGGAGGGAGAGAATTTCCAGCTGACACCACACTGAGCTCTAAGCCCAACACCGGGCTCGATGTCAGGACCCTGAGGTCACAAACCGAGCCAAAACCAAGAGCCTGACGTTTAACCAACTGAGCCACCCAGGCACCCCTTCTGTTCCAATTTTAGATAGCCACAGCATTCTGAATTAGTAATTGGGTTCTATAAAGCACCTATGGAGTTGGGATTTATTTTTCTGAAAGTAAAAAAATATATATATTTATTTTGTTTGTATACATACATATACATACAAATATAGTTTTGCGTTCAGAAAAATATTCATATAATATATATTTATGTGATATATAATTATATATATAAATACACATGATTTATATGTATACACATATATATAAAACTTTTAAATTTTTATCTGTTCTGTTTTCAATTTATAAGCACATTTTAAATAGATGCTAAATGTCTTTTGTGTCTCTCTTTTTTGAATGTGTGCCCCATTACATCTATGAGATCAAATCTACACAAACTCCTAGCAATTGCTATTCCGCTTTGGATCAAAAAATAGATCATGTTTTTAAAAAAGCTGTTTAAGGAATTAATCTTGGGCTAGAAAGACTTACTAGGAGACGGTTCAACTATTTCAGGAGTCCAACGAGGTCTTCAGGATATGGGACTTAGATTTCGAATTTGTAGAACGAAGGATACGTTTCCTAAATTGTATCGGCACTGATGCTATGTGGGCAGCTAAGCCTCCGCTGGCGAGCAATCCCTCCGTTGTAGTGACCCAGTGAGGTGTGATGCTAACAATGTGGACAGGTTTAGGAGGATTTGTTGGTCAGTGTGAAAATCTTATAAAGTATGCCCAAGTTGACAGCACATCTCTGGACGGCATCACCCAAATGAACATAAATATACCTGTCTGGGACCCCTTCAACAAGTCCTTCTTTAGAATGCTAACCTTGCAGCCACAAACAAGGCCTGGAGGTCATTTAAAATGAATTCTCATTCGGATCTTTTGTTTTGGGGGAAAAGAAGCTGAAAAACAGGAATGGGCACTCTGAGAGTACAGGAGGGACCTATTTTCCCAGCCCCATGCTGCCTGCTCACAAGGGAAGGATTAAAGAGAAGATTAGGAAAATTAACTTCCTTCTCTGAGAGGAGAAAAAAATAATTATGCAAAAGTGTTATTTCTTCTAAAAAACATCACTGAACAGTGTTATGGAAGTGATCTATACGACCTGTGAGACCCAAAGTCTCCACTGTTTTCTTTCCACCTGTCTAAAGTCAGCAATACCATCAATGGAATATTAACTTCTTGCGATTTTAGAAGCTCCTATCACTGAATAGCTGGCATAAGATACCACGTTTTAGGAGCTGGGGGTAGTTCTGATGCCAATTAAGGAATAATCTGGATTATCATGAGAGAGTGTATTCACGTGAAAAATAAACCAAACTTGAACTACTGACTGAATGATTAAAAAGAACAAAACCAAACCAAACCCAAACTTGTGGTGGGGCTAATCAGGTCATTTCTACTGATTAGATATGTGACACCCAACTGCTTTAATTTTCTCCTTAAGAGACTCTCTTTCAACATCGTGAAAATAATACCCACGTGGAAAGCAGGAAAAAGAGCTTCACCATTCCAAAGATTAATTTTGATTGTGGAAAAAGCCCAATGAATCCCAAACACGGGACAACTGCCAAGACATGGTACAAAGCGGGAGGAAGAAGAATAAACCCAGAGCAGACCTAGCCAAATTGGCCTCCACACACAGGGACCTACGCAGAGCCCATGAAAGCCTAAACAGCTAATCCAATCAAAAGACCTATCTAGATTTCATCTGTAACCACTCTCCTCTCTCTCTCTTTCCTTGTGTTACAGCCATTTTCTTACGCCTTTATTATTTCCTACCAGGAGAACCGTGATGATCTATTGTGCTATCAGGCTAGTCTTCCAAATTGTATCGTTCCATCAGGTCCCTCCACTGTTTTAATATTGTTAGTGGCATCCCTACCCCTACAGCCCAAAATCTTGGCACTCAGTGCTCCCTGCAGTCTTCCTTGGAGGGCCATGGACTCATCACAAGATTAGATTATGTTCCTAGTGTTGTCAGTTAATAGATATGCTTCCTGGAGCCGATCATTTAGTTTTTCCGAGATCTGGTTTCCCCATCGGAAAAAAAGGAGAAACCAGTTGGATAATAAATGTGAGATAGGCGTGTAAACTCTACAAGCTCAACAAAGGTATGGTATTTTTATTACCATTTCAATAAATTGTGTGCTGCTCCTCTTCTGCTGGTCTGGTCCTCTAGATATACCTTGTAGATCTCCAGCCATTTGGCCTATTGTTGCCCTAAATGGTTATGCTCTGCTTCTACCTCTCCCTCTCTGCTACCTGCAACAACAAAATACTGCCTCTCCAATCGTCCACTCCCTTCTCAGAATCCCCAAGGAAGCAAGAGCTCTTATTGATGGCATGCCTCTAAGTATTTTTCTAGTTGGTTTACACTGTTTTCCCAGTAGTGCTGTGATTGCTTTCATTTTATCGATGGGAAGATTAAGACAGAGCAAGTGAGACTCGGAGATATAAGGAGCCTTTCCTGAGGCCCCAGAAGGAGGGAGGTCCAAAGCTCGTGGTGGCAGGCCAGTGTTGTGCATGGAAAGCTGTGATTTGTGCTCATTCGCTGCATTCCCTTTCACAGGTCTGTAGGAAAATCAGGCCACATTCAATAAGGTAGCAGGAATATACATTTCAGGGCCCACCAGTTAGGAGGAAGGGGCTGGCAGGGAAAGGGAGAGGATAACCATCAAGATAAGAACAAAGAAATGAATGGAGGAGGATCTGTCAGCTAGACAGCCCTCTGACAGCCAAAAACACTGTCTTTTTGAAACAAAAAACGAAAAACTTTTCGTTTGTTTGGAGGGTTTGGATTCTGTGTCATTCCATGGTATCTAAAAGTTCTGCTTGGAACTATGAATTATTTCAACATTTTGGTCTAACCCGGCACTGATATCCAAAGAAGTAACAAAATCAGGAAAGTGTGCTCCGGGATTGAACTGGCCACTCATTAGTCTGCGACACTCCCATCACATCGCCTTCGGACATGGCTCTGCTGTGGTAGAAAGTGTGCTTTGGGTTTCACTCGTTTATCAAATAGCCCTTCACTGAGAACCATGGTTGCTATAGCCACCTGTCCACCCAAGCTCACTCTCTGTTTCCCGGGCACACAGCTGGGCCACTGCTGCTTTCCCAGCCTCCTTTGCCCTGGGCCATGGAAGCAGAGGTGTGTGCCCCTTCTAAGCCTGGTCGGTGTAGCTTCCCAATCATGCTCCCCCTGCTTTCTCACCCTGTGGGTTAGAGAGATGATGACAGTGGTCACAGAAGCCCAAGAAGCTAAATGATGAGATGGCACAACCATGATCTGTGTGACCAAACCTTGCCTAAACCACGCGACCTAGAAGATCCGCTCGATACCACTAACTAAAAAAGAGATAAATTTCTACTGTCATGACATTGGGCCTATTTGTTGCAGCCGCTGCACCTAGCCTAAACTGGGGACCGAGATACAGACACACGATACCTGCACTGAGTTTACAAATCTAGTTGGCCACAGTGTGCGTGTCACTAAATTATCCTGATGTCCTCAGGGCAGGAGCAAAATGAAGCACCAGCAAGTTCAGATCATGATCTAAAGTAGAGGCAGGCACACTTTTTCTCTAAAGGGATACACGAGAAAGATTTGAGGCTTTGCAGTCCATAGAAAGTCTCTGACACATATTCTCCTCCTTCTTCCTCTCCTTTTTCATAACCCTTTAAAAATTTAAATAACATTCTTATCTTGAAAGCCCAACAAAAACAAGCCACAAACCAGATTTGGCCTATGGAATACAGTCTGTCAGTTCCGGACCTAGACCCTTAGTCTTGATTTTTAAAATCCAACACGAGAAAAATATTTCATGATGTATGAGAATTATGTGAAATTCAAATTTAGGAACTATAAGTAACGTTTTACAGGAATACGGATACGTTTATTCATTTGCCTATTGTCTGGCTGTTTTGCACTCCTAGGGCAGAGGTGAGCAGTAATGAAGGCATATGGCTCATAAAACCTTCATTTTTGGTAAAGGGTCAGCTAATAAATATTTCCCAGCCTCTGGTCCAGAGCTTCCTAAAGAGGGATTATTCTGTTTAAGTAACCAGATCCTCTACAATCCAAGGAGGACATTGCATGTCTGCTACTTTGGTGCCATGCCAAGAATTCGGCATCTAGACCAGCCACCACAGAAGATCATCCCTCAAAAGATTCTGTTGGAGTTTAGTATTTCGCTCTGAAACAGGGTAAGAACAGCAACCTTTACTGGTTAACAGAAGTGTTCGAATGAAATTGGCTCTCTCAACTGCTATCAATTTCTTCTCTGTCCAATCTCCTAAATGATTACAGTCTATACTCACTAGGGAGGCTTGGTTGATTTAAATTCACACTGGTGACTAGCATCCTTCTAGAAGGCTGGTGCATTACAAAACAAATGTTTAGAGAGCCGATACATGATCAGTGACACATGCTGTTTTCATCATTGAGTTATTGTTATTAACAAGACATAGTGCTGGGCCCTTTTAATTCAGGACACAACGTAGATCTTTCTTCTTTTGGCATTACCAAGATATATTTGACACAACTGAATCCTTAAAATAATTCTTAAAACAAGTCACCAATTTTATAAATGAAGAAACTGGAGCTCAGTGTGAATAAACAATTTACCCAAGGTCAAAGAACTAAAAAGTCCGAGCTTGGATTTGAGTCCAGATCTATATGAAGTCAAATCTGATGCCTCTCATCTCACCATCTCCTATTGGTACTTAATAAATTTAAAGACACTACCACATATTACTCCCTGGCCACTAGGCCCCAGATTCAAGGTTGTGTTTTGTTGGTTGTTTTTTTGGTAGTCAAGGTTCAATTACACTAAAACAAAATTAGTATTTATTTAAAAAAATTTTAAAAAAATTAGTATTTATTTTGTTAGACATGTGATCTCTAACCCCTTGAGTTTCCTGATCTGTAAAAGGGGCTTGGTAATAGCAGTTTCAGAGCACTAATGTTGAATCAAATGAGTATTGGGCACACAGGAAATTCTTAATAAGTAGGGCCTACAGTTAAAAATGCTAAGCTTTATGAAGTTTCAAGTGTTCGTGTTTAAGTTTTTGTGTAAAATGAGGAGTGAGGCTCAAAATCTTTAGGATCATTTCTAGCCCAAATCCATGAGACACAGGTGTTAAGCAACAATAAAAATAAGGTATTGAAACAATGAAGCCATTGGCTATAGGTATCTTGGGGAGTCTTCCCACAAGAGGGGAACCATGCTTGGGACATCAGCACAATACGTACTCGGAAAAAAGTTTGGGGTATGGGTTTTGATATTAACAACAGGATCATATTGTCTAATTTAACGAGGGCATTCGATCGAAAAAGGGCATTCTTCAAAAAAAGATCAAGATTGGTTTTCTTCAGCAAACTGGGGGATAGGAATTAGTTTGAAAGCAACTTTTAAAAATGCATTGAGCAAAAAAAAAAAAAAGCTAAGATAGACATTATTAACAACAATTTAATTTATGGTAACACGCCCATGGACTTCATTTTCCTGCTAATATGTTCTTTCTTTTCTCTTCCCTAGCTAGGCCTGTCATGTACCTAGCACCCTTTTTGTTCCCATCACCTTTGTTATAAAACACTTCCTTATAATGCCCAACATGCCTGCTTCCCACAGCTAGGATTACATGGAAGGTGGGACATTCTCAAACTTTTTTGTACATATTGCTGTAACATGCCCTAATTTTGCATTATATCAACCAGATCCTGTATCCCCTTACTGAATGGCCTACTCATTGAGTTGCCTAAGCTACTGTGACTAAGCTACTTCTCAAGTATCTGGTTCCCATAGAGACAGAACAGCTATCACATTGTCAGGCATTCATTTCTTTATATGCCTGTAGAGTAAGGCCCAACCACATGCTCCCTTAACAATGCTCAGGGACACCACAAAAACTATGCTCCAAGAAAAAAGGCCTGCCCTTCAACCGCTTTAAGACTTCTCTCCTTCATGAAAGGAATGAAAGGGAGGTAAGGTGTTCGGATCAGCTTGGCTATTATTATTGTTTGGAAGAATCCTTGTTGAACCACACATTTTTACAAGGCATGATTATCAGATTTGAGAGCAAATTCTTCCTGACTCTAAAGTACTCTAATAAAGAGAACATTAAGGAAGCTTCCTTGCATGCTTCAGGCTACAATTCAACCATCCTCAGCAATGTGTCTCCAGAAGGGATGCCTCATGGCATTGAGACAACGGGTGTTCAGTGCAAAGGAGGTGTTCACAAACATTTAGTATGAAATCAGGTTAAGAGTGTCTGAGGACCTTCTGATTCTGAGCTGTGCACTGTTGATGCTAAACCTGTCATCTGAAGACCTGTCCATTCCAATGTGTCCCAGGCTCGCCTTCATCTGCCTTCTTGCCTGGTCCAAGTGGATGTCTTTCTCATCTCAACAAATACATGGCTAACCTCCCAGCTGCTTAGGACAAAAACCTGGGAATGGTTTTTTCACTCCCCTCTATTACTACCCACTAGTCCAAGTTAAATCCTTTACAAATCCTATTTTTCTACTTCTGATAGAATCCAGCAGCCAGTGAGTTCTCTCCATCTCTACTGCTAGTACATTGGGTCACACCTAATAAATACCTCCTTTCTGTTCTCCAACCCTCTTTCCCCACCATTGTTCTCCACACACAGCCAAAATAATCTGAACATCTAAATCAGATCTTGTCATGTCCTCCCTTGAAGTCCTCCAGTGAATTCCTATGACATGTGCAATGAGATCGACCCTCTTGACATGGCTTGTACTTGCCCTCATCCCAGCGTACATTCTGACTCTGCATCTTCATCACTGAGCTCAGCCACACTTGCCTCTGTGTCCCTCAAATATCAAACCATTTCCTGCTTCTATGCGCACTGCTTCCTCTGCTTAGAACTCTCCTTCCCCTGGTGGTCGCACTATCAACCAGCCTCTTTTACTCTGACATCTGGTTCAAAGTCATACTCAGGAAGACCTTCGCCAATCACGCCTTCCGAGGTTACTTTCTCCCCAACCCCTGTCAACTTATAAATGAATGGTTAACTTACATTTAAATATTTCAGATCACCCATACTAAAGAATATATACATTTGGCTTTAGAAATTATAGGAGATAAAACTTTTTATCATATGCTCTAGTGTTAGAAAACTAAACTAACAAAATACTATTTGATGAAACCTCAAACTACTGATGGTTGACACTTTTAAAAATAAAATTTGTGGTACTAGGGCTCCACTGATCAGGAGCTGGGGAGGCCCTAACTCTTGAACCTGTCAGGACCACCAGAAGTGAATGGGGGAGCAAGGGGCCCAAGACAGGCACTAATTTATACTGGTCTGAAAGAGCTTTCCCAAGTATTTAAAATAAAAGTTTTCTAACACTGAAAAAAAAAATTTGTGGCAGTTGTAATGCTTTGTTTAGATATTGTTGAGGGTCTGAATGAAAAACCCTAAGCTGCCAGTGGTTTCTAGGTTAGGTGTGAATTCTATGTGCAAACCAGTGGTTTATGGCCAGGGATTGACATGAGGTCATTAGGTCATGGGATGCTCACCACCTCACCCAAAGTTAGGCCCCTGATCAAGACAACTCTCTTGGTGTCAATAAAGAGAGTAAGCTCTAAGTAAGCTTTGAGTAAGCTTTCAAAGACTCAACACTTTCTGGATGGTTTTCAAATGCCAGTGCTCTAAGTGCATGCTCTTTTCAATGCTTTCTTCCTTAGGAGTTAGTTGTAGGGACATTAAAATGGTTCTGTTAAGAAGATCTTCAGGATTCTTCCTACTAATTATACATTGATATTTCAGCTATTGATCCTTACTTTGTTAAGCAGTGGTCTTGTGGAAATACTAGTAATAGCATTCATAGAAATACTAGAAATTATATTCATAGAAGGAGGAATACAAAACATGCCACAGCTAATATTTATTGAATCCTTATTATGTGTTAGCCACAGAGTAGAGACTATCTTTGAATGATTCTATGGCTTTATTTTTTTTCTTATTAATAATCATACTGTACTTTTGTTCATTGTCTCCTCATAGAAAATCTAACAATAAGATGGGACATTCTGTGTTATACAGGTATCTTATTTCTGAATAGAAATCCAAAGGGCAGAATATTCCAGAATATTTTTGCTCTTACAAATATGCATTTTTTCCCAGCCGTTTTTGGGAGGGTTAGCTGTAAATTCAGGGTTGTGAGAAGGAAAGCTGCATGGTGAAGCTCAACTGATAATTCCTCAACTTTTATTGCCAAACTATACCGACATGGCAGGCACTCAACATATAGTTATTGAAAGAATGGGCTCCTGGATAAAATCTGTAATGAGAGCATACATTTTGTGGGTATCAATTTTAACATTTAGTTGTGATAAACACCTGGAGTAACCAAGATGCAGAATTCAGTTCCTAAGGCTCTGAACCAATAGCTTCAATGATGTAAGACTTGTAATAGGATTTCTTTAAAGATTAAAAAAAATGAGAAATACCATATTCACAGGTTAACTTCAGAAATTACCTATTGCCATTTTAAGTAACACAGTTTTTATGGGAAGGGTTTATGAAACTACCAAGGTATAGATCAAAAACAATTTCCGGGTTTTTGAGAAGCCCAAAATTGGAACATTGAGGCTGAACTTCTACTCATAGAAGGTAGACTCTAATATTCTTTCTTTCTCTTTCTCTTTCTTTTCTTTCTCTCTCTCTCTCTCTCTCTCTCTCTCTCTCTCTCTCTGCCTGCCTGCCTATCTATCTATCTATCTAACCGAGAAAGAGAGAGCACAAGCCTGGGGAGAGAAAGAGAAAGAAGCAGGTTTCCCGCTGAGCAGGGAGCCCAATGAGGGGCTCGATCCCAGGACCTTGAGATCATGACTTGAGCCAAAGGCAGACGCCTAACGACTGAGCCACCCAGGCGCCCCTCTAATATTCTTTTTTATCTACCATACCAAGGTAAGTATTGTAACAACTCAAATGTGGATGCATTTGTCCAATTGCCATTCCGAGGCCCAATTTTACATACCATTCACATAATTTAGCCTCATGGCAAACGGATTTATAAAGACGGATATATAATGGGTGTTTTGAAAGTAAAATACTAACACTCCTAATCATTGAAGACAAGAACATGTAAAATACTTGCTCCACTGAATATGTTGTGAATAAAAAAAGTGAAAGAACGGTGTAAATAAAAAATATCAAATATCGTTCTATGTCTCTATAGATTTTAATATTTCATCCTAGAACAGTATCTAAACACTTTTATTCATTAGGGTCTGAAATCAGAATGAATTTAATTGCATAAAGTTTATCTCATTTTTAAGGACCTAAAAAAACTCCTTTTGTTTATTTATATGTGTTTTGCCTTACATATATATGTGACTATATCAATAAATTAAGTTGTTCTCCCTTTCATACTTTAGATTTATTATTTAAAATTAAACCACATTTCCATCTGGACAAAAAATTCAGTTCTACGCATATTTACTCTAAAGAAATTAAAAACTGATGTCTCTTGGTACTCACCCTCCCATATCTGTTGGCATAGGACCCAGTAAGCAAGGAATGGAAAACGATGATTGTCTCGTCCAAATCCCAGATGAACACCCTCTGCAAAGGAAGAACTGAATCAATATGCTTTTCTCTTGGTTGAGAAACCTGTTATTCAGTTAGCTTCAACATAAATAAGCACTCTTAAAATAGAAGACAAAAGAAAAATCTGAATTTACTATGTTTTTAAAATACATATGTTCCAAAGAGCATCCCCTAGATTTCCTCCAGAGTATAACATCAGGTGAGGTATAAGAGGATAATTATATTAGTGACATCAATACAAAAATGGGCAAGAAACAATAATATATGTCCTTTCTACTTCTGAAGTGGATTCTTAGTTAAAAATGAACAATGAGCTAAAACTAGTCTGTTTATAACTTCTTGAGACAGAGAGGGGCCAATCAATTAAAACTCATTTCACTGTTCTTACCTCTTCTCTCTGCTTGTTAAGAAGTATTAAAATAGTGAGTCTTATGTTTTATTTTTATCAAGCCAAGTATTAAAAAACTGTACATAAAACCTAAAACTTCACATCAACAATTCACCTTATGTTACCTTTGGACTATTATCATATGGATGGGTTCTATATGACTTCTGCCTGGTTTTCTTCAGATTGCAGATAGTTAACAACTTAAGCAGACACATCACATATACTCTTGACACACTCAGGGTATTTGGAATCAGATTTAAAGGAATTCACTTCAAAAACATCTTTGAGGGGCGCGTGGGTTGCTCAGTTGGTTGAGCAGCTGCCTTCGGCTCAGGTCATGATCCTTGAGTTCTGGGATCGAGTCCCACATCGGGCTCCCAGCTCCATGGGGAGTCTGCTTCTTCCTCTAACCTTCTCTCCTCTCATGCTCTCTCTCACTTTCTCTGTCTCTCAAATAAATAAATAAAATCTTTAAAAAAAAACCAAAACAAAACATCTTTGAGATACCACAGAGGCCTCCCAAGCTTACTTGTCTTCTCCTTTCCACTCATACCAATATATATTCATACCCATAGGTTCTGCTGGGAAATTTCCATCCTTTCAGCCAAAATAATCATGTTTTCCACCATCAGATTTCACTGGGCAAAACCCAGAAACTTAATTGCGGTGGATTCAAGGCTATGAAATCTACTCTTCAAGGTTTTATTTAATCCCTCCTGCTTTTGAACTCCACAAAAACAGGTCTCATAAGATGACTACTATTTCAGTTTAGAACATCCCAGGTTTTCCTTTCTTGATATATATGAGCATGTCTTTAATTTTCAAAGTGGACTTTTATAAGCCTTTTTAGCATGACGCTCACTTAAAATGGCAATGATATAGAGCAGTATAAAAGAATTTTGTTCAGGCAAAATGATATAATTTACTACATTAGAGAGAAATAACCAGATGCTTTACATGTAGTTAAAATGGTAGGGAAAACAGACATAATTATTTTTAACTATTAATAACAGGAAAGAGAAAGAAAATGCTTTATTTACGATATAGAGAAGAAAGTAATAACCAGAAAAGCATTTGGACATCTTGATGACAGCCATTTACATTACAAGTGTCTAGAACCACCCTTTAACTACCAAGATACCTTGTTATTTACCAGGGCACTGGCAATGACATACCTCAAGATCAGAATCTGGGGGAGGTGAAGGATTATTGTTTCTTCGGCCACGTCCACGTGACTTCCCATCTGACCCTCGGCGTAATCGATCAGAATCTGAGTCTTTAATGGGTGTTGATGGGCTGTGGATTGTACTGTACTCTGTAGAAATACAGGAAGTTTTTCATCTTTTTGTTCTATTACCATGGGGTCAAGATCAACCTTGTTTTAATTCATGGGGAGGTTTGATGAGTAAAACACATTTCATTCTGTTCGCTTTCATTACTGTTTACTTCCATTGATAGATAATTTATGAGATACTGGATTCCAAGAATCCATTCTTTTGAAATAAAGTGTGGTGAGAAATGAAAAAATTTAATCGATAGTGGAAGATTGCAGGTGGTAGGAAGCTGCCTAGTTTTTCTTTGTGGTTCTCCATGATTAGACAAAGCTCCTCCATCCCCAATTTCATGTATGTATCTTTCTTTTGTTCCACAAACAGGGCCTAGCCATACTGAGAGAAGTTCATACATGTTCCTCACCAGCCACTCTCTGACTTATGAAAAGGCTTCGGGTTCACAGAAAGAAAAGAAAAATCAACTCTGGGGCAGGAAAAAACTGAATCACAAAGCAGATGTTTCTTTGAAAATTTCAAAATTTCCTTTTCTCCCTCATTTTATGTAAGAACAGGGAGTGGCAAGATAAGAACAGACATATGGGTAATACCCATAATCTGCACAGCATTCATCACTGATTCTTACTGTATCTTGGTCTCTGAACCAAAAATCCCCAAAAGACAGCACATTAAAAATGCTCACATGGGTAACTCAGAGAAATCACAGAAATAATTATATAGAAACTATAAAATAAAGAACCACCTCCAACCAGCTAGAGGAATGGCTGACTAGCGACTGCGGAGTTGGCAGGGCGGGGGGTTGAGGGGAACACTCTTACCCTGCTTCCAAAATGAACAAAAACCCCTTATAGTTTCTTCTTTTCTCCAGTTCATGCATCAGACAATTTCTACCTCCCCAAACGCTTTGCCAGATTTCTCTACTAGGTACGGTTTGGAATCTCTCAAGGTGGTATAAGGAATGATAATCCTCATTGAGATGTTGTTGATATTACGTTTCACCAAACAGAAAAGTACTGTGAACAGATGAGTATCTGGTAGCCTTTGTTAATATACTATCATCCTCAACTGTACCCAGAAGGCCAGCCATGTGTCAAACCATGTGGTCTCAGTATTACCTCCAAGTTAAAGGCTTAAGCCTTATGAGTTTGGGTGGATAGGAATGGACTTCGACAGAGTAAATTCCACTTCTAAACCACATGGAACAGCCCTATATCTTCTGTTTAATTTTAAAATCCAAACAGATTCCTATCACTTTTAGATGAGACTTTTGCATGTCCTCTACCATAGAAAACAAGAGAGCAAACTTCCTCATATACACCAGTCATTGGGTTCTTGCACCCAGAAACCACCATGGTAACTTACAAGCCTGTTAGTTAATTATGGCCAGAAAGTCCGAAACAACTCCTCACTATGTCAGCATATTTAGCTCCATGGGATGCATTTTTGAGCTAACCCATCTTGTAAGTTATCAGAATACAGTGCTGGCTGGTCAAAGTTTAACATTCTCCAAATCCATATTAGATCCTTTTCTTGCAGAAGCAGAGGACTGTGGCATCTTCTCCTCAAAATGTTCCAAACCAAGCATCTGGTTTCCATGTTTTATAGAGAATTAGGAACTCCAAAGGAATATCTATTTTTAAGGAGCTCAGTGAATTCAAAGTTGTGTTTTGAAGAAAAAGTCTTGACCTCCTTTTTCTTTAAAAATTCTGCAACTACATCTCTGCAAATCTGGATAGCCACCATTTGAGACAGAACACATGCCAATTTCTTTACAATGTCAAAACAACATTTATTTTGCAACTGGTATAACTGACATCTAAATTTGACTCGTACTTCAAGTATTTGACTGCAAAGTCCATCTTGAATTGTGAGTTCTCCCTCTTTTGAGCTTCATATTTGACAAGAAACTAAAAGATGTGAAGCAATGTATCATATCACATCATGTCTTTTGCTTTGACTTCCAGCTAGTTTAGGGCAAATTTTGTCCTCCAAGTGGTTTGTCTTACGGAGGTTTTCTTACCCTAGATTTCCTCCTATGGATTACCCATTCCTTTGGTTTTTGGTGTATATTTCTTTATCCTGATGTTAAAACCCAATTAAATCTTTAAAAAATGTATTCCATCTCTCTTTTTTTTGAAATAAAAATGAAAATTGAATTGATAACTCACTCTGTAAACCTGTCCCCAAAGAAACTACGTTCAATGAGCAAAGTGTACAGGTAGATTTCTTAATTATCTTATCTAAAGTTTTTCCAGGTAGAAAAAAAGCCCTAAAATATGGACAATCTGATACCTCTAAATATTAAAACACACACACACACCCCTTACAGGCCTCAACTTATTAGAAGGAAGATAAAAAGTAAATGATGCAAGCTAGATTTAAAAAAATCTCTTCCTCTTTGTTCTATAATGTGGGATTAAACACTTCTACTCTCCTAACCAGTTTTCCTGACTCTATTCTCCCTTCTATTAGTGTAAAACAACTCAATAATTTAATCTTCTAATCCACTGACCTCTCATGTTTCATTAAAATCCTTTCCAAATTATTCAACTTTACCCCCACTGAGATAATGAGTGTAAAAATACTCAGAAGACCATTTATTTCGTTTAACAAACAATGACTGCATGCCCATACTAATTCAGGCACTGTACCAAGAGCTTGAAGTACAATGATGTACCATACAGATACGGTCTTTTTGGAGGTTAAAATTCAGAGGAAGGCACTGATTTATGAACAAAAAAAAGAGATTAGAAAACAATATAGAAAGGGCAATGGCATGAGAAAGGTAGAGTGCTTGAAGAGCACAGAGCAAGTCCACATAACTTAAATTTACAGAATTCTAGAAGCTTCTTGAAGATGAAAAACAACATTATCAGTAAAAATGGAATATAGAGAGGAGCAAGATGGCAGAGAAGTAGGAGGTTGAGATAGAGATGGATCCCAGAAGTTCATCTAAGATAGTTATTAAATCATTCTAAAAGCCAGCATACTCAACAGGAGAGAGAAGAGAGGAAGAAGAGCAATTCTAGGAGGAGAAAATTGACCACTTTCCGAAAGGTAGGACGTTTGGAAAAGTGATTCCAAAGCAACGGGAAGAGAG
>CM052798.1:113971881-114021576 GCA_028533885.1 Nasua narica
GTAACGACATGGATGGAACTAGAGGGTATTATGCTAAGTGAAATAAGTCAGTCAGAGAAAGACAATTATCACATGATCTCGCTCTGATATGAAGAATTTGAGAGGCAGGGCGGGGGGTTATGGGGGGGTGGGGAAGAGAAATGAAACAAGATGAGATGGGGAAGGAGACAAGCCATAAGAGATTCCTAAGCTCACGAAACAAACTAAGGGTTGCTGGGAGTTTGGGGGGTAGGGATATGGACATTGGGGAGGGTATGTGCTATGGCAAATGCTGTGAAATGCGTAAGCCTGATGATTCACAGGCATGTACCCTGGGGTAAATAATACATTATATGTTAATAAAAAATTTAAAAAAAAAAGAAATGCTATTTTGTAAAAACCTAAAAAAAAAAATGGAATATAAATTATTCTCCAGGCAGGCATATAAGCATGTGATGGTTGAGAAAGTGGGGGTGGGGGGAGAGGAAGGGAGCGGGGAGAGAGAGAGAGGAGGGAGAAAGGATTGAAAGAGAGAGAATGTCAAAGAATTGAAAAAAAAAGTTAATCTGACCTGACTCTACAGAGGAAGAGTACAGAGATGCAGCTGGAATGGTAGACAAAAAATTCAAAAATGGAGGGATGAAATAAAATTACAACTTAGACAGATGATTCTAGTTCCATCTCTGTGCAGGTGTTGCAGGCAAGTCACGACTGAGAAGCAGAGACCAACCAGGAGGATAAATTCAGTGAGGGCGGTTGATGGCTCATGCAGGTAATGGAGATAGGGAGAGTTACAGATACGAAGTGTCACTGGGAGGGAAAGGAGGAGGAAGCAGGAAGTCAAGGTTGATGTTTATGTTAGTGGTTTAACAACAGGGAAGATGAAGGTATAAGGCACAAGGCATGGGATTTAGGAAGAAGGAATTACGAGGAAGCGTGTAGATGAGAATTCACATTCAATGTTGGACATGTTGAACTTGAAGAGTCTGATGTATTCAAGATGTCCAGTAGGCTACAAGACTGCCCTGAAGCTCAGGAAAGAAATGTGGGCTGGGTTTAGGTTTGGAAATTGATGCCATAGGTAGTATAATTAGAGAAATGGGTATAATTAAAGACAGGGAGGGTGTGTAAAAGGGACAGGCAAAGAAAAATGGGTGAGGCATGAGGAGGAAAACCAAGGTTAGTGTGTTGTAGAGGAAAGAGTAGGGCCTGAAGGAGAAAGTGATCAATATTTTCTGATCATCCAAGAGATAAGGTAACATGAAAACTGAATCCAAGAGTACTTGGAGACTTAGAGTCAATGAGGTCTTTGGCACACACAACGAAAGCACAGATTTGAGAGAAGTATTCAGGCAGTGGACTAGTGAGATAAAAACGAAACATCAGAAGGTAGAAGAGTAAACAGGGGTCGTTACTTAAGACCCTACAATGGCCAAATTCAAAAATTATATTTTAGTTCTTAATCTTATTTCACTTCACTATGACTGTGCTGACCACTGGCTCTTTTAAACTGTGTCCCCTTAGGGTAACTGACTTCCTTTTTTTTTTTTTTTAAAGACTTTATTTATTTATTTGACAGAGAGAGAGAGAGATCACAAGCAGGCAGAGAGAGAGGGGGAAGCAGGCTCTCCGGTGGGCAGAGAGCCCGATGTGGGGCTCGATCCCAGGACCCTGAGACCACGACCTGAGCCGAGCACAGAGGCTTTAACCCACTGGGCCACCCAGGCATCCCGTCACTGACTTCCTTTTGCTTCTCATCCTCCTACTTACACTATTACCTCTGTCTCTTTAGAGACCTCTTCTTCTACCCAAAGCTTAAATGCTAGTGTTTTTGTATTAGTGATACTCAAATTTACCTGGAACAAAATAAGAAGCTTGTTATCAAGATGTTAATTAATGTGATGCTTCCTTTATCAAAAGTCTTGCTAGGATGCCTGGGTGGCTCAGTAGGTTGGGGCCTCTGCCTTCGGCTCGGGTCATGGTCTCAGGGTCCTGGGATCGAACCCTGCAGCGGGCTCTCTGCTCAGCGGGGAGCCTGCTTCCCCCCTTCTCTCTCTCTCTCTGCCTGCCTCTCTGCCTACTTGTGATCTCTCTCTCTCTCTGTCAAATCAGTCAATCAATCAATATTTTAAAAAAATCTTTAAAAAAGTCTTGCTAAGATTAAATAGAGAAATTAAAGTACACAGTGTGCTTAGTGATGCAGTTGATATTCTGAAGCAAATCCTCACGTTACATGGACTATTGCTAAACAAAGTGGATTGGTGGCCAGTTGGTGGAGTATATTTTGAGCAGCAGTATAGGAGAATTTTCTCTATGGCTCTCTTACCTCACTACAAGCTCTCAGCAGTTTGTAGTATTTGTTAAGAGGCATTTCAATGATAACTTCCAGGCTGATGATTCTAAAGTCTCCTGATCTGCTGACCTGAATACCCCACTGTTTGCTAAACCTCTCTACCTGAATGTTCCATGGGCACCACAACTAAAATTGTCCCCAGATGGATCAGCCTCCTTCTCTCTTCATGAGTCTGCTTAATGGTACCAACATCTACCCAGCTTTTCAAGCCAGAAATTACTTCTTAGCTCCATCATCTAGATTAAGTTTTGTGGACTTTACCTTTTGAATACTTTTTATTCCAAGTTCATGCTCTCATCATCCCTGCCTTAATTCTTGCAACAGGCTGCTTTCAAGCTTACGACCCATGACCTTTCCATTACCGTCTATACCAGCATGACAGAAAACGTTAAATCTCTTCAATGTTCCAAACTCCTAGTGTAGAACAGGAAGGACAGTCTAGATTTTAGGACACTGAGTTGTAGACTCAACTGCTATGTTTCAAATCACAATCCCACTGCGTATGAGAAGTATGACTTTGGGCAAGGTATTTACCTCTTCTGGGAGTCAGTTTCATCATCTGTAAAGTCGGAATAAATGAGAAAATAAAACCAATATACGTGTAAAAGTAGAAAGAACTGGTACATGGCACCAGCACTCTACTACATTAGCTGCCTTGAAACAAAGAGAAGTCCCACCAAGTCTAACTTCTCTCTCCCCTTCATACTCCACACTTCAGACAGTCACACCTAATTATCTGAGTTCTCTGAACACGTCAGGTGTTTCATGTCATTGAACATGTTGTCCCGCTTTTTTAGAATCCTTTTTCTTCATTTTTACTGCCCCTCCCTTGATCTGCCTGTGAAATTCCTATGAACCCCTAAAATTCACGTATCTTCTTCGTGAATTTTCTATCTAAATCTGAGTCCCTGTTTCGAAATTATGTTTACCTCTATTGTAGGGTTATACAACTTTTGCAATCATGTATGTTCACGGCGGATAACAACTTGAGTTATTTTGAGCAAATGTTCATTGTTCCTGCTCCTAGAGGACAGAAGCTGGTGGTGTTCATTTCATTTTCTGAGAGCACAGTAAGAATCCAAAACGCCAAGTACACATTAAAAAAAAAAAATGATGATTGAAAGAATGAGTGTTTCTCAAGTTTGGCTATTGCTCTCTTAAGTCTATGAAGATTACCTAATTATTCCTACAGGCTAGTCAAAATATTTAAAAATGAGAAATTTATTTTTAAAGGTTATTTAAACATTAATGTTTACATATTCAATCATAAAATATTAGAATCTACATAAGATCATTAACATTCTACATTTGTAAGTATTACTGAAGACTTCCATAAATCCTTCAATACTGAAAAGAAAAACAGAACTGGAACCCAGAAGATTCCATTTGGTTCCTCTTGGCACCTCTAGTCTCTCTCAGCTCAGTTCATAACGCCTACTTGAGTCTTAGAGATGTTTCCTCCATGTATTTTAGCCTCCTGGTCTGTCAAATTGAGGACAGACCCTAGATGATTTAGCTTTAAAGTTTTATTATCCGTGATGTACAATATTTACCACATTTTTCTAGCTGTTAACTTTTTAGACTTTCCCTCTTACATAGTCACCTTCAGACTAATCTATACAAAATACTGTGGGAACTCCACCCCTCAGAATCCATCAGGGTTTACTGCTTACTGTACCCAGTCCAAATTCCTTATCTGGTTTTATTTCTCATGCCCTTCCTGGACATGTTAGTTACTTTCTTATACACATTGCCAACTAGTTTTTAAAAGGATTGTATCAATTTAAATTGTGTCAGTTTTACCAGAGCATTACACACAATGGTTATTATTGTTTTAAAGAAGTCCTTGCTATTTTTTTGGTGTAGAATAGTAGTGATTTTAATTAGGACATATTGGAGATACTTACAGATATGGTCTTGAAAATTATATTTCTCTTTATGAACTATTCAAACCCTTGGCAATTTTTTTACATTCCTTTACTGATAAATATAAAAATGTTAACCTCCTTTTCATATTTGCAGATACTTTTCCATTCCTGATAGTTTCTCAAATCCTCAAATGATGCTGGTATTTCCCTAAATTACGTTTTCCTTCACAGAAGTTTTTTATTTTTATGCAGTCCTGCACTACATAAAGCACAGCCTGTTGGCCTGGTTGACTCCTTAAAGATTTAGGGATAAGTGTTCACATTTATTCTAGGTGGACCAGAGAACTTTCGATCTAACATTACACTCCTGGGACTATATATGCCAGTGGTAGTTGTGAAGGAAGTAGAATACAGGGTTCCTGCAAGCTCACTTCTCTGTGCTTTGGGAGGTTGGAGGCTCTCCTTGCTCATTTCTAAGTTTAACTGAGGTGAAAGATTGCTCCCCTGAAACAGAATCAAGTAACCAGACTCCATGTAGACAGGAAGCACTTGCCACATATATAATGATAATTGGGTTGAGACCAGGCAAGCTACTATCTCTGACTAGACCCTGAATCTACGCTAAGACAATACCAATTACAAAAGGAAGTGCAGAGCTTTGTGGGATAACCTTATAATGATTACCTGAATTTAAAGAACCTGAGACATGGCAATCAAGAGTTGTATTCCATTTGCTGCTATTGGGGACTCAGACAAAAAGAACGGGGTGTCTTACTTTCCTAAAGGCAGATACTGTCATGTTTGAGACTCAACATTGAAAGTCTCTGGACAGTTACACAGGTTGAGTGCAAAGATATCAGCAAGTGACAGGGCGGGACCCCCAAACTTTGAGACTCTCAAAATCAACATATGTAAACACAAAATCCTCTCAAAAAGAATGAACCAAGCCCAAATCAGGAAGATGGAGAGAAAGAATGCAGAGAGATTAAGTCTGATTCTACGAGGAAAGGTTATTCTGATTACCCTGGCATTTCCCATAGGGAGGTAGAAGCATCAAGCTTGTTGCCATTGGCCCAAAGAATCCTAAACCACCACTGGGTTTATTTCTGTTCATAATTTTTAAAATTGGTTTTCCTAAAAGGGAAAAAACCTACTCTGTAAAGCTAAGTTTGATTACTTTAAGGTAAATATGGGATTGCATCTTACTCCAAGGATGGGTTCTATAATCAATGCGCAAAGTAAGAAAACCACATATACTCAAAATTACCCAGAAATCCTCTCTCAAATGGCTACCCTGCGAGGTGAAAGGGCAGTGAAACCCACTGGTGGGATTGCAAGGTGCAGATCACATAGGTACTCAGAGAGGCAGGAGCCAACTTGCCCACTTTTTTTTTTTTTTTCTGTCTCTATACTCTATTGTAAAGGTCAGCAATTTTTTTTTTTGTCAGATAGTAAATACCTTAGGCTTTGTGTGACTTAACTCTGCCATTATAGTGCAAAAGTAACCACAGACAAAATGTTAATAAAGGAGCAGGGTGGTGTTGTCTCCAAAGGCAAGGGAAACAAAGGCAAAAATGAGCTATTGGGACTTATCAAGATAAAAGGATTTTGCACAGCAAAGCAAACAGTCAACTAAACCAAAGCACAAACTACAGAATGGGAGAAGATATTTGCAAATGTTTTATCAGATAAAGGGTTAGTTAGTACCCAAAATCTATTAAGAACTTATCAAACTCAACATCCAAAAAACAAATAATCCAGTCAAGAAATGGTCAGAGGACAAGAATAGACATTTCTCCAAATGTGTAAGCCTGATGATTCATAGACCTGTACCCTGGGGTAAATAATACATTATATGTTAATAATAAAAAAAAAATATACAGGAACCCACCCGAAGGAGAAACCAATGGCCAAATTTGGAACAATTTGAGCAATAAAATAAATAATGATATATATATAAAAAAAAGAATAGACATTTCTCCAAAGAAGACAGATGAATGGCCAACAGACACATGAAAAATTGCCCAAGAGCACTTGGCATCACGGAAATACAGAACAAAACCACAAGATACCACTCCTAGCACCGGTTAGCATGGCTAAAATTAGCAAGTCAGGAAATCACAGATGTTGGCGAGGATGCAAAGAAGGGGAACCTTACACACTGATGGTGGGAAGGCATGCTGGTGCAGCCACTCTGGGAAACAGTATGGATGTTCCTCAAAAGGTTGAAAACAGAGCTGCCCTATGACTCAGCAAATGCACTACTAGGTATTTACTCCAAAGATATGAATGTAGTGATCCAAGGGGGCATCTGCACCCAATGTTTATAGCAGCAATGTCCACAATAGCCAAACTACAGAAAGAGCCCAGACATCCACTAACAGATGAATGAATAAAGATGTGGTATACACACACACACACACACACACACACACACAGGAATATTACTTAGCTATCAAAAATACTTGCCATTTGCAACAACGTGGATGGAACTGGAGTGTGTTATGCTAAGTGAAATAAGTCGATCAGAGAAAGACAATTATATGATTTCACTCATGTGGAATTTAAGAAACAAATCAGAAGAGAACAAAGAAAGGAAGGGAGGGAAAAATAAAATAAGATGAAAACAGAGAGGGAGACAAACCATTAAGAGACTCTTAATCATAGGGAAACAAACTGAGGGTTGCTGGAGGAGATCTGGGTGGGGGGATGGGGTAACTGGGTGATAGGCATTAAGAAGAGCACATGATATAATGAGCACTGTTTTATGCAAATGATGAATCACTGAACTCTACCTCTGAAACTAATAATACTTTTATTTTAATTAATTGAATATAAATTGAATTTTAAAAACAAACAAGTATGGTGGTGTTTCAACAAAACTTTACAAAATAGATTTGGCTTGTGGGAGTATTTAATTGTATTCATTACGGAAATAGTGAGTTAATATGAGATTCGAATAAGTGACTCCATTATGACTATGACATTTAAGTGACGGTCACCTAACTTCTCTGGGTGATATTACTTCTTCAACATTGCTGCAAACCTTAAATGTTAACATCATGATACAGATAATAAGTGAAACATGCTGCAGAACTAATTGGAGAACAAGGTCCAAAACAAGGTGCTTATTTTTTTGGAATTGATAAGAAAAGGAATTTAATATGTACATTTTTAAAGGCCCTATTCCAGATGGTAAAGGAGCCCAGCGACCATGAAATCAAAATATATCTACCTTGAATATGCAAACAAGGTTCTGTTTTTCTCATGAACACAGTAACTTGGCATGCAAAATAGATCGCAGAGTCTCCCTGGTTTGGTAGGAACACCAGACACATATATCTTGGGAGTGATTGTGTGTTCTCATCTCTAGCGGAATGGCTCTTGGCAGGCACCAAGCCTAAAGAAACTGCTGTAGGTTGGGCACTGCTCCAGGTGTGTGGCCTTGGGGATACTTTCTTACAGGGCTCTTTGTAGTCAACTGAATCCGGAGGACACAATCACAAATTACACAAGCACGCAAACACACCAGGGACACTGGGTGACGAGCTAAGCCGTCTTTCTAAGAAAAATTCAAATGTCCCACCATTGTCGAGCCATGCTGTTCACCACACAAAAAAATTAGGAAATTTAAGTGAAAGATCCAATGGAAAAGGTGCAGGTAGGCCTTTCACACTGAGCACTTAGATGTCCTGGACTAACAGGGACCTCTAATAACTGAATCTGACGAACATTCCTTCACAGGCTCGCCTCCAGCCCTCTGACGACATCTTGTAAAATGGATTCTCTTCTCCAGGAAGGCTGCTTGGAACCGAAGTCTCTACTCGGACCTCCTCAGAGTTGAAAAGTGAAATTCCTATTACTCTCAAGCCTCTAGAGAAATTCCAGTGGTGGCCTAAACTTCCTGCTTGAGTTCCCGTGTCAGAAGGCAATACCACAGACAACGAATGTGTGTGCGTGCACGCATTTGCTCAGCTACTTGCTTTTATTTCCCAATAAAAGGGTGACAAAGTTGGAAACATTTGAAAAGGTCTTTATAGACGGCTTTAAAAAAAAAAGCCTTTGAAATAAATCATTCTTGTTTGCAAGGCTAGGCGCCATGCTTGGCTCTCTCACTTAAACACGGAAGGTTTAAATGACATTTGTGATGAGTCACAAATTTAGGTCCTGAGTTATCCTATGAACAACAGACTTATTCACCGGACAACTTACTTGCCATCTTCCCCTGGATTTCTAACGGGCACCACAAACTTAACACGTGCTCAACAGAAATCCTGATTCCTCCAACAATGCCTTCCTTCCTGCCGTTTCTACCATATTAGTAAGTGGCGAATGTACTTTTTTAGCTCTTTGGGTCCAAAACTGTGGTGTCATCCATGATTCCTCTCCTGTTACTCTTCATTTAATCCATCAACAAACCCTGATAGCTCTACTTCCCAATCTCTCTAAAATCCAACCACATTCACCACCTCCCACCCTCCCACCCCAGCACCTGGGTCTGCCCAAGCCCCCTCTTCCTGGACCATTGGCACCATCTCCTGCATGACCACTGTGCCCATCTTCCCTCGCTTATTCTCAGTCCAACAACCAGATTCTTTTTTAAATATAATGACATCATGTCACTTCTATGCTTAAACACTTCTCACCTCATTCAAAACAAACAAAAAATCCGAAGTCCTCCCCATGCCCACATGCCTGCTATGATCGGGCTTCTTACCTCCCTACCTCAGCGCGCTCCCGTGACACTGGCCTTCCAGTTGCTGCTCCATCCACCAAACAGAGTCCCACCTCCAGGCCTGGGGAACTGCTGCTTCCTCTCCCAGAACACTCTCTGCGCTGCCCCCCCACCCCCCACCGACTCAGAGGTGGCGCTCTCCACTCAGTAATTTCGGGTCTCAGCTAAAATGTCACCCTGCCAGACCATGCTTCTGAAAGAGTTTATCTGCCCTAACTATCTATTTTACAAACCGTTTCATCCTTCCAGGCACTTCTGACGACCAGAGGCATTTTACACTGACTTGTAGTCTGTGTGCTGCCAAGTGCCCTGTGTCTAGAACAGTGCCTGGAATATACCAGAGGCTCTGCAAACATCCATTGTTGATGAGCTAACCGCCCAGCCTGTGGGACATCCCTGGTTCACAAGTTGCACGTGATCATCGATAATCCTTCATGCAAAATCTTGTTTCACCATTCTTGTAAAGAATGTGTCATAGTTAAGTACTTATCATTGTGCCTTCATGCTCATTCCAGGAGGAGCTGACAGGAGGGGAATGTGGGCCCATTGGTTCCTGACGCCATCTTTTGGGTTCAGCTTATTTCATGCAGTGCAGAACTAAGAGTAGACTTAATCCTTCAGAGGAAGAGGCCACATTAGGATTGATAAGTAGAGGGGTGGATTGAACAGGGCTTCCTCTAGGCTCTGAGATTATTTCTCTCTGGATTCACACACCTGACTGAATCAGTCTTGACTCTTCTCAGAGAGCATGTCACTTCCCCAAGCCAGAACCCTTGTTTTGCAGCCATGAGGACAAAGGCAGATGACAGAGTCACTCATGGGCTCCTGCCTGGGGAGGTCTGGGGTCAGAGGGGGAGCTGCCTGGAACTGAGGCTTAGATGCATGGATTATAGAACCCGTACAGACTCCAAAAATGTGACCTCTTCCCTTTCAGTGTTCGAAAATAACCCACCTGTGGAGAGGATGGAGCTTGCAAACTTTGGTCCATTTCCACATCCTCCTTAACTTACTGAACATGGAAAATTAAGTAGTTCACATTTCACTGTGGTAGACAGCATAACCTACAAATTCAGACAGTAGGAACTGAACAGGCTTGGTAACTTGTCGTTGATAGAATTTATATAATCATCCAACACGTTAGTGTTGTGGTGGGAAGTGAACCGTTCAAAGTCGTCTCTCTAGGCTCAGTTATCTTACTCATAATGATGTTCACACAGGGGCGCCTGGGTGGCTCAGTGGGTTAAGCCTCTGTCTTTGGCTCAGGTAATGATCTCGGGATCCTGTGATCGAGCCCCTGCATCAGGCTTTCTGCTCACTAGGGAGCCTGCTTCCCCCTCTCTTTCTGCCTGCCTCGCTGCCTACTTGTGATCTCTCTGTCAAATGAATAAATAAAATCTTAAAAAAAAAAAAAATCACAAAGTGATTTGTTAGCTCAAAAAGGATTTCATTCTTCAGTGAGATTTATATATTGTGCATTTGTTCTGACAGAAATGATACCACTGATGAGCCCATTTAAAAGGATCTATTTCTCTAGCCTTGAATAAATATCCCATCTCTATCCTCTGTACCTCATCCATTTACATCATTCAGTGCTGAGGATAAATTTCACCCTTTTGTTAGTTTTTTCTCCAAATACTTTATATAAGAAACCTCTGTTCTTATATTCTTCTAGAGCACTTTGCTGCTTCTTCTAGCATGGCATTTTTAAAATATAACGTTTATTAGTTTTGGCTATTTACATAAATGCTCCTGGAGGATAGGGAATAACCCTCTTGCTCTCTGTATCCCTATAGAACCTAAGACAACTTTATAATTAAGAGCTGCTCAATGAATAGCTAATGGACTGCTAAAGAACATCTTTAAACCCTTATTCATATTTGAAAGGAGAAGAATCTGTGCTTTCTGCCTTTCCTTCAATTAGGGTACAGGGTAATGAAATTTAATAGCAAGATTAAGGAATAAGTCTCAAGAGAAATGTGCTTCCTCGATAACCTTTATCAATATTAAGAGTGAGTACAGGGAGGTAGTTAGATGAACAAATGTACTGAAACAGACACTTTAGGGAAAACATTAAATGGGAAACTGGAAAGCAAAGAGACTCCGCAGAAAGAACATTCTTAGAATACTTAAAGGGGGAACATTTAAAATGTCATCAGGGATGGAAAAGAAAATAAACTGCACACGTTGAAAATAATGTCAGTGGTAGAGAAAATGAATTCTTACGTTTGGGAGCCATTTTGCAATTGGCAACGTGTTTTATATAAATTAGCTGGATTGAAACAAATAACAAGCCTATTAGACACGGCAGTTTGGGGCTTTGAGCAAAGAGAAGAAAAGATGGGCAGGTGTGCACTCTTGTGAGCTGTAATTATGAGAATCCTGAAGAGGGTTTTTGTGCACATATTAACCAAAATGGTGACATTTACAAACACGAGGGTAATGGAAAATTTAGTAAGTGCTTCCTGAATATGAAGTGGATGGGGTAAATCTATTTTCTCACTCCTATTCTTGTTGAATAAGACATTTTAGTTCTTAATTGTATTTTCTGGATAATTTATATCTTACCAGTCTCTGGAATGCGTTTAAGATAATGCATCAAATACGTACACAATAACTATATAGTAATTAAAAAAAAATGAACGACTACATTAGAAAAAGAAAACACTGAAGTGGGAAAGGTAAAATAAAACCAGGAGAGAGAGTGGTCAGAACAGGTCTGTTTGCCCTAAGGTCCGCAGTCAATGGCGCACAGAATTCTATAACTCAGGGGTGCATATAATGAGGCCATCGATTTTTCTACAGAAACATAGGTGTTTCTAGCACAGAAATGGGACAGAAATGCCTCACAAGACTGCTCACTGAGAGGATGTTGGGTGATGCCAGGAACATACCCTTATGGTAAAGAAAACAACAGGTTTCATAGGATTCTTACTTCTCGGGTGGACCACAGCAGACTTCATGGGGCTAACTCAGTACTTAGATTGCAGAGCACTGGGGTGGGGGCACCTTGTTTATTTTAAGGGTAAAACTGAAAACATCTAGAAGAATGAGGCATTATGTGCCCTTCTGGTAGCTGACAGAAGCCGAGTGTCTCCTTGAGTGTTAAGAAGCAATGAGATAAAATGTTCTATTCCTAAGTTACCTGAAGTGGAGCTATTCTTGGTTGCTCAGTTGAATGGAGATGGATTATGTTTTACTAAGTTACCTGTGTTGAGAATAGAAAGGATATTCTCTTGTAAAAATAAAGGGACCTAACCAGGGAAGATTCCCATGTGGAAGGCCACAGCCAAAGGGGAAGGCTCATCATAGTCCTCAAAAAGATGCTTGGGATTCTTATAGACCTACCAAGTAAGAGGCTATCAAGTCTGCAAAATTATATGCCATAGAGCGTGACCATGATAATGTTACACTGGGAGATGTTTTAAATAAGAGTTGTCGCTGTCTTGGCCAAACAAACAAAAAAGCAAACCTCAGAAATCTCAGCAAGGTCTTAAATAAATTACATTACATTATAATATATTCTCAGTAAATATTACCTTCTCAGTAAATATTACCTTATCAAAGAGGAGAACACTTAAAGGAATCTTAACAACTTTAAGTTAACAGCTGTAGAACTCACCCAAAGAAACTTGGGTAAAATAAACTGAACACAAGCAGACTTGTTGAACACAAGTAGACTTGTTGAACACAAGTAGACTTGTTGACTAGTGTTATAGGGTTAACCAGAAGTCAGAGATTAATAAATAGCATTTGAACTAATTTTAGAGACTGTTTTGACTTCTCTGTGTTCTATAACCATTACTTCCCTTTCACACCATCACTGATTGCTGTCTCCCCAGTAGATTAATTCCTCAGTCAAGGTCTAGTAACTAAATTAAGAGAGATTTATCACCCCTGGAGTACCCATTGTCTCCAGTACTCTGTGGACAACCTCACAGAAACTTCTATCATACACCCTCACACATTTCAAACCTCTGGTTTAAACCTCTCCCAATCACACTACGTGAAGGAAACCAGTCAACCACACTTGGGGGGCTTTAGTGTCAGAAACTACTACGATGTACAATGCACCACATTTCTACCCTTCAAGTGGGAAGAAAAGACACTGGCTTCCCATTGCCAGGGATCTTGCCCTTCTTGTCCCCTCTGTATCCCCTGGGCCAGGCACAGGGCCTGGCACACCTTCACTGGTATAGATATCTGCTAAATACATACATGGAACAAATAACACTTGAGGGCTCGGTGGGCATCCATCACTTTGCTGGCCAATTACATAATATCATCCTCAAATTCATCCCACACACATGAGCAGTATTATCCTCATTTAATGGAAAATTGATATTCTGAAGTGCTAAGTGGCCTGCCCAAAGTAAATAAGAGAACCAGGATTCAAATCCAGGTTAGCCCAACCCTAAATCCTTAGCCACCACTCCTTTCTCTTAATTATATTGTGAGGCAGTGCGGTGCCCAAGCTCACAGGTAACCCCTGTGGGGGTGGGCGGTGGGTGGAGAGGGTTCCCAGCCAAGTATGGTTGGGAAGCATGTATATTACATTCAGTTCTCAGTGGATATTACAGTGTCAAAGGATTTAGAAAGACCTCAAGTACAGGAATACCCTGCTAACTTTAAACCTAACAATCTATCTACCTAACTGATCCTCTTTTGGAACTCATTAAAGGCTCTCTGTCCCCATCCTTCACAGACAGTATTGCTACCCAAAGCAATGGGGGGAAAGGCCACACCACATCATGCCGCCTTCCAAGGCTGCCACTCCAGTGTGCCATTAAGGGATGCTGGCAACGATGGGTGGTGCTGCTTTGGAAAGATGTCATATTTCCGATTCCTTATTCATAATCAGGAAAGTGAAGGTCTTCAGCAGAAGAAACTGTAAGGTCCCTTCTAACTTTAAAATTCCCTATTGCCCAACACCTTCATGCTAAAGTTGCTCAAGTTGATTTGTAGAGACAAGAGAGTTGTCAAATTTACAAATCAGCTATATTTTACACACACACACATATATATACAAACATATACATACATATATATATATTTTTTTTTTTTGAGAAAGAGAATGCTTGAGAGCAGATTGTGCACAGGGAAGGGCAGAAGGAAAGAGAGAATCCTGAGCAGACTTTATCCCCAGTGTGGAGCTTGAGGTGGGGCTTGATTCTACCACCCTGAGATCATGACCTGAGCTAAGATCATGACCTCAGCAAAAATCAAGAGTGGGATGCTTAAAGAATTGAGCCTCTCAGAACCCCTGTTTTACATATTTTTAAATATTTTTATTTAAATATTTAAAAAATATTTTTATATTTTAAATATATTTAAACATTTTAAATATTTTTTACGTATTTTAAATATGTAAAACAGGGGTTGCTTGAAACCCAGAAGCTATTTTCCACAGAAACAATGGCAGACGTAATTGCTAAATCAATCCATCAAGTCAATCAATAACATGGTTATCGAGTCAATCAATAACCCAGGTGAATACTGCACAATGTATTTTACACAATGTAAAATATTAGAAAATTATACTCAAATATCAGCACTTACATAAAAGTGAACAACAGTAAAACCTGTCTTAACTAATGGTACTGAAGAAAATGCAGTTTTAATTTTGTGAAGAGATACCTGATAAAGTTTCTGGAGGGTTCATATAAATATTTTCAGAAGTGCTAGAAGGTGACTGTACTAGATTAAGATGCCTACTTCACTTTAAGATGGATGGCTTCCCTTTTCCTTGATAAAAAATAGCATCACCCTTACACTTAGTGCTCATCAACCATGAGATACAAGTGGAAAAATAAAAAAGAAAAGAAAAAAGGACTTGCAAATGTAGAGAACCAGATCCTCAGGGAAAGACAGGCGACTGTAGAGATGTCATGAAAAACTGTTTTCTAAGCAGGTCCATGACAGATAATTATGAAATAGGAGAAAGAGGAAGTGGGGAGAGCGCACATTCAGGAAAAGTGTGCAATTGGTTGTTGGGTTATCCAAGATATCTACAAACTGATCCTATAATTCAAAAAAATACTACAAGATAATCTTAAATATACTACATACCACCTCCCTGTAATTTCAGACCTACACTATTTTATGAGCAAATAGAGCCTGTTCAAATTATTTAACACAAATTTAACTGAATATCTGCTAATATATGCCTTTGCTGCTGCCTAAATTATTCTTTGAATAATTTAGGAAAATGAACACCAGACCGTTACTGCCTCTTCTTTGTTTACATTTCCATTATTTTGCTTATTTGAAACTTCAGACACAGTGGTTTCTAGAACCAGCATGCCTGTCTAATTAGAAATTCAAGTTTGTAGTCAAGGTTCTGGAGGTTAAATCCTCATGCTGTCATGGACCTTTCTCCTTAGCTTCTCCATCTGTAAAATGGGGATAATGATAACACTACATATCTCATGCAGTTGGGTGGGAACGAACTAAGTTCATGCATGAACAGTGCTTAGAAAAATGCCTGGCACATAGTGTGTACTCAAAAAAATCAGCTATTATTATTCTTGCTTATAAAATCCATATCAAAAGTACCTATTAATTTTTCTCTGTATATTGTTAAGTAAAAAAGTAGGGGATTGAACAGTATGTACTCTGTTCTCTTTAAGGAAAAAGAAAAATAACAGAAAGTATATATATTTGAATGTGGAAAAAAAATTATCCAGGGGCCGGGGCTTTTATATGTTTATATAAGCAATATGTATCCCTGGAAAATATATAAGGAACTCAGCTGAAAACAACTGCCTACAAAAGATTAAGGGAATTTTATTCTTCTCTGTAAATCCTTCTATACTTTTATTTTTTTTATTTATTTATTTTTTAATCCTTCTATACTTTTATATTTTGTCCCATGTTCATATGTTTTTTCTTTAGTAAATTGTATAAATTCATTAAACTTAAATTTTTGGCTATCAAACTGGGACTAAAATCGATAGCCATCAATTTAACCTTTATTTAGAAGTTAATCTAAATAAATCACGGAGATGAAAGGTACAGCACAGGGAATATAGTCAGGGGTACTGTGATAGTGATGTATGGTGACGGGTGGTAGCTACATTTGTGGGGAGGACAGCGTAACATACAGACCCGTCGATTTACTATGTTGTACTCCTGAAACTCATGCAACATTTGGTAGTAACGATATTTCAATAAAAATACATAAACAAAATTACATCGCCCTCAGAAAATAAATGAAAGTCAACCCAAAACTTATCCACTAAACCATTCAATCCAAATTAAATGAGACACAGATAACTTTGTATGTTCTTTTCTCAACCATCTCCAAATAAAAAAATTCGAGCAGTAAACGCTGACGTCCTCCAACTTAAACAAGGAAACTTATTACATTGATCTGGGTTGGTCCCACAGGATGCCTAATGCTTTACAGAAACAACGAATCAATTAGCTACCAAAGAAGATAAATTAATAAATAGGAGGGATAGTAAATGAATTTAACTAGCTCAATGATTTACGCTTTCTTATTTGGGGAATTTATACACAAATCATATGTTAAGTATAAAGAGAAGAAAGAATTACATATTTGAATCCACACATACTAACATGGACTCCATAGAGCATCCTGACTTCCAGACAACAAATTAAAAAAATCAGTCAAACCAGTAATGAGGCACAAAATGGGAAAATTCTAAAACACTGAATTTTTCACTTTTTAGAAACACAGTCCCAAACTCGAAGATAAGGCAACGCACTTTTATGACATTCTTCACAATACAAAAAATGAACTTTACTTTCAAGAATGTTATAATCTCATTAAGGTTAACACTGTGTTTCCTCTGTGGTGGGGGAAAAAAAAAAGAAAGCAAATGCCATCAATACAAACCCAACAACCCCAAACAAACATCTGTTTTGTTTTCTCACATCTTAATAGCCTGACTATTTTAGACACAAATATTTGTTTTGCCGACAAATGTTTCCAGAATGTTAGTTAAAACTGTTTCAGTAAAAGAGTTTATTTTTGAGCTGAACAAACTGCAAACTTCTCCAAAGTCCACAAGGCATCAGCGAAAATGAGCAAGTATGGCCTAAAGATTTTCAGAATCGCTCACTCGGCAAGATGTAGGAGTCAAGACCCATGCTATTGCAAACCTCAGGATCATTGCTACAGTGGACAGATGTAGGCGTGTTCGGTTGTATAGACGTGGCCCAAATTTCCTGCATTTATAAGGGAGACGGCCGGCAGTTTAGTTTTTCATCCTGTCACACTGAATTCCTGTGAGAGCTCAAGGTTCCCCTGCAACTTTGCACAAGAATGTTCCCGGTTTTCAGGCGCTTTGCTCTACTTTCGTGTGCCTTGGCAAGGATCAAAGAAGCAGAGGGAACAAATGGTTTCCCATGCATATTGAATTCCCTCTTATACTGATTTTTCCTCTGTCACTTGAAATTCAATATTGGCAAGATTCCCGTACATCACCTTAACCAGTAAATCGTCTGTGTGTAGTCAGAGCATGAAAAGGTAGATTTCAACGTCTACCTTTTTGGTAAGAATTCAAATGAACAAATCCTTTGAAAACCTGACTTTTCTATAGCATGTATATTAAAACTCATTCCTAATGAACAAATACTAGCTTTATTTTGCATCCACCAAAAATGCTTTATTTCCCATTTATTTACTCTTTTCTCTCTGATGGCTTTGTAGTATTTAAAAAATACAATGATACAGGTGATTAGTTCTTTCACAAAAATTTGGCTTCAAAATTCTCGATTTATTCAATAATACTTAATATTTACTGAGCATTTAAGAGCTATGTACCTCATTTCCCTCATCTGTAAAATGGGGACATATAGTACCTACACCTCATGGGTATGTTATAAGATTACATGTAAAGTTCTAAAAACATAAATTACATTTGTACTATTATTATGATAGCTGTCATAATTATTATGAGATGTTCTAAGAGATTTTTGACAAAAAAATGTGTGTTCAGACCAAATTATTTAAGCACAGTAAGTAAATGAATTATAAGTAAGTTCATATTTTGATCATAGAGAAATCATATGATAAAAATATATTTTTAAAAGAATGGCTTAAGTACTCTTCTAAGAAAGTCAATTTAGAAAATTCCTTCATGACAATTATTCTCAAGTGGTGGTTAAATACTTTTTATCACTTTTCTGAAAAAATGTATTTGGTTATATTGCTAGTAATATGCCTTAAAAATTTTAGAGTTTAATATAAGAAAATAGCATTCATCACATGTCAATGGCTAAGAGATGATAATACGTGAATTCAGATACTATCACAAAAGGAAAATATCCTAAGATGCCTTTTCCTTTTTTTCTTACCTCTATATGCTTTTGAACATAAAAAAAAACCATTTACTTTGTAAAGAATTGTTTCCAAAAAAGAAGTTTAAAATGAAACTCATCATTTAAAATTTAAACCATGGATTTAACTGTGATATTATCTTACAAGACTTAGAACTGAGTAAAAAAAGAAAAGAGTTGATTCTGATCAAAATTTTTTCTTACAGATAATGGAATTTGAATTTGCCATGGAATACTCTTCTTCTTAGAAACTAAATTTTTTTTTTAAATTTTTTTTATTAACATATAATGTATTATTTACCCCAGGGTATATGTCTGTGAATCATCAGGCTTACACATTTCACCACATTTCACAGCATTTGCCATAGCACATACCCTCCCCAATGTCCATATCCCTACCTCCCCCACCTCCCAGCAACCCTTAGTTTGTTTCATGAGTTTAGGAGTCTCTTATGGTTTGTCTCCTTCCCCATCCCATCTTGTTTCATTTCTCTTCCCCACCCTAAACTAAATATTTTCTAACAGAAAGCCATTTAATTGGGAAAATGTGAATAATTGGACAGCTGTCACAAATAATACATACTGTACATCAGGTCTCTAATATTTTTCTCCAATAAAATGTTTATAAATATATACTTCTTCAAAAGGGAGGGTTTTGATGATAATGGAAATAGAAATATTTTGAACTAAATAAAAATAAACAGAAATACTAAATTTTGTGGGATGCAACAAAAGCAATCCTTAGAGGGAACTTGATAGCACTTTCTGCATGTATTAGAAGGGAAGAAAGATTTAAAATCAACAATCTAAGCTTCAAGCTTTAGGAAACTAGAAAAAGAAGAGCAAATCAAAAGAAAGAGAAAATCAAAAGAAATCAAAAAGAAAGCAGAAGAAATAATAAAAATCAGAGAAGTCAATGAAATTGAAAATAGGAAAATTATAAAGAAAAATAAATGAAATGGAAAGTTGGCTCCTAAAAGGATCAATAAAATTGATAAATCTCCAGCGAGGCTAACCAAGGTAAAAAAAAAAAAAAAAAACAAGACACAAATCATTAATATCAGAAGTGAAAAAGGCCATCACTAGCAATCCCTTGGACATTATATGGATAATAAAAGAATATTATGAATAACTCTATGCCCACCAATTATATAGTAGATGGTATGAACCATTCCTTGAAAGATAATCTACTCACACAAGGAAAAATAGATAATCTGAATAGGTTTATAACTACTAGAGAAATTTAATCAATAATTAACCTTCCAAACCAGAAAGCACTAGGCTAGGTTCACTGGTGAATTCTACCACATATTTAGGAAATAAATGATGCTAATTTTTTACAATCTGTTCCAGAAAAAAGAAGCAGAAAAAACATTTCCTAACTTAGTCTATGAGGTCACTAGTACCCTAATACCAAAATCAGACAAAGACATTATAAGTAATGAAAACCACAGGCCAATATATCTCATGAACATAGATGCAAAGATCCTTAAAATACTAGCAAAACTGAATCCAAAAATGTATAAAAGATTTATGTGCCATGACCAAGTGGGATTTATTCCAGGTAAGAAAAGCTGGTTCCACATTTGAAAATCAAATAATGTAATTCATCATATCAACAGGCTAAGGAAGACAAATCATATGATCAAATCAACAGATACAGAAGAAGCACAGGACACAATCCAACACACATTCATGATACAAACTCTCAGCAAACTAGGGGCAGAGGAAAACTTCCTCAAGTTGATAAAAAATATCTACAAAGAACATGTAGCCAACATCACACTTAAAAACCAGAAATTTTCTCCCTAAAATCACGGGAACAAGACAAGGATGTCTCCTCACCACTTCTGTTCAATACTGTCCTGAAAGTTCTGGCTAATACAATAAGGGAAGAAAAGGAAAACAAATGATATTCAGAATAGGAATAAAGACATAAATCTGTCTTTGTTCAAAAATGACATAACTGTTTATGTAAAAAAAGAAATACCAAAGAATCAATATGAAAAACTTCTGGAACTAATAAGTGATCATAGTGAAGTTTCAAGATACACAGATAATATACAAAAGTCAACTGCTTTCCTAGATAACAGCAATGAGCAATCAGAATTTGAATGAAAAACATTACATGATTTAATTAGCACCCAAAAAGAAAGATAAATCTAAAAAATATGTATAAAATCTCTATGAGGAAAACTATAGAACTCTGATGACAAAAATAAGATAAATTAATGGAGAGATATTCCATGTACGTGGATAGGAAGATTCAATATTGTCAAGATCCAATATTTTCAGTTTTCCCCAACTTGATCTATAGATTCGGTGCAATTCTAAACGGAATCCAAGTAAGTTATTTGGTGGATACTGACAAGCTGACTCAAAAGTTTATGTGGAAAGCCAAAAGACCCAGAATAGCCAACACAATATTGAAGAACACAGTCAGAAGAGTGATTCTCCCCAACTAAAAGACTTATTATACAAAGTTACAGTAATCAAGACAATGTGGTATTAGGAAAAGAATAGACAAATAGATCAGTGAAAGAGAACACAGAGCTCAGAAATAGACCCACACAAGGTTAGCCAACTGATGTTTGACAAAGAAGTAATAAAGCAAATGGAGCAAAAGATAGGCTTTTCGACAAATGGTGCTACAAACACTGGGCATCCACATGCAAAAATAAATAAATAAATAAATAAATAAATAAATAAATAAATAAATAAATAAAAAGGAATCTAGAAACTGCATTACACTTTTCACAAAAATTAACTCAAAAAGGATCAGAGACCTAAAGGGCAAAGGGCAAAACTTTTAGATTACATAGGAAAAAAACCTAGGTGACCTTGGGCTTGGCAATGTGTTTCTAGATACAAAACCAAAAGCCTATTCCATGAAAGAGAAAAATGGCTGAGATGGACTTCTTCATTCAAATTAAAAACGTATGCTCTTTGAAAGATATTGTTAAGAAATTAAGAAGACAAGCCATGGACTAGGAGAAAGAACTTATCTGATAAAGGACTTGTATCCAAAATATATAAGAACTCTTAAAACTCAACAATAAGAAAACAAGCTCAATTAAAAGTGGGCACAGGATTTGAACAGGCACCTTACCAAAGAAGATATGTAGAGCAAATAAGCATATGAAAACATACACAACATAATATTTCATTAGGGAAATGCAAATTAAAACTACTAGATACTGCTGCACGCCTATTAGAATGGCCAAAATCTGAAATTCTGACGACACCAAATGCTGACGAGGTTGTGGAACAACAGGATTCTCATTTGTTGCTTATTCGATCACAAAATGGTATGGCACTTTGGAGGACAATTTGGCAATTCCTTATAAAACTAAACATACTCTTATGATACAATTCAGGGATCACGTTGCTAGGTATTTACCACCCAAGTGATTTGAAAACTTATGTCTATACAAAAAAGCTGAGCACAGATACTTATAGTAGCTTTATTTATAATTGCCAAAATTAGAAGCAACCAAGATGGCCTTCAGTGGGGGTGGGGGGAGGCTAGCACTGCTAGTTGAAGAGTAGGTATGATTTTCTTGAGCCCAATAAGTAAATTACAATGTTGCTAAATAACCAGATAAACCTCACGGTATTTCTCAAGGTGGGTGGATACTGACATATTTCCACCAGATGATGCAAATGTTATTTTATTAAGATAGTCAAAACATGACTAACAAACTCATTCTTTTTAAATAAAGATTTATTTATGTATTTGAGAGAGAGCATGTGACAAACTGGGGTAGGGGGTGGGGGGAGGAGGGCGAGGAGGGAGAGACAAAGGGAGAGAGAGAATCTCCAGCAGACTCCCCATTCAGCATGGAGCCTGATGCAGGGCTGAATCCCATGACCCTGAGATCATGACCTGAACCGAAATCGAGTCGAACACTTAACTGGCTAAGCCACCCAGGTGCCCCAAAAATCAGTTTTAAAAATGAATGCAAAGGATTTAGATTGCTGAGAGTAGATCTTAAAAAGTTCTCATTACAAGAGAAAAAATCTGCAACTACACATGCTAGTGGATGTTAACTGGACTTACTGTATTGAACATTTCACAATATATACGAATATCAAATCACGTTGTACACCTGAAACTAATCTAATGTTAAATATCAATTATATCTCAATAAAAAAAGTTGCTGTTTTTAGTTTTTAAAATGAATTGATTTTAAGATTAAACTTTCATGTTCACGTTATGTTATTTTTAATGTATTATACATATCTACCCAAAGGAGACTATAGCTTTCAATATTTAACGATAAACACATTAAAATAATTTTTGAACTTAAGATTCATGAGGAGGGGTGCCTGGGTGGCTCAGTGGGTTAAAGCCTCTGCTTTAGGTCATGATCTCAGGGTCCTGGGATAGAGCCCAGCATCGGGCTCTCTGCTCAGCAGGGAGCCTGCTTCCCCCAATCTCTCTGCCTGCCTCTCTGCCTACTTGTGATCTCTCTGTCAAATAAATAAATAAAAAATCTTTAAAAAAACAAAACAACAACAACAAAAAAGATTCATGAGGAGGTACATGTTTATAAGTGATACTGCATAATACCATAGACTTAAAAGCTAGCTATTCTTCATAGCTTTAAAAGTGCATAATACCAAATAATGAGTCCCTATATGTTTGGCCTGAAAAATCCTTGCAAAATTATCTTTATATATTCATTATGACCTAACAATTCCATATACAAGGACAAATATTATAAAATATAGGAGGAAGCCACATATATTATGTATTCATTCTGTACTGTATGATTCCTTGAAACTGAAAGGCAGAAGCCTGGCCATACATAAGACCAGATCAAAACTAGAGTCTAATTTTCTGATGCAGAAAATAATGACCTTAAACCTAATAGACTATTAAAAGAAAAAATTCTGAAATTTTTTCAACAAAATAGACATGATTTTAACCACTTTTTATTTCTATCATAAGATAAAAGCATTAGGTTATATGTTATAAATCATTCATTCCTTCTAATTCTTTAATGATTTTATGGATTCTATCACTCAAAACTTCCTTTTCATCAAAGACCATCTACAATCTTACATGATTAGTAAGAAAGGAAAATTAACACCAAAAGACTTAGGCTGAATCCACAAACTGTAAATGTAAATAAACAAATGAAATAAAATCCCCAAAACCAGACTAACTCTTCCTTGAGTTTCTCAGGTAATCTACATTTCTTTTTAATATGGAAACTTCCTAAACTTTCTTCTTCTGACTACATAGGAAGGCTGATCCATACATTTATTTTAGTGGGAAGTGGTAAATATAAGAAACCTGAAAAATATTATTTTCTCCCCAGTTCAATTCATTCTTATTCTGTAGCCATAAAGATACTGAAAATGAAATAAGTACCTGAAACACTAAGCACTGATTCAAATAAAATCTAAAATAAATCATTTTATATTAAAAATCATATAGACATCTTGAGGGGTCCCTGGGTGGCTCAGTTGTTAAGCATCTGCCTTCAGCTCAGGTCATGATCCCAGGGTCCTAGGATTGAGCCCCACATCAGGCCCCCTGCTTGGTGGGAAGCCTGCTTCTCCCTCTCCCACTTCCCCTGCTTGTGTTCCCTCTCTTGCTGTGTCTCTCTCTGTCAAATAAATTTAAAAAAATCTTAAAAAAATATCATATGAACATTTTGAAAATATTTTTGCATTGTTTCCTACGTGACCAGTCCTCCTCACTCTTACACATGGCACCCCTTTGATAAATAAAATTCACTTAAAATAATGGCATGCTTCAGAGACAAACTTTTTCTGATGTGACTACATTGATATTTTTTAGAAAGTGCTAATCAACCCTAATTAAAAAAATATGATTAATTCTTCACTACTTTGTTTTGTACTATACTCTTCCCAATCAAAATGTCATGATGAATTAAGTAAAATTATTCTGCGGTCTTCTTTTCTCATTCTATTATTCCACAGATCCTGAAGAGTTTCTCTACTTGTTCACAAAGCTATTCTAATTCAAAGCTCCTTTTAGTCCTCAAGAAGTTGGCATGATCTAGATGGTTCATATGAAAACATGAGATCTCCCTTAGATTGGGACAAGCCATTATCTTTCCTCATGATGCCTACGTGAAATTAACGGAAGTAGAGAGGAAAATTCTATAACAATTTCTATAATAAATCCAATTTTTGACAGCGATTATATAGATGTTAAATCTAAAAGACTTGTATACTAGTTTCTGTGAATACCATATTTACACACGTGAACTGAATAAAAAATATATCAAGCTAGTTTTTAAAAAACAAAGGGAAACAGACTGGGATAATCAAAGATTAGAATGTTCGGAATTGAGGGGCACCTGGGTGGCTTAAAGGGGTTAAAGTGGGTTAAAGCCTCTGCCTTTGGCTCAGGTCATGATCTCAGGGTCCTGGGATCGAGTCCCGCATGGGGCTCTCTGCTCGGCGGGGAGCCTGCTTCCCCCTCTATCTCTGCCTGCCTGCCTACCTCCCTGTGATCTTTCTCTCTCTGTGTTGAATAATATAAATTAAAAACAATCTTTAAGAAAAAAAAAAGAATGTTCGGAATTGAGCTGTGAAAAAATAGTATTTATAGTTCACTGGAATACAAGTTTAAGAATGATGTAACTTGGGCCCCTGGGTGGCGCAGTTGGTTGAGCGACTGCCTTCAGCTCAGGTCATGATCCCGGAGTCTCGGGATCGAGTCCCGCATCGGGCTCCCAGCTCCATGGGGAGTCCACTTCTCACTCTGACCTTCTCCCTTCTCATGCTCTCTCTCACTCTCTCTCTCTTCCCTAATAAATAAATAAATAAAATCTTTAAAAAAAAAAAAAAAAAGAATGATGTAACTTCCTGCTCTAAAACAAAATAATGTTCGTCTACATTTAAGAAAAAATGTGAAACATTAAAAATCCAAAGGAGCTTTCTTTTATGGGGGACATCTGGTAATATTTGCAAGACAAACCTATAGTCAAGATTGAAATTAGCACCTGTTCCATAAAATTTGTTTTCATGACTTAAGATAACCACCTAGAATTAACACACAATGATCGCAATGTCATAGAAGAGTATTTCGGTGTAAGACCATTTTAACCTGGCTTGTAGCAAAGAGCAGGCTCTGGCTCTAAAAATAGAAGGCAAAAGGAAGCGAACTCTGTGATTATTTGAGGGTAATAGCTCACCTCATAATCCACGAAAGGAGAGACTACTTTTTTAGTAAGACACAGGTGAGAAGTACAAGAGAAAATATAAGAAATATAGGTAAAGGCCAATTCAGGAAATCGAGCACACAATATCGAGAGTTTCAGAGAAAAAAACTAAAGGAGGGAAAGAAATGTCAAAGACTTGGTAGGAAAATTTCCAGAGATGGAGAGATTTTCATTGGAAAGGGGCTATCGAGGGTTGTGCAGAAGTAGGAAAATTCTCATGCCCAGTTATGAAATTCAAAGTAGGCCTTGAGTGGGAAGGGTAAGCCAGAGGAATCACGATTTTCCATTATTAACTCTGATTTTCTTTTTATTTTGGAGAAACATTAAATATTTAATGATAATAAACATTGAATTCGAGGTAATATTCATTTTCATATTCAATACGTGGGCAAATATTTATAATGATAGTTAATAATTATAGCCCAATATTTCTAATTACGTACCTAAAACACTGCTGTCTCTCTTGAAAACGGAGTATATGTACAACTAACTGAAATCTCAATTTCAAGGGCTTTTGAAGCTACATAATTTAGGCTGAAATTTTTCAGCAAATAAAAATAAATAAAGTTAATGCCACAATCCTGGTTGTTGACTTACACGTAGGCTGCGCCAAAACTTGCCCAAACTGTGAAACCACTGCATGAATATAGGACTGTAGAAAAATGCATTGACACCACCAGAAATCTAGCCTGCAGGACTAATAAAGTGCACATAATTACCTGCTGCGGGATCTGTAACTGCCTGGCTGGTGATGCCGGATGGTGGCTCTTGAAGCTGGTAAGTGGCATTTGTAGACGGCGTGGTCGGGCTGGTATTGCTGCTCGTCATATAATGGGCTGGATACGGGGAGCTATTATAATACTGTGCGTATTGACCTTGGCCAAAGCTCGGATAAGATGGGTAGTCCTACCAAATCAAACCACACAAGAGTAACCCGTCAGGATGCTGCTGCTTATTGCTCCCTTTTCAAGGTATAACTCTATTTGTGTTTCTGGGTCTTCTCTGAATTCACAAAGCAGACATAAGTACATGCAGACGGAAGTGCCCAGACTTGCAAACAAATTTTATGTAAGATCAGATACGCTCTTCCTATGCCTTCTAGTCCATGATGATGCATGACCAGGTAAAATTAAATGAATCCGAAAACCCAATGCTCACCATGGAAGACTATTAAGGAAATTTTTAAAAGAAAAAATATATGTATTTTAAAAGGCTTAGGTAAAGCTGTCACAGTAGAATATAAATAGATCTTTCTTTATATAAGAAAATCACCTTGCATTTAAAAAAAAATTTCTCAAGTTAAACGGGCTTTTAAAATTACCTGCTGGGAACTGTTAAATCCAGAGGAATTTGTGAGTGAATTATTTCCTGTATATAATCCTGATGATGTTGTAAAACTGCTACCTGAAACAAAATGAAAAGAAATATGGTTGACGAAAATATGCAGAATAATGTATCCATAAGAAATCATTATTTAGATGACACAGAGTCAAAATTCATTGCAAATGCATGTGGTTTATCTTCAAAACCAGAATCCACTGCCATGACAAAAATTGTGTTTTCTTAAAATCGTTGACAATTTTAGTTCCACCATATTGCAAAGCATTAAAGAGTAGAGAGATTTAAATTTCTCAGGGCATGGAGTAACTCATATAAAATTATGGGCAAAATTATACATTTGTGCAAAAAAAATATCAGACAATGGGCTTTCCATTTCGGTTTGGTGAAACACACCAGGATTTTTTCACAGCTTTACATTAAATATGCTTAATGAAAAATGATGGGACCTGATTAAAGGATCTTTAAAGTTCTTGCAGGCTCAAAACTACAACTACTTTCAAACACTTTCAGATTTGTGCTTGTCATTATAATGGCCCACTGAAAAAGCTGATTATTTCATTTCATGGAAGAAAAAATGGCAACCCTTGAAGTATTTGATAAGACAAGAACCAAAGAGGAATAAGATCAATGTTTTATGTATTACATGTGTTCTCTAGGAAACATTCTATTTGCTGAATGTCGACATGTGTTCAACAATAAACAGTATTCACTGAGCAGGATACAAACAAAAAAGCAAATCTCTGTTCCCTCCCTTGTTTTATTTATTTATTGTTAAACTATTCAAAGCAATACTTTTATTTTAATTTTTGAGAGAGAGAGAGTACACTTGTGAGTGGCAGGGAGAGGGAGAAGGAGAATCTTTTTTTTTTTTTTTAAGATTTTATTTATTTATTAGACAGAGAGAGAGATCACAAGTAGGTAGAGAGGCAGGCAAAGAGAGAGGGGGAAGTAGGCTCCCTGCCGAGCAGAGAGTCCGATGTGGGGCTCCATCCCAGGACCCAAAGATCATGACCCGAGCCGAAGGCAGAGGCTTTAACCTACTGAGCCACCCAGGGGCCCCAGAGAAGGAGAATCTTAAGCAGGCTCCATGCCCAGCGCTGAGCTTGAGGCGGGGCTCGATTCCAGGATCGTGAGATTTTAAACCAAGGGTGATGCTTAGCCAACCGAGCCATCCTGGTGCCCCAATAATATATTGTTTCTGATGATCATTATTAGCAAAGATTTTTGAAAATATCAGGGATTGGCAAATGTGTAAACCATGGCATTGAGATGCTACAAAGCAAGAATTTAAATACACACAACCTTTCTGGCTGGGCTCTTGGGTCAATGATTAAATAACTTTCAGCCAGCAATTTTATTGCCAGACATTTGCTCTGAGAAAAAAAATAAGTGGATTTATACAAAGAGATAGTTAGCAAAGATGTTCTTCAGTGTTCTTTCTAATAACAAAACATAGAAAGGATTCCCAAATCCTTAAAACATGTTATTCAGAAAAGGGAATACTATGAAGACATTGAAATGGTATCGTAATGATATTTCATTACATGGAAACATTTTTCATATTATTTTGCTAGCGTAAAAATGAAAACAAGGAAAATGTTTTGATGATTTCATCTGAAATATTTTTGAAAGCATAAAACGTTTTTAAAAAGCACAAAAAATCTCAGAAATATCATCTAGGGAAGGGGACAACCATTGGTCACACAATATTCATGAAGCCAAGGCACATTTCAAACTTTTTCTACCCAGAAGCTGTGTTGCTTCTATAAACATAAAACCCTTTTTTTTTTTAATTAAAATTTTATTGTTGGGGCACCTGGGTGGCTCAGTGGGTTAAAGCCTCTGCCTTCGACTCAGGTCATGATCTCAGGGTCCTGGGATCAAGTCCCACATCGGGCTCTCTGTTCAGCGGGGAACCTGCCTCCCCCTCTCTCTCTGCCTGCCTCTCTGCCTACTTGTGATCTCTCTCTGTCTGTCAAATAAATAAATAAAATCTTTAAAAACAAACAAACAAACAAAAACCCCCCCAAAAAACAAAACAAAAAAATTTTATCGCCAATGAATGGTATGAGCAATAAATGTGTTGCCAGTTCAAGGAGAAAGTCCTCAGTGTAAACTACCTATTCACCAATGCCTTCAGATATGATGCACGAGTTAATCCATGCCAATTACTTATTTGCTACTCAACATTTAAGTACTACCTCAAGAGTCAGAAAACAGGGTTTCCAGTCATCATTAATGAGCCGTTTGGACTTAGGACAAATCACCTAACTAACCACTCTAAGATCTAACTTCCCTAACTATGAAAACTTTACTTCATAAGGTTCTTCAACAGACCAAATGAGGTAATATTTTGGAGAGCATTGGTGCCCAATCTACAGTACCACACCAATGTTAGGAGCTGCTATTGTTTATCTCAGTAAACATTTCTAAAATTCTTCACTGCATTTCTATATCTTTTCTCTCTTGTTAATTTTTCAAACGAGATAAATATGACTTAATCTCTTGGCATATCTAAAATTCTTTCCCTACTTATTATCGAACATCTCTGAACTTTGAAAACCTGATCCAAGACTTTGTTATTTTTATTAAGGGAAAATCTTTCCTAAGATAGTTTCAAATTTGGTTGTCACAGACTCAAATTTGAGGTTTCTTTCCTTGTGCCTTTCAGGAATACCAGTTGCTCAAAGTTCCTGTAACGCCCATCACAGATCAGGAGAGAGCTCTCACACTCCTAATACTTATTCTGCCATGAAAGCTGGGGCTTCGGACAAGCTTCCCCTATTACTGTCATTAACATGGGCCAGTCACAAACTTCTAAACATTATTAAGGGCTGGACTCGTGGTGATAATTACATGGGGACAAAAGGATGACTAAAACATAGTTTGGGACCTCACAGGACTTATCAGGATGACATCAATTTTGTTTTCTTAAGCACTGGACCTCACGAGCATGTGACTCACTCTGTATTTATCAGCGAACAATTAATTAATATTGAGATTTTATATATAAAGCCAACTCACACAGAGCGATGTAAACATGCCTCGTAAAAATAAAATTTAAATTTCTCTTGGATAAACGTGTAATATCAATACTTTTAAAAACTTTACTATATACGTTTAATAGGAAACATTACCTTGGGTTATGACTTGCTACTTTCATTTAAAACTGCACATTTCTAGGTTATGACTTGCTACTTTCATTTATACTACACATTTTTGAACAATAAATACTGACCTCAACAATCCCCATCCACCAAGAAAATGAGTAAGAAATAGAAAATATATTTTAAAAATGGGTGTTTTCATTCTATAAGTTATTCCCTGAAACAAAGTAGAAAAGGCCATGGAAGCTATATTGGCACATATAGGCCACTGAGGTATGACCAAGTAAATCACAGTTCAGTACTTGAAATGGGACCCAAGTGACTTTCCAGACTTAATGCTACTTCTAAGACTGTACATTAGCTCGAATTCAACATAAGTTATAGTCATTTACTGGCTGACGGCTGGCTGAGATTCCATTCCATTTAGTGTGCTGCAGCAGGCTTTAATGGCACTCCTGTGGCCTAGGAGACTTAATGCAACTTCCAAAAGGGTCTAAGTTACTTCAGGGAGAGGTGTACACACTAGGGACTCAGGCTCAGGCAATATTCATTTTTCACCACCAGTATCGGATCTGTAGGGCCACCCCACCTGCCTTCACGTAGGACTTAGGCAAAGAGGGCTGCTAACTTTCAGTCCAGGCCACCAGCACTGGCTTTCTGCGACAGCCTCCTTTACTGGTTTCCTGCCCATCTTCTGGCCCCCCTTCAGTTCATTTTCCACAAAGGTAGAATATTTTCTCTAATGTGCATATCTGATCTTGTCACTCCCCTGTTTAAAAAAAGTAACTGTTGGGCGCCTGGGTGGCGCAGTTGGTTAAGCGACTGCCTCCGGCTCAGGTCGTGGTCCCGGAGTCCTGGGATCGAGTCCCACATCGGGCTCCCAGCTCCATGGGGAGTCTGCTTCTCCCTCTGACCTTCTCCCCTCTCATGCTCTCTCTCGCTCTCTCTCAAATAAATAAAGAAAATCTTTAAAAAAAAAAAAAGTAACTGTTAGTGGCTTCCTCTTGCCCTCAGGAAAAAATTCAAACTCCTTCCCAGAGTTTATTTATTAGACACCGGTCTGGTTCAGGTCTATCTTTTGGCCTTCTCTGGTTTCTTCCCAGAAACCTCAACCCAACCCTCCCAGATACACATTTCAGCCTAACTTCACAAATGAAGCAACGTGTGGTCCTCTTAGAGCAACTCTTTGCACTTCTTACTTCCTCCCTGTTGTATCCTTACTAATATCTCATCAATTCATAACTCAGCATGGACTAGAAACTTTTCTTCCAAAAAACCTTCCCTGAATTCCCCTCTTCTCTTTCCTCCTAAGCCTGGATTACTGAATCTCCTGTTTGTCTGTCTATCTACCTACCTACCTTTGTAATGTATATATAGTATTATAGAAATTTATATATACTTATATACATTATATATATTATAGAAATTTATATGGGCAATTATATTAAATGTATGTTTGTGTATGATTTATTATATAAATTTACATAATAGGTACACAAATTTTTATATATTTATATATATCTAGGACTACTCATGAGTATTTTAAGCTAATTGGTACTAATTAATAATTAGAAAATTGATACAGGGGCGCCTGGGTGGCTCAGTGGGTTAAAGTCTCTGCCTTCGGCTCAGGTCATGATCTCAGGGTTCTGGGATCAAGCCCCACATCGGGCTCTCTGCTCAGGGGGAGCCTGCCTCCCCCTCTCTCTCTGCCTGGCTCTCTGCCTACTTGTGATCTCTCTCTCTCTCTGTCAAATAAATAAATAAAATCTTAAAAAAAAAGAAAATTGATACAAATTAAATACTAATCACATTTTTAAAAAAGATTTTATTAATTTGTGAGAGAGCACACTTGCATGAATGGAGGTTGGGGGAGGAGAGAGAAGGTGAGGCAAACTCTCCACTGAGCACAGAGCCCATGCGGAGCTCAATCTCAGGGCCTTGAGGTCATGATCAGAGCCTAAACCAAGAGTTGGACAGAGCCAACTGAGCCACCCAGGTGCCTCAAATAATAATTCATTAGTCCCTTCCCTATTAAATAGGCTAAAAAGAAATCTTAGAGCTTATACAATTGGATGCTTGTAGTCAACCCATACAAACATCCCCAGAATACAAAATAGAGTAACACTAAAGATCGACAATGTCCCCTGAGCACTTACTATGTGTTAGGACTGTGTTCATTTCTTACATGCTTTATCTAAACCCCACAACACCTTGATACTATAGGGAGTATTAATATTCCCACTTTGCAAATAAGGAAACAGAGGGTTAGGTCAAGATCATACAACTTTTGTGGGTTAAAAGTGAAATTCAAACCCGGCTCTGTCTGGTTTTAGAGTCTACACAATGCTCTCTCACGCCCTCTGACCTCTTCTCTATTGCTTTATAGAAGTTCCGAAATGCACTCTAGTTTTCTACAGGACTAAGAAAAACATCAGAAGCAAAATAGATGTACATAAGGACAACTAATAGCACTTAAAACTTACTGAGTGGTGGCTCTGGGCCAGTAATTTCCATGTTACAGCTCCCTGGGTCCTCCCCACTGCCCTGTGAGAGGAGAACTTAAACATCCCACTTTACAGATGGGCAAACCACCGAAGATTATGAAGAGTAACCCAGACCATCTGGCCCGAGGCTACGTTCCTAATCCCCACAGCAGATAACCTCTCAAAGCAATTGGGACCAGGGTGGTGGTGGGGGAGGGGAGGTCGGAGAAGATCTTGGAAAAAAAAAATTTTTTTTAATATATCCAACCTATGGCTAATTGCCAGGCAACCGTCAGGAGGTGCCTATTAAAAGGCACATTATCTATGCCCCTCATTAGACCCAGGAATCACCATCTCACTGAGAAAGAAGAGGGAGGGTTTGACCTGAAAATCCACTGATTTATCAAACACCACGAGTACCTGCTTTTTAGCACTACTGTGTTTTGTACCAATTCAGCAGGTATTTTCGCAATCGCTTCAGAAACACGTAACCAGTACAGGCTTGCTTTTCTCCTCTGAGAAAGGACTCATGCTCACCAAGCATTTCTAGAATGAAAGCTTTGCGGAGACTGTTTGGGGGCAGTTCGCGAAAGTTCGTAAAGGGAGGAGAGCCTTCCATTGCGACCACTGACCCAACGCAGATTTGGTGCCAGTACAACCCGATGAATTTCACCAGGTCAGAATGCCCAAAGCAAAAGCAACAGAAGGACTGCAATGCTCCCGAGAAAGTTCCAGTGTGTAGCTGCGAAACCCACTTCCTATGCTGAGTAGGCCCAGCCGGAGAGACACGTTGGTGGAGAAGGCTGCCCTACCCCGGCCTTGAACTTGAATCCTGGAGGGGGAGACAGGGCAAGACGTGACGAAGAAAAACAGATCTCCTTTGTCCATGAGGATCCATCTACTGCAAGTTTCTGTTTGATTTATGAGTCTTCGCTTTTACCTTAGGCCAGAGAATCAGGCTTAATATTCAGAATTCCTTTATCAAAACAATATAAAAGTATTCTCCTTCCTAGAGACAAATCACTTTACGTGAAAAGCCACCTCTATGTAACTAAAAGAGCAAAAATATTCTATAATAAAATGCTGTATATTTTATATAACGGAATGTTACAAAAATTCACCAAAGTAGAAAGAATTCCCACTTAGAACTCATAATTTCTTAATTATGGAGTTCAGCAGGATGGGCTCAGGTGAAGATCCAGTAATGCCCAGTATAATTCTGGGTACAGTTTGGAATTAAGTTATGCTCCAAGCCGGGTGGCAGTGGAGGAACCTCCCTACCCAGTTGATAAGACAAAAATCTTATCTATTTAAATAGTTCACGATTGTGAAAAATCATAGCAATACTTTTTTTTGGCAGGAAGGGTAAAAGAAAAGAACGCTGAAAATAATTTTTCCTTTCAGAACACCTCTAAGAGACAAAGCTGCTCAAGTGAATGAAAACACCTGGTTAGTTTGGGAAGGAAAATACAATGGCACAAAAAACAAAAACAAAAAACAACAAAACAACAACAACAAAAACAAGTAGTGTTTTCCTGGCCTGCAGTGAGGGAAAACTGCCCAAAGGAGACCAGAGAGTGAAACGTTCTTAGAAAAGTAGGGGAAGAGAGGAAAAGTAGATGAGAGAAGTTTCCTGATCACTCAAGAAAAGATTAACAGTTCCAGAAAAGACATGGAACTCTTTAACTGGAAGACCCAAGAATCTGAACATTGAACATGCCAATATGAATATATTGTGGCACAGGAAATGTTAAAGGGTGGAGGGGGTGGGGGGAAGCTGTCATTCATGCAAGGACATGTAGATGCATATAACAGGGCCTGGGGAAGGGACATGGGATTTGGGGATGAGAGTTTGGAATGGATGTTGCCTAACCTCCTTCATCCACAGCCTGCTATGTTTAATTCGGGACGAGATCCTCGGGATCCTGGAAACACATCAGACTCATTCCTGCTCCTCTCCTCTCACGCTTCCTTCTAATCGTCCGTTTCCCATCGTCCTTCAAGGCCTGGTTCAAGTCCTAGCTTTCCAATAAGCTTTCCCTGACAAGTCCTCTCCGCACTGATTTCACTTTCTGGGAATCCCAGCGTGCTAACGGAAGCCACTGAATTTGCCTCTTCACTAGTCTCGTCTCCATCCTATGTTCCTTAGATTCCTGGATTGTATTTTATCCCGCCTGTCTCACACGGAGACGGATGCGCCATGGCTGATTCATGCCCTTGAAGGGTTTCATCTAGGCTCGTGGGAGACAGACAGACAGAACCGGTGCTTGAGAATTTTAGTCCAGTGTGGTAAGTGACAAAAGGATCCGGTAATAATACACCTGTCCTAAAGAATCAGGTGTACGGACAGGAGGAAGACTTTTAATCACTTTCTTTTTTTTTTTTTTTTTTTAGGGATGGTGGTAATAATTATGAGCAGTTTGGAAGGGCAACTTGAAAGCCAATAGACATCACAAGACAACATGTCTCAACTTCCTTATTTGTTCAGCAGTGGAAAAAAAAGAGGGAAAGGAAAAACAAATTAGTAACAGCTTATTTCTCGGATTTTTATCTAGACAACACACACTTTGCTGTTGTTGTTGTTGTTGTTGTTGTTTTTAACTAGATGATCTATAAAGGCTTATCTTTAAACACTAGATGACAGTCACTACTTTCGATTTAAATGAAAGAAAATTAAACTCGGGCTTGAATAAACACCCTTCTGGAAGGATTTAAAATATTTCTAAAGCTCCTAAAAGATAGTCAAATCAGAGTTTTAAATCCAGTAATATTTTTAAAATTTATTTTTAAATTTTATTTATTTGAGAGAGAGCACGAGAGAGAGTTTGAGTTGGGGGGGGAGGGGTAGAGGGAGAAGCAGAGTCCCCCCTGAGCAGGGAGTCGGATGCAGGGGCTCAATTCCAGGATCCTGGGATCATGATCTGAGTCAAAAGCAACCCCTTAACAGACTGAACCACCCAAATGCCCTCTGTTTTTGTTTTTAATGATCAAACAGTATTTTCAATTGATTAAACATCATGGATTTTGAACAGCTCATAAAATCTCACTGGTTTTAGATATTTAGTACCATTTTCCCCAGGGATGATACAAGGATGTCACATCCATAGAAATATCACATGGGTATCCTCATAGAACACTGATCTTACCACACAAACACGGGCCTCCTGAGAGGCTGCTATTAGCGCAGATATTGGCATCCTGTGGGTATACTAAGGAAACTAAGAGTCTTGCTTGCATATGAGAAATTTCATATTCAGAATGCAACAATATTCTATGTTTTTACAGCCCATTTATATTTTGGTATTTCCACCCCCATTGTCTCTGGTTTTTTCCACCATCAGTTCGTAAGGTAGGGAGGCAGGGAACCTTCTCCTTTTCCAAGAAGCAGGGTGAATGCTAATTTCTCTCTTGCACAAGGACTGTCAGTTGGGGAATGACCACTGTCTCCACTTCCAGGTCACTGTTTTCCACTTTACCACGCCAATCCCACCGTTTAGATTTTCTGATTCAGTGACATTGAAAGTGAATTGTATATTCTGAAAAGTGGTCTTAATGTCTTAATTTCTGGTTACACAAAAATCGCAGACAGTAGAGACAAAGGCACCTGAAAAATTTAATGAGTACATTTGCCATCAAACCATCTCATTTCTAAGACTTATAACTCTTATAACTCTCCTCCTTATAACTCTCCTGTAGGCTAGCAAGTAATTTAAAAAGCAAATTATATAAAGATGCCCACAGACCACGGATCACAAAGATTTTGCTTTCCTCTTGTCACTGTCAGGGTTTCCTACAGAGGAGGGGTGGTGATCTCGTCAACCGTAACAAACAAGAAACAGTCTTGCTAGAAGGCCCTGGGTGGGCCACTTCGTTCTATGGGTGCCAAGTAACTGCAGTTTAAAAATAAGCCAACCTCTCAGAACCCTGATTAATAAACCCCTACGACGTTAGCATATTAAGAACATAGTTGGTATTGACACACTCTGTAATTTAAAATATCAAAGTTTTGTATGTGATTTAACCTGGAGAACACTGCCCAGCTTTAACTTCAAAACGCTTAGGAAAAGAAAAGGCTAACGTGTAGGTCAAAGGTCTACTTCACAGAGAACAAGGACGCACATTAAAAACCAGAATCCCAGCCAAGCTAACAATGCTGGGACCTGCTGGGGCCTGTCTGTACTTCCCATGTCTGAGAGTGTTTCCTAGCACTTCCCGGCAAGCAGGATGCTATTTGGCCCTCGTGTATTTTCACAGAAGTCCATTTGCTTTCCTTCCCTGGCCTCTTTGCCATGGGCTATGTCCATCATCGGGCGCGATCTATGCGGCAGAAGTTAGCACAACTCCCCGGGGACAAGCCTCTGAAAGCCAGATGGGTTATTTAACACCAAAGTTTTCCCCCTTTCTTACAAGAAGGATTTTTCAGTGACCAAGCTTTCCTTTTTATCCCGGTAATAGTTTTTATATTTCAAAGAGCATTTTTAACTCAGGCAATAAGGACTAGAAAGCCTTTACATTTACCTTTCTTGATCTAGTTCTATATACTTTAACAATCCCTATAAAAAACAAATTGGGTACTGATCACTGATGACTTACGGCGACAGCTGGATTTCAACAAAATTTGGTACAATTTTCAATACCCCTTAGCTGAAATAACACAAGATGCCAAACGAGCTAAAATGGAACACTACTTTAAAAAAAAAAAATCAACGTAAGCATAAAAAAGTCCTAGAATGCAAAAAGACCATGAACTAAAATATCAGTGTGAGTAGACTGGCAAAGAAATTAAGGAGAAATTCTGAACACCAGCGCAAGCTGCAGGAGCAATTCTGCAATTCTAACTGTAACATGTCCCTTCGTGTCAGAAAGTAAAAATCTCAAACGCTTTTTATCATAGCAGATTCTAAAAAAAGGTTTCTTAAAACCATGCAGTTGGGAGTTTGCTATTTTTTCCTTCTGAAAAACACCGTTCCTCTGGATAATGAAAAACTTTCAAAGTACCCTTTACTAAGCAATTGTGAGCTTCTCAATGACTCGTACACGGAAACACTTCAGCTATATGTTTAAAAAGCCCTGGACGGGCAGAACAAAGGAAATAAGGATGGTTTCCCTCATTAGGTTATTATTAGATCATTTCCACTGGATAATGAGCCCCAGATAAGGCAGCGTGGAGAGTTGCACAGTTGTGCGCCCTGCCACGTACCTTTTAACAATCCCCTGCCCTCCCTTTTTTCTCCCTCACGGGTTTAAACCCCGATCTCTTTAACAGGATGAACAACACAATATACAAAGAGGCAGTCAGAATTTGTGTTATTTTCTTCCCTAAGTGAGAGCAATAAAGCCTAAGGAAAATAAACAAAGCCCTCGGGTTTGTTTCCAGAGCCCTCGGGTTTTCAGGCGTGTGTATCTGAGTATCCCCTCCTATCTATCACGGCCAATCCTGATACCTTCCTGGTGCAGAATGACAGGAACGCCCCACACCACAACTACTATTCTGGGGCAATAAAGCACTCCGAAAAGCACTGGATACCCCCAGTCCCACTCCGTGTCGCCCCCAACCACCTCCTCCGACAAGTATGAACGCAAGGCAAGGCTACTTTGAACAAACCACGACCATACACTAACCAAGATTTTTATTATGCTAAATTCCAAATTCACTTCTCCAAAGGTATAGAGCTAGGGTCCTCATGAATCTTAATCTCGACCCTTCTCTGTGGCATTGACCTCTCCACCTTTAACAGACATTTGCGTATTCTATAACTGATACCAGAGATGAAAATATGAGTAAAGATAATCACCGCCTATAACCATCAAGAATTGACAGGACTAAGTTGTTATGGAACACCGAGTTTTCCTCAAAGCTGAGGTTCAGTTCGTTGAACCAATCTGATTTCAATTTTTTTGTGTGCAAAAATGTTTACACTTCCTCACCTTAAATAAACTGCCAAACGAACTGTCATTTTCTGTATGTGACTCAGCCTCAAAATTATGAACGCAGTTTCTTCTTTGCTGGGCTAGATAGAACGAGGAGCCTATACTATATGGAATGCAGGGGTAAAGAAAGGGTGATGCCAGCAAGAACTCTGGAATGTGCATTTGTATACATAAAAGGGTGAATAAAACTAGTTTATGACAAACTGAGCAGATATTCTGGGAAATTGGTAAGCCAAACGCTGAAGCAGTTTCCCCTCGGAGGATTTTTACATGGACACATACTTACTCATACATACTCACCCCACCCCCACACACAGGCACACACAACATTCCTGCTTTGCCATCTTGGCGCCATTGGACTGGCCAGCAGCATTGGAATCACTCCCTACACCACCTGCATCATTGACCCAAAGTCTCCGGGCACCCTACGTCCATCCATACTCACCCATTCAGCTAACTCATTTGCACAGACTTTGTCAATGGTGTGTGATGGAAAACCTCCTCACACCTTTCCAAAGTGTCTTCCAGAAACACTGAGGCTGATCCTGGGAGCAGGAAGGTATCAAATTAAAAGCAAAGCCTTCGCCTCCTCGGGGTAAACCCTACAAGTTGTCTACAAACAGAAATGTTTTGTTTTCCTCAGTTAAACTTAAGTGTCTAGTCTTTTACCAGAGGTACAAAAGAGATACAGAAAAAGAGAAATAGAATTTTCTAGCGATCTTGCAGCAAAAGTGAAGGCAACTGGATTTCCCAATCTATGAGGTTTTACTGCATGGGTTATTAGCATCGGTGCATATAAAACAAAAATTCAACACTTGTTTGGCTTAAAATCTGGTATGTGCATGATTCATGGAAGCCTACCATGACAGAAGTGCTAAATGCTGAAGCTGGAAAGATCCAGAAAGGTCACCTAGACCAAACATGGAAGCAGTATGACGTAGTTCACAAGGCTTGGCAGTGGCATGTACCCACATATTACCAAATAAATCTGTCCAGTAAGTACCATGAAAGTGTTAAAGTACAAATAGCACTCAGAAATGAATTATCTAGGGACTCTTGGGTGGCTCAGTCAGTTAAGTGTCTGCCTTCGCCTCAGGTCATGATCCCAGGGGGCATCGGGCTCCTTGCTCAGCAGGGATTCTGCTTCTCCCTCTGCCTGCTGCTCACCCTGCTTGTGCTCTGTCTCTCTCTCTCTCTCTGACAAATAAATAAATCTTTAAAAAAAATTAATTATCTAAACAATTTTTTCCTAGAGATGGTACTTTTGAACATTTATATACCTAGTTGTGTAATGCAATGTCTCGGTTACTTAAAGTGCACATCTGTCCTTCAGAATACGTATACTATAAGCAACTACATTTTGGGTTTTTTTGTAGTTTTCTCTAAGAGGCTCCCCTACTGGCACTATAATTTAGATGCGTTACAACACAGGAGGGCCTGACAGTTCTAAACCATTCTCCATTTTGGGGTACTCTTTGGTATTTTCAAATTTTTTATCCTTTAAAGTCATTGTTCAGGGTTTTCAGAACAAATACAAAATAATTAGAATAGTTGTTGGCATTAATCATTGCTGAGTCAATGTTAACTGTTATTTTGGTGTATGGGCACTAGAATTTTCCATCTCTGGGTAGCATAGTTTGTCATGTTCCTATCTTCTTCCTTAATCTTGATTTTTTTTAAAGATTTTATTTACTTATTTGACACAAAAAGAGAGAGAGCACAAGTGGGGGGAGCAGCAGGTAGAGGGAGAGGGAGAAGCAGGCTTCCCACTGAGCAGGGAGCCCGATGAGGGACTCAATCCCAAGACCCTGGGATCATGACGTGAGCCGAAGGCAGATGCTTAACCCACTGAGTCACCCAGGCACCCTCTTAATCTTGATTTCTGAATAAAAAGTTCACTGTTTATGGCTGCTGCCTCTTCTTTTTCTACTCGTTCTTCTTACTCAAAGTAGAGAGATGCTAGAGGGATTATTGAGGCATAAGCAGTTGGTTGATGCCTCCTTCTCTCCCATCTCTGCAGAACTGAGCTATCTTTGCCAGCAGCCCTTCTGTGTGTCCCACTGCTTTTACTTTCCAATGTCTGTCCTCACTCTTGCCAATGCAGCGTCTTCTCTCTTCTGGGTTTCTTCTTCATGTTCCTGTTTCTTCCAGCCTCTCCTCGAAGTTTTTGTCTCATGTACAAACAGCCTTTTATTGATAGTGATTTTTCTTTTTTGCCAGGACATTAGTTAGATCTGGATTTTTTTTTTCCCTATGCTTACTTGGTTACTAGGTTCTTGGAATTCTTTTTGTTGGATATATATATGTACTATATATATATGTATGTGTATATATACACATATACATATCTTTAGTGTACTATGTCTATATTAAATTTATATATTCTGTTTGTTTCCTCCTGGGGAACAGGAACATTTAGGTAGTGCTTCCTAAATTGGAACTACTTGAAAAAGCTGGATAATAACAGTAATAAATAATAGTAACCACCTTACCACCGTAATGAGAGTGGTAAGAACGAAAACAATCATCGCTCTCCTTACTGTGTTGGTCAGAGTGATTGACACGGATAATCTCACACCACCACTATGGGAGTAGACAATATCCCCATTGAGAGGTGAGGAAATGCAGGTGTGATGTCAGGGGCTGTGCTGAAGGCCCACAGACAGCAACAACAGGGCTGCTGAAGGCCCACAGACAGCAGCAAAAGGACTCCAGAACCTACACTGTTAACCAGAGAGCAAGATTTCACTGGGCCATTAGTCTAGCTCTGCCCGAATCAGAGGGGATCGCTGTAAATTCTCTTTAAGTCGGCATAACACAGTAAGCACACACGCCGGATTTCAGTTTGAGTCATCTGGATTACTAGAATATTTCCTCTGTGTTACGAAATTCTAGTAGCTAAATCTCTAGTAGAATAACTAATGATTGTACCTTACATTTGATTTCTTTTTAAAGATTTTATTTATTTATTTGACAGACAGAGAGAGATCACAAGTAGGCAGAGAGGCAAGCAGAGAGAGAGGAGGAAGCAGACTCCCCGCTAAGCAGAGAGCCCGACGCGGGGCTCGATCCCAGGACCCTGAGATCATGATCTGAGCTGAAGGCAGAGGCTTTAACCCACTAAGCTACCAAGGCGCCCCTCTAAGAATTTTTAATAGCTCTAAGATGAGATTGACATAAACAAAAATCACTGTTATTCATTAAGGATAAAAGAATTGGGAGAATTTTGAAATTATTTTAAGACATTATAGAAATTTTTATATTAAAGCAAGATATATTGAGAAGATACTCAAAGGCCAATGGACTCCCACAACTGGCTATACAAAACCATTTAATAACAGTGAAGCATTTTTCATAATGCATTTAATATTTATGAAATACATATTAATCAGAAGTTATTTATCCACATCTGGCCATAAAGAGTTTATAGCATATTATATATCATTATCCATCATCACACTAGCATGTTTCAAGTTAATAGCATATAATTATCTGGCTTGATCTGTGGAAGTCGTATTATATCTAATAATCTAAAATTGAGTCAAGTGCCATTATAGAAATATCCATATAAAATAATATCTTAAGCATGGAAAATGGGTTCTGAAATCCCACTGGAAAGACCATCTAACTAAAGGCTGCACAAAAACACAAAAAAGATTTAATGCAATATCTAATATGCCCAGATGCAATGAAATCTATGGGGAAAGAAGCAATGCTATATTTTGTGCTGCATGTATCCTTATTTCTTTTTTAAAATAGACCGTTTTTCCCTCTCCAAACTGTCTTTTTTCTTCCTCCACTTCTATACTTCTCTCTATTCTAACACTATGCTTACACTCTGATAGCTGGTTAGTCCCCTTAGGAACTGTTTCTGCCACATAAGCTTTCAATCTGAGAGGGGAGAAAGAATAAAAATAAATTTCAAGCACATTATTTCTCAAAGTCTCTGAGATTCAAGAGCAGTTTTTTTCCCCCATACTTCCAGGACTGACATGTCAGCAAAATACAATAGTAATGTATTACAAAAGGAGATGAAAAAAGAGAGTATAAGTATTTTTTTAAGAAATTTTAATTTCTTAAAGTTTAAATTTTAAATTTAAAAATTAAATCTTAAATTTAATTAAAATTTAATTTCTTAAAATTATTATTTGATTTAACCAACATGAGATTTACTATTGACCTAGTATATAAGTTTCTAAACACTTAATTTGAAATTTCTGTACTTTGCTCATTGTGGATAGGTAGCCAAGAGGCTGAAGATGGCCTTGGGCCCAGGAACCACTCTCACTCTTGCATGCTTCACTTGTTTCCTTCTCACCTTCGGGACCCAAGGACCTTCTCTACTGACCTGATGCTCAGTAGAGAATAGGACCTACCAAGGTGCCCTATGTACTTCTCTCATAGCTCTCAGGAGACTCTGTCCTTCACAAATGAAAGCTCTACCAGAAAAAAAGACCTTGTTTGTCTTACGATTTGTTTCATTACAAGGCTTAGGACTATTAAATTCACTAATAAGGTCTTTTCATCACTTTTCCTTTATATTCCTTTACTCAAGTGATATTCAGCACATGCAGAAACTTAATTTTTTCCCAGGGCAGCTTTAAAGTTCTGGAATCAGACATATAGTAACAGCCCTCTAATAATACATACTATCTGTTGTAAGATGGTTTTTATTTTTTAGCCACCAAATATATCAAAACTTTATAATTCAGGTTTTCTTTGAGAGAGAGAGAGAGAGTACAAGAGAGGGATGGGGGAGGGGCAGAGAGAGAGCCAATCTTAAGCACGCTCCATGTCTAGTACACAGCACGATACGGGGCTCAATCTCACCACTCTGAGATCATGACCCAACCCAAAATCAAGAGCTGGATGCCTAACCAACTGAGCTGCCCTGGTGCTCATATAATTCAGGTATTTTTATACCAAAGGCAAAATCAAATATGAAAGGATTAATGGATCTGGTCCAATAAAATTTTAGTTTTTGGAACAGAAAAAAAAAAAGACTTAAAAATGATAAGCTGGAAATTTATCTACAAAATATTATAAAAGTTTAAAAATTTTATTAAAAGAAATAAGACAAAGATGAACACTGCCATGAAAAGAAAAATGATTTCTCTTAATTTAAAAATGTATATGAAAACTATATATAAAAACATACATATACATTAAAAACATATGCATATGTTTTTAATGTATATGTATTTAAAAGATATACATAAAAATGTATATGAAAAAATGTATATAAAAAAAGATATTATCCAACATGTTCATGCTAATATGTAGCCCTTCCTTGGGTAAATATATAACAAATCCTTAAAAGAGTCTAAAACATTGTACTTAGCAATTCACACCTAAATTCATTCAAAAGAAATAATTAAGAATGCAAATATGCATGATACTGCTCTAGATGTCTAATAAAAAGGAAAAGTAGTTAAATAAGATACCATGAAACTACACAGTCACTAAAATGATGCTGTAGAATAGAATTTATTGATGTAGAAAGATGTTTATGATGTATTTATCATCTATTGTTACTGAAAATAACAGGTCGCAATACTATATTATATGATATGGTCCCATACTGCCTATCTAGAAGAACATATATCAAAGTAATAATAAATATATGAGATCTTTAATTATTTTTTGAGTCTCCTTATTTTCTAATTTACCTGCAATAGCTATTTTAATGTAATGAAAAATAAGATTAGAGAAATCAAAAAGATAAAAATAACAAAAAGAACGCCTTCAGTCAAAAAGTAGTGATAAGGGATTTAATTCAATTACCGGGCGCTAGTAAGAGGTCGAATGTGATCGAACAGATTTGAAGTAAAAACAAGCTATTAGGAGAATAGTTAAATTAGGAGACCCACTTTCAGGTATTTTTCAGGCACATTTGCATGATAATGATCCACTAATCACACTTATGTCTACGTATTTCTGAAAACCATATTGACAATGCTCAACTTTCAACTCTTCTTCCATCTGACTTGCATTTACATTACGTTTTATCTACAGTTTCTAAATTAGAGTCCAGGACCTGGTTTTTAGAAGCAGTACCTCGAAGACGCATGGAGTAGTTGTCAATTTGATCTCTCCGCCATTGGCAGGTCATTTAGTTGACGCCTATCACACACCCTACTTGTAACGGACAGAGGCAAAAGCAGAACACCTGAACTTCACGGAGCATCTCAGAGCTTTTTGAAAAGAGCTTCAGAGATGATTCCGTCTAACCCCTGGATCTCATAAATATGGAAACGGAGGCCCAGAGAATAAGTAAGTGAAGAGCCAAACCAGAACTAGGTTATCCTGTCTCGAAGCCCAGTCCGCTTTCCCACCCAACTACTACTTAGGGAACACAAGTTCAACTGTGTTCTGGAACGACTGGGTTCTATTCTGAAAGTCACTGTCGGACTCCAGGATTATTGAAGAGAGTCAGTGTGTATACAGACCTTGCATCTGGTAGCTGTATGGTGCTTGTCCGGGTTGAGGGGTACCGAAGCTTGTGCCGTAGCTGAGAAATCCCGTCTGTCCGGGTGACTGAGCCTGTGACAATCCACCTTCAGTCTTGATGCCTGCCCACAATGCACCTAAATCAGTTAGTGATAGCTTATCTATCTGTTCGTCTCCAAAGCTGGTCAATACACAAAACACTCTCACAGCTGTGCAGTCACAATCGCTTCCCAACGTCATCTCAGTAATCAAGGGCACACAGGCATAGAGTGGAATACCCTAAACTAGAACTTCAATTAAAAACCAAAAAACCAACAGAGGAGTATTACAGATTTGAGTGATTATTCACATTGTCCTTTCCTGGTTTTCCGATTTACATTTTCTATAAATTTTAACTTCTATGTTAGCATGTCCATATGTTGTTTTGTTTTCTAAAGAGATTAAAAGGTCATCTCCTTTATAGTTAAGAGATGACCATAATTAAATTTTAACTAGATTATTCTAAAACTCGCTATGTTGATTAGTGTCAAAAGTCTCTGAAAAGAGATTAATTAGTCTCTAGCCTTGCAGCATTTTTCCCCGTTTCTTCCTTACTCTTTCTGCCCAAAGCTGATGTTAGCACACGACTCATTCTGAAGTCAGAGAAAGCAATATTGGGCAGAGAAGTAAGCAACCCAGGGGAAAACCTCCCAAATACCTGGATCCTACCAGAAAGGAAGCACAAAGAAAGGAGAATATTAAAAAAACAGAATCATGAAGAGCTGCACAGTGTTTTATAAACAAGCGAAGCTGACCAGGAGTTCCCTTTTGTCCCTTGTAGTTTCAAGTATTTATTCCAATTTTATTGTTTTAAATGTAGCCTAAAGTACACTTTTCTTTCTCATTCATGATAATATAAAAATAATGTGTTTATGGCCCTCAACTACTTCCCAAAGTACCAGGCTGACATCTGAACTTCAGGACTTGGGTTTAACAGTAGTGCTATATAGGGCTCGGCACTGGATTATAATTAAAGACAGTCATGAAAGTTCACAACTGTCCTTAATTTCCACAGAAGGAACAGAGAAAAATTTCTGCCAAGCGAATTCACATGTTTGAATAATTTTACTTTGCACTTAAGATAAATGATATCTTTGGGATCTAAAATACACAGTAGTCTCACTGTTTATTTCCATTTTAGGGGAATTTCATCAGTAGAATGAAGTTAGGTAACTTTCCTAAGGCGGTGGAAGAATCTGACTATTGGCCGAGAGAGCCTATAATAATTCCTGGAGTATCACTAAATAACCTCATAACGACCTTAACATTTAAGTCTTAACATAACCTTAACATTTTTTTTTTAATGTGATTTTTTTTTTTCTGTGTGCTGACAATCCCAAACTGGTGAATAACCCATACTTATAAATGGTCTCTGGAAAAACACCTGCTTAAGGCAGGTGGTTTGATGGCTCTAGAAAGTCCCTTTCCTTGTCACCAACAGGGATTTCCCCTTCTCTCTTTCCATTTGAGACTCTATTAATCTGCTTTTAGTCTTTGCTTGTACCATGTCTGGTTTTAGCCTGGAGGGTCAATCTTTGTGATAAAAACAGATAAGGACAAGCAAGAAGAGACAGAAAACACCCTCATCTGCACCTTTTTCTGAGGGCTTCCACCCATAGCCTGCCAACTCATCTTACCGCTAAGCTCTATGCCGATCCCGAGAAGAGCAGGATCTGCTGTTCTGCTTTCCCAGTGATCTACTGTTCATACCATGAGAAGATTTGCCTATCTTTTCTTACAGGGTCTAAGTAAAAAGTCAGGGGGCACAAATTCTTGGAGAGAGTCTTCCTAGACCATCCGGACGGTGACTATCAGCCGTTAAAAACCCTAATGAATGTGTTCCTCCTTTGCAAGCAAGCAGAGGGGAGAAGGTGGTCCTATTTTTCAAGGCACTGGCCCAAGGAAACTAGAACGCCTGGTCAAAAGCCCTGGGAGCATCTCTCTGTACTCAAGGCCCAGAAAGAGAAGAAAGTGATTAGGGAAAATAGTAAGGACTCAGAATCATTCCCAAGGGCCAAAGCCCTTGACCAAAGTGCCACACTCTTACCATTTCCTGACCTATCACATTTAAATGTCCATTCTCACTCTACCAGTGGTGATGGGAATCTCAGAACCTCTGCTCATCTTACTCTCCTGGAACACCTATTGCAGATAACAAGGACATCTACTAATGGTTCAGAACTGGAAGAGTCCTGGACCACAGGCAAGAAAGGGGCAAAGCAGCCTACCATGACTGCACGGGGAGAAGAAAGAACAAGAGAAGAGTTGCGTGCGTCGCAGCCGAAGCGGTGACATGAATGAACGGCAGCTTCCCGGGGCAGTAGCGGTAAGGCTACAGTAATTTAGTATTGTTTGGGCTGGAAGATACATTTATACTTCAAATAATCAGTTTACCAATCCATTTTGAGAATATAAATTGGGGACCGCCTCAATTTACATTATAGAGTTGAAGGTATGCAATTAAAATCAGAGATCCTTTTTCCTCTTTTAGCACAAGAATTGTTTAAAAGTAAATTGCAGACAAATTTGATCTGTATCTGATATTATTTTCAAAAATCTTGAGCAAAAGTTATGGAAATGAAAGAGAATTCTAGGAAGTCCATTTTATGGTTGTTTCTAAAAACTGGCTTAAAAATACCTAGCTAGAAAACGTTTTGTTCCGGATAGTTTTGAAGTTAAACTATAGAGTGTGAAGACATATATAATTTACATTTTAATTTACATATATTTTCTAAGAAATTTATATATAGCTGATTTGGTTTGGGATAGAGCTAGAGAATAAAAAGGAATAAAGTAATTTGCCTTTCAATTATTAACGAAATGTTTAAATGCTTATTTTTTTCAATATACTGCCATAAACACAGAATTACTTATTCTACCAATCCTTCCCCCTAAACTCTCATGAACTTTTTTTTTCTTGATCACTCCATTTTACTTTTTCTTAAGGAAATGTGAATAAATCATATTTTTTCTATTCAAAGTGCAATTTGCTTAAAATTATAATTGCAACTCAATCGAAGAAAAGGTATCTTGAAATTCTAAGATTTCTTGAAATTAAACTTTGGGGTTTTGCTGGATTTATTTTTAACTTACAGGTATTGATCCTTTAACAATTGAGTTAAATTACACCAAGATAATCTCCAGGTGGGAAGGAACAAATAGGGATGTGAGCTTTCAATGTCTCCTGCTTTGCCTCTTTCAAGTGCAGCCCAAGCTGTGATATCTAGATCACTTTTCCTAATGGCTGATCCTGCTGAAATCTGAAAACACTACTACCCTCCAGTTCAGAGAAATGGCTTTTTGAATTCTGTTTGTACTCCCCTAATCGTCGTTAGGCATCTGATAAATAGGAAATGAATCTTTACCCCCAAAGACTCCATTCACTGAGGTTTTATCGCAAATATGCACCAAAATACTTTGGATTCCAGAACCAAGTGCTCAAGTGGCAAATTAAGAGTTGAGCTATAAATGGGAACAAAAAATGAGAGCAAGAGGGCATACGAACCGTGCATCTATTTGCCGCCGCTGACCTCAAGGTAAGTAGCTACCACTTCTTACAAGGCTCATTCAAAACACGTGTATTAAGAATTTAGACACAAAAGGTGGTAACCCTTTCTAAAGTGGCTCCAGACGACAGTCTTTGGGTACCACTCCTGTGAAACGTGCACGCACACAGGGCTGCCCATTCGATCCCACTACCGAGGTAACAGGATTACTCACCATATGAGGAAATTCCGTATGGTTGTCCCGGCTGTGGGTAGGTGGCGTACGCGGTAGCTTGTTGCATTCCTGTGGTAAACTGTGTTTGCCCATATGCAGCCATAGTTTGTGAGGAAGGGGTAGGGAGAATATGTGGGTATGGTCTGCTATTTGTCAGAAATGACAGAAAATAGAAAGCCCATGCATTAGATGGAAACATGCAAGGTAACTGATTAACAACCATATTACAAATTGCAGTTAAAGACTGTCTCTTAAAGTATAACTTTCAAATATAATGTACCAGGTACTGAAATACTTCAGTATCTCTTCTGGGTGACACTCAAAATCAATCTGTGTAAACACACTGAAGTCTCCAGGAAATGCACTTTAGTTTAAACTAAGACATAACGTGTGGGCACAAAACATGATTTGAAATAAGGTAAAAGGTTACTCGGAAAAGTCATTTATTAAGAGAAAATACATCTTACTTGGAAGGATAAATCTGTGGTGGGGAGAACTGGTGAGTTGGTCTTGGGCTGAAGCTACTGCTCCCAATTGCTGAAAAAAAAAATAATGCACGATAATCATAGCAAAATACGAAATATGTCTAAAGCTTCGGTCTATTTTTGAACTACAGGTAGCCCATATGAAATTGCAGATATTTGCCCTATTTGGGCTGAAAAAAAAATGGCACTTTCATATGCTCAACCCAAGAGAAAGTTAAAATATACTGAATGACCTACGAAAGCTGATTAAGGAGTTGGAATTTTTTTTTTGAAGATTTTATTTATTTATTCGACAGAGAGAGAGATGACAAGTAGGCAGAGAGGCAGGCAGATAGAGAGGGGGAAGTAGGCTCCCTGCTGAACAGAGAGCCCGATGCGGGGCTCGATCCCAGGGCTCTGAGATCATGACCTGAGCTGAAGGCAGAGGCTTTAACCCACTGAGCCACTCAGGCGCCCCAAGGGGTTCAAATGTTAGACTAACTCTTAAAAAGTTGTCCCCATCGTCTGAAATACCCATCAGCGGCAGTTTATGGGAACAAGGTGTCCTTGGCTACTGTTTGGAAGGACCTGCTCAAAGGGGCGGGAGGAGGGTGAGTTTGTAGGACTGGGCGGGACCCAAAGGTCACCGGGTCTATTGTGTGTGCTCAGAACACACACACCTGAGACTGGATTACAGAGCTCCCCCTGTCCCTG
>CM052798.1:114021676-114137561 GCA_028533885.1 Nasua narica
AGTTAATTCCATAAAAGTTTTTTTTTAGATGTTATTCAAGCATTCAAGCAGAATTTCATCTCTTTTTAATCACACAGACTTTATTCAGTAGGTCTCAGAAAATGCACTAAACTCTATCAAACATTCTTTTACACCCATTCTGAACTAAAGCAGAAATACGTCTTTGTGAATGTAAGGCATTAATACGGTAGTTCTCAGTTTTATTTATTGTAAATAGGGGATTTTTTATGTGCATATATGTTACACACATTCACACTTATATATTTATATATATACACAGTATCTATATTTATATATACACATATGTGTTTCTTTTACATATAAATATATGTAAAATATATATTAAAAAGACACCATATCTATATAGATATTCCCTCCCCCCTTAGACTCTTCCTATCCTCTACCTAGCTGAGATGCATATTCTTTGAGCACAATTATAAGATATATTTATCTTCTTCTTCCACTAATAATCCTGGTGTTCAGAGGCTCTATTAGTCATTAACTATACCGTGTATTAAAATCCTTCTATAAGGTTCCATGCACTCAAAGTTGTATACATTTTTCATGATGTCACACCAGCACATTTATATTTCTCAAATTTAATTCGCCATTTGTGTTTGGGAGAAGAGTGATAGAGCTGGACCAGAATCTCAATCGATGAATCATCCTCTCCGTGTAAAGCAGGGAGGCCTAACCCAGGACAGTAGAGTAGATGAGATGAGCTCCACTCTTGCACGCAAGCTGCCAGACTTCCCTCGTGTGGCTTTCAGTTTGGCAGAGCCGGGGTCCGCATTAAAGCGAAGGCAGGCCAACCCGGCTGGTGTCCCCCCACCCCTCAACTGCGGGCCCACGTTGAGTCACGGCTCTGTACCAGGCACTGGGCAAGATGTCGCAGATGCAAACATGCAAAGACAAGTTCTCTCTGTCCCATGCGGGGAGGCCGACACACAAACAGCCGTGAGGGGATTAGTTAAATATTGCAATTTATAGAAGGGAGGGATTAGTGAGAGAATACTTGGACAACAAGGGCTACCACTTGCCCCGGTCATCCGCGATGACAACCTTTCCTGCTCCTCTTTGCTAAGCCTGGAAACAGGCCAAGGGCAAAGGAGATTTACCCAGGAGAGTAGCCGGGGAGGACTAATACCTTCCCTGGACAATCACAGTTAAAAATAAGTTTAAAAAAACAAAACCAGAACAAAACCCCAGTGAACGCGATGATGGAAGCCATAGAAAACCCTTTTATGCTTTTCCAGCTCTATCCCTGGGTTTTGTTTTTGTTTTTCAAATTGTGTGTCGGGACCCATGTAAACATCATAAACTCAACTTCATGGGTCACACCCAGCAATTTTTTTTTAATAGACAGAATAATAGAATAGAGCATATCAGGGTTATTACACGGGGTAAGATGAGTTCCATGAAGCCTTAAGAGTATCTGCATAGTTTAGGTGCATACGCATAAGGAAGGAGATCTGGGAGCCTGCAGGGTTTGCTAATTAAGCACGGGTTCTGGAATCAGAACCGTTTCTTTTGGGATCTCCCTAAATCCAAACCCCTACAATTTTGTGGGGCCTAAAGTTAAGACTCGTCCATCTCATACCTCAAGTACTTCTCCTCCTAATTGCCTAAAACTCCTTTAACTTTTTAAGGAATAATTTAGGAATTCAGATTAATTTTCCTTTCATGAGACCAGAATAACCTAAAGCAAAAAGAATGCTCCCAGATCATTCATCAAGGTAAATAAAATGGTTATTTTGCCATTAGTAAACTCCAAATTATGCATGTCAGAGCCTTGGGAATATATGGGCAACTAATACCTCTCTCTCTCTGTTTTAGCACAGTTGTTTCCTATTATTCCATTCTTTCTCTGACTTCTAATACAGAAGTTAAAGAAGTTCCCCAACTCTTGTTGTAGGGAAGGAAGAACCTAAGCTTGAGAATCTACTGAGAAGGTCAACAGAAATCCCCCAAATAGCAGGCCTTCAGTTCACTACTCCCATCTTGTGAATGTCAACATCACTCAGCTGGATAAGCAGGTCCAAAGCCTAAAAGTTTTGACTCTTCTCTTTCCATTTAATTGTAAATTCGGCCAGCTCTCCCTTCAGAATATGTCCTAAACTGACGACTCACTGTCCTCCTTTACCCCTCTGTTCCAATCACCAATGTGATGGCCACCAGAGGATGGCAGTCAGGACACCCCCCGCCCCCGACCTTGCTCTCCTTCCCGCTCTTCTCCACTCCTTTCTCCTAATGGAATCCTAACACATTTAGTCCTGCCTCAGTGAATCTTCTAAAAAGGACATGGGCTAACACAGTCTTCTCTCTCCTGAGCCAGGGCAACGCTGGTCTGTTTCTATTTACTCTCCTCTCCACTCTTCTCCCATGAAGTGTTTTCCACACAATGCGTGGTGATCTCTCAAACAAATACAGATCATGTCATAACTGCCCCCAACTCCAAGCCCCATTATCCTCCTGTTACATTTAAAGGAATCCAAACTTAAAAATAGACACATGTATGCATAACCCAAACTTATTCCCTCACTGCACTAAGATCCTTGCTCATATGACTACCCCTCAGAGAAGTCTTCCCTCCACAAGAGACTCCTATCCACTCTTCACTGCTTTGGGGTTTTTGTCGTAGCCTAGTTACTTACACTACCATTTACCTCTTTATTATCTGTCTCTCCCGCAGAACGAAAGCTCCATGAGGGGAGGGACCTCATTTATTTCAACACTGCTCTATTCCCACTGCCTAGAACACTGCCTCACATATAGTAAGTGCTCTATGCAGAACTGTTGAATGAGTTAGACCCCAAAGTTACATCGTTTTAGGAACAATTACAACACAGAAGCCCTATTTGTCATACACAATATTTTTTCTCCTCTAGAAGTATTCCTGTTCCTATTTCCAATTTTCAAATACCACCAGACATCGACGTTGTAGGATCAATATTATCAACTGGCACTTCCTGTAACAAATTAATAACAAATTTATGGTTTGCGGAAATGGAAGAAACAGAAGGCAAAGAGAGTTCGCAATCCCTAAACACATCATTTTCAACCCCAATTATTCTTAACATTTAGATCACTAAAATATTACTTTTCATTGGTAAACAATAAGTGGGCAGAACATTAAATTTTAAAAACATAATAAACAACCTTGAAATTTTCAGTTCAGCAACATGCCTTTGAAAATCAGCTGCTTTCCTCCAGTCTCCCCAAACCCGGATACCTGGTGATTTCCCTGGAAAAGAGGGCACCTCACTGCCTCCTTAACGCTTTAAGAGCCTCACATTCCACAGAGAAGGAGACATCTACCACCAGTGTCAGAATGGCTCTGTTTCCTCTTTATTCTGGCTATTTCCTCAAGACACCCAGAATGGTTGGGATGTGAATTTTTAAGCCATCATGGGGAGGCAGCAGTAGTGACCACAGAAGTGAAGACCATTTTGGATTCAAATGCTTGGAGATTGGTTTCTCTTTACCTTATAAACCCTAAATCCTGGCCATGGTTTTTGCATCTTAACTCAAGGAAAGACAGAAAGAAAGAAGGAACAAAAGAATTAAGATAAAAGTTTTGTTTTTCCTATACCTGGCCCTGATTCCCCAGCTCACTCTATCCCTCTCCACTGTGCAACACGGAGAATTAATCTACAGAAAACAAGATCCCCTATATCACTCTCTCCAGCAAACTATCCTTTCACCTTCTGCTAAGCCTCTTCCCAAGGACCCTGCTTCTCCTGCATATCTTTTTCAAGTAGAGTCTACTCACGCTCTCAGATTCCAGATATAACAGAGACCTGAAAAACATAACCCCATTGCTGCTTCTTCCAAATTGTTGTTGTGTTCTGTTGTTTTTTCTCCCATAAAACCCTTCCTGCTTTAAGGTTTATGACAATTCTTTAACACTTTCATGAATGACCCACCTTCTACACACTGCTTCGCATTTATCAAAACCTTTATGTTTAACTCTGTTCCCTAACAAGTCGCAATGTTATCTTGGGTTATGCATCCAACACTTCTCTCCTTTTGTCTAGGCCTTCTACTCCAACCATCAAGCTCAAGACTGCATTGTGGACCTTTCTTTCCCCCCATTCCACAGTCTCACACCACAACACCATCAACCAATTCATTTGTTTACTTAACGAACATTAACTGACCAACATCCACGTGCTCAATTCCACGATGGCCACCAGGACTGTAAGTATGAACAAGCCAAACAAAATCTCTGTTCTCATAGCACTATGATTTAGCAGGAGGAAAAGACAATGAAAAGTAACTTTAGAAGTAGTGATGAAGGCTGAGGAAGGGAAGTATGGAGGACTCACTACAGAAGCATGGGGTAGAGACCTCACAGAGTTCTGAGATTAAGGAAAGAACATCCTCTCCTGCCAGAATTTTCTTTCCCTTATTCCTATCTAATCTGTTCTCCAGCCTTATCATAGATGCAGGACCCCTGACATCCTTACCTTCTCTCAATTTGTATGCCTTACCTTTTTTTTTTTTTTATACTATCCCAGGAGGTTACATGAATCATTATTTTAAACTCTTCTCTTATCAATACCCTCAATTCTCTTACTTCCATATTCTTCCATGCCTGGCCTGGAAAATCCTTAACCCTGGATCAAGACAAATATCTTTTGACCTGGGCAGCAAAACCCTTGTAGAGAAAAACTGCTCTATGATAAAGGCTTCACATTCACAGCTCTACCTTTGTTTGGACTCTGACTCTACTGCCAAACTTCCTTTGTGTTCCAAGCAGCCTTAGGCTTCCCAACTCCTCATAACATCTATTTCAGTCTTCTTCATCTCTTTCAGTTCATAAGCCTATCACCATCCTCACTTTGAGTCGCTTCAGAGGAAATGGTAGAAGCCTTCATTCATTCATTCATTGGTCTAGCAAATATCTAAGTGCCTAATATGCACCTCTTTCAGGTGTCGAGGATACAAATGAACAAAACAAGATAAATCTCTGTCATCACAACCTCACATTTTGGTGAGTGTGAAACACCAACAATAAACCTAATACATGAGTATACTGTTTGTAAAAGGCTGTGTCACGGGCGGGGAAGGGGGCAAGGTTGTATTTAGCATGTCAGAGAGGCTGGAAGCCTACAGTGAGAGTTTTGCAACACTGAGTAGGGTGGTGGGGGTGGGGGTGCCTCACAGAGAAGGGGAGATGAGAGCACAGACTGGAAGGTGGTGAGGGGGTCAGGCAGGTATATAGAGAGAGGTGCCCCAGGCAGAGGGACTACCACAGCAAAGGTCCTGACTGGGGATGTATCTGGGAGGTTGAAGGACTAGTGGGAAGGAGGCAATATGTCCAATGGGGCTCGTGGCTATTGTAGGAACTTAGCATTTACTGGAGGGGTTGAACAGAGGAATCAGGCAGGAATTCCCTGAACATATTAACTCCTCCTCCACTTCAAACTCATCTGCCTTAATTCCCATCCCATTGTTCCTGATGTTTGGTAAAGTGATTCATTTTCTAAGGCGATCCGCTTCTGTTTTGGATTTAAGCCATTGCTGTCCCAGCAGGAACCTCCCTGCATCAATTATCGCCATTTTGTCTATACCTTTAACCCCTACCTCTATAAAATTTGTGCTGGCAGCCAAGACCACCCTGACCTTCTCAATGCCATCCTCAACCCTAGCTCCCGCTTTCTAATGGGCTACCTTCTCTTCGCCTTTTACCACTTATGTACTTGAAAGACATTTTTCTCCTCCCTGTCTCCACTTCCTCACCTTATTGGTTAAATCATCCATTTACTCACTGGGCCCTCTGAGCCCATATATCTGCGAGGAAATGTATTGAAGACAACAGGAATGGGGCATATGGGGAAGTGGGCATGAGGGACAGTAAAGCACCACCCACCAAAACTGCTGTAGGCTAAATCCACTGATGTTTCTCATTTAGATTTTATTTTGACATAACTTGCCACTGCAGAAAAGAAAAAAAATAACAGAAAAACTTCCCAGATATCTTTAACCACAATCCTCTAAATGTTAACATCTTGTTATATTAGCTTTACTCTCTATTCTTTTGTTCCCTATAGATGTGTATATGTATACACATGTACAGTTCACTCTGTTTGGAACTGCAGCTAAGATGCCCCTTTACTACTACTACTAAGAACAAGGAATGCCTTTACCACAGGTTTTCAGTATCAGGAAAAACAGTGAAGCAATACTATTATCGAGAGATACTTAAACTTCTCTCTTTTCAGTATGTGACTTTAAACTTGCACTTCAAAATTACTACTTTTTAAAGGTATGATTGTTACACAAATATGCTGTAAAACATTTTTGAAAAAAGGCAGAAGGAATAAAATTCAAATTATATTCCATCATCCAGAGAAACCCACCATTAATTTTTATAAACAGACACAATGATATATATGCATATACATAAATGTTTGAAAACCCATGGATTATACTGAGCATGTTACACTTTTGTAACTTGCTTTTCACTTCATATAGTTAACATTTGCTCATGCCATTAAATTTTTTCCAAACTACTTTTAATAGCTTTGTACCAATCTATCATACAGACAATGCTTCCTTGAAACTCTTCCTGCCTTCACTCCCAACTCAACTCTCTTCCTTCGTTCCCAGTTGAAAACCTGTGTTTTAATTTTATGCCCTGGCCCGTCTCTCTATATTGGTTTTCCCTGGTCTTCAACTCGGTTACAGCCCACTAGCTTCAACTCCCTGCACACTTCCAAAATTTCCATTCCTGATCATTCCTGATCTTCAACATCTTCGAGTGGATGTTACCTCCCATTCAACATGCCTTTCCCTCTCAGTCATGCTCTTCCTGCATTCTGTCCCCTTAACCTCTCTGCCTCGCATATCCCCTGGACTCATTGGTTACTATGCCATAATCCAACTTTGCAAATACGCCTTAATCCACCATCTTTCCATAACATTGCCAGCACCTTATCTCAGGTCTTTGTGATTTCTTGTGCAAATTATGCAAAAAGGCTGTACCTGGTCTCTCTGCTTCAGTTCTCCAACCCCCCTCTCTCCTGCTACAGTCAGGATTCTGTGTGCGAATATGATCACACAACCCCCTTCGTCTGATTCCTCCCACTGTACTCAGGATACAATGCAAACATCATGTGGAACACAAATGCCTCTTTAGACTCTATCCTGACCCTGTCCAGCATGCCATCACCACTCACACTATGCACACCAGGAGTGTTGAACCACTGGCAATTCCAAATTCCATGCCTCCCATGGAATGTTCTATCTGTCCAACTTCTCCCTCCCCAGATCTCTGTGTGCTTTATTCCTACTTATTTTTTAATGCTGAGAGCAGGCATGTCCTCCGGGAAACCTTTCCTGATCCCCCCATCCCAACCCAGTCTCTGTTGGGTCCCTTCCTGGGGGACCCCTTCTTGGGGATCCTTGGCCTTCCCTCTGGAAATATCAAACTGTAATATGATGGTCTGGTCATTTATTCACCTTACTAAGCCCCAAATCAGGGCCATTCTCATATATCTATTCATCCATAATAGCAGCAAGCACATTCTCTGGCATAAGTCAAATTCTATGAAGTGTTTTACAAAAGAACTTATGGATGATATAACACCCTTTTGTTATTTCCTTATTGTTTCCATCTGATATCATTAGCATAAAAGTTAGGCATTTATATTTCATGTTATAAAATATGTATAATTCCTTTTAGTTGTGGTGTGTATTAAATAAGTGACCCTGAGAACTGGAGTAAGTCGATTACAAATTTTTGTAAGTATAGCATTTCCATTTAAGAGGATTGAGAGGCACAGATGATATGAAAAGGGTTACAAAATTTAAGAATTATATATGATAGAAATAATTTTTTTATTGAAATAGTCCAAGCTGGGTAATTTGGCAAATATATAACCACAACCTCACCATTACTTTATTACCACAATGACTTTCTTATCAGTAATTTCACTAACAAAGACGTGAAACTTGGATATTTTGTTTGTTGGAGGCAAACTTTGTTAACGTGAAAGAGATCAAAACGAACTTAAGGACTGAAGGCTGCTTTATAAAGTCTAATACAGATCTATAGTTGACATGACAGTTACTTAGGAAGATGGTTTAAGTCTGCTTAAAAAGTTAGCAGAAGCCAAATTTTGCCTACCTAAATTTGAATAATTGGAAAAAAATATACAAATGAGAGAAAAAGGGCAGGAGTCGTTAACATAATAAAGATAATTTAGTAGAAAGAAAAATGAAAAACAAAACCCCTTTTGATTTTATCTCCTTCATAGGATATCAACATTTTCAGGAAATACTTTGTAACATTGGATATAAACAAGAGAACTGCAGATACAGGATTCCAAGTAAAGCTATATTACAATTTTATACTACATTCACACATGCATACACACAAATATACAGAGATATACTTGCATATATAAATAAACTAAGAAAAACTATGTTTTATATTAATGTGAAAATCTAATATTTATTCCTTACCTGAACCTGAGAAATTGTCTAAAGACCCGTCTGCTGTTGTTGAAACTATTTCACTGCTGCTCATTGGCTCTGTTTTAACTACAAAAATAAACAACATATATGATATATCCAATTAATCATTATTTGTAAAGGCATCGTAGACAAGTTATATTCAAAATATTTACAAGAAAATCATCTTAAAAACCAGTCTTTCAGTATTTGAATGTAATTCAGATTAATATTTATACTAGAATTTTTAAAAAAAACATACACATTAACTATTTAATCCCTAAGGAAACAACCCATTGTAATAAGCTATCCTTTAAAAGAAACACTTTAAAAGTAGTTACATATTAATTGAATTGCTTATCAACAAATAATTTATCTCTTAAAATTTATATGATGAGGATGTGAGAGTATTTCCTTGGTTATGTAGCCATTTAGCCAAACAGAGCCAAAAGGGTAGAATAAAAAGACTTGGAGTAGGAAATAATGCTGGTAGGTTTTCATTATGCTCAAGGACAGGCACAGGCACAGACACGCATGCACACACTCACACACCCACACACACATACACAAATACACTCTCTTGGTGATCCAATATGGCTGAAGAACAGAGTGCTCAACTTAATGGATCATTATTACCACTCAGCCATATCTGGCTGCCAATATGTCAATATCTGATGTACACTCAGTATAAAACCACACTAAGTGTAAATGAAGTAGCAATTAAGTTTTTCATTCTAAAATAAAACCAGTAGCAGATAGTTTGTGGAAAACATTTTGATCTTTAGTAAATTCCTTTGTGGCTATACAATAAAAACATTTAGATTTATGCTGTACGTTCATGACAGCAACCCAATCCATTGATATAGTGATGGTATTATTGACCCCTATATTAAGCAAATAAGCCAGATGATCTCAGAACGTTTGCCTTTTCCCCTAGATTTAGGTTTGTTTTATTTTTTTAATGAAGAGATAGCATTATTGCTTTCCTTAGAAACAACTGGTGAGGTGTTATCAATGGAATTTGTGGCCAACTCTGTAGAAGTTATACATCCCCACTAATGGGGTTTCAGAAAAAATGCACTAATACCTCAGAAGGTACTTAAAAATCAGTAATGTGTTTTCCAAAACAAAGGTCCTACCAAGAGAATATTTGGGGTGGCTTCTCTCACAAGTACATACATTCTGAAATGGGAAAGGCTGATGGAGAAAATGCAGCTTTTCCTTTTCTTGACCTTGCCAATCTCTTATAAACATCAGGCAAAGGACAAAATTCACCCTCCTTGACCTGTGAATCTTTTCTTAATGCATAATGAGTTTCCAAATAGACATGATAATTAGTTGCAGCAGATAGTCACTTCCAGAAAATTAATTATTTAGGACTGCTTCTAAACAAAGTTGAAAAATAAAGCCAGTGAGCCTACTGGGAATCACTCCAACTGATTGTTTTAATGGAGACCAAACAATAGTGTAACTAAAGTTTTCACTCTCCACCAGTTGTTAGAAGTCTTAGCTGTGCTAATAAATTCTGCCATAAGCCTGTATTTCCCTTTTCTCTTCACACCTCCGGGCAATCTAATGACCTTGCACTTCATAAACATTACACTGCCATAGATTGTGGAAAGCGGGTCCTCCACTGCTGGGGGACAGCTCCAAAGTATCCTACCCAGTTGTCCACATCCTATCTAGCCTTCCTGAAAAACTCATACAGAGTTTAAATTCATTCATTCATTCATTCATTCATTCATTTATTTCTAATAGCTCTATTTTACACTCTGTACTGGACAGGTTGATTACCACAGGGATCTGAACTCAGAATCAAAGAAGAGAATCAGGCCCAAGGAGAAGAGGTCACGTAAAGTGCCTACTACTGTTAGACTACAGATATTATGATTAACTCTTTTAAATAATTCTCCAAAGTAGGTCTCAGAGCACAACTCACAAATTCCTTAGCTGAGTATTGCCTTCTTGTTTCATGTGCAAAAGCGGAAACCAAAGGTACTAGGAAAATTGCCCAATGTCACAAGTGGCAGAAGTAGAAATTGATTTTGAACGTTTTCAAATGCAAGGTTTGAAGAAATGACAATACTTGGCACTGCCCAGTAATTAGCACTATTCTACAGCAGAGCAAGGAAACTGAGGCATTGGGCTACACACTGTGGATATAGAAGGAAGTAAAACCCCGGCAGTCCACATCCTCCTCTAGAGTGTTAACACTTTCAGGCTAGTGCACTCGCAGGAATATCTCAAGTAGAAGCTCCATGTCCAGGGGCACCTGGGTGGCTCAGTGGGTGAAAGCCTCTGCCATCGGCTCGGGTCATGATCTCGGGGTCCTGGGATCGAGCCCCGCATCGGGCTCTCTGCTCAGCAGGGAGCCTGCTTCCCCCTCTCTCTCCGCCTACTTGTGATCTCTGTCAAATAAATAAAATCTTTAAAAAAAAAAAAAAAGCTCCACGTCCACTTGCCTGAGAAAATGGTCAAGAAGAAGAAATTTTCCAGTGTACAAGATGTTAGCCCGGGTTACTTCTAAGTCTTTGCCAAATCTGAGATCTATGATTCTGTAGATTGGACTATAAAATCACTTGGTGAAAGCTTGACTATGTCAAAACCACTCCTAATCTGGTACACCAAGGACTTACCCTAGCTATTCTCCATATTATTAGTTTGATCAAATATAGCTCTCACTCCCAGGAGACATATTCAATTATACTTGAAAATCCATTAAAAATAAGAAGGAAAGGAAGCGTATACTCTTTCTTTTAGGCCCCAAGTACATTGCCTTTTGCCATTGTTCAAATATACCTATCTTATTCTCTAAGGAATAAAGACTCTTGTTTCCTAATGAATCCAATTTTTTTAAGAGGCTCTGCTGAAGAGGATACACATCAAATAACTACAAGGACATTCGTGATTTTTATCAGGTGCTGGAATTGAATACTTTGATCACCAGGGACCTGATGCTAAAGAGACTGGAGATTTATTGTGATGCAAAATAGTTTGAGCGAAAGTCAAATGAAGAGGGACCACTCCAGGTGTTGTTGCCAAGCATACATCCACCAGAAAGTTAAAAAGACAAGACGAATCTCCAGCCACCAAACTACCTGGCCTCACAAGCACTATCACATTTATAAATATGCTATAGATGATGTCAGAGCACCTCTCCAAGGCTTCGAGTTTAAAACATCGCATCCTGAATTTTTTTTTCCAGTCTTAGAGATTTAAGGTCCGGTCACATCTGAGGACAATGAGCCCATCTAAGCCACCTATCTGAAAAGGAAAATCTACGAAGCATCTATTCTCTTCTAAATAGCTATACAATTCTCAGGGTCCCTGGGTGGCTCAGTTAAGCAGCCAATTCTCGGCTTCAGCTCAGGTCATGATCTCAGAGTCCTGAGCTCAAGCCCCATGTCAGGCTTGGCACTCAGCAGGGAGTCTGCTTGAGGATTCTCTCCCTCTGCCTCTGACCCTCCAACCATTAGTGAAAATGCTCTTTCTCTCTTTCGCTTCCTCTAAAGTAAGTCTTTTAAAAATAAATAAACTATTCTTTTATCTCCACTGTACTTTATCTTTCAGTGTAGGATTTTAGTCTATTAGAAAACAGAAATTTTTATTCTCTTTTGCCCCCACTGAAGAGTCTCTCTTTACCATTCCAAGTCTTCAATGTTCCATCTGCTACTTTAACGACCCACTCATCTCTAAAAATATTCAGAAACTCTCCTTTGCCTCTTTAACCTCCACAATCCCTCCCACCACAACTCCTTTGCTCAGCCACATACCCTAGGCCCACACTAAACGGGGCAACTTGCTACTCTCCATTCCACAAACTCCCAGCCATCGACACCGTGGAGCCTTGGTTCCGGAGTCAAAAGACTCCAGTTATCTGCTATATAAAAGTTATTTGATCTCTGACCTTAATTATCTCATATACAAAAATTTTTAAATGATAGCTAGATTACAAGAATGCAGGAGGGATCTGTAAAAATTTATACAAAGTACCTGGAATAAAGTAGGAGCAGAAACTATATTTATCATCACCATCAGTAGCAGCAGGATTCTGCTACACTGAATGCCTTTCTCCTGGGGAGTGAGACCAGGGAGCAATATCAAATAAAGATTGTTAAAAGCACCAGCTTCAGAATTATCAATTGAATTTCAACCTAGCTTTGCTATTCACAGTACGAACCTGGAAAAGTTATTCAATTTCTATGTGTCTCAGCTTCTTCCTCTGTTAAATGGGAATAACATACTCATGCAAGGATAAAAAAAAGAGAAATGCTTAGAAATCACTGAGCACTGTCCAGTGTTTTACAAATCATTAACCCAGTCCAAAGGCCCTACTTTTATAGTCACTGTATCATTAATTAATAGAAATCAAAGTTTTATGGGATAAAATCTATTATAAACTTTAAAGTTAAGCTTATCCTTCAGAAAGTAAATTAAAAAGATAAAGTCAAGCAACTTACCTAAGATCTAACATGAGGCCATTTTACGTAGGATGGCCAAAATCAAATCAAGATAACTTGAATGTAACTTAAGAACACAGACTTAATCATGATTATATAAGAAAATTTATATGATAATCCCCCTTCCTCTGTGGAGGATATGTTCCAAGTCCTCTAGTGGATGCCTGAAACCACGGATAGTACCAAATCTTAAGCATACTATGCTTTTTCCTATACATACATATCTATGATAAAGTTTAATTTATAAATTGGGCCCAGTAAGATTAACAAGACAAAAAATTATAATATACAATAATAAAAGTTATGTGAATATGGTCTCCCAAAATGTTTTATTGTACTGAATTCACCCTCCTTCTGATGACGTGAGATGATCAAATGCCTACAGGATCAGGTGAAGTGAGATAAAGGATGTAGTCACTGTGACAGAGTTAGGCCATTACTGACATTCTGACGATAGGTCAGAAGGATTGCCTACTTCTAGACCATAGTTGATAGAACCATGGAAAGCAAAACTGCAGATAAGAAAGTACTACTGTATTTTGATCACTACAACCTGTGTATACGCTATCTAAAGAAACAGACTAGCAGGAGGATCATGAGGTACACGGCAACTGGCATTGAGGCTTCCAGGAGAAAACGTGGGTCTCTCTCTCTAGTACTGTTTCAGGGGAATATACTGTAACTGGCCCATGGAAAAGATAAGTCAGTATTCCTTCACCATAAATTTAAGTGGAGACATCTATCAGACCATTGGAGCTTGGTGACATCGCTATCTAGATCATCCAACTAACCCATCACAGCATGATTCTGTGCTCATCAAGCAACTTCTGGTTACACTTTGAATCTTGTGGCCATATAAATAGTCTCCAGAAAGATGATGGGTTTGTTCAGAGGAGTCACGTGATAAACCCACTTGGTTAATTTTTTACCATAAGTTAAGAGAGCAGTTAAAGGGAGTTCAACTACCAAAGGACAGCATTGCCTGCTGGAGCAGCAGGCAGCCTTTGTATTATGAAGAAGCTGCCCAGGATTGCACAGTGAAGGCATCAGCCCAGGTGAGCAGCAGATCCTCCCCCAGCAGTATCTAAGCTTATTTTGTAACTTTTTTTTCCCCAAACTATAATAGCACAGCTTATCTTCGCTTGGCATACACTTGGGTCTTCCTTTCTATTTTATCTCCTACTATAACGATCAAGACCATCAAAAACCCAGCCCACTACCCCTCTGCTAGCCTCCAATTCCTTTATCTCTTGTATTTCAAGGAGATTTGCCTTCGCTCCCTTTTGGTTATTAAATGATTCGGCTACACCACTGCCCAGAATTGTATGACCTCCAAGAAATGCCACCTTTTACTTTTGTCATTTGCTCACTTATACTAGACTTGCTCATCAGAACACTGTGTCTTTCCAACTTCACTGGCCCAGTCTGGAACCCAGAGCTCCCACCTTAGAGTCCTGGGTCATCTCGTTTTTCCAAACATGTTCGTTGCCAGCTCTAATCCTAGCATTGGCAAGCCCTTGCTGTTCACTCTTCAACTGCTATCCTGGATGGTTGAGCATGGGAGAGGAGGCCACAATATGCACACTGACCAAATTTGCTAAAATTTATGCTTTCCATGTTCTTGTGAGTCATCTCCTTATTCCACAATCTCCCTTTTCCATTTTTTGCGCCTGAGACAGTTTCTACAGAGTCTTTTCCACAATCCTCACCTCATTCCCCATTCTCTTCAGTACATGCCCTAACTCACTCTTGTATAAAGAATGTTGAAGCTACATTAAATCTTTCAGTGATCTTCCTGCAACATCTCCCAGTTTCCTACCGGTTAATCTCAATGGAAGTTTCCTTTCCTGCAGTAGGATTTGACCTTTTAAGCCTTTATTCTTGGTGCCACTTCCATATCTCCTTTGCAACAAAATTTCATTATTTGATCTCCCAGAATCCTCAATAATTCCATCTCAAGAGGTTACTTCCCTTCTACTGACAAAGACAGGTCTTGGGTATCACCTTATGTCTGTCAGAATGGCTAGAATCAAAGACAACAAGTGTTGGCAAGGATACGGAGAAAAGGGAACCCTCAAGCCCTGTTTGTAGGAATGTAAATTGGTATAGTCATTGTGAAAAACAGTTTGGGAGTTCCTCAAAAAGTTAAAAATAGAAATACCATATGGTCCAGTAATTCCACATGTGGGTATTTACCCAAAGGAAACAAAAACACTAATTTGAAAAGATATATGGTACCCCTATGATTATTGCATCATTATATATAGTAGTCAAGATATGGAAGCAACCCAAGTGTCCACGGATAGATGGATAAAGAAGATGTGATATGTGTGTATACAGACAGATATGTGTGTACATACATACATATCTAACATATATACATATTTACTTATGTGCAGTTTCTTATAAAGTTTCTCATTTACAGGACACATGTGGTTATGTTGTTTTGAACAAAGTACTCTCTGGAGAATATACATTAACATAAAATAGTGTCTACCACTGTAATTTTGTTTATTAAAAGAGGACCCTGCTTGGAGTCTTCAAAAGAGAAGTAAATTACATGAATTTTAATAATAATTCATAACCCCTCAAAGGCAAATATTAGCTACTGCTATGAATAAGCCTTAAAAGAATCCTTTTAAAAGCTATACCGCATAAGACTATGCTGTATAGATAATATAAACCTGTGGGACAAAATATATATATACATATAGATAGATAGATATATCTATACACACACACATACACATTACTCAGCCATTAAAAAAAAAAAAAGATGAGATCTTGCCATTTGCAACAACATGGATGGACTCAAAGAGTATTATGCTAAGTGAAATAAGTCAGACAGAGAAAGACAAATACCATCGATTTCACTTATATGTGGAATCTAAAAAACAAAACAAAGGAACAAACAAAAAGCAGAAACAGATCTGTAAATGCTGAGAACAAATTGATGGTTGCCAGAGGGGAGGGAGCTAGGGGTACGCACAAAATGGATTTAGGTGACTAGGAAATAAAGCTTCCCGTTTTGGAATAAATGAGTCGAAGGACTAAAAAGCCCAGCATAGGGAATACAGTCAATGGTACTGTAATTGTGTTGCATGGTGACAGATGGTAATGACACTTGTGGTGTATAAGCATAACATGGAGAATGGTCAAATCACTATGTTGTACACCTGAAACTCATTGTAACATTATGTGTCAAGTATACTTTAATTTAAAAAAGAATTTTTAAATTATACTTTTTTATAGTATAAAAAATAAAAACATTTTTATTTTTTTATTTTTTAAAATAAAAGCATTTTTAAATAAAAAGTATACTTTTAATTTTTAAAAGTCTTCCCTCAACCATGATACTTTTCTCCCTTCTTTCATCAACAAGTTTCCTAAAAATTTGCCTTGAAATCTAGATCATCTATTCTCTCTTTAGGCTCTTCCATCATCACTTTATAGCTATTTTACTAAAAGGACTTTCCTAATTGCCCACGTCAAACTTTTCCCAAGCCTGGATTTCCTTAGTTCTTTTACAGCATGGGCCTTCCTCTGATTCTCTTCTTATCATTGACCAATACCATAGAGCGACATTTCCTCCCTTAGATCCCTTAGATCTATCTCCTTTTCTTCCCTCTGTTTATTCTTTGGTTTTTTAATTCTATGCCATTCTTACCTGTCTGAATGTTTCTCTAGTCTTCTGTTGCCAGAGGTTTAAAAAATCATCTTCATCTGGAGGACTCCCAAATCTCTATCTACCAGCACATCTTTTCCATGGGAATCAATCCCCACCGCCCGATTACACAATGCCCTTGCTTGGATCAGGGTCAAACTCAACCTACTTAAACATAACATCTTCACTTTATTCCTCCATAATCGTCATGTCACTTAGACTGAAAGTTTCCTTTTCACCCCAAGTTCTCCCAGATCCCCTCGCCTCACATCCTATTGCCAGGTCTACAATTTCTACCACTGTAATCTTTCCCGACCATCTTCTTTCTAATTTCATAGCCACTATCCCATTTACTTTATGTTTCTTCTCTTATAAAAGTTGGCAATTGGCCTTTCTACTTTAAGCAGATGCTGTTCTCTCCTTAGCTTAGATTTGATTGAGTCACTCTTTGCTCTGAGGTCTTCAGCTTTCCATGTTCTCCTGAATTAAGCTATTAAGTTACATCCCTTTATCATGTTTTTAAGCAGCCCCCAAACACTCTAACACCAGATTTCTTATTTTTGCTTTACTTCCCTATTTGTATAATAACTAGTAACTTACGAGAACACAAAAGTATTACAAAATACACAGTCACATCTAATTGTCCTAACTTTTCTGTGTGACACTATTATCCCATTTCACAGTTCATGAAACATGACTGTATATATTCAACATTTAAACCACACTGGCCTACTGAGATGTTTAATGCATCCCCAAACCCATGGTTTTTCTAATGCCTTTCCCTCTGACAAAATTTCCGTCTGACTAAATCCCACAGTTCTTTCAAGGTTCAATCAAAGTTGCATCTGCTTTGCTAAGTCTTGCTTGATCTACTACTCAGGACTGATTTTTCTTTTCCTTGAGGTACTAAATCTGAGTTTGTACCTCCTTTAGAAAATACATCCTATTCTACCTCATTTTACATTTCAGTCTTATCCATTTTAATACAGTATAAATTTCTTTACAGTAGGAACATCTTTTTATATCCCTATAGAACTTAGCAAAACACCTGACACATAGTTGAAACTCAATATTCATTGAGAGAATAAGTAAAGGTAAAAATGTATAACTGACTTACATCTGACTTTATACTGCTGGGCACATTGCACAGAGCAATTAACAATAATACTATATATGCTGGAAAGCAAGATGACATTTTATTCCTCCCAAATTATCATTCAGCAATTTATGTGCAGGTAAAGCTTCTCACTTACAGGACATGTTGTTACATTATTTTGAACAAAGTTCTCTTTGGAGAAGACACATTAACATAATAATGTCTACCACTGGAATTTTTCTTTGTTAAAAGAGGAACGGGGTTGGGTCCTTCAAAAGAGAGACAAATTACATGGATTTAATAATAATGCATGGGACGTAACCATCCAAAGGCAAATATTAGCTACTGCTATAAACAGACCTTAAAAAGAACTTTAAAAAGCTACACGGCACAAGACTATGCTGTTTAGATAACAAATATAAACTTGTGATATTTTACAAGTTTGTGAGACAAAATAAAAGCATAACCACCATAATATTATGTTACAGTTTGGATTCAATGGCAATATCACTCATGATTTAATGAGTACTCCTTCTCAAACCATGAGGCAGAAGTGCAAATGTAGGTTTTTGAAAACTGTGTCAAATGACTGAAAAAGACAAGGGATACCAAATGCCTATGTGAAGAGAATGAATAAAATGATTACGTGAAATGGGAAAGTGGAAAACAGCAATATTCCTAAATTTATACATTTTATGTGACACTTTTTAAAGACATAGAATTAAATTAATAAATACTGTAAGTAGCCACTTAACCATTTCTTATCTAAAAATGTATATATCCATGAAGCAAATGTGTTGCTTTGTGTAGTTCCCATTTGGAAAACGAGGCATTCCTTTATGTGTGCATATTGGCCCTGGCGTAGGATTGTTATCCCTCCAAAATTTTTTTTTTTAAGGATTTTATTTACTTATTTGACACAGAGAGAGAGAGAGAGAGAGAGAGAGAGAGATCACAAGTAGGCAGAGAGGCAGGCAGAGAGAGGAGGGAAGCAGGCTCCCCGCTGAGCAGAGAGCCCAATGTGGGGCTCGATCCCAGGACTCTGAGATCATGACCTGAGACGAAGGCAGAGGCTTAACCCACTGAGCCACCCAGGTGTCCCTTATCCCTCCAAAATTTGATAGTTCGAGCCATCCATCCTCTTTTGCCTAAAAGAGGGTAGATAAATATCAGTTTTTCAAAATATCACACCTTACACAACCCTATGAAAAACAAAGCAGCAAGCAGAGTCTACACTTAGAATCTGAATGTATACAGGGCCCGTAAGAATGGTCAGTTTCAGAACTTATTCACAGAAGTGCAGCACGTGTAGCCTACTGGAGCAGCATCGCCCAATGGCTTCTGTGGAGCTGATTCTTTAGTAAAACAAATGATGCAGGGTAAATGATGATGGCTATTGAGACTCTGGAGGCTTCACTTTCCTTTTCTGAGACTCTCCTCCTTGCCACTCTAGCTCAGATCCCTGACACATAAAATCTGGGCAGACGACATGAGCCTCCGTGTGACTGTTCATCTCTCCCCCATTTCCACTCTCTCCTTGAAGTTGCTGCATATTAATACCTAAAACACTTTCACCATATCAAGCCTCTTGCTCAAAGTATTCCGTGGCTTCTCTACTGGCTCCAGGATGAAGTCCAAATTCCTCAGTCTAATATTCAGAGTCCTCCACAGTTTGGCTCCAGCGGATTCTTCCGACCTTATCTACTATCAATTCCTTCTTTAGCTAAACTAGTCTCCTCACAGTCTCCCAAACTATCCTACCTTTGTTCAGATTGGTCCCTCATTTCGAATGCATTCCATCTCTTCTCAATCTATTCAAATTCTACCCATTTCCCAACACTCAGCTCAGATCCCATCTCCTTCTTGAAGCCTGGCCAGACCTCAGCAAGCTGAAGAGCTCTTTTTCCAAACTCTGAGAGCACTTTTGTTTGGATCAGTGGCTTCTAACCTTCTTGAGAATGAAGCCCTCTTTCTAACACCGAAATATTTCGGAACACGGGTGACAGACTACTTTTATTTTTATTTTTTTTTAATTTTTTTTATTAACATACAATGTATTATTTACCCCAGGGTACATGTCTGTGAATCATCAGGCTTACACATTTCACAGCATTTGCCATAGCACATACCCTCCCCAATGTCCATATCCCTACCCCCACACACACACCTCCCCGCAACCCTTAGTTTGTTTCATGAGTTTAGGAGTCTCTTATGGTTTGTCTCCTTCCCCATCCCATCTTGTTTCATAGACAGACTACTTTTAATCTGCTGATTGAGAAAGTGCATAATGACAAAAACCTACTGTGAATTTTCAGACATGAAAATGTGTATTTTATTCAAGATAACTGAATGCCCCCCTGTGAAAAAGAGTTAAACATATATGTAGCCTCTTAATTTTCTCATCCTACAAAGATTTTTGCACAAAAGCATTTGCTGACCTCAATACTAGCTCTACAACTCCCAGGGATCTCTCAGCCACAAATGGAAAATTCCACCTTCAGAACTCAACTGACATAAGTAGGAGCTTTGAGTTTGGTCTCAATTTTCAAAAATTCTTGTCTCCCCTAACCAGACTGTGACTTCCTTAAGGCAGCAGTAGTGTCATATACTTCTTTGTATTTCTGCTAGATTCTGGAATAGTTCTTTGTACAAAAACAAGACAAAACAAGACAAAAAACCCAAAAAACAAAAACCAAATGTTTCCTTCCTAAGACACACTAAGTATTGTTGGTTCACTTTTTTCACCAACACTTTACTATAACATTTTTCATACATATAGAAAAGTTAAAGGGCACCTAGGTGGCTCAGTTGGTTAAGCACCTTAAGGTTAAGATCCTTAACCTTAACCATCCTGGTTAAGGATCCAGCCCCAGGATCCAGCCCCATGTCCTGCTCCCTGCTGGGCAGGGAGTCTGCTTCTTCTCTCCCTGCTCTTCCCCCCTGCTCGTGCTCTCTCGCTCACTCACTCTCTCAAATAAATAAGTAAAATCTTAAAAAAAAAAAGTATACAGTAACTAGCCATAAACCAACCACCTAAATCTCACAATTAACATTACTATATTTACTTTTCCCTATCTATTTCTTATAAAGCCATCTTATTTTTCACGCATTTCAAGATAAATTGCATAAACAATATATAGTTCCTCAACACTTCACCGTTCACATCATTAACTAGAGGTCATGTCTGTTTCTGGTTCTTCTTTCTGTTAATTAAGTTGTATATATGTATATATAACTAAATAGACAAATCTTAAATGTGCCATTTAATGACTTTTAACAGATACCTACAGTTTCGATTTCAAAGTGGGATCTATTTTGTTATAACTAGTAATAACTAGTTTATTATAATAATGGAAGCATGACACAATGGTATAAAACAATTGCTCTAATATTAAGATTTAAGGTAGTAATATTCTCAATTTATGACATAGGTGATATTTAAGTGAAATTTTAGAATGGAAAAGGAATAATTCAAATAGAAGTGTATGTTTATTGAGCACCTACTATAATGTCGAACATTGTGTTAAGTACCTTATAAGCAATAGTTCCTTTGTTCCTTGTGGCAAATTTATGAAATTTATTACAGTTGTCACATTTCAAAGATGAGGAAACTGCAGCTAAAAGGTGTTTAAAAACTAGCCTAAGGTCACATAGCCAGTTTCAATTTTTTTTTTTTTTGATTACCATCTTCTACAAAACCTTTAAAAAGTGAAAAGTCAAACATTTTCTAACGAGGACTTTATCATCCTTAATCATTGCTCTGATGGAAATCTGAACAATCAGCAAACCAAACAGCCATAGGAAAAGTCCCAGAATATCAGGGCACTGAATAAAACTGTATCAGTGTATGTTGCAAATTAGCGGATGGTAAAATAAACTAGTGTATGAAGATTGGAAGCAGATGAGCTGGCTCGGACTCAGAACCTCAATCATATCAATCTGGAAAAATGGTTTACTTGCCTAAAATGTAATCAACCTACCAAATTTACATCTCAGATCATGCTTTCCCCCCATATTTTCCCATTCTTTACCAACTTGCAGGAGCACCGAGACCTAAACCCTACCCTTATTATGTATTAACTGAGCAAGTACTTACTGAGTAGCCCAGGTACTCAGAGTACCTGTAAAAGCCATTAGACAATGTGAAGGACCTCAGAGGAGGAGAAAATATCCTCTTCTTCCCATAGACACACGGTAGCCAGTCCCAGCACATTTTTTAAATATAGTATTTCTAATTATTTAATAATAGCTGCTGTTTTTTCAAAGTGTAGTAGATACTAGGGACTATGCTTGGTATTGTATTTTTAATTTTTCTTTAAGACTTATTTGAGATAGAGAGAGAAAGAGCTCGAGCGGGAGGGACTTAGAGAGAAGAAGAAAGAATCTTCAGACGGACTTCCTGCTGAGCGCTGAGCCCAATGCAGGGCTCCATCCCAGGACCAGGAGATCGTGACCTGAGCTAAAACCAAGAGTCAGATGCTCCACTGACTGCATCACTCAGGCACCACAATGCTCAGGATTTTAAATAGACACTGCCATAATACCATGATAACACTGTAATCTCCATTTCGTAATGGAGAAAACAAGGTTCAAGGATCATAGGTGATGATGATCCCAGGAATAATAACAATAACCAATGACTATTAAGCATTTCCTAGGAATCACATTGTGTTCGAAGTGCTTCACCAATTCATGTAATCGTCCTCGCAACCCTACAGGTTGGTACTATTTTTATCTTCATTTTACAGCCCAGGAAGCAGAGGCACAGAGCAATCATTGAGCATCACACTAGCTAACCGATGTGTGGCAGAGCCCCTCTCAAAACCCACGTTAGTTACATTGTTAGTAAATAGATAACCTGCAATTTTTTTTAGCCAGTGTTAGTCTGACTGCAAAATCCATGTTCTCCTCGTGCAATACTGCTTATCTGTATTTTTTATATCATGCCTTCTCCACTTTCTTTAAGGCAAGCATCGGCTATAAATTTTTACTGAAATAATAACATATAAGTAAGTTCATGATTTCAGACAAAAATGTCCTCATAGCTTTTCACTTGGGAGTCTTTTCTCACCACCCACCATCCCTGAATACAGTTGCAGAATACCACTGGAGTAGATTTTTGAAACACAGACTCAATCATATCACTCTCCTGTTTGTGAGCCTCTAGATTGTTCAATTCCCACAAGACTGAATCCAAACTCCTGAACCTCGTACATAAGGCCCTTCATCATCTGCTTTGGGCCACTATCTTAGTCCCGTTGCTTATGACCCTGCACATGTCCCTCTCTGAACATTATACACACATACCTCCCCGCCCAGCACACAATACCCTCGAGATTAGGGATGTCTTTGCCACAGCTCTACAATTCATGTTCTTTCTTCCTTCCTGGCTTGACATCCAGTGTTTTTCCACTCGTTTTCAAGACTCAATTTAAGTATTACCTATGTGCAGAAACCATCCTCCATCACCCCAGTCATAATTAGGTCCCTACCTCTCTGCATAATATAGTCCTTGTTATAAAACATAGTGGTCATTTGATTATAGGTCTGCAAATCACAGTAGACTATAAACGTCTCCTTGGCAATATATCTGGTAAATTTCTAGACACAAATCAACAAGTATTCCTTGAATGAATGCACAATGTGATGCTGAATACAGTGTGATATATATTTTAATTTTATAAATACATATATATAGACTTTTTCACTACAGTATGTACATATCCTTATTCTTGAAATTTTTCATTTTTCAGAATGTTCACCTCCAATCATGACTCCTTACCATCTTGCAAGGATACGAAACCTAAGTGTACTAACTACCTGATCTTTATATAATTCAGTCATTTCTTGGACTGTGTGGAAGTTGCTTTGTTATTGCTAAATACTATTAAGTCCAAAAGGAGAAGTTTCCATTAGTAAATTAATTCATTAGTATAGGTCAAATGCAATCTATATAATGCAAGTTATATAGATCAAATTCAAAATCAGCAGCAATGTTGACTATGGATGTTCTTTGGATGGACGATCTATATATTATATAAATTGGTCTGTGGGATCATTTTCAAAATTTGAAAAAAAGGCTTTAGATAATCTGGATACTCTTAGATAACTGGATCCGTGAGCCTTTAAATAAAATGAATGGTTCTCTTCTCTTGTAATCACTTGCCTGCATTATTTGCTTAGTCATATGGGACATTCATTCAACAAATATTTGTTGACAGCTTAACCACCACCAAGACGTGAGGACGCTGAGGACACAGTAGTGAACAGGACTATCCTTGCCTTTAAGGAACCTAGAGACTCTACTAAGCAAAATACACATATAAATAGATGTTGCACTTCCTTCACTGAATCATATGCTTAGACAGGGTAACATAAAAGTCTCTTCAGGCAGATAAATTATGTCAATAAGAACCTAGTTATTTGGCTATCGGGGAGTGCATGTTTAAAGTGTAAAGAATGTGGGCTTTGAAATCAGCCTCAGGTCTTGGATCTCTTCTCCAAAACAGTTACCATGCTATTTAAACTCTTTAAAAGAAGGTACATAAAATGTGGATAAAATATGGTATGCAGGGGCGCCTGGGTGGCTCAATGGGTTAAATCTCTGCCTTCGGCTCAGGTCATGGTCTCAGGGTCCTGGGATCAAGCCCCACATCGGGCTCTCTGCTCGGTGGGGAGCCTGCTTCCCCCTCTCTCTCTGCCTGCCTCTCTGCCTACTTGTGATCTCTTTGTCAAATAAATAAATAAAATCTTAAAAAAAATACAATATGTAAAGGGTATAACAATGTGCTCGATAAACAATAAGAACTTAGTCAATTCATTTCATAGTCCTTATGTGGTTAGAAAGCATTCTTTCCACTCACAATTCCCCAAACAGTAACAGATGTAATGATAAAATAGGTGAGCATTTTAGATTTTGATTAACCACATGTAAAAGAAATATTTCCAATTTACCTAAAAGGGAGTGCATAAACATATCACCTTGGGAGGTGTTTAGTAGAGTTCATCTCCCTTTTTTGGTATAATGAGATATTATTGTAGGCATGAACTGAAACTAAAAAAGACAGCCAAACCAACAAATTATCATAAACATAGTAACAAGATTATACTTATAAAAGGGGTCCTAAAACTTAAGTCCTTAGCACAAACCCTTGATTATTTAGCAGTTGCTGAAGACAGCAATGTGTCAGATAACTTCATCTACCCAAAGTAAAAATGGAAAATGTGTAATTATGTATTTTTTTTCCTATTCTATTGTATATTTGGAGCCAAAACTGGAAAATGAGTCACTCTTGGACTTTACTCCAAGGAAGCAAAGTGGGCACACAGAGACACACCACTTTATCTATATACGGCTCACTCTCGGGTGTCCTCGGCCATCATAACAAATTAGGAATCACTTAAGGCAAGGAATCTGTGAGTGAAGAATTAAGAATCAGCACTCACCCAAATTTCACACATCTCCCCGAAGGGAACCAGAAATTCTTCCCAGAAGACAGGATGTTCTAAGGGAGATAGAGATTTCCGATCATACCAAACTTCTGGCCCAGCGAGGGAAGGGAGGTCAGAGAAATGGGGTTCTCTGGACTATTGGGTATTGGAAGTTAGGTGAAGATGGTTTCTAGAGAGTCATTAGTTTATCAGGAAGCCTGATTCTGGCTCTCCAGAAACTCTGAGCCTAGTTTCAGGCAACAGGTATTGGAGTTCCTATTCTTACTATGAAAGCTATTTATAGTAAGTTCTAGCATATCTGCCCACTTGCAAGGCCCTCCACACGCCACCCCTTTATCCTCGGACCTCACCTCTGACACCCTCTGTTTGTTTCCCTCCATTCACACTGTCTGCACAGCAATTCACTGCTCCTGGCTTTGGGAACTGCTCTTTCTACGGGGCCCCCGACAAGTGCTACGGAAGCTGCTTCTCTGAGTTCTGCCTGGTTAACATAACCTGGTTCTCCAAGTCAAGAGAAACGTGACCAAATCTATCACCCACTTACACATACTTTCTGACATAGAAAATCGTTACCCTGAGCAGTAGCAAAACTATAACTGCTTTTTAAATCTCACAGTAACACTGCTCCAATCCAAATGTGCATATAATAATGACCATTATAATGAAAAGCAGAGAGGGCTTCCCATCTCCGTTTGATCCCAGAGAAGCCTAACAGAGAGAGACGGCTGATGGAATTATAATTAAGTCTAAGGCTTTGAAAACTAGTAAGAGACAATCCCTTAAAGCTCAATGTATTGATGCAATATGTTATGCACGCGCAACACCAGGAAGAAATCTCAAGCGCTCACGCACGCGAGAACTTAAAGAAGAGTGTAACTGCCCTGGGGATGTGTCCTCATAATGAAGTCATTTCGTCATCAAAGCCTCTGCCATAGGTCCTCTTACAGCTCTGCTGTTTGCTAGGGAATGGTGTTCTCCAGTTACGAAGGCATCCATGTGGCAGTAAAGGCACTAGTGTTTAGTACGAAGGTATCAAAAAAGACATTGGCAGGTGATGGGAAACACATATTCTCTCCAAAGATGAATATGGTGATTTTTTTTTTAAGATTTTATTTATTTATGGGGCGCCTGGGTGGCTCAGTGGGTTAAGCCTCTGCCTTCGACTCAGGTCATGATCTAGGGTCCTGGGATGGAGCCCCACATCGGGCTCTCTTCTCAGCGGGGAGCCTGCTTCCCCCTCTCTCTCTGCCTGCCTCTCTCCTCTCTGTCAAATAAATAAATAAAATCTTTAAAAATTAGAAAAAAGATTTTATTTATTTATTTGAGAGAGACAGAACACAAATGGGGGGAAAGGGACAGAAGGAGAAGCAGACTCCCCACTGAGCGGGGAAGCCCAATATGGGGCTCGAACCCAGGACCCTGGGATCATGACCCAAGCTGAAGGCAGACACTTAACCAACTGAGCCACCCAGGTGCCCTGAATATGATGATTTTAAAACCCAGGCTCTAGACTCAGACAGAACTTGACTCAAATACACTAGGTAGTGCCAATTATAAAGTCTGTGCCTCTAAACTTGGCGTGGAAGTTTCTCAAACTTCAACGGTGTGTAGAAAACAGCAATAGTACTACAGAGCAGCCTATTATCTAGACATGGTATAGGAGTTAATAGATACAGAGCACTTAGTAAGTTCCAAGTGTGCTCCAGGTTTTATCATCCTCACAGCAAGCCTAGGATAAATTCTACTATTATCCTCACTTTACAGATGAAGAGATTGAGCCTAAGGGAAGCTAACACTGCTAATAAATAGTGGAGCTGAGATTCCGACCCAGCCTCTTACCATTATGCTGGTAGGAAAGGAGTTTTTTGAAGATTAATGAAACAAATCATGGAGAATGGTTAGCATAATGACTAACAATAAGTTATTTATAAACATTAGCCATTATTATTATTAATTAGTAACAGGCATGTGAAAGCTCTTCTTATACACAATATAGGCAAATATCAAATCCGAAAAATATTTCGTTCATCCTTTCATGGCTTTTGCTTAAGAACAATTTATAAGAGACCAATTATGAGGCTACAGGCAAACTTTAAAGATGTCAGTTAGAAATCCTTTTACTCACAATGTCCCCTAATCTTCCAGAAAGTAAATCATGTGCTGAATGTAAACAATAATAAAATTAGATTATCATGTTTCTATTGACAACAGAATATTTGACCACAAATATACAAATATAGCCTTTAAAAAGCAGCCTCAAACCATAATTTTACACACATTCACTCCAGTTTACATATTTCTTGTAAATAAGGTTTCTCAAAAATACTCTAGTTGGGTATAACTGTATTTTACTAAATTCACATTACAGTGAGAAAAACAAATTCAGATAATTTGTTAGTGTTCTAAGCTTTGTAGAAACGATAAAACAACTTTAAAATAGCTCCTGATAATATAAATTTGTAAAATTGAATTAAACTATCATCTTAAAATATGCAATACAAAATTAAATAAATTTTAAAACGCAGAAAATTTAGCCACCTAATTTAAGATTGTATCTCTTATCATCTTAGAAATCTGATATGCCAATTCAAAATTACTATTTGAATTACCATCAGAATTCCTGAAACCCTATTTGCAGTGAAGATTCCAACTGCATCTGGTTTTATGTGGCTTAAAGGCAAATTCATGTGCTTTAAGACAAGTTTAAGCTTCTTTCTGAGTTTGGATCTAAATTTACAATAGAGAAAACGCAGAATTAGAGCTCTTAGTTCCAGTGGCTCACATATCTTTTTTGCCCTTCCCCACTCCTCATCTCCAGACAACCAAAAATAAACACTCAAACTAGCAATATATGAACTGACCAATCTTAGGCTCCCACAGACATAAGACAACCAGAAAAAACAAAGATGGCAAGAATCACTGCTTTTCAAACAAGGCCTTAATTAGGTACGTAAATAAAAATCCTTTCAAAGCTATAACACCGAGTCCTTCCCTAGGAAGGTTTCCCAACGCCTTCTCACGCTTACACAACACAGACATCAACACACAGACTCGACTGAATAGAGGCTTGGACATAAATCCAAACATAAGAAATCCTCTCAGATTTGGGACTTCAATATGGATCTAGGGAAGCATCACCAGCAAGAAGCCTAGGTCTTAAAAATTATGCTTTTACAATCTAAGAAGAAATTTCTATTCCATCCTGTCTTGGAAGACTAAGTGCCTCCCCTTAAAACAGGCAAAACAGTTAAAAGCAAGCCACAATTGGTGTTTTCTTTTTCTTTTTTTTTTTTTTTTAAAGATTTTATTTATTTATTTGAGAGACAGAGAACGTGAGAGAGCATGAGAGCAGAGAAGGTTAGAGGAAGAAGCAGACTCCCCGTGGAGCTGGGAACCCGGTGTGGGACTCGATCCCAGAACTCAAGGATCATGTCCTGAGCCGAAGGCAGTTGCTCAACCAACTGAGCCACCCAGGCGCCCACAATTGGTGTTTTCATAACTACCCATTAGTCTCCACCAAATCAAGTCTTAAGTGTTTAATAGTAACTAAAATATTTATTAATTCATTTGGAAACATACCACTTCTCCCAGTGTTTTCAGGGCAACGCAAACATTCAATCATGCTACTAGTTTGTATTTTTACCTATCTATGCTTTCTATCTCAAAGAATTTATAAAGTGTGTGAAACCAACAGTTAACTACAGTAACGATTCACAGAGAGGTTGGAATAGAATATAAAACACGAGTGGCTGAAACTTTTGAAATTTGAAACATTCAAACAACTATTTTAACTGAAGAACATTTCATCTGGGAAATAAAAAAGCACAGTATTGGAGACTGGAGCTCAGGGTCTTTCTGTCTTTATCCCTTAGATGAACCATGAAAATAGGCACTAGTCTGTGAATACAGAACCTACAAACATTGAGTCTTATGATAATTTGGCAGCAGACTTAAGGAGAAACTTAATATTCTCTGCCTCTCCATTCCATTCCCTTCTTGTTTGTTCTTCAGATGAAGTTATGGTTTTTGATACAGGAGATTTTCATGTTTTCTTAGCCTCATTATAGGGACAAGTGGTGGCAGGAATTAAAAAAATGGCTGAGAGAGAGAGAGAGAAGAGGACCTATATAAACGCGGGCAAAGCCAACAACTGTGTAAACTAAATGGAAGTTTTGTTGACCTCGTTAAGGAGGCTCGTTTCAACGAAGCTGGAGTCACCTAAATATAAATCATGGCATATATAGCTAGAGGTATTCGCTATGGAGTTAGGGGAGATGATGGCTATTTCAAACACGCTCCTAAATTTAAATGAATTTCTTGTTTTGCATTCTAATTCACTGGCGAACAGGGCTGGTTTCAAAGGCAATAAGATTTTCAAAGAAGTACGAGGAAAATTTATAACGATTATATCCCAGGGAAGCTTGCCAGACACTGTGAGTTCACCAATTTTAAGCTTCACTCCTCTAGTGGTGACGGAGGGCAGTGAAATAGACACATTAGGAACACGTAAGCAGCATGATGAATTGATTCACAAACTTAATAATAACCCAGAACTTTCTGATATAGTTCGCATCTAAACAGGCATGTAACGTGGAAGGAAATTTGGATCCATATTTCCAAACTATATACTAAAATTAAACCGGATATCCCCAACAAATTGACCAAAGTTCCCTTTATCCTTTGGATAATTTATATTGATATCTTCTAACTTCCCTCTCTAACTACCATAACCCTTGCAAAGTATACCCAGCAATGATGCCTATGAACAAAGTGAGGTAAGTAACTCCATTTGTCTGAAAGAGGTCTGAAAAATTCATTTCCAAGACCTAAGATCATTTTTTGATAAGTAGTCATTTCTAACTATTGGCCAGAGTGCCTTGCTCAGCAGTTTCTACAATTATCTAAAATACTATATTATTGGGAACTATTTTAGTTATGCAAAAATTGTATAAGATACATATTCTTGAATATGAACTGGACATCAAGACTTGAAATGTAAACTGTCAGAAATAATCCAAACACTGCACATGCCTTTGAAAAACAAGCCACACATCATTCACACAAGGCCTTCCTAGGGGGTAGTCCCCAACACGTAGTCTGTTTCAATATTATGTGGTTCTTATTCTGTAGGAGACGATCTGCCAGTACACGATGACAGAATGAAAATGCCTTACCCCCATTTCATTTCTTCATACATACCTTATTTCATAATTACTCCTACCCCTATGTATTACGGTTCCATGCAAAATGTATGCTTAGAGCAAAAACGATTTAACCTGTCTTTATTTTTAAGTTCCCTTAAATGATTGTCTTCTTTGGACTTCTCAGTGAGAAGGACTACTGAAGGTTTGCACCCGTGGCCCTCTCTGACCCTCCTGTCAGAGGCTACCTGCGTGAGGACACTGGCATGGGGCCCACCAGCCTAAGGACCTGCACAAGCCTCACCCACACAGGGCTGTAGCCAGGCTTCCACCAGAAGCGACTCCAAAGGAGAGAATAAAGGACTGCTTGATTTTTTTAATTGGCTCTATAAAATCTACTTAAATACCAGAATTGCTTTCCTAAAAATCATAGCAATTTCTTTTTGATCACCTATCAAAATGGAAAGGGTTTCAGATGAGAAGCCACCTTGTTGAGAGATTTTTTTTTTTTGCTAGATCAGCAAAGTTTCTACATTTGACAGTGACCATTTTTCCACAAACACTGGTAATGAATGTACCTACTCAAAGAGTAAAAAAACTATTTACCCATTAAAAATAATCACTATCAGTATAAAAATGAAGAGGTCTAATATCAGAAACTTACTCTATATTTTTCCTATTATCAGAAATTTCATAATATTACTAGCTTCAAAAGGCCTCACCAATACACATTGGAATACTGCACCAAATGATTATATGGCATTTAGTTTTGTTTATTTTTTTAGGACTGTGATAAAAGATCACCATGGTGATTGGGAAATGATGGTTAAAGGTTTTGTTTATGGATAGAAGTCTAACATAGATAATTCATTGAACTTCTAGTGAAACTTATGCTCTAGATTCATTAAGGTCTGAGGCTTAGTAAAGAGTGACCACAAATATCTGTGAAGAAATTTTTCAATAGGCTAAATTAGAAATAATTACAATATAATATGTAACATAATTTCCATATGTTGAAGTTCTAAAATTATACATAGTATCTAAGTAAATGTGCATAACAGCTAATAATACATAGGGATAGCCTTGATCACATGTTTAGACTTAGGAGTATATGGACTAAAATAGATATCTGCATAAAATTTACCTATTCACATGTATCATTATACGAAATAATTCTAACAGTACTATGTTTAATGTGTACTATTGAATCTTTAAGTAAATAAATTTCATGTATCTCCTAAATAAGGCTGTACGTTTGTAAACAAGTTTGTTTTCTTTTACTTATTTACATTTTAATGGTCCTAGCCCCAAGAACATCAGGCACACAATTTTACTGGTAGTCAGAAATAATCCAGTCCAATGTTACATTTAAGCAAATTTCGCTACATTTAGCAACAAAAGGGAAAGTAAAATAAAGGAAATATTTACAAATTTTCATTGCTCATAGAGTAAAACAATGCAAATTGATACTGTGCTCTGGAGAATGATCGACAAGGAGCTAAAAAACACTCAAAGGCAAGAACTGTTATGCACTCACGCGTATAATATCTATAGATACATACATATGCATTTGGGCCAAATAAAACCAGCCTGTGTTATAATAATTTAGTCCTCTGCAGCTCCTAACTGAGGATGAATACGGATTCACAAGTCAGTTATCTAGAGGGGAACTAGAACGGTAGCTTCATGGGTTTGACAACTGAAATCGTAACCACCTAGTAACAAAGCACATACCGATGAAGAAACAAGGTGCAAGGGAAACAGGGAGAAGGCATACACTCACCTTCGGTGCCATTGGGAGTCATGGAATTACTATTTCTATGAGAGTTATCGAGTTTGGGACCACTGGGGGATTCACTACTACCACTCAGACGGCTATGCGGGCTGGTTAGATCCTGCATTTCCATAGACCTAAAGACAAGAAGCCTTCCGTGTGACAGATGTACCAAATTCATAACACTACTATTTAATGTGCTAACGACTTGACACCTTTGAAACACATTCACACAAAAGTCCCTTTGTATCTATTTTCTTAGACTCCAAATAGTTCATCTTGCATTTTAACTTCAGCCATGCTTTCATAACATGTGGTGCTCAAAGGAGTCATTTGCCTTACATATCCAACCAAACATTCACATGGCACTTTGAAAATCTTTTTTTTTTTTTTCTTACACAGCTCATCAAATCACAATGAGACAATTGCATCTATTTTAATTTTCAAGGGAAAAAAATGCAGTCATGTTTTTCTCTTTCTATTGAAAAACGGAAGCATTATTTTTGTAAAAGACAAATACGTAAACAGGTATAATAGGGGAAAAAATCACTTTTCTATGGAATCTGTTCTATCTAATAAATTAGCACAAGGTACTCCCTTATAATTTACCACCCAATTGTAATTTAATGGGTCTCCAAACCAAATAAAACACTTGAAGCCTATAGTATAGTGACAGGGAAAGAGATAGTCCTGATGCATGTGTTTACTCTGGCAAACTGCTTAATTGTTCCTCTGTTTCCCTTGAAACAAATGCAGCATTAAAACATTATGATGTCGGCTCACTTGTTTGCTTTGTGGATTACATACAGCGTGCCCAATTGAAAAGGGATAAGGCCAACATACAGTGAGTCCCTGAGAGCATTAGCACTTGGAATACCTCACCTGTCACTTATTCAGGGAAATAACAATTCTACTGCAATGCTGCAATTCTGCATTCTTACCATATAAAAACAGTTAAATCCTCCCCCACCAAAGTTCTTAGGCTCAGTAGTTACTTATTCTCTAAGATTATGGTATAGAAGCCACTCCTTATGGTCACAATTGCAGGATTAGCCATTTATATTTAATATTCTATAAATAGAAAGGCAGGGGCTTACTTAAAATGACTCAAAACACACCTAGATACCCTTCTGTAATTAAAAAAAAAAAATTAAGGCCCAGTCACTTTATTTTAAACTTCTGTGTTTTTCTTTTTTAAAAAAAAAAGGGGGGGTATTAATGTTCCACTGAAGTGAAAACTATTTCTGCCCCCTCAACCAGATCAATAAAAGCTAGTTATTTTAATTAAGAGGTTGCACTTCAACTTACTGTAAATAGTTTTTAAAACAGCTTAATATGAACCATGTAACTTCTAAATGAGTTTTTACTTCCCCAAATCTTCTAAGTCCAAACGAGAAATGGCTTGCCATCCAACTTTTCTCTCCTAATTCACATTACACATTCACAGTTTACCTAACACCAGAAACTATAGCCCATAATCATTTTCAAACCCGAGCTCCTATTCCCTTTCTACATACTTAAAATTTTTTTACAAGCGCGCGCGCACACACACACACACACACACAAATTGTTAAGTAATTTCCAACAGAGGCTGTTGCTATTAATAGAAATAATGAAGAAATACTAGACAAAAATAGATATGGGTCACAGAAAGGTAATCTCCAAAAATGTCAAATATCCTTACCTGCAACTTGAGGAAACAGCAACATCTGAACTGGTTTGAGATGTTTGCACCTGTGATCAGGGGTAAGAAATTAGAAGCTGTTGTTAACTCTGCTTCACTGTCAGCTCTTAATTATACAGAGCACATGGCTGAGAACGACAATGCTCTCTTTTAACCAAAAGAGAAAAAGGAGGATACTGCAGCAGTGAAAGGCATATTGTCTTTAAGTTGAGGTCTCCACTGTTGTTTCCTCCTGCAGGTCTACCCTCCTCCTCCCCTTGTCAGGGGGGGAAGGCAGCCAAATGACGGGATAGTGATTCATCACTGGCCTATGACAGCTGCAAACGGGATTACCCCTCCCCCAATCAACATGCAAAGCAGCCTTGCCCAGGCAGCTTGGAAAAGGTGCTTGGAAAAAAATAGTTATTAGCAAAATGAGTGTGTTTCACAGCAGTTCAAGAATTAATCCTCCAGCATCCCCAGAAGATCTTTCATCTTCTGCTATCAGCAGCTGAAACAGAGTTCCCGCCCACCCCTTTGACTCCTGACAGTTTCTTATCCTTATCATGACGGTTTTCTCCCATATTTACTATTTGCCATTCAACATTTACTGAAACGGCTTCTGGGCGACTTTTGGGCGATGCTAGGCTGACCAAAAATGGCAAAGGCAAGTTTTCAGACCCAAAAATCACATCATTGAGCGATGTGCTCATTTACTAACGCAAGTTTTAAAAAATTCAGTGAATGCTTATTTGCCATTGCCTGCTGAAACAGAAAAAGCACTTAGCTTTCCGCTTAATTTTCTGCTGTTTAAACCAACTAAGAGCATGGGTGCTTTAATAATCAAGTCAATGTCCCAGTTAGCCAGCGTTTTGGTGCCTTTTGTCTCCAGATGAATCAACTAAGTTAAAGTGTAGGCTTTGCTAGTCCCTGCCCTTCCTCCAGAGGCAGCGCAAGCTACCAGCAGGTGATAAGCTCAGGTGAGGGTGGGCGGCTGGTTTGCAAGCTCAGGCTAACGCCTCCCAGGAAAGAGCCTTCTGAAAAATGCTTAAAATGACTCAGAACTCCAAATCTTTGATGTGCATTTTCATTCAACCTGAACTGACATCAATTAGGGCTACAGAACAAAGATGAGAACTGAAGCATCTCAAATGGCATTAAAGTGATCCAACCAAGTATCTGCTATTGAGTCCTGTTATTTTTTTAAATTATGATTTATGAAATTAAGAAATTCTACCTTTCTGGCAAGAACAGCGCATTGTTGAAGTCTAAATATCGTAGAGTAAGGTTCTGTGAAATTTCTAGGTATGTGTTTCTAGAATATGTGCAGGATGAAAAATAATTAAGAGATGCCTGAGTATTAAGAGAAAATGCAATTTTAATGCCGGCAGATATGTCATTTTGTGATAGCAGGCGTCCGCAGTTTTTGCTTAAAGTAATGTTCTCACGCAAGATTAAATGTTTTCCTTTAGAAACTGCAGCAATCTACCTCAAGGATAAATTTCCTTTTTTTCCCTCCCTTTTCCTGCTTTTATACACCTGGAATAAATTATAGGTGAGAACTAACTCAGTTTTAAGAACTCTCTTGGCCCAATTATGGGAAAGAGTATGTAAAACACACTTTCTGTTAAACCTTAAAATACATTCCTATTTTAACATTGGCTAGATAGTATAATGTTGGAAATATAATTTTAGTTTCATTGTATACTTTGAAAGTTTGATTATACTTATATTTGTGGCTTAACTTATCATTAATTAAATTTCAAAGTCAAACTTAAAAATGAACTTCAAAATAAGGCCTTAAGTCAAACTTAAAAGTAAAACTTAAAATAAGAATTATCCTAACACATTTTCTCACTGAAGAAAATGCATTTGCACAACAGCATTTTTTTTGAACGCTGGCCTGGCTCAATCTCTACTGTACTTTCATACACTACAATTTTTGAAAGCCCCTATCCATGATCTTCATTTCATTAAGTATACTTCAGATATATTCTTTTGTGTCTCAAGGATTATTTAAACCATGTGTTGTGTGTTACTGTATTTAAAAATGACTCTTTAATCAAAATAACTTTAAAACAACTAATCCTCACTTAGGCTGGTCAGCTGAATCCACATCGTGGTCCAGGAAAAATAAATCTACTCTCAAGAATGCGAATGCAGACAACAATTAGACACAGATGTGAGCAAAATTAGTTACAGTTTACAAAATGCTACACTTCACATGCTTTTAGTTTTTTATGTGTAGTACAAGATTACAGTCCAGTAAGGAAACATACTCTTAATAATGACTTATCTGAAAAGAACACCTATTTCTGATTGGTGTTGATTTTCTCTTATGTTTGACACTATCTCTGGAAGTTTGTGTTTTAAAGGTCTAAGAGCAAAAGGTTTTTCAAAAATCATTAATTAGGCATATTCCCATTCAAAAAGAGAAAAAAAAATTATTTCATGGTTTTCAGAAAAATGCTGTGAGGCATTCAGTAAGCTCACATTTTCTGCTTCACATCTATAAACGTAATATGTTTCTTGTCTTCTTCTAATCTGGTATTTTTAATTCAAATGTTCCTATGAGTACAAAAATATTTCCCATAACATTACAAATAGTCATCTTCTATTACAATGAAGTCACTTTACTTTAATGCTTTTTAAAACTCTTTGTATAGAATACCCACAGCAGCATACTGAGAGTTGCAAAAATACAAAGAGGAAAAAAAAAAAAAAAGATAGCAGAACTTCGTAGAATTTAAATTCAAGAATTCTAAACTAGTAACTTTGACTTCTGATTAGTTAATGAGGTCTTTTAAGTTTGCCTTTTTTCTAATTAAATTTATAATTCTTCACAGATGGAACTTTTGTTGATGTTCAATTTGTCTCTCTCATTTTGTTAAACCTCACATAGTACTTCGCCAATCCATTGAATAGCCACATTAAATCTGTTAATACCATGCTCTTCAACCCCAGAAATTATTTCCAGAAGGCAAACTTGCTTTGAGAGATCATCAAACAAGACTTAAGGTACACATTTTATCACATTTTCCCTACCACAGAGCTCAGGATGCCGAGCAAAATTCATGACTTTTGCACTGTTTATTATACTTTGCTAAATTACAAATCAAAAGCATCTGACAGAAGATCATGTATGAAGCCAAAAAGTTAATAATGTTCTGTGAAAAGTAAACTGTAAATGGAAAAGGATTCTAAATCTCAGCAGCACAGAGCAAATAAAATGTAGGTACTTGTCTAAATTATGGGTTTTCCATAGGCTTTTTTGCTTGCTAGAAGCAATTTTTATAAAATGACTATAATTTAAAACTTTTTTTCTCCCCAAACTAAAAAGATATTTTCAAAGTGAAAGTACTGAACTTATCTAAATAAATAGCGTTGGCAGGCAAGCTGGTTTTGCCCAACCACAGATCAACCTGAGGACTCCCAAATTTGAAAGACAATGGCAATTTTCTAATCAGAATGTATTTTATAAGAATGAGCCTTAGGCATAAATCTGCTTTTTAGTCAGAATATATTCTTGCTAAAATTTTCCTCAATCAATATTTCTAAGTATGGTGTCAATGCTATAATAAAAACCTGAACCTAAAATCGAAATGAACTTCTAGGAAGAGGTAGATGTCTTTTAAATGTTAACATTTATTTCCTTCTTTATCAAAGACTATAAAATGAATGCTCCAATACCATTACTGATTTTAACGTAATATGCTGTATTTCAAACTTCCTCGTTTGAAGAAAATGACAAAAATCGAGTCCCCGTGAAAACAAAAAGAAGCATTTAAAGGACACTGCTGCCGCTATAGTTCTAAAAGATTTGTTTTCAAAATTAGCATTCATTCAAAATGTTGAATGAAATACCTTTGCTATCTGATTAAATGGAAGAGGGGATTTTATTCTTGCTGCAAGTGTTTCTGCTTTTCCCAATGTATTCTAATATGAATTTTCTCATTCAAATGGAAATTTTCTCTTGAGAAAATCATTTATCATGTCCACAAAACTCACATAGCAGTTGACTTCCTTTTGGCACTTTAAAACTGAACAGTGGCTCAATTAGGCTTCTCTGTCTGTCACCGGGAAGAATTTTCAGGATTGAAAACCCATGGCTGTTTGTTCATTTACTGAACACTCTGGGCCTTAGGAGAACTCAAGCAGCAAAAAAGTCAAATATCAAATATTTGATAATGCAAAAAAGCATGACTATTCATGTATGCATGTCCTCAAACCTCTAAACGGTGGGCGAAAAAACTCACAGAAGCCTAAAACAAAACCTACTCTGAAAGACACATGGAAAAAAAAAAACCAAAACCCACCCAACCCCATAAAACTACACTTTGGGCTTAACTGCTGACTTTTTGTACCCCTTGTCATTTTAAGAAATGCAACATAAAAACACTTGTCTAAATTTAATGACAGGTCTGAATTTATTGAATTCCAGCAAAAGCTACTTAAAAGTGTTCAAAAACTCCTCCCAAGAAATATAAGCCCATGAGTCATTAGCAATATACTGATTTTAAATGACAAATACTTTAAATGGTTATTCAAAAGTTTAAGAATCTTGTTTTAAATTTCCAGGTCCATTCAAGTCATATTAAGTGTCAATAAGTGAAAAGTATATTAATTTAGCAAATGTTTATTATTTCACCTTTTGAAGATGAATCTGTTTAATATAACGTTTGGGAAATTTGTTTATTGAAGCAAAAGGATTTCCTTCCTTAAAAAGTGGTATCAACAGATTTTTGTTACCTGTTGTCCTTTCAAAATGTTAATTCCTTCCTCATTTTCTCCTACCAACCAAAGGTGCGGAGGAAAAGTTATCTGTGTTGCAATGGAGATTATATGTACGCCTTTATTGCTTTATTCAATATCACAACAATATTTGAGGTTTGTGCAGCAATTCAGGAGCGATATGAAGTAATCTCCCTACAAGAATAGCCGTGTGTTATATTTATATCGACCACAACAACAGTAATTGTTAACAATTAATTTGTAATTATCTCTTAATGATGCTAATCGCTCAGCTAATTCGGGGGGTTAAGAACTATACTTTTATGATGGCACCCTGTGGCTCATCAAGCACTACGTATACAAAGTGTCATAACCGTGCCCGTGCCCTACCGTTTTTATTTTAAAACAAATCCAAACAATACTAAAAGCGCTCCTGTTATCTTGGGCTTTGCCCACGGGACAGCTGTTGTCAGTCGCTACAATTTTTCAAACAGTCAGCTTGTACTTACAGCGCTTACATCTGCTGCATCCACCAGTTTAATGTGCTCCTTCGAATTTTCTGGCTTAGCAGACCTCCATTCCTTATGCAGTTTGGCTCCCGGGTAAGGACGCGCGAGGGCTTTTAGGAGCTCCCAGTGGAGCCCGGCGCTGCTGGAAGCGGGGCGCCTCGGGAGGGGGAAGCCCGGCCGCGGGGACAGCCGCCTGGCCGCTGCTGCAGGCTCGGGCTGCCGAGCGACTGAGCGAAAACGCGCTCCCCAGAAAGCAAACCGCCACAGTGGACGGCAACAGGAAGGCTTAAAGTCGGAAGTGGCACTGGAGAGTTTCTACCTCGCCCCAAACTCGGAGCCATCAGCTCCCACCGTTCTGTTGAGTAACCGCTTTGAGCCCTGCGCTCTTTCCCCACCAAACAGCAGCAGCAGATAGCATCTGAGAACCCTAGACAAAGAAACAGCAGAATCTCATCCCTCGATTTGTTTGCGCAGCCTTGTAGGTCGGGCCATGGAGCCTCGGGGCTTTTTTTTTTTGTTTTTGCAACGCAAACCACAGCTATTCTCTTGTTCTAACCTTATTGGTTTAAATGCAACAATTGAAAGGAGCCCTGCTCCGTCTGACTCAACCTTGCTCCTTAAAAAAAATTTATTATGTAAATGAACGCGCCCCATGCTATCTGAATAAACAGCTGTGTGAGAATAAGTTCTCTGAGACACTGTCAACACACATCTCCTGCTACAGCAGCTACCAATTACGAGCTTTGGGGAGTAGTTACACGTTATCTTTTATACTTTTCCAAAACTTTTTTCAGGCCCTGAAACTTGGGGAAACAACTCTTTTCAATTTTTTTTTTCCCCGAATGTACCAACTAACAGGTCTGGCAAAATTTAAAAAAAAAAAAAAAAAGTGAGAATGGCCAATTATATACTAAGTAGGTAAAGGGAGAAAACAAGCAAACGTGTAAACTATTACCAGTTTAACAATGAAAAGCCGGAATGATGATTCTGCAATGATTTCTAGAATGGCTAGTTTTTACAGCAACAATTTTTTTTATATGAGCCAGATCATATTTCAGTGTTAATATTTTAAAATCATTTTTGGGAAAAGATTTATTTTATCTAGAACTCTTTGTTACACTTTGTTCTCTTAAAAATATTTTTAAATCACAATGATAATCCATAACACTTATCTAGAGAATTGAGCTATTCATATTAGGACTAAATTACAGCTTCAGTTTAAAATGCTTATTATCATGTTTTAGGCAAATAAATAACTGCGGTTATTAGATCGATGACAACCGTTATATTGATTTCAAATATTTAAGGAAGGCATCACTAATGTGCCTATTATAATTTGCCAGCTCCATACCAAAGTTCAAATGCAAATGTTTATTTTGATACTACTCACTTATCATAACCAGTCTTGTACTCTAAAGTAAAATCTTTATACCTATTGGATTTTCTTTCAAACTATTTCGCCATTACCGAAAATACTATTCTATATATTCGGTCGTTTTATTCATAATAAAAATAAAAAGCATCTTTTTTTTTTAAAGGCTCTTGCTTTGGTATGAAAGAACATTTTAAAAATCACCGTAAATTCTTATAATTTTATGATACCTTTCCAGATCATTAATATAACAGATACACACAGTCTTACCTTTTCTTTGCTAATTTGTAAATGAAAGCACCATTTCTGTGCAACCAACACAAAAAGCTTCTAATGAACAAAATTCAGTATGGACTTTCTCCCTCTTTCCCCCCCCACCCCCCGAAAGGATGCCAATCTAAATTCCTCAGAAAAGAACGCTTTGTCAAACCTAAGAGTCAGCTTAAACTGCAAACTCACCTAGGATTTCATTTTGTATGATACCAGCAAGGAATCATGGGTTAGTCATCTGCCATATTTGGGAAGCTAGGTCAAAAATCAGTTGATTGCTATTGGATCTGTTTCACATATGCAAGAGAAATAGAATTACATTACCACCTACAGCACTTTCTCAAACCAGAAGTATCAGTTATTCAATATACTAAAGTATATATGCAGAAAATAAAATACAGCACGTAATGGAGGTTTCTAGTGCTGTGAAATAAAATATAATGTTATATTACTTTAATCTAAGATGCCAGGCATCCACATAGTAACTGCTTTTGCTATCGTATTTATTTCTAAGGTCCATAAAATAAAAATCTGAGGTGCTAATTGGTTCAACCCTGTTTGAAACCCTCTGTTAAGCTATTGTACCCATGCTTCCCATAGTTTGAAACTTAGATACGAAACGATAAAATATTAGTTTTCTGATCCATGAGAGATTATATTTGCAAATCCAGGAGACACAAACTCTATGAAGTCAGAACAGCAGGAATATCATATAAAGTACCTGACTTTTATATATAAATTACCTGCCTATATCATAATCAAATTTATCATATTACATTAGTTTTTATATTGAAATTCAATTATTTTTGTTTATATAACCAAACAACATACCATTAAAGAAATGATGCATGTAATTATGGGGAAAATTATGAAAAGCATGATGAAGGTAATATGACCACTAATATGATTCAGGTCATGCTTTATAATTATGTAACAAAGAGCTTAGTCATTGGCTAAAAGAAATATCCACATGCATATATACCAATTTTAAATGGTTTCCTTTTCCTAAAGCAAAATTAGAAGGATTAAAAACAATCACACGCTTATCCATAAATTTTGTCTGGTTACTACTCCTGATTATTGAATATTCAATGATCACCATACAACTTACACCAAAAATAAGTTATTCTCTGATAAAGAGCCAATATGTAAGCCATTACTAATAGGATCCAGTTAGTAGTATAGTGCTAACTTCTTATTTCTAAATTTTCACTAACTATAATTACATAACTTATCCATATATTTTAAGGATCAAGGTGTCCCCTAAATAAAGTCATACACATTACAACAGCAATTAGAAACATTTGCTGAAAATTTACCATAAGTAAAGACAGGTAATAGTAGAAAGCATTACCTCCTGATATTTCCTGAAGAAATTTTCACACAAACATATGAATAGGAGTAAAAAGATTTCTAATATGCCTTTTCCTCACTAAAGCAAAAAATAAATATATAATTTTATCAGGAAAAGGAAAATACATGAAATAGGCAACTGAAACAAAGTGTTTAAATACCCTCAAAGAGAGAGTATCTTTCATATATTGTATCCCCAAACAGATCTATCTTATAGAACAAGCTGTTGCCTAGACATGGGCCTGGTTATAGAGAAGTCTGCAATTTTGAGAGAAGTTGTTAGTGCTTCCCAATTAACAGAATTTTAAATAAAGCCATGATTACAAAAATAAACAAATGCCCATAATTTTTTTAAAAAAAAGACTAGGGCAGATATAAGGAATTTATTAGAATAATCGGAAAGGTAGCTTTGAACTTTTCTAACACTACACGAGTAAGCAGTTGATTAATCAAATAAAATGTAAGAAATGAACACAGAAAACAAATGATTAAAGGCAAATGTTCCTTTCCTTTATCCCTTCCAGTAACAATAAAGATGGTGAGTAACTGTGGAGTTCTCAATAAAAATGTACTCAGTGGTTATTTTTCTTCTATTTGTGTGTACCTTTTAATAATTTTACAATTAAGGATGCACGCTATTACCTGGTCTGATGTCAACCATCCCGTACTTCTATTTCTACCATTCTTAGCAGATTATTGCTCATGAATAATGGTATAGTAAGTTGCAAAAACATAAGTGGCATTTAAAGGACAGTGTTTTCTCTTCAAAAGCAAAATCTTAATTACTCTTTCTTCCACATTGGTAAAATCAGTAGTATCTGATCAATAAAATCAACGTTCTGCAATTCTGACTGCTTGAAGTGGAATGGCAAATAGAGTATTCCAAAATACTGTACTTCTGGTCCCTCTGCTTCCAAAGGACTCTCTCTTCTCGTGGTTCACGCCATGGCATTACATTCCTGGCTTTTTTATGGAACCATTGAAGCAATGAATGGCTGACGTTAAGATCCTTGCTGGCATTTGGAGTGGTCACTTTCGTGACCTCCGCTTTCCCCACTGGCACGAGACCTACAATGAGGGCCCTGCTCCCAGTAGCCTTCTGCTGAAACACAACCAAGGAAAACATCCTCTATTTATTTTAAGAATGATATTAAGTCTGCCAAACTGAATGTCTACCAGTATTTTGCTAAATGTTTTCCATTCAAACTCCAACATGAATAGCTTTTAACAGTAAATTTAAGGAGGCAATTACTAGCTATTCACTGTACTATGGAAAATTATTTTAATAAATATTATAGTCTTTATACCAACACAATTTGGAAATATAATCTATTTCCTGGCCCTCTAATAAAGTACACTGGTTATTACATATGAATAATAACATTTAGGTAGGGTGGGAAACTTATCATACGTAGTAATGACTGCCTATAGGATTTTTTTACAAAATTATTATTCTAATAGAAACTTTGAGGAGCACTTATTGAAACAAATATGATAACAAGGGCAGTGGTAGATTTTTAAGAAAAGGGAGAGGGATGATAGAGGGACTTTATTTAAGAAAAATAGGACATGCCACATTTTCTATCTAAAAACAACTTATTTTCCAAAACGGCAAGCGGAGTTACTTTTTCTCCCTTCTGCCAAAAATATATAAATAATTGTCTGGGAAGCATATGCTTAATCTCAGCAATAACTCTTTTTTGCTTTCTCACACTTTAAAATGAATTTCTGTTGACGTGAGGTAACCTAGAAAACCCAGATTTGTCTCCTCTTCAAACTTTTTATTCTCAAAGCCATGGGCAAAACCAATCTTGTCAGCACCTCCCCATTCTTGTAAGAGGATCTGGAAATTTGTTTTGTGTTTTCCAGGTTTCATGACAGCTGAGTTCACAGTTTTTTAATTCTTCAGAAATGATGACTATCTCATGGAACAGGGAAGGAAATTAATATTTATTGAGTGCTTACTACATGCCAGGCACTGTGCTAGGCGTTTTATCTACATTCCTCATTTACATGACAACTTATCTGTATGAATCCTGTGTTCTAAAAAATATGCCTCCCCCCCAACTATTTGTTCAAGATTGTGCCTCGTTTTCCTGACACCATCAAAGTTACCACTAAACAGTAGATGGAGCACTGGGACATCAGTGTGTCCTGGGCTGTATCATCCTTTTGGAGCAAGAGGATACCTAATAAAGTTCATAAATCCAGAAAGGTGTGTAAGACTGAAATGATATATACTGAAATGGTATATTCAATATAGAATAGGCACAATCACTATACAATATATGATTATTCACAGACATATACTGTAAGTTAGTGTGCAGGTTCAAAAATAAAAAATACATTAAATGATCAACAGGGAAAAAAGCATAATAAATCCTTAAACCTGAAATGATCCAATCAGAGATATATTTTTTCCTCATTACTTATCAAAAATAAAAGGTGAATTATCTTTCGAAAATAAGGATTATAGATACCCCCAACTTTTTCTTCATAATAAAAAAGAGACACTAAGGATCTGAGTCTACCACAAGCAAATTATATGGACAACTTGTTTTACAGTTCTACCCATTTCTTCCCTTTTGTATTCTTAATTTCAGTTATCCAATGTGATATGCTTTGATCTTAATAGCTATTACATCATAAACACTTGATTCGTTCATGAGGAAATAATTACATTCAAAATGTACTCCAAGCGTCCTTATGCATTTGGAGGGATAGTTTAAGTATCCAGAATCAAGGAATTGCCAGGAAGGGGCAAAATAAAAAACCCAAACCTAATAACCTAGAGAATTTTTTTCTTCCTTCAAGCAGCATTAACTTTTTCCCCCTCCAGTCTCCCAAATCGGAAAAAAAGAGTAACCTCTAAAGCTGTTTTAGACAGAAGGTCAGAATTCAAAGGATCGGTAACCTAATCCACGGTGGGCTGCAATCACATTGCTATTGGAAACACAACCAGAAGAACCATTTTTCTAGATGTTTTTATTAAGCAATGTCAATAGGTATACAATCTGGAGGTTTCTCTCTACTATAAAGATTCATACCTGCTGGCGATCAAGTTGCCTTGGGTCCTGGAGAGTTTTACTTTAAAATGCTGCAGGGTAAGGGAAAAATAGACTGCATTTTATGCTAAGGAAAACAATAGCTCTACTTTGAGTACTCAGAGAGGGTACCTTTTCAGGACCTAAATGGAAATAAAGATGAAAGTTTTCTAGTCTTTAGACATTCATAAGTAAGAAGAATTCTTATTCCGATAGTTTAATATTGGGAGCATTATACTGATTTTTTAAAAATCTGTAGCTCGTAGTCTTAAAAAAAAAAAAAATAGAAGTCTGGGAGCATCCACAGTTTCTTTCAAGGACTCAGTTTTAACATCATCCGTGATCTGGTTTACCTGAATTGCAGAGTAAAACAAAGTCAAGATCTGGGGTTTTCTGAATTAGTGTATTTTAAATACGTATGGTTCTTAAAAACAACACCCCGGTTGATAGAGAGTTATAGACTGGTGGCTCATTTTTTTAATCAATACAAGGAAAAACAAATAGTTTACCAAGAGGTCAGAGAGCCAGTAGGGGAGACCTCTACTGCACGGTTATCATTGACAAGCTCTGCTGAAAGATCCGCAAAACTCCCATTAGCTCTGGCCTCCTGGGAGAGCTGTTGACTTCCTTCCTGCCCTTGCCTGAGAGGACAGATCTTCCTCACCAGCAGAGAGTGGATGAGAGGACTACGGAGGAGGCAAAGGAGGGGCGGAACAAAAACAAAGCAGAAAACAAGAAGTTATTCAAGACAATAATCAGAAAACCAGTTCAAGGATCTCAGCTTTTTTTTAAAAAAGAACAAGTGTCAATGACTTAGAAATTCTAAAGAAAAAATATCATGTTTTTAGATATGCAGATTTTATGTTTTAAATTTACAGTTCCTTTACTAGTCTATATGTCTCTTTTGGGGGGCATTTCATTTGTAAATATAAAAATGAAAAAAATATAAAAGGCCTAACTCACCACAAATAAATGCTTTCATGACTAAAACCCAAAGACTATTTAAAAGGAAGACCCACATCACTAAAATTTCTATTTACAGTTTTCTAAAATCATGTCTATTCCCAACCAATGAATGGCTTATTTTGGGGGGAAAAAAAAGATATTTTAAAAGAGATATTTCACATTAAGACATTCTTGAAGCAGCATATGCCACATCTTTCCGTACTTTTGGATTTTGTGTCTATCACTGTTCAAAGTTTAAAATACTGTCCTTTTCCTTAAATTTGTAGAACTATCCAAATTGACCTATAATCATTAGACTTAAAAAAATGCAATAGAGGGTCAAGTTCTAATTCTGGCTTTAGCATAGGTTTTCTCTGTGCCCTTTGTTATCACAATACTTAGACTCTCAATTTATAATCTGTGAACAGGCTACCTATAAGGTGGATGCAAGAATTGGGGCACATGGATGGCTGAATCAGTTAAGCATCTGCCTTCTCCTCAGGTCATGATCCTAGGGTCCTGGGATATGCCCCACATTGGGCTCCCTGCTCAACGGGGAGTCTGCTTCTCCCTCTCTCTATGCCCCTCCCCCCAGTTCGTGGGCTCCTCTCTCAAATAGATAAATAAAATCTTAAAAAAAATGTTTACTGCAAGGGTAAAGCTCTCATAGATAGTAAAATAGCAATACAAAACTGATTTTCAAGTCAATTTCATTAAGCAAGTGTAGAATGAGTGCCCAGTCAGGACATGGCGAGTTTCTAATATTAGCACAGCGTGGTACACATGGTAGGTGCTCAGTTAATGTTATTTAAATTAATTAATGCATGCACACTTGGCTACTTGACAGAACAGGGCCCTGGTTTGTGAAAGAAAAATTATTTCCCTGAATTTCTTTTGGTTCTATGTTTTTATTTTCCTTCCACATGGTTATATTTGTCTTCCATTGGAAACGCTAACGTGGACTGGCTAGGATATTATCATCATAGGGGAGTTAATCTCATTCTCATGTTCAAAACATATTTAAAACACTTTATAGAACCTGACTGAATCATTGAAACTGTGCCAGGAATTTGCCATCCTGACAATAGGATATAACCAAATTCTAAGGAAATTAAAAAATTAGAGGAGACCTGAAATCACTGTATCCACATGGTCTATGTTTTTCAGTGGGACATGAAAATGAAATAAAAAGTTAAGTTTCATTTAAAAAGAAGCTATCATCGACATATTTAGTTTTACCTATCATATTCCTCCCAAAGAACTCTTTACTCCGAAGCAGTTCTTATTTCCCTTTTGAATTCTTAAAGGAAAAATGCAGGAAAATTAATGAAATAATTTAAAGTGATACACAACAAGATCAAAATATCTTTAAAGTAACCCTACATCCTCACCTTTCAGAAATATTTCATTGTAGATACAGCCACAGCATTGTCGTTTTAATATTCTGCAGCTCGGAGGCTATGCAGAAATTTAACTAACCAAGCTAGTTAGTGGGTCTATCAGCCAGTCAGTCACTCCACAAATATTTATCATGCATTGGCATGTGCCAGGTATTGTGGGCACTAGGAAATGAAGCAATAAATAAGCAGACAGAATTCCCACTTATCCTGTGTGCATAAAAGTATGTAAATAAATGAAAAGATAGCCAACTGGACATATACATTTATTTTGGCTTTTTTCTACAAACCCCACTAGGGCAACAGTAGATGGCTTTTTAAAGCATAAATCCCAAAGAAAGAAGAGGGCAGTTATTATGAAAACGGTAAAAAAAAAAATTAGAAGTAAAAAAACAGACAGACCATTAGTAACTGGCTTAGCAGATCCGAGAAAGGTGAATCCAAAGCTGGCAGTGCGGAAAGCTGAAAAGCAATCCGATTTATATGAACAAAGCCCCTGACATCTCAGAATTGGCAGTACCAAGTACTTTTGGAAGTAGAAATGAAAAGAAATACAAAAAAAAGGAGGACAAATCAGTGTAAGCAGCAGTTAGAATCACTCTTAGATACCACTCCACATAGTCAGTCAAACAAGTACACTTGGACTAAAGGAGAAGCTCTGGAATGTGTTCAGGAAGGGGCACCATACTAAAAACAGGTGGATTCTGTTTGCAGAATCCTGAATGCTGGGACACACTGAATTCTCGGACAACTGGCTGTTTCCTTCCACCAAACCTTTCCATTCCAATTTCTAGAATAATGGCAGCTATATCTAGGTTATCCAAGCAGTAGATAAAAAGAGGCTTTGCTAAGAATTCTAACTAGCCCAAGAGGAAAGACTTGAGATGCTTAGACCTGGAGGTCTCTCAAAGAGAAGACCCAGCCTAATTGCCCAACCATAAAAACCATGGTCTATGAGTCGCCAGACAATAGTCAATTCTAAGGTGCTCTACTCATACATAAGAGTCAATAGTCAAGGGTTATCTGTGTCTGAACAAACCCTCTTGCAAGAAATGTAGAAACAAAATGAACAGAGGAAAGCAATTGGAGGAAACAGAGGTCAGGCAAAAGCTAGAAAAACAAAAAACAAAAAACTCTCATTAATATCCACAGAGAAAGAAGATAGGAAACAAGATAGGAAGGTAACAGTAATGATTTTTTTTAAAAAAAAGAGAAACATCTAACAATGAAAAAGAGCCCTTAGAAATAAAAAGCAGCATCGCAGAAATTCAATAAGATTTGAAAAAATAAAATTGAGGAAGTTTTACAGAGAATAGAGCCAACACAGGGAAAATATGAGAGAAGAACAGAAAATATAATAAGAAAATGAAGAAATATAAGAAAATATGGTGGTCCAACATCCAAATAACTGGCATTCCAGAAGGAAAGCAGACAAAATGAAGGGTAAAATTTAAATAAATAATTTTAAAACGTTTCAAAGGACATTAGTTTTCAGACTGAAAGAGCTCAATGAATACTCAACAAAATAGTCTTTTTTTTTTTTAAAGGGCAATGGACATTGTTGGGATATTTCAAAACCCTTGGGAAAAGGGTAGCCCCTACAAGTATCCAAAGAGAAAAAAACATATCACAGACAAAACAGATCACACTACTTTGGACTTCTTAATTGAAACCTGTATTTCTAGAATATAATAGAATAATGGTTTCAAATTTCTTAAGGAAAAATATTCTCAACTTAGAATTTTATATCTTAAAAAACTATAACAAGTAGAAAAATTTATAGTCAAAATATAAGTCAAGTTGAGGATATTTGCAGACATGCCAGGTTTGAAAAGGTTATTTCCAAAGTATCTTTTTTCAGGGAGCTAACAGAAGATATGTTCTATAGAAACTTGAGAGCAAACCTCCTTTATGAAATAATTCAACCAAACAGGAAAGAGAAGAATCTAATCGCTAGTGTTTATAATAAAGAGAATTTCTAGGATGATACCTCTGTACCAGGCAAGGCCATCCAAACCAGAGAAGGTCAGAAAGCACTAGAAAAGTTTTCAAGATGAAAAGATTGATAGAAGGGTGCTTGAGTGGCTCAGTGTTGGTTAAAGCCTCTGCCTTCAGCTCAGGTCATGATCTCAGGATCCTGGGATCACTCGGTCTCTCTACTCAGCAGGGAGCCTGCTTCCCCCACTCTCTCTGCCTGCCTCTTTGCCTACTTGTGATCTCTCTCTCTCTGTCAAATAAATAAATAAAAACCTTAAAAAAAAAGAAAAGATTGATAGAATAGTCGATACATCTGAACACATGGAAAGAAGAGTTAAACAATCAGGGGAGGGTATGAAATTGAATCATGAAAAGAAATTATAGAATACTACATGCAGCTACTATACGTATACATTTATGTATATATTTACGTATGCATCTATACCTAAAGAGCATACGTATAGATGGAGTGATACAAATGCCCCAAATCAAGAAATACTCATATTGGAAGGATGGCAGGGCAGACCAAGTTTTTGTGTGTATGTGTTGGGATTGAGATGAAAGAGGAACAAATATTCATCTTCCATAGTGGCAAATTAATAAGCGACACCTAAAAATAAAAATAAAAAAGCAACAAGGAAAACTATACCAAGATTCAGCTGAAAAGTTAGAAGTATTTTTATCTGAAAAAAGCCAAGAAAGATTAAAGTTAGGTAGGAGACTCTCCTTTCCACAATAATTTTTGTGGAATTGTTTGGCTTTCAAATTTACATACATATAACTTTGATTAAAATAAAAATAAAAAAAAACCAGACGTTTTGTTGATCCTGTGTGTGTTTATATCTTAATTGTTGTCAAGTACTAAAAAATATTTCAGGTAAAATTTGGTAGAGAGGGATATGGGGAAAGGGGGGGGGGTGCTGCATTTACTTGTCAAGGAAAGCCTCTTTGAGGAGGTGTCACTTGAGTTGAGGCATAGATAATGAAAAGGTGGTAGACTAGAAGAGCTAGTAAGAGAAGAACAAAGCCAGTAGAAGAACGGAAATAATAAAGATTAGAACAAAAATAGAGACTAAAAAAAACCCAAAAGAACACATAAATGAAACTAGGAGCTAGTTCTTTGAAAAGATAAACAACATTGATAAAACTTTAACCAGGCTTACCCCCCAAAAAGAGAGAGAGGACTCAAAAAAAATAAAATAAAATCAGAAATGAAAAGGAGGGCGCCTGGGTGGCTCAGTTGGTTGCGCGACTGCCTTCAGCTCAGGTCATGATCCCAGAGACCCGAGATCGAGTCCCACATCGGGCTCCCAGCTTCACGGGGTGTCCGCTTCTCACTCTGACCTTCTCCCTTCTCATGTTCTCTCTCACTCTCTCTCTCTTTCTCTAATAAATAAATAAATAAAATCTTTAAAAAAAAAGAAATGAAAAGGAAATAAAAACTAACACCACAGAGATACAAATGTTTATAAAAGAAAATTTTGAAAAATTATATGCCAACAAATCGGACAGCCTAGAAAATATGGATAAATTCCTAGAAACATAACCTTCTGAAACTGAGTAAGGAAGAACTAGAAAATTTGAAGAGACCAATTACCAGTGATGAAATTGAATTAGTAATAAAAAAAACTCCCAATGAACAAAAGTCCAGGGCCAGATGGCTTCACAGGTCAGTTCTACCAAACACTTAAAGAAGAATTAATACCTATTCTTCTCAAGCTATCCCCCAAAAAATAAATGGAAAGAGAGCTCTCAAATTCATTCCATGAGGCCGGCACTATTCTGATACCAAAACCAGATAAAGACACTACACCAAAAGGGAATTCCAGGCCGTATCTCTGATGAACATAGACACAAAAATCCTCAACAAAATATTAGCAAACCAAATGTAACAATACATTAAAAAAATCATTCACCATCATCAAGTGGGGTTCATTCCTGGGATGCAAGTTTGCTTCAATATTCACAAATCATCGATGTGATACATCACATTAACAACAGAATGGATAAAAAATATATGATCACCTTAATACATGCAGAAAACGCATTTGACAAAATACAACATCCACTCATGACAAAAATCTCAACAAACTAGGTTTAGAGGGAACATACCTCAACCTAATAAAGGCTATTATGAAAACCCCACAGCTAACATTATTCTCAAGAGTGAAATACTGAGAGCTTTTCCTTTAAGATCAGGAATAGAGAAGGATGTTCACTCTCATCACTTTTATTCAACATAGTATTGGAAGTTCTAACTACAGTCCTCAGAAAAGAAAAAGTAATAAAAGACATCCAAATTGGTAAAAAAGAGTAAAACGTTCACTTTTGCAGATGATGTGATCTATGTACAGAAAAATCCTAAAGACTCCACCAAAAAACTACTGGAACTGATAAATGAATTCAGTAAAGTCACGGGATACAAAGTTAATATACACAAACCTGTTGTATATATAACGAAGTAGCAGAAAGAGAAATTAATAATCCCATTTACAATTGTACTAAAATAATAAAATACCTAGGAATAAACTTAACCAGGAAGGTAAAACACCTGTACTCCAAAAACTATAAAACACTGATGAAAAAAGTAGAAGATGACAGAAACAAATAGAAAATATTCCATGTTCATGAATTAAGGGAACAAATATTGTTAAAATGTCCATTCTACCTAAAGCAACCTACAGAGTTATTGCAATCCCTATGAAAATGCCAACAGCATTTTTTGCAGAACTAGAAAAAATAATCCTAAAATTTGTAGGACCCTAAATCAGGAATCACAATTCCTAATTGTTATACTACAAGTTATACTACAAAGCTCTACTAATTAAAACGGTATGGTACTGGCACAAGAATAGACACATAGATCAATGGAACAGAACAGATAACACAGAAAGAAACCCATTATTATATAACCAATTAATCTACAACAAAGGAGGCAAGAATCTACAATGGAGAAAAGACAGTCTCTTCAGCAAATGGTGTTGGGAAAATTGGACAGCTGCATGCAAAAGAATTAAACTGGACCGCTTTGTTACACCATACTTAAAAATAAATTCAAAATGGATTAACAATCTATATGTGAGACCTGAAACCACAAAAATTCTAGAAGAGAGCACAAGCAGTAATTTCTCTGGCATTGGCTATAGCAATATTTTTCTAGACATGTCTCCTCAGGCAAGGGAAATAAACACAAAAATAAACTATTGGGACTACATTAAAATAAAGAGCTTCTGCACAGTGCAGAAAACCATCAACAAAACAAAAATGCAATTTACTAAATAGGAGAAAGCATTTGCAAATGATATATCTGATAAGGGCTTAATATCCAAAATATATAAAGAAGTTATGCAACTGAACACACACACACACACACACACACACACACAATTTAAAAATGGACAGAGGACCTAAATAGATTTTTCCAAAGAAGACATACAGGTCGCTAACAAACATAAGAAAAGATGCTCAACATCATTAATCACCAGGGAAATGAGAATCAAAATCACAATGAGATGTCACCTCACACCTGTCAGAATGGCTAAAAAACATAGGAAACAAGTGTTGGCGAGGATGTGGAGAAAGGGGAACCCTCATGCACTGTTGGTGGGAATGCAAACTGGTGCAGCCACTGTGGAAAACAGTATGGAGGTTCCTCAAAAAATTAAAAATAGAATTACCTTGATCCAGTAATTCCACTACTGAGTATTTACCCAAAGAAAACAATAAAAAACACTAATTCAAAAATATATATCCACCCCTATGTTTACTGCAGCTTTATTTATAGTAGGCAAATTATGGAAGCAGCCAATGTGCCCACTGATAGATGCATTATATATATATATACATATATATGTATATATATCTCATATCTTCTTTATCCATTCATCTGTATAGACATAGATATTCATATCTATATCTATATATAGTATTACTCAACCATAAAAGAATGAAATCTTGCCATCTGCAACAACACAGATGAACCTAGAGGGTATTATGCTAAGAGAAATAAGTCATCAGAGAACAACAAATACCATATAATTTCACTCATATGTGGAATTTAAGAGCAGGAACAAGCAAAGTAAAAAGAGACAAACCCAACTGTTAAATATAAAGAACAAACTAGTGGTTGCCAGTAAGGGGGATGGGTGAAATAAAGGGGATTAAGAGCACACTTCACCTGATGAGCACTGATAGCAATGTATAGAATTGTTGAATCATTATATTGTACACCTGAAATTAACATAACATTGTGTGTTAATTATACTTGAATAAGAATAAGATGAAATAAAATGAATCTTAAAACTCAAAAAGAAATAGAGGTGATAGTCTTATAAAAATTTGAGGTGGAGGGGATGCAGTCCACTGAAAAGGAACAGCAAGTTCAAAGGGAACAAGCTTGGCAAGTAGGAGGGAAGAAAGAAAGAATTGTGGAGGATGGTGGACAAGAAGGAAAGAACAGGACCCAGGCTGGGTGTGGAGCGTGGGATACTGTAGGCCAGTGAAAGGGCTGAGATTTTATTCTTAGTATAATATAAAGTTACTAGCGAACCTTTTTGTTTGTTTTGTGTTCTTTTATTTTATAATTTATTTTTGATCAGAACAGTGATGCTGACTGGTTTACATTTCGGAAAGATCCCTCCAGCTGCCAGGTGGAGGACAGACAACAGGAAAGCAAGAATAGAGGCAGGGAGGCAAAGGGGATGAGCAGTAGTCTAGGTAGGGAGTGGGGGTAATCTAGCCTAGGGTTTTATCTGGGGAGATGATGACATGTAGTCCTATTTAGGGCGTATTTTTGAATTAGACCCAACAGGACTGGCAGATTGGATGTGGGTTTGAGGCAAAGAAAGAAATTAAAGATGACTCCAGTCTCTCCGCATAAACAATAAACACCACTGATTTGACTTTCATCTCCATTCATTTCTTCTTTCTGCTTTCTTGCTCATACAATAACATGACATAAACACAAAGAGCCTGAATAATTACAATCTAAATAATTGAAAGTTAACGGAATATCTTTTCATTACTATCTAGTCAAACTGTTTAACACATCCCCTCCCCCGCCCACTTAAGCCCCATCAGCCTCCTTTGTCGCCCCGGTATGCTATGCTCAGTCCTGTCCCTGTACATTTGTTCATGTTTCTGCATACTCTGCAGCCTGATATAAATGTCTTTACTCCTCTTTTCTTTTCAGCCTACCTCTCATCTGCTGCTGGCTTCTATCTCAACATGGTAGGCTGTTACTTTGGTGGTTTCCATTGAACCATGCCTCTCAAAAAGATTAATTCTGGTTTTGGCAAAGGGAACATTAGTAAGGATGACGTAAGCAGAGAATTGTACTTTGCAATCTTGGGGTTTATCCTCTAGGAATGTTTACTCTTTAGACCTAGCCACCATTAAGCAAGTCCAAGCTAGCCATGTGATAGACGAAAAGTCCCAGTCTATCAATTATCCCACCAAAACCAGCTTGGATATTCCAGATCCAGCCACTTTTTTAAAAAAAAGTTTTTAATAAAAAATTCTTTTTTATTAACAAGAAATTAATAATTTTTGCTTATTTCACCCATCTCCCAACCCTCTGGTAACCATCAGTTTGTTCTCTATAGATAAGTCTATCTTTTGGCTTATCTCTTTTTCCCTTTGTTCATTTGTTTTGTTTCTAAAATTCCACATGAGTGAAATCATATTTTTCTTTCTCTAATTGACTCTTTTCACTTAGCATTATGCATTCTAGATCCATTCATATTGTTGCAAATGGCCACATTTATTTCTATGGTTAGGTTATAGTCCATTGTGTGTGTGTGTGTGTGTGTGTGTGTGTGTGTGTGTGTATACATGTATATATTACATCTTCCTTATTCATTCGTCTACCAGTGAACATGTGGGCTTCTTCCATAACTCGGCTATTGTAAATAATGCTGCAGTAAACATAGCAGTGCCTATATCATTTTGAATTAGTGTTTTTGTATTCTTTAGGTAAATAGCCAGTAGTGGAATTGCTAGATCATATGGTAACTCCATTTCTAATTTTTTGAGGAACCTCCATACTGTTTTCCACAGTAGCCATACCAGTTTGCATTCTTATCAACGGTGCATGAGGTTCCTTTTTCTCCATATTCTTGTCAACACTTGTTTCTTTTGTTTTTTATTTTAGCTATTTTGAGAGGTGTGAGGTGATATCTCGTTGTAGTTTTTGACTTGCATTTCCCTGATGATGAGTGATGCTGAGCATCTTTTCATATGTATGTTGGCCATCTGTATGTCTTCTTTGGAAAAGTGTCTGTTCATGTCTTCTGCCCATTTTTAAATGGGATTATTTGTTTTTTGGGTATTGAGTTATATAAGTTCTTTATATATTTTGGATATTATCCCTTTATCAGAATGTCATTTGCAAATATCTTCTCCCATTTGGTAGGCTGGCTTATAATTTTGTTGATAGTTTCTTTTGCTGAGAAGAAGCTTTTTATTTTGATGTAGACAAAATCATTTATTTTGGCTTTTGTTTCCTTTGCCCGAAGAGACGTATGTAGAAAAATTTTGCTATGGCCAATGTCAGAGAAATTACTGCCTGTGTTGTCTTCTTGAATTTTTACAGTTTCAGGTCTCATGTTTAGGTCCTTCATCCATCTTGAGTTTATTTTTGCATATGGTGTAAGAAAGTAGTCCAGTTTTATTTTTTGCATGTAGCTGTCCAGTTTTCCCAACACCATTTATGGAAGAGATTATCTTTTCTCCACTGCATACTCTTACCTCTTTTGTCATAGATTAAGTGACCATAAAATTGTGGAGTTTTTATGGGCTCTCTTTTCTGTTCCATTGATTTATGTGTCTGGTTTTGTGCTATTACCATACTGTTTTGATTACTACAGCTTTGTAGTACATCTTGAAATCTCAGATTGTTATACCTCCAGTTTTGTTCTTTTTCGAGATTGCTTTGGCTATTTAGGGTCTTTTGTGGTTCCATACCAATTTTAGGACTATTTATTCTAGCTCTGTGAAAAATGCTGCTGATATTTTAATAGCAATTGAGAGAAATTCCAAGCAGTACCAACAGAAGGGCCACCATCTGAACCTAACCAGTCCACAGTATCATAAGCAAATGAAATAACGGGATGGTCTGTAATATAGCAATAAATACCCATCACTGCACTGAAGTTCCTCTTGCAAAGGTTACCAATCATACGCATATTGCCAAAGTAAGACACACATTTTTGTCTTTATGTTAATTGTCTCAATTGTAGCATCTTTTTTTAATGATAAAATATATATAACATAAAATTTGTGATTTTCACTATTTTCAGGTGTACAATTCAGTGGCATTAAGTACATTAACAGTGTTGTACAACCATTACAACCAACCACCTCCAGAATATTTTCATTTTCCCAAACTGAAACTGTCCCCATGAAACACTGATTCTCCATTTCTCCCTTCCCCCAGGCCATTCCACTTTCTGTTTCTATGAGTTAGACTTTTCTAGGCATAGCTTATAAGTAGAATCATGAAATAATTTTTCTTTTACATGATGAATGTTGCACCTTAATGTAGTCTTGATTATAGCATCTCACATTGCTGCACATTTCCTCCTTAAAATGTTCCCTATGAGGTCCTGCCCCATGACTCTCTTTTGGTGCTTTCCCCCTCATTTGTCTCATTCTTTCATCTTGGGTCTCTCTTGAAGGCTGGTCTTTCTCTACTGACTCCAGTTCCTCTTAAACTCCCATGTTCTCTCAGGCGTTTTCTCCTGTGTGACCTCATTCTCTTCTATGCTTTAATTAGTATGTCTAAGTGCAGTGATAACGCAAGCACTCTCTGATAACACTAAGCTATTTTTAGAAACCTGAAAAAGGCCCTGATAAATTTTCCCTTCTCAGCAATTATGTCTTCCTCCATCACCCCAAGGTCTTTCTCCAATTAAGATTACTTTGAAGCTAGGGAGGATGGAAGATATGATGTCCCCTCAGGACAAGAAGGGAAAGAGAAAAGCCTTCCAGTTCTGGGTGCTGGTTATTAGAAATGGAGATTTATGCAATTAATTAAGTCTTATCAGACTTAAAAAAAAGGTGGCTCCAAGAAGGGGAACCATGCCTAAATCATGGGCTCAGGTTTGAATTTTAGAATGTGGAACTAGGTCCCATGCCTCAACGAAAATCATCAAATGGGCAATAACCAAGAACCAGTAATCTTGCCTGGCATTCCTTTAGGATCTGGTAAGATTACCATAATTCTAGGAATTTACAAAAATCCATTAAAAAATAAAGATGGGGTTATATTTTGCAATGAAAATATAAAATGTTAACCAATGAATGAGGAAGCTAGAAATTTTTACTATCAATACTTTAAAGTTTGAAGGCTGGTGAGATAATGTCTTTTATAATCATTAGGCTGCTCTGTATATTCTTTGTCGACTTTTGGATTTTGGAAATCTTTACCACATCCTAAAATCATAGACCAGAGACCATAATTTGAATAGGCTAAGGGAATTTGATTAATTAAGTGCACTGAAAGTTTAAAGAAGTTTCAGTTGGTTAAATCTGTGAGTTAATGAAACCAAACAAATAAGAGAAAGTAATTTTTCTTATTTTGTGACAAATAACCAGATTATAAAAGTAAAATAAGGTCTGTAAGCTTTGGGACAAGCCACTATATGAAAACACAAGGGACTATATAAATGCCTTTTTATCTACAAAAGTCTTCCTCAAGCATGAGAACCCACCCCAGAATGGCCGACAGAAGGCAGCCAAGAATTCCTGTGTCTCCAATGGGGACGTGAAAGTGCTAAGAAACCTGATGAGCTAAGTAGAGGCTTTTGTGACAATGAGGAGGTCACGGATGGGTCACTGAGCCTGGAAGCCACTATGGGGACCAAGGAACCAGCATAAGGCCAGACTAGACCACACAGGGCCAGCTACGCCTAGGGCCTCTAGCAGGCAGGGTTCACGGCTATTTAGTGGACAGGGACATCTCTGCATGGGCTATAGACAACACCCACCACAGCATGTGTACGAGAGATGAAATAGCTACACTTTCCCCAAGGGCAGGATGGCATGCATGCACCCCCAGGCGCAGATCACCCCAGGGAGAAACAAAGAGGTGCCAGAGAATCCAAACTATCTGTTGGGGCTGAAAGGACCTGGAAGGACCGCTTGATTACCTAAGACCTTTGCGATCGTTGAAATAGACACATTTAAGGATCTTTGTTGCTGTGCTTGTTAGTTTTTGTTTTGCTACTGTGTGCTCAAAAGCAGGATGCCATGGGTTATGGAATATAAAATCAACTTTGAAGTCACATCTGAGTCATGCATAAACTGTAACAGCACTGCCCCTAGCAGAGGATATGTTCTAAGCTCCAAACTCAATCTACCCACAGTACGGCTCACCCTGCCAGACTGTCTTCATAAGATATACACTTCATCATAGCTCTCATTGCAAAATTCTTCATAGATTTTTTTGCTTTTTTTTTTAAGATTTTATTTATTTATTTGACAGAGAGAGAGAGTGAGAGAGAGATCATAAGTAGGCAGAGAGGCAGGCAGAGAGAGAGGAGGAAGCAGGCTTCCCACCAAGCAGAGAGCCCGACGTGGGGCTCGATCCCAGGACCCTGAGATCATGACCTGAGCCGAAGGCAGAGGCTTAACCCACTGAGCCACCCAGGCGCCCCTCCTCATACATTTTAAGGTCAAGTTCAAACTTACCAGAGCAGCCCTGGATGGTCTGGCACAAGCCTCCTTTTCCAGCCTGGGGTCCTTGCTTGCTGCATACAGCTGCTTCCTTCAAGCCTTTCTGAGACACAAGTAGGTCCCAAACCTGAACTTAGGGTTCACCCCTCTGTGTTGTTCCCTGTGTCTGGAATTTCTAGCCCCTACCATCTATCGGAATTCAGCTCAGCATCACCCTGGTCATTCTTTTCTCATAATCCTACCCCTGTTTTGTGAAACCAGCTAACTTTCCCATAAACATTTCAAAAGCAATATGTACAAAGGTAAATTCATATTCTTAGCCTGAAACCTCCTCTAGTTCTCTATTTGGGGGTGTAACAAGTAACCCACGCTGGAAATGTAAAGGGATTTTGACTCCTCCTTCTCCATATTCCAGTCTAATGCTAAGAGCAGCTCAGGCCACCCCTACTCAGCCACCTCAGTCTCTTTGTGTCTTGCCCTCATTCTACTGCCCAGCTCAGACAGCCTCTCAGAGGATGGTTCTCTTCGATTCACACTGCGGCCAGCATGAACTTCACATGCAAGGATTCTGATAATTTCCCTGCAAGGTTTCAAGTTCTTTACCAGCTAACAACTCCATTATCAAAGATTAAAGACCAAACCCATAGGACAGCCTGCAAAGCTCTCCGTGCCCTAGATGTCATCCACCTTTCCAGTTGGCCCCCCAGCACCACCTGCTGCCCTCTATGCTCTAGCCCTAAACTACCTGTAGTTTCCTTGGACACAGGTGCTTTTCCTTAAGACACCCTTACCCATGTTGTCCCTGCCGTTGGAAATGTCTATGAAACTTTCGGTTAGGTACCAAAGTAAAAGCAAGCAAATTAGGGCCACAGTATACCTTCAGATAAATTTCAGCAGGAACAAAGACAGAAGGAAAGAGTTGTCTGTGCATTAACCAGCAACCCCACTTTACCCCCAGTCCACAAGATTGCTTAATCTTCTCCATGCCAACGTGAGATGAAACTTCCCTTAACTTCTTGTGCTATTTTACACTTGCCTGGGAGTTGGGTACAAAATGTAGGAGAAAGAGGGAAGAGAAAGGGTCAGGTTGAGGCCTGGGATGAGGCACACTCAAACGATGACTTAGGAGCAGCTGGATGGACAAGGTTTGGATTTTTTGGAAAGACAGCAAAAAACTGGAATTCATACTTACCAGGGCTAAGGTAAAGAAATTTTATTAAATTTAATCTTATGGTATCATCTCCAGAGCCAAGGCTCTACACGTGTGCGTACCAATTGTGCAGACACATATGAACACTTTGGTTGTAAAATTGCTCTAAATATTTCCCCCATTCTGGTTCTCTTAGAAGAATGCAAAGATACCCCAACAATCCCCCAACACACACACATAGATTCACACTTGTACACACACACCCTGCCCTCACTGCACGTGCTCTGGTGTGCACACACCATTTATAACTGTCTCCCTCCATGTGTCACTTGGGGATTTAGTGGGATTTCAGTTAACAGGTTGATTCTAGGCACTTATAATATAAAAAGCACTTTGTATACACAACATGGGCACAGATCCAAAGTAATGCCTTTAAAGCCCGGGGCACTTTAAAATTTGTTTTACATCAAGCTAATCATGTCATGAATCTGCATTTTCATTATACATCACAACCATCCTTATTTTTACCAATGACATTCAAGATGAGAAGAAACAGAATGCATATATTAAGACTACCATCTGATCTTCCATTTGTTAGAGTAAAACTAGACGTCTTAGTAGAACCACAGATGAATTACATAATATTTATGAAGGGATCTTATAGTAAAAATGAAGAAATCAAAACCAGATGAAAGTAGATAAAAGCTTAATTTTCATAATTAAAATTATATTATATTGAATTGAAGTAGTACTTATACAGTGGTAACAAATTACTATGTAGAATATTGAATTACTTTGCATTTCAAGTTGCTAAAATATACACAAACTTGTTACATAAAAAAAAATATTTCAAGGTTCCCTACCTCAACAGACATAAATTAAATTAAAAAGATCAAGTATCCCAACTATTCCAATGGTTAAAGTTATATCAGAGGTAAAGTATCCACCTAAAATTTTAAATATATTAAATTTAATTTTATACTCACTTCACATGTATTTTAGCACACAGTATTATTTTATGCTACAAAGATTCTTTTTAATTCTTTAAAGCTGCCATTTATAATGTTAAATCATGATATTGTACACCTGAAACTAATATAACATTGTATGTTAATTATACTTCCATTTAAAAAAAATTTACCGCATCTCAGAGATAGCCAAGTACAATTTTAAGGGTTTTCCACATTCACAATCTCTAGATCTTTAAGAGTTGCATCCAATTTCCCAACCTCACTAAGAGACGAGCTTTAGAACGCTGATGGTACACTATCTGACATGGTAATTGGTTCTTTTCATGCTGCTTACATTATCAGTCTGCATAGATTTCAAAATTGGTGTGTCTGTTCCCCATCAAAACATTTTTAGGAAGGTTTATTTAAAGAGCTTAACCTTTCCATGTAGATTTCTTCTTTTCTAGGCATCGTTAAGATCCAGAGTGTGGCTGACTTATCCTCCCCCAGATCCCACTGCCCATTCAAGGTGGGATTTCTCATTTTTTAGGACTGACTTCAGGTGGCATCTACCATGGGTTTTCTTCTCTGACCAAAGCCAGGTTGGGGCCCCTTCCCTGGGATTTCATTTGTTCCCACGAATATCTAGGTCAGGAATATTTCACTCTGCTGTTCTGGCAGATAACTTATCTCCTCTCCTAGAACACAAGCTTCCTGAAAGCAGCAACTATGTTCTGCGTTTACCTCCTCAAGGTTCTCACATAGTCATTTTGGCTTGGTAAGTGTCTGCTGATGAACGAAGACGTGAAAGAATCAATAAAAACACCAGCATCCATATTTTCCCACTAGTAGCATTCTTTACTCAGTGCTTTTGTGTCTTAGAAAGGCGAGGGGCAGAATCAGCATTGAATCCTTCTCTCAGGCAATGGTAATTCTCCTGGAGGGAGAAATGCAACTTACTCTTGAATTCAAATTTGGAGCATCAAAACACATTGACAATAGCACTTTGATCGGATCATTAATTGTCCTCTGAATGGACATGCTCACTGATGCAGTAATTTTTTTTTTTAAGATTTTATTTATTTATTTAACAGAGAGAGAACACAAGCAGGCAGAGAGGCAGGCAGAGGCAGAGAGAGGAGCAGGCTCCCTGCGGAGCAAGGAGCCCGATGCGGGACTCTATCCCAAGACTCCGGGATCATGACCTGAGCCAAAGGCAGCTGCTTAACCAACTGAGCCACCCAGGCGTCCCACTGATGCAGTAATTTTTAAGTAGGCACTATAGACCTCTATACCAAACTGTGGCAAATAGACCCTCAGAGACTTAAAATATTAAAATGCAATGCAAAAGAGCTTTCTAAATTAGTAACTGGAGAATGAAGCTAATACCTTTCTAGATATAATGTTAGCACTTGATTTTTTAAAAAATATTTTATTTATTTGAAAGAGAGAGAGAGAGCATGAGTGGGGGGAGGCACAGGGGGAGAGAAAGAAGCAGATTCCACGCTCATCAGGGAGCCCGACACTGGGATCATGACCTGAGCTGAAGGCAGACACTTAACTGACTGAGCCACCCTGGTGCCCCAGCACTTGATTCCGAATACAAAAGTAAATTAAGAATTATTTAACTAAAGTGAGTGATGAGAAACATATTCAGGAGCATCAAGGTGACAGACAAGTAGGCAAATGGATGAGGCCAGGCCTCAGTATGACAGAACCCCTTTCAACCCTAAAAGAATAAGGGTGGATCTCAATCAAGCCATCATAGGAAACAGGAAAAATTTAGGTACAGAGGAAGACAAGAGCTAAGAAAATAAGCAGGAAAAACATTATGCCTATTAAAATAGGTACTGATTAAATAGCAAAATCTGGAGTTTATATATGCTTTTTAAAAAATTTATAGAATTTTCCCCCGTATAGTCTCACTGACGTCCCACAACAATCCTGAGATTTGAAAGGTCAGGGTATATAACTGTTCCTCAGATGAGGAAACTGAGGTTCAGGGAGGCTAAGGACAAAGTGATAGTGTCAGGAATGAAACTTAACCCAACAGCTTTAATTTTAATCCAGTCTCTTCAAAAATGTAGCATGTAACTTTTCCTCAATTTTCCTCCACTTAAAAAGAAATGCTTCTAAGTGACTACGGTTGAGCTGGAATTGAGAAAATTCCGAAACTCTGCTCTAATTGAATAATATCTATCCGGGTTATACTTAGCTGTGCATTTTACTTCTGATTGCATAAATATTCATAGAGAAACACCTATGAGGTTTATTCCAAGTACTGAGCAGTGTGGTTCTCATTAACACTAATAGAGATCAAGCGAATAAATTCCCATCAGATGCTTTGAAAATCTATCCTCAACTTTTCACCATTTAGGTGGCTATGAAGTACACTCCTACTTGTTTTGGTTTTGCAGTAAAAATTATGCTTAACTGTATTACTTTCACACTACTTAGAAAGATGTTTCTATTTTTCAGTGATGCTAATTCTCTCAATTAGGTCAAACTGCCTGGGTGGCTCAGTGGCCTCAGTGTCTGTCTTCGGCTCAGGCCATGATCCTGGGTTCCTGGGATGGAGTCCTACAGTGGGCTCCCTGCTCAATGGGGAGTCTGCTTCTCTTTCTCCCTCTGCCTGCCACTCTCCCTGCTTGTGCTCTCACTCCCTCTCTTTGTCAAATAAATAAAATCTTTAAAATAAGTAAATGTTATAACTAAAGATAGTTTTTTAAACATTGTACGGGCCAGCACTGTTTAGAACGAACAGTATTTGTGGTCCATGAGTTTACAATTGCCGATTTGAGTTTTTTCTTCTAACAAGCAGAATGGTTGACCCAAAGTCACTAAGCTTCATACCATTGGTTCAGATTGGTTACAATCCAATTCCTAGGTAAATTTAGAAAAAAAAATAGGATGATATCAACATAATTCGAATAAAGCTCAGGGAGCTACAGAATGAATATGAAGGAAGAAATTGCTTGCTCGTGCCAACATAAGTGAATGTTGATGAAAAGCCAAGAATAAAAATTTTTTAAAGGGAAGATATGTAACCTTCCTCTATTTCATGATAATCTGATATAAGGATTCAAAAAATAACTGTAAACAGAAATTCTCATTCTAAATCAGATTGTTTAGTATCATCTTCCTAATGGCTTTGTGAAACGATTCTTAACATAGAACTTATTGGATAGATGGGGCTTAGTTCAATTCATGTCAACAAATACTTTATAATCCCTTGTGTGGGCCAGATTTTGCCACATGCTGAGAACCCAGATAAATGAGGGATGTTCCCCACCCTCATAGAGCTCACGATCTATGAGGCAAGCAGAACACATAATGTGATAGATTTATTTGAAGGCTGCTAGGGAGGTAGGAAAATATTTGGGGGCAAGAGAGGATAGAAAGAATGATGGTCAGCAACTACTTAATGCAGGTGATATTAGAACTATATATTGAAGAATGAATAGAAGTCCTTCAGGTAAACTAGGAAAGACAAAATAGCATTTGCAAAGGGATGCAAGCCAGAAATAACATGGCATCTTCATCAATGTACAGTAAACCATTGACAACATTTAAGAAAAGAAAACATTACAATCTATTTTAGATAGATCAACCTCGTAGGCTGTGAAGGATAGAATTAAGAGAGATAAATATGGGGTTGACACACCTCTTATGAGACTATAATTGTGGTCCATTTGAGTCATAAGAACTTTAAAAAAGAGATAAGAGACTTTGAAAGAAAAGGGAAAGATGTGAAAAATATTGGGAAGGTAAATTGTTGCAACTAAAGGATTTATGTAATGGTAGAGCTGAGGAAAAGCGATGTCAACAATTCACAAATTTCTACCTTTAGATCACAGTGTAGCTAGTGGTAGGGCCCAAAGGGACCAAGAACAAAGAAGAGGAACAGGTTTCAGGGAAGATGATGCTCTAAATTAGAGATGCCTATGGGATATTCAGGTGGAGACTTTCAGTTGTCTGAATCTTGGGGATAAGATGTGAGCTGAAAATACACTTTACAAAATTCTTAGAATGTAGGTGGTGGCTAAAGCATGAGGGTAGTAGAGAACATTTAGGGTGAGTGTATAATGAGAAGAACAGAGGATGAACATAGAAACCTAGGGCAACCATAACTTAATACAGACAAGGAATCAACAGAAAAGTAGAAGACCTGATAAAATATGTGATGAGACTCCCAGAAGGGAATAAGCAGTATCGTAGAGCTAGCACATGCCAATAACTTGCTAAACATGTACACACTGTTACAACCCACACAGTTAGTTATCATGGTATTGCACTCATCTTGCAGTCAAGAAAACTAAGCTACCCCCCAAAAGTAAAATCTTGCTCCAGGTCCACTCTAGAATTAAAACACCTGCAATTCAAAGCTAATCCTGCCACATTTCAAAGTCTCAGTAATTTTGCTTCACCATGATGCCAGTGATCCTCAAGGTCATACAGCAATGAGGTCAAGTAAGTCAAGGACTGAAAAGCGTCCCTAGAATTTACAATAGGGAGTCCACTGGTAATTACAGCTAGAAACTCTAAATTTCTGGAATGACTGGAATGTCAGGAAACAGAGTTAGCAAAGTCTAAATGCTAGCAAATGTAAAGAACCTTGGCTATCATGGTAAGAAAAAGAAAGCACAGGTGGGCATGGGTTAGATAGTAAGGGTAACCACAGTTTTTCAGTTGTCTATGAAGGATTTTCAAGGTATTCATTATAATAATGGCTAATCTATAGTTTAACACAGAGACAGAAAGAGAGCAGATGAATCTTTCTGGAACTGTACTGATGACTCTATGGAACTCTACTCTATGACTCTACTGATCAACTCCAGCTACCTACAATCTCAGCTACTTAGGAATAGGAACTAGAGAGGATGATAGTACGATCCAGTTTTCTAATTAATACCACGTCAAACAAACAAACACAGAGCTCCTTTGACACCTTATGATGCTGAAGCTCTATCACACATTTGGAAAGAGGAAGTGAGCAAGTCCTTCTTGGCACAGTAACTCAGATCAGAGAAAGTATATTTTAATAAGCATGAGAATCATAGTCAAAATCAGCTTGGCAATGAACTGAATTATATGCCAAGTTTTATGCAGACTGGTCCTGGTTATCAAACATCATGCTGGCAACTTCACAGCATCCAGCTAGTTCCAGGGGATTTGGGAAGCCAGCCAGTTCCAACACACAAGTCCCTCTGTAGAGCAAAACATGTGGAGGATTCTTCTGGGCTCCTCTCACCCCTCCGCACCAGGATGCCTGCCAATCTCCTTCATCTCAGGATTCTACCAAGACAATCAAGCAACAAAAACAACACCCAGCAAACAAAAAAGCAAAAAAAGAAAAAAAGGGAGAGAGAGAAAAACAAAATCTTTCCTGTCTCCCCTGCCCTTTATTATGGGGGGGGGGGGAATTTCTGCCAGGAAACTCTCATTATCTTTTCATTCTTTTTATTCTAACAGGATTTTCCCATTGGTATACAGGGCATACTTGCTTATCTTTTTCATTAGTATTTTAATATATTATAAATATTCTAAAATACAGCAAATTATATTTAATCCTATTGTTAAATCTCTGCTTTAGGGTAAAAAAATTCAGGATATGCATTCTCTCTTCTATTAATTACTAACAATAATTAAAAAAAAACGGTTCCACATTATATAGGTTAGATGAGACTTGAAATGAATCAGAAATTCCCTTTAACGGGGTGTATGTGTTTTAGTCTGTTGGGAGTCTGCCTTCAGCTCAGGTCATGGTGCCAGGACGCTGGGATCAAGCCCCACATCCGGCTCCCTGTGCAGGGGAAGCCAGCTTATCCCTCTCCCTCTGCCTGCTGTTCGTCATGCTTGTGCTCTCTCTCTCTCTGTCAAATCAATCAATCAATCAGTCGATCAATCTTGAAAGGAGGGAAGGAAGGAAGGAAGGAAGGAAGGAAGGAAGGAAGGAAGGAAGGAGAAAGAAAGAAAGAAAGAAAGAAAGAAAGAAAGAAAGAAAGAAAGAAAGAAAGAAAGAAAAAGAAAAAAGAAAGAAAGAGAAAGAAAATCCCCTTTAATGAAATGTATTAAACACTCTGGATATAACCATGAGCACTTGGCAAGATTTTCAGAAAGTAAATTGGCCAAGCAGGTTGTATATTCCTTAAACAGTTTTTATCAAAGAAGGTCAATCTAGAATTTTTACATTCTCTTATTAGGCTTGGCATTACCCATTCAATTTTACTGAAGTGTAATTGACAATATTTTTTATATTTATGGTGTATGATTTGATATTTTGATATAACTCGGCATTGTGAACAATCAAGCTAATTAAGATATCAATAATCTCATAGTCACTTTTTTTTTGGTGAAAACACTTAAGATTTACCCTCTTGGCAAATTTCAAGTATATCATACAGTATCACTAACTATAGCAACATTGCTGTACATTGCATCTCCAGAAATTATTTAACTTGAATAACAAATTTTATATTTATAACAGAACTATGAATTTTAGGTTTTTTTTCTATTTCTGTAAAGAATGCCATTGGAATTTTGAAAGGGGTTGCACTGGATCCATAGCTTGCTTTGATTAGTATGGACATTTTAATAATTTTAATTATTTCAGCCCATGAAAATGGGATGCCTTTACATTAATATGTGTCTCCTTTAATTTCCTTCATCAATGTTTTATAATTTTCAGTGTACAAGTCTTTCACTTTTTTCATTAGCTTTATTCCTAAGTAGTTTATTCTTTTTGTTGCTATTGTGAATGGATTGTTTTCTTTATTTCTTTTTTGGACAGCTTGTTGTTTGTGTATAGAAATGCGACTGATTTTTGCACGTTGATTTTGCATCCTTCAACTTCATTGAATTTATTAGTTGTAGCAGTTTTTTTGGTGGCATCTTTAGGGTTTTCTACATATAATGCCATGTCATCTACAAACAGATGCAATGTAAAGTTAGGTTATTTCTATGAGTCTTTCTTCTTTTTTAACGTAGGCATTTCCTTCTTACTACTGCTTTTTATTGTTGTTGCCTCACACAATTTTTTGTATGTTATGTTTTTGTTTTCTTTGTCTTGAGATACTTTTAAATTTCCTTTTAATAACTTCTTTGACCCAATGGGTGTTTAAGAATGTGTTGTTTAGTTTCCACGTATTTGTGAACTCTCCCATTTTGTGTTAGTGATTTCTACTTTCATCCCATTGTGGTCAGAAAAGCAACTTGGAATGATTCTGACCTCATTAAATTTTTTAAGACTTATTTTATGACTTAACATATGATCTATCCTGGAAAATGTTATGTGTGTGTGCTTCAGAACAGTGACAATCTTGTGCTGTTAGCTGGAACGTTTTATATATGTTTGTTAGGTCCATTTGTTCTATAGTGTTGGTCAGATCAGAATGTTGGGCTTTGCTTTTGAAAGCAGAAAAATCAACATTATGAAAAAGTCCTCAAACGAAAGATACTAACACCTGGAAAAAAACGACTCCAAAAATATCTGATAGTCCATGGATAAGTGACAGATTCACATTAAAATTTTTTTGAAGCCAACTTTAGTACAGGATTCTAGTCAATTGGTCTCCAGTCTCCCCTACAGGGTTTTGTGCTCCACCAGACTTCTCTATAATGTAATGCCAACAGTTCAATTTGAAAACTTGAAGATCTCTAGAACACTGAATTCTCTGCATTGAATTTTCAAACTATCCCTCTATTTACTTCTATATTTCACAATTATATTTCACATACATCTTTTCCCTAGTTGATGCTTAATTTTTTGTAGCATTATTTAATATATCCTTTAGATGTTGTTGAATTTATCAGATGCCATTTATTTTTTGCACTTAGTGATATTTTCATAGGTTTTTCTCCTTCAAATATTTTGATGTAGTGGCTTATATGTTGATAGATTTCCTTATGTTAAAACATTCTTAAATTCCTGGACAAGTCTGACTTGGGAAGGGAGTATGTTGCTTTTATTTTTAGTTTATTTTTTATACTGCTTTTAATACATAACTAGATTTGATTTCCTAATCAAATTCCTTTCAACATTTGGAAATCTTGCATTTTTAGCAAAATTAATCAACTTGTCCTTTTTAAAATTTAGGCTTTGATATTAATGATAAACTGTTTCATAAAATAAATAGGAAGAATTACCATTTTTTGGTATGATGTAAAATATTTTAAAATATAGGAATTGTTCTTTTTTTAAAGACAGAGACACTTAGTCTTGTCCCTTTTCGAATTTTTTTCTGTGCCAATTTTTTTTTTAGATTTTATTTATTTATTCGAAAGAGAGAGAGCATGAGAGAGGTGGAGTGGTAGAGGGAGAAGCAGACTCCCCACTGAGCAGGGAGCCAGATGCAGGACTTGATCCCAGAATGCTAGAATCATGACCTGAGCCAAAGGCAGATGCTTAAGTGACTGAGCCACCCAGGCACCCTGTGCCAATTTCTCTCACTTCTTCTTCTTGGACTCCGACAGCATAAATGCTAGATGTTTTGAAACTTTTTCATAAATCCCTAAGGCTCTATTATTTTTTTCCCACCTTTTTCTTTCCTATTGGATTATATTAATCTATTTCAAGTTCACTTCTTTTTACCTCTGTCATCTCTATTCTGCTATTGAGGCAATACAGTAAACTTTTAAGTTTTAGATATTGTTCTTTTCAGTTTTAAGATTTCCATCTTTTTAAAAATAGTTTCTGTTACACTGTTGAAAACTTTTACCTTTCCATTCCTTTTAATAAGTCTTTACCTTATGTAGCACGGTCATAATTGCTTCTCTAAAATCTTTGACTATTCCAATATCTCAACTTAGAGCTGGTATTTATTGGTTGTCTTTTTTGGTGAGAAATAATCACATTTCCGTTATTCTTTGTATGTCAGGTAATTTTGGATTCTGTCTTGGACATTTTGATTACTATGTTGTGAAGCTTTGGATCCTGGGAGAATGTTGATTTTTTTTGTTTTAGGAGACAATGAATCCAGTTAGTTTCAGACTGGAAGTTTTATCTTACATTCTGTGGGTGTTGGTCCCAATGTCAGTTTATGTTTCAAAGCTTCTGCTATGTCGTCATATAATAGTGCAATTCTTAAAGCCTTTGCTGCGTTCTTTTTGGTCTGGTTCTAGGCATGCAGAGCTCGGTTTGAACCCAGGATACTTTCAGTTCATACACAAAATTAGGGAGTCCCCTTTTCCAGCTTACTCCTTTCTCAGATCCAACCACACTATGCCACTCAGGGGGCTCTTTTATATACCCTCAGACTGGAAAGATAGTTTCTCTCTGAATTGTAGCTGCAGCTTCTTGACTGGGGGGCCTATCCATGAATCAAAGCAGAAATATTAAAGCAAGAAAAAAATAGGGATTTCCCCACACTTTTCAGAATATAAGGGTCTGTTTTCCTAGTTCTTCTGGACAGAAAGACAAGATTTCTCTGAGTTTTGATTGTCTTCTTCACCACTGGGGCTACAATCAAATGAGGGAGAGATGAAAAAACAGGAAGGAAAACATGCTGAAGGCTTTACTTCCACACTCTTTGGCATTGATTTTTTTCCTAGCTTTATGGCTGGAAAGATGAGTTTTTTCTCTGTTCTTGCTTCCCCTATCTCTGCAACTATGGAATCATGACTAGATGATTACTCTCAAATTAAAACCATGAGGAAAAAAGAAAGAGAGAAAGAGAGAAAATGGGACTCACACCCATATAATTTGCTTCTTAAGTTTTGACCTACTCTTTCCAATCTTTTCGCTTTTATTTACTTTTTATTTGCTTTTTATTTACTTTTTGCATTTATTTACTTTAATTTGCTTTTATTTATTTACTTTTTTACTTTTGCTTTTTATTACTTTTCAGGCTGCTCTTTCTGTTTTATCCAGGGTTTCCTTTGAAATCAGTGAGACAAATAGGTTATAGTGGGCTTACTCCATCTTGGTTGTCCTTGGAAGTACTAATGCCTTTTAAAATACAGACCTTTATTTATCTTCCTAGCCTGCTTTACGGTTTTTGGTATTTTCAGGGTTTTAGTTTTTTTCTTGAGTCAATATTTGTAGTTCATATTTTGCTAGAAGATCATTTATTTCTTCTAAAGTTTCAAATGTATTGCTATATACTTACCAAAAAACAAACAAAAAATGTTTTCTTATGTCTATCTCTCCCATATATGTGGTTATATACCTTCATTATTAATGTGGCATAGCTGTTTTCACTTCTTTTCCAAAAAATCAGGCATAGCAAAACTTTCTCTATTTCAATAGTCTTTTCAAAGAGTAGACTTTCAATTTATTCTTTTTATTTTTTTAGCTTTTGTCTTTATTAATTAGTATCATCCCAATATCTTTTATTTTATTAGTTTCTCATTATTGCAATAAACTATTTTCAAACTCTCTTCAGAATAAAATTACTTAAGCTATAAATTTCCTTCTGAAATATTAGTATGTGCATATGAGCTTATTACACAGGTTTTGCTATGAGATGTTGTAGCACGGTGGTTAAGAGTGTACATTCCTTGGGACACCTGGGTGGCTCAGTTGGTTGAGCAGCTGCCTTCGGCTCAGGTCATGATCCCAGCGTCCTGGGATCGAGTCCCACATCGGGCTCCTTGCTCGGCAGGGAGCCTGCTCCTCTCTCAGCCTCTGCCTGCCTCTCTGCCTGCTTGTGTTCTCTCTCTGTTAAAATAAATAAACAAAATCTTTAAAAAAAAAAAAAGAGTGTACATTCCTTGAATTGCAACTCTTGTCCCTTCTTGTCTTCACTTAAGCAGGTTACTTAACTTCTTTATGTCCCAGTCTCTTCTGCCAAATGGGAATAATAATATATACAACTGCTAAGATTGAGATTTTCCAAGTTAAAAGGCTTAGAAACTGTGCTTGCACTGAGTAAGCATTTGGTAATTGTTGTTGTTACTTCTACTACTTTCTGAATACTTTTTACTTTTGATGTTATTTCCGGTTTGGGTTATTTAAAAGTGGATTCTTAATTTCTAATACTTAAGAGATTTTTTGGTCTACCTATAATTATTTATGTCTGTGTTTATTAGATAATGGCTAGAAATTGCAACAGGTAAAACCCTAATTATTTTACTCTGTTAAAGTTACTTTGTGGCCAAATATATAATATTTTCTAAGTATTTCATGAAAATAAAAAAGGTAAAAATGTTTATTATATAAATATGTATATATTTACTTATATAAATGTATATATATTCTAATTCATACTTGCAAACTATATGATTCACACAATCTATTTGCCTATTTTTATTTACTAGAAAGATGTTTATTAAGTTTTCTCATTGTAATGGACCTTTATTAGTCAATTAAGGCAACAAATATATTTCTAGAAGTATTTTTCCATATATCTGACTACTTTGTCATATAAGCACCTTTGCCTTATTGGATCTCTGAGGTTTGGCAAAATTTCTCAAATTTACCTTATAATTTCCATCTATTTTTATTCTATGTAGTGAGATTCTTTTCCTACTTGATATTCAAGCCACTAATTAACCACCCAGAAGTGTACATTTTCTTTTTCAGTTTACCTATTAACAAACTAATAATGGCTTTTAGTTTCAGGAAGTCTTTTCTATGTTCTAAGTGCAACTCTAATATTCCTTTTTGCTTTTTTATTAAAGATCTACTTTGTTGGAATCCACTTGTTATAAATGCCAATTTGCTAGTCTTCCCTTGGTTTACTAAACCCCACTTAAATTAATTATGCTTTTTCTTTGCTTATTGTTTTTGTTTTCCCTTAGCATCCATACAAGCCAGGATATTAAGGTCTCCCAAGTAGAGACAAATGAGTGAACAATGGATGTCAATGATATTTATGTTCTTGACAGCTATGTGACCATTGCCCTTCTGTTAAGCCTAGAAGACAGTCTCTGCTCCCAGACTGGCCTGGTACAATTAAAGGCCTTTTCCACAATATAAGGAGCTGTGGGTTATTCTGCCCACTTGGGTAGGTTCCCTCCAAATTCCACAGAGTTGGTAGGATCAAGCCATCTGAAAACCATACGCAACAAATAGGCAGGATACTACCTCTTAGGTTGCCTCAGGGAACCACATTTGTGATCTATTTCCCCAGACCTCAGTGAGAGGCAAGTTTTTTCCTCTGTTATTGGTACCCTTGTTCTCTGTCAGAGTCAAAAGATGAACTCCATAGTTTATTAGAAATAACAAGCTGAAATGGCGGATTAAAAAAATTCATTCAAAATAGCAACAAAAATGGCAAGATACGAAAGAATAAATTTAACACGAAAGGTGTGAGGATTTATAGGGAAAACAAACTTATTAAATGTTATAGACCCAAACACATAAATAAATATAACATGGTCAAAGACAAGAAGGCATAGTATTCTAAAATTATAAAAATTTTAAAATATTAACATTTACAATAATGTAATTCAAAGCAGAGTGTCTCAAATGGGGGTGACGAATTGGACAAAAATTTTCTCAGAGTTCATATAAAAATTTAAAATGTTCAAGAATACCTCTCAAAATTTTGAATTGAAGGTTAAGGCAGGATTTGTTTCTTTTTGTTTTTTTGTTTAAAGATTTTATTTATTTATTTGATAGAGAGAGATCACAAGGAGGCAGAGAGGCAGGCAGAGAGAGAGGGAGAAGCAGGCTCTCTGCTGAGCAGAGAACCCTATGCGGGGCTCGATCCCAGGACCCTGAGATCATGACCTGAGCTGAAGGCAGAGGCTTTAACCCACTGAGCCACCCAGGCGCCCCAGGATTTGTTTTTTTACTTAATAGTAGTTACTGTAAGATTACTCCAATTAAAATGGTAAGCTTTTGGCAAAGTGATATATAGAGAAATTAGCAGAACAGAAAAGAAAACCAAAGATAAACCCAAGTATAAATACATATTAATTTATGACAAAGGTGGCATTTCAATTCAGTGAAGAAAGTATATTTCATAAACAGTGCAAGCATAATTGGCTGAGGAAAAAACAAAGTTAAATTTTGCTTGTATGCTCTATGTAAAAATTAATTCCAGATGGATTAACAATCCAAGCATAAATGATTTTTAAAATATTTAAAAAGAAAGCTAGAATATCTTTGTACAAGGTCTAGTGGGTGAGATTTTCCTAAGCAAAACAGGAAACCCAAAAGCTATAAAGGAAAAGATTAACATAATTGACTACATAAAGGTCTAAATTATTGTATAGCATAAGATAGCAGAACCAGAGTCAGAGATGATGATAGTAGACTGGGAACATATTTGACAGAAATTGGGTGAATAATCCAAACAAGCAAAACTCCATCTATGGATTAGAAAAAGACAAGCAATCCAATAGAAAATTGTTCAAAGAATGTGAGCCGGCACTTGGGGAATCCAAATAGCCAATAAACATATGAAAAGAAATGCATCATTACTAGCAAACCAAAAAACTGACCAAAAACAACAAACAAACAAAACAGAATGTGTGCAAGGGGTAACAAGGAGTGCTGGTGGAGTTATGAAGAAATGGAAATTCACACAGGATGCTGGTGGGAGTAAAAAAAAAAATGTTACAATGTGTACATATAAATTTACACAAATGTAAGTTGGTAGTATTTATTAAACTAGAATTTGAATTTGCTCATGTTGTGACCAGTAATCCCACTTTTGAGAATATACACTATTGAAATAAAAAGGACCAGTATGTAAGGACTTCCATGGCATCATTTTGGTAGTGGCAAAAATGGAATCTACTTGATCATCTACCAGTAGAGAAATCAAGGGATAAATTTAAGTTGGAAAGAATTGCATGCTACTTCTAAAAAGAATAAAAATTTATAAACCTAAAGGGCTATTTTCTTTTCCTTTTTTTTAACGCATTTATTTATTTATTTGACAGAGAGAGGGACAGTGAGAGAAGGAACACAAGCAGGGGGAGAGGGATAGGGAGAAGCAGGCTCCTGAGCAGGGAGCAGGCAGCAGGCTCTGAGCAGGGAGCCCACCTGGGACTTGATCTCCAGACCCTGGGATCATGACCTGAGCTGAGGGTAGACACTTAACTGACTGAGCCACCCAGGTGCCTCGGGATATCTATTTTCAAGTAAAAAAGCAAATTGCAGAGTAATGTACATACTATGATGCCATTTTTTAAAACAAAAATAAAAACTCATAAATAATATGTATGCTTAAAAAAAGGATGGAAAAAGTTATAAAAGTATATACCCCAAGATGTGGAATGGAAGCAGAATCTGAGGGAAGGTTACTCACTCTTTCTTTAAGCATGTTTGGACTGTTTCACTTCTTAAATTGCATACCTAATTTTTGTGAATTTGAACATAAATTTAAATTTTAAAATTTTTTGAAACTTAAAAAAATTAATTTAAAATTTTAAATTTTGATGTTGTGACTTTAAAAACTAAAGACATTTAAAAAATAATTTTGCTTGTTTAGGGAACCAATTGTTATAAGTTAGTTTGACTACAGCACAGTGATTGGAAAGGAAGAAGTCAGATTGAGGTGGCAGGGTCCACATTATAAAGCACTAACACATTTCAGCTCTATTCAGAAATCTCTTGTGTTTAAGAAAGTGACCCAATTTTTTAAAAATTTATTTATTCATTTTAGGGGCACCCGGGTGGCTCAGTGGGTTAAAGCCTCTGCCTTAGGCTCAGGTCATGATCTCAGGGTCCTGGGATTGAGCCCTACATCATCGGGCTCTCTGCCCAGCAGGGAGCCTGCTTCTCCCTCTCCCTCTGCCTGCCTCTCTGCCTACTTGTGATCTCTCCCTCTCTGCAAATGAATAGTTAAAATCTTTAAAAAAAAAAAAGACTTATTTATTCATTTTAGAAAGAGAGGATGGGGAGGGGCCAAGGGAGAGAGAGTCTCAAGTCAACTAGAAGTGAGCACAGAGCCCCACAAAGGGCTTAACACAACCTGAGATCCTGACCCAAGCTGAAACCAAGAGCCCAGCACTGATCCAACTGCCCCACCCAGGTGTCCCTAAGAAAGTGACCGGATAAGAAATGTACATTTAAAAAGTAATAGCAATTGAAATAGGAATAAGACATTTTGGAGGTGTGCATATCACAGAGTTATTTTAAAAAATCCCCAAGGAGAGAAAAGAGAAATATGGGAATAGTGCTTTTCAAACCACTGGACACGATATATACCAGGTCTTGAAATGACTTGACTGACTTGCTATGAACATTTTTGAAAAATGAAACAGAATATAAAACATCAGAGGGCATCACTCCCAATAAGTGGAGGTCTCCCTCTAGAGATGTTTTTCAGACATATAGATATTCACTCATACATACAAACTGTGATGAAAAAATATTTCCAGCAGGGAGTTGCAATTAAACACATTTAAGGCCAGTTTATTGCTTTTAGAGGTAAAACTGACAGAACACATCAATTGATAGGTTGCAAATGAAAGGACGAAAGAACTGAACAATGTTAAAATCCAGAAGTTAAAAATGAAATGTAAATGAAACTTAAAAATGAAAGGATAATACACTTCATCTTACTTTACACAGCGACAGCCACCTCTAGGATCCCACCACTTTAGTTAAAGTCCAGTCCAAGATGCCCGAACAAAATGAGGATGCAGGCCTATTCTTACCAACAAGAGTAGGAGGTGCCAACATATTACCTTATAAGGCATTCCAGGAAGGCAAATGATCATCAATAAGCCCTCTCTTCCAGGTCCTGAGAGTCTATCATTATTATCTTCACTTTTAAATACATTGTTTATTCCAAGCCAGCTCTTTGCTGTGGTGGTTGTATCATTTTGTTTTGTTTTGTTTTGTTTTCAACAAGAAATTCCACTTAGAACAATGGTTCCTTGGGGTGACTGGGTGGCTCAGTCAATTAAGCATAGAGTCTTAGTTTTGGCTTAGGTGTCGATCTCAGGGTTGTGAGATCAAGCCCCGAGTCAGGCTCCATGCTCGGTGGGGAGTCTGCTTGAGATTCCCTCTCTCCCTCTCCCTCTGACCCTCATCCCTTGCTCTGTCTCTCTAATAAATAAATAAATCTTAAAAAAACCCAAAACAATGGTTACTTAAGCCATCCCCATTCTCATCCCCACTTTCTCCTCTCTTCTTCCCCCTCTTCTACCCCTCTCTCCTCCCCTCCCCTCTCCAACCCTTTGCAGGGTACCTATCTCTTTAATACAGAGAATGGGAATCAGTCAGAGTTAAAGACTGGATCCCACCCTCCTTTGAGCCACCCACTGCTCTCAGTACAGCCTCTTACAAGATTAGTATTTACTTTATTCCTTTACCAGTTCACACTGTGGTCTTTCTCTTCTAGCACATAACCATATAAGGTCCTGGCACGTAGGGTAAGTTTTGTTTTTAACTTGTCTGCATTTCCCCTGCACCCAGTACTATGTCTGCTACATGGCAGGCAAACAGTTGGAATGGGTGAATAAATGAATACATGTTGAGCCATTTGCTGAGTTCTAACTGCATTATCTTACAGTCCTTTGCTTCATAAGTGTCCATCTTTCTTGGATCTTAAACTTCTACCCTCTGAATCTTTTGCCTTATTATTCAACACACATGTACAAACTTTCCAAATACCCATTACAAAGGAGGAGAAAAAAGAACAAAACTTTTCTCAAATTTTTAAGCTATTTCCTTCCCTCTTATCACAGCCAAACTTTCTGGAAAACTAATCAAATTTTGCTATTGCCCCTTTCTCAACCTGTGTTCACTCAACTCTTAAATTGTGGCTTTAGCGCCAACTACAACTTCTAGGAAATACAGTCACCAGAGGGACATATTAAAACACAGCATAGGAGACGCCTGGGTGGCTCAGTGGGTTGAAGCCTGTGCCTTCAGCTCAGGTCATGATCTCAGGGTCCTGGGATTGAGCCCCACATTGGGCTCTCTGCTCATCGGAGAGCCTGCTTCCCCCTCTCTCTGCCTGCCTCTCTGCCTACTTGTGATTTCCCTCTCTCTCTCTCTGTCAAATAAATAAATAAAATCTTTAAAAAAAAAAACACAGCATAGGAATGCAATCAGCAAAATTCAGACTGTGGTAAGCTCTATACAACAAATGGCTCAATTTAGCAGCATAGCCATAAATGAAGAGAGAGAGATGCATGTATCCATAGATTTTTAAAATATTAAGCAATCTCAATTCATAGAATTTTTTGGACTCAAGCTTTTAAAAGACGATTTATGACATTTATTCTGACTTGTGGAAAACAGTAATTATATAAATTAACATTTAGTGGATATTTGATGATACAAAGAAATTATTATTTATTGATTTTAAGTGCAATAACAGTAAGATAATTGTAAAATATTTTCAATAGCCTTATCTATTAATGATACCTGCTGAGATATTTATGGATAAAATGATGTCTGAAATGTGCTCCAAAACAATACAAGGGATAGAATCTTATATAAAACAAGGCCATGAGTTGATCACTGTTAAATTTGAGTAATGAACATGGAGGTTTATCCTGTTATATTTAAAATATTCCATAATAAAAAGTTAAAAAGAAGCAGAGCTTCAATTCCCAACATCCTACTTAAACTGCTTTGGGCATAGTCACCAACAACCAAAATGGCCAACTTCATGAGCATCTTTTCAAGTCGTTCTCATGATTCCTGTTGTACCTGATCTTATTACTTAATCCTTATGTCTTGGTAGTCTCACACTTGATTTCAAGGTCATCTTTCTCTTCATTCTCCTCTACCTTCACTCTCCTAATCACAAAGCCTGGTGGGAATATTTCTTGGGGAACAATGCTAGTGTAGGGGATTGTAGGACTAAATTAAGATGATGATAGGAACTTGTGCAAAGCAGCAGGGTCACGTTGAGAAAACCGAATCATAGTTCAAAACCAATGTTATAGGTAAAAGAACTATAGTTTAATTCTACAGGATGAGACAGGACCAAAATGTTGCAAAGGTAGGAGTTTGGAGGCTTAGAAGTAGACTAGAATCAAAGATACGAAAAAAGTCAATTAAAATGCCAATAAAAGTGTGTTCCAGAGTTCCATTCTTAGGAGTCTCCAGCATGTATGATGGTGGTGATGACAGCCCCAGGTGTCACCTTGGGCTAGCAGCCTGCCACTCTGGCAGGAACTGCTCAGCCTCCTGCATTAGCAACTCCAATTGCCTCTGGATATTCAGCAAGCATTTGAGTGCTTTCCATATGCTTAGTATATTATCCTAGCTCTGCTTCTCATTTTACTTTATACCAATTGTTCTTAACCATTTTGGGGTCATGAACTCCTGTGGGAATCCAATGAAAGGCACAGGCCATTTCCCCAGGATAAAACGCCCATAAACACCTATGCACAAAATTTGGTATGCCATTTATTTTATTACATCAGAAATTTACTTCAAATACGCAGTCATAAAACAATTGTCATTTCACAAATAAAAAAATAACCATTTTTATGAAAAGAAGGCAAAGTGCGTATTGTATATGCAAAATAAAAAGTAACCTGTGTTCAAAAGTAAATCCCAATGCTGTTGTTTAGTTTGACAGCAATGCTATAGTTATGGTGTAGTTCATGATTTAGTATGTTTGTGTCGTCTTCGGCTACTCAACCGACTTTCTAATAACTAGTGCCAAAAATCTTGCTCCTAAAAGTATGAAGCCAGAAAGAATCATTTCGCTTTGTTTACTGTGTTAGTTGAGGAAACAAACGGGTTTCCTAGAAAGCAGAATTGGTGCCGATCAGCAGGCAGTCTATCTATGAGGGAGCACTGCTGGGATCACCACTGTGGGAAGGTAGGGAGGAAAGGCGGATGGGCAGAGAAAGAGGCTGACTGCAGGGTCCCTACCTGGCCGGCCTTCCGGGTGGGAAGGTGTTTCACAGTTATCCTGACTTGGGGTCAGAAGCTTCGCCACTATACTTGTAAATCAATTAGTCCTTGGAAGCAGGCTGCCCCAGGAAGGGTGTGACCTCCCTCAGGTGAGGCTTTCCAGCTAAGGCAATCTCTTGAGGAAAGCTAACAGCTGAGAAGCATCTTCGAACAGCAGTCCCAGAGACTGGGGAATACTGGCCTTCATTTCTGAAGCCGGATCTGAGCAGCACATGACAGTGTCCACTAAAGGAAACACCAGAACTCTCTGAGACTCTTTGAACTAAATTCTTGTCCCAGATTTCCTCTGTGCCCAAGTGCGCACTGCCATCTTTGCAAGGTGTGCAGTCTTTTTTATTTTGACTGCAGAGAAATGGCTAAATCTTTATCCCTCTTGTCTCCAGACTGTAGACACATTTTCCCAGCACTAGAGATTCCACACTAAAACCCACCTGCAATCCCCTCCTTCCCAGAAAGGCTACTGGGTCAAAATAGTTTTCTCAGCCTGTGTTGTAAGAGTTCTTTCAGGTTTTGAATAAAATTATTTACCTCAAACATATATGTCACCATTTTCCCAAATGTAAACCGAGCTGTGTTGAACCTTTGTATGGTCAAATAATTCAGAGAAGAGTTTCCTTTTCCACTCAGAGGAAATAGAATGTTCATTTTATGGTTAAGGGCTTCGAAGCCTTGATCTCTGGAATATCTGTGAACTTCAGGTATTTGGGTATTCAAAAGCATCAGGGGAAAATCCTTATGTTGTTTTTTTCCTTTATGAACTAAACTTCTGGAAAAGAGAGTCATTTAAATCTGTAGCTCTAATCAAGTTCATGACTTTCACGTCAGATGATTAGTTAGAAAATACTTCATTAAGCCAACAAAATCTGGCATGTTCTGGAGCATTGCAATAGTCCATTTATTTGTAGATCAATATTTTTTTGTCACCAAAAACTTATGAAATAAGAATTCTTTTTAAAAAAAAAAAGAATTCTTTTTTGATAGCATCAACCTGCACATACCCAAACAAAACCAGAGACACTGGTTTTGGTATCTGGTAGGCATCACACGTATAAACTGAAGGGAATTCAGTAAATATCATTCTTTCATAGGTGACTCGGTTTGCTTCCTCTGCTTCTTTGACCATTTCCACAACACTTAAAGTTCTCACAAAATTTGCTGCTTTTGTTTGTCAATCAAGCTTAGTGTAGCAACGACAAAACTAATAATTACTGAGGGCCTTCCACGCGCCCCATACGATCTAATTGTATTATCTCAGTTCATTCTCATGATAACCGAATGGAGTAAGTCCTTCTATTATTCCTATTTTATGGATTCTCCTTTTTACAGAGGAGAAAATTGATACCAAACGACGTTAAGTAGCGAGCCTAAATACACAGACCTAGCAGGTAGGAAGCTTGGATTCAAAGACACTTGGCCTCTAGACTGCAATGTTTGCCCTCTTAACCGTACCACATGGTGTTTCAAGCATCTTTTGGGGGAACAGTGTTACTTTGGGAGTCATCCCAACATTTTTAAACTGGGTCTCCCCTTCATCAGGGGTATGCCTTGCTTGGTATGCTCTCAGGGGGACGGGGAGGGTGGCGGTGCACCCAAAGGTGCTGCTTTAGCTCTGTTGGCTTCATGTGTCCAGAGATAGGGCGTGGCCACAAAGCGCTGAACCTCCTTGTTGCAGGCTCAGCAACGAAAATGGAACGAGAGGTAGCTGAGCTTCGTCTTATTTCACTGACATTTTCCCATTCAAGCCGGAGCCAACATAAACAAAGCCAAATTTCTATGCTCACAATAGCAGGATCTTACACTTAATCCTTATATAGAAGAAGCTATGCTTGATACCATAATGTGGGGATAATGACAAATATGCATGGCTTGGGTATGTACATTGGATACCTCTGCTCATCTCCACTCTTTCTTGAGCCAGGAGGCTGATCTCTACAGATTACATCACCCCAGCTCCCACACCAACAGGCTTCAAACTGGACTCGACCAACAGGAAGCAGCAAGATGGTCAGAAAGCAGAAGGAGCCAGAAGGAGGGGTACTTCTTCTCTGCTCCCTCCTGCTTTGTGCCCAGTTCTGTCAGGGACAGCAGCCCCCCAGGACTACAGTGCCTCCTCAGGAGGCCTTCTTCAAAGCCCCAGCCCTCATTTTGGGCATCCCAATGTTTCCAGCTTCCTGCTGTCTCATCCGTGGAAATAGTTTACTAAATGCACTTAAGTTGTATCCTCTGAGTGGAATTCTATCTTCTGCTGGGACTCTAACTGATCCAGAGTAAGAGAATGCAATGATACTATCTAACACAAAAATATTGGAGACATAAAAGAAAAGTAATTTTTTAAATAAGAGGAAGAGGGGCGCCTGGGTGGTTCAGTGGGTTAAAACCTCTGCCTTGGGCTCAGGTCATGATCTCACCATACTGGGATAGAGCCCCGCATCAGGCTCTCTGCTCAGCAGGGAGCCTGCTTCCCCCTCTCTCTCTGCCTGCCTCTGCCTACTTGTGGTCTCTCTCTCTCTCTCTCTCTCTGTCAAATAAATAAATAATGTATTTAAATTAGAGGAAGAAAACAGTCATTTGGGAGGCCTAATTCGTAACCCCTCTAAAACCCATTTTTGTGAAGTTAAAACTTCTGCTCTATCCAGGCTTCCTGGGTGATCTCCACTCCTTCTCATGATTTCAAGTGTCATCTGTGATCTTGTACTCAAAGCGCAGTCCTCGGACTGGCAGCCTTAGCATCATCTGAGATCTTGTTAGAAATGCAATATCTCGAGTACGTGCCAGACCTACTGAATCAGTAGCTATATTTGAACATGTTTGCAGTTATTTGTAGTCATATAAAAATGTGAAAAACACCAGACAAGCATGGTGAGTTCAAATTTTATATCTTTAGTCTGGAGCTCCTCAAACTGGGGGTGAATTTTTTGCCCCCCAGGAGGGCATCGTATTGCTTAGAGACATTTCTGGTTGTCACTGTTGGGAAGCGCTATTAGCATCTAGTGGGTAGACATCAGGGATGCTGCTAAACCTTCCACAATGCGCTGGATAGCCCTCAATGACAAAGAATCATCCAGCCCAAATTATCAACAATGCTGAGGTTCAGAAACCCTTGCTTCAGCTCTACCTCCTTGGCCCATGTTTTTGACGGCCTAAAAGATATCTCTATCTTGATATCTAGATCAACCACATTCTTTTACTAATCACCATCATCCCTCCCAGACTTAAATCAGCCTCTAAGTCTACACCCCTGTTCTCCTAACCAAAAACCAAAAGGTCAGGATGCCTGGGTGGCTCAGTTGGTTAAGTGTCTGCCTTCGGCTCAGGTCATGATCCTGGGGTCCTGGGATCAAGTCCCACATTGGGTTTCCTGCTTAGTGGGGTGCCTGCTTCTCACTGCCTATATCGCTCTTACTGCTTGTGCTTGCTTGCTCTCTCTCTCTGACAATGAATAAAATATTTCAAAAAAAAAGAAAAAAGAAAACAGAATGTCATCCTGAATGCCTCGCTTTACCTCAGCCCATTGCTCTCAAAATCTCATCACTTCTACCTCCTCTGTTACCGCCATCATACATACCGCCTTCATGCTCACCTCTTTCTACTATGGTAGCCTTGTAGTCAGGTTCTCTACCTCTTGGCTCTCCTCAGGCAAGTCTGCTCTTTACAATGTTACCCAAGTCACTTCCCTAAGGACAAATGTCTTCTCCATTTTGCTACCTAAAAAGTCATTCTGGTCCCCAGCATTTAGTGTCAAAGTTGCAAAATAACATCTCTTGGATATGATTAATTTCAGTCACACTGTTGTTGTTTTTAAATTGGGAAATTTCACATAAAATTTTACTTTTTTCAGTTTCTTTTAAAAAATTAGAAAGGATATCAACCTGCAATGCCGGGTCTCCGATAAGTTGTTTTTGTTACTCTCTTTTGATAGGTCATGAGCTCTTTGCTTTTTCCCTAGTTCCTCTTGTATCTGAATTTAATTTCTGCCTTGACCCCAAAGGCACTTTGACTTTCAGAATAACATCTAAAAGTCTTACATTTGATTTATTGTGCTGGTGACCCAAACTGGTCTTAATTTACCTCTCTATTCATCCTCTCCCATCCCCATATAAAAGCACTCTCTGAAAAAACTGCACTACTATGAATATTCAAACATATACATTATCTCAGAAAACTGCATAAATTATTTTCATTTATTTGGCCAATAGTCATTGAATACCTACCCTACCATATGCCAGTTGTTCGAGGCGTAGGGGGTACAGAAGAACGCAACATAAAGACAAAGTGCCTTCTCTCATGAAACTCATCCCCTGATAGCAGAGGCAGAATGAAACAAATATGTATGTCATATGGGGAGGAGTGGTGTGAAGACAAAGAAAGCAGGGATGAGCACAAAGAGCAAAGGTGGCTGGGAGGGAGGTGGTGTTTTATGCTGTAGACTCAGGGAAGGCCTCCGTGAAAGACAGTTTGGGCAGAGGGCGGAAGTGAGTGGGAAAGTAGGCTACGGAGATGTCTGGGGAAGAGCAGGTGAGGAGGAAGATGTGAGGAGAAGGGAGAATACGCTTCAGGTGTCTGAGAACCTGTACAGTTACTGTTGGTATTTGTCACCATTATCTCCACATCAAGATATTGAGAATAGTTTCCTATATGCAGGAATATCAATTTCATATATATGTATTATATATATTATAATTTTATATTATTATGTATGTTATAGTTTTAAAATCATATGCTTCCTACCGCCTTGACTTAAGATACAGCACAAATCACACAGGAAGAATAATTAATTACATATTGATGAAACTTGATAGGAGGACATATGCCACAAATTGACATGTATTATCTTAGCATTCACTAAAAATTCTATACCTCCATACAAAAAAAAATGGTTCTGCCTTTGAGACACTTAATTTTCTTTTACTGTCAAAATGATGTCAGGTCTTAGATTTGCTTCAGTTGGGGGTGGGGGTAGAAGCTGACGGTTGAAACAAGGTTGGCTATGGGTTCCAAATTGTTGTAGATAGGAGATGGCTACCTTGGTGGTTCATTTCATCATTGTTGCATATTTTGAAATTTTTCATAAAAATTTCTAAAAATCACCATTTAAAATATTATTGATCATAACATTTCAATATAGGAGATTTAAAAACTATACGATTTAAATGCATGCCTTACTAGTCCCATAAGTATTCCTATATAATTAGAACTTAAGTTATATTTGATATAGTTGTTAAGTGCATAATAACAGAAAGATCCTCTAAGATGGACTACAAACTATATTACAAGGATTTACAAAAACTGGAACTCTGGAACACTAAACTACCTGGCAGCAATTCTCTTGTCTATTTTTCAGACATAGTAATTTTAATTCCTGTTATAGTAGCTTTAAAGAGGGCTAAATACTTAGCCCCATTAAGGCCTGCTAGATACAGTATCCCAAATGTACTTAATAAATTGCACCTTCCTTGAAAAGAAAAGGTGATGGATTGAAAAATGTTTAGCTCAACCATGCATAATTGATAGGTTCCCTAGTGCAAATAAGTGTCTAATAAATAATTAAATTTAATCTCATTATAAGAGTTTTCATAATGGGATAATTTAATTAAATGAAAGCCAAAAGGGTTTCTAAGGGTTGAAAGATGCTAATGTTGCTATATTTGGCTAATGGTCTGGGGATACTATAGTGAAGAAAGTAATTCACAGGGGTGCATGCATTATTTAATGAATCCCTCTGAGATGGAAGAAAGGACAGATCAATGATAACTTGTCATTTTATCATTGCTTACAAAGCACATTTAAACAACCTAGGATGTGTTAAAGGTAGAAAACATGCAAAAAATGAAGAAGTCTTTTAAAAGACCAAGTGACTACCTTTAGAGTATTACACTGGAAGTGCTTATTAAAATACACATTTTTCTAGGTAGCATTATGTCTACTTTTTATCTATTGCTAAAATGAAAATAAATAAAATCTCATAAGCCACTGTCCAGTCAGGTCAGCTCTGGCTCTAAGTGAAAGTAATAATGGATACAGCATGTCTATCTGATACTAAAAAATTGATAGCTGAGTCAGGAGGGACCCATTAACAAGCTTTTTGAGTGAGCAGAGTTTTGTGCTTCAAGTCTCCAGAAGCACTTAGCCGGACTAGAATAGTAAAATTGTAGTCTAAGTAGTTCTCTTCGTTACAGGTGATCAGTTATGAATTAACCTGAATGAGAAAAGGCATCAGTCTTCTATCAAATATTGGTTTTAAAGGCATCATTTTGTGAGATGTAAAGGTGCAATCACCACAAAATTGGAGCCCGTTGTTCCAGACAGTTCTTTTTTTTTTCTTGCCAATAACATGGCAAATAACAATGCACAGACCATGCATGTGCTGGATTTTTTTAAAAAGTTAAATGTAACTTCTTGTGATGACTGTGTCCAAATTGGCATTTAAAACAGCACACAGCCAACCCCACTGGCTTCAGAGTACTGGGTCTATGTATTTGGACAAATGGTCCATCTCCTGAAATCTGAGTCCTGGGGCTTTCTGAGCCTTGGAGAAGAGGCACCTTGTTTACAGGGAAACTCCTTGTTTTCATCAGGGATAAGGAGATGGATGAGTAGTGGTCAGTGCTTCAGTCCCCAAGGATGATCAATCAATTCCTTTAATGTTGGTGTGATTGCAATGAATCCCACTGAAACGTTGACAAATCTTTGTGCTGGATGGGAATTTATCACAGAATTATAGATGAAAGGACGTTAGACATCTCCTAGTTACACTGCTTCACGTTCTGATGAGGAAATTAAAGGCCAACAGAGGTGACTTGTTTAAGGCCATCCAGCTGGTAAAGGGCAGAACTAAGTAAAAAATCCAGGTTTTCTGAGTGCCAGTGTAGGGTTTGTTTTGTTTTGTTTTTTGACTATACCACTTGCCGAAGAAATTTTCTTAATGATGAATTTTCATAATAGAGTTTTTCAAAATTTATACCCATCACTACAAGCTCGTGTGTGTGTGTGTGTGTGTGTGTGTGTGTGTGTGTGTGTGTGTGTTGGAAAGGGGTAATTTGGGATGGCAAAATCCTAAAAAGTCGAGGAAATTGATGACTCAGCTTTTCGAACAGCTGTATGATGGTGGTGGCGGTCAGCCGTAGGTTACACAAATACAGTGAATTGACTTTATCCAGTTCCTCCAAACTTCCTCTCATCTCTCTAACCTTCCCTTAAGACATATGGGATGTCAAAAAGGTACCTGAAAGTGAACTAATGTGCTCTCATAAGCTGCTGCTGATGCACCTGTGAAATGAACAGCAGGTCGTGCCATCCGTGTGAGTACATGTGTGCAGAGTGTGGCGGACGACAGGTGCCATGGGGCAGAGGCTAGCCTAAGATTTGAAAATCACTGGCCTCCATATTGTTGGGGGGGCGTTGGGCGGAACCAAGACAAGGACTTACCCAGATTATCAATTTTTGAAGGAGATAAATTTTCTGTAGTAATTAGATAACTCCTTTCCGATGTCTGGCTTTTCTTAATGTAATCATGAGGATTCTCGATCTGGAAATTTCTTATGTAATAAAGGTCTTTTTTTTTCTTTTCTTTTCTTTTTTGGAATGACTGAAAAAGAATGGTTACTTTGCTTTTAGAAAGAAGCTTCCCAATTTGATTTTGTTCAATTTACAAAGAAGCCAGTGATAATCCGGTAAGTTTTTTTGGGGTGAAAGGCAGAATATATCATAGAATAACTTTTCTAATCCATTTCCCCCCTGGAGACACTGAGGGATTTACTTATTCTCTAGGGTTACTGTCTCTCCAAAACTACTAAATTGATTATTGGTCTTTGGGAATAGGGGTATCCAGGTGGCGGAATATTTGCTTCTGTTGTTTCTCAGGCACAGAAAGGACAATGCCTTTGATAGACTCACTTCAATTCCATTCATAATTAGGGTTTTGTCTTTTACTAGGGGGGGGTGCATTCTCAGGGAAGGACTGATATAGACACCTACCTTGACTAGAAATAATATTATAAGTATGATTAGTCTCATTTTACACATGAAGACTCTAAACTTAGAGACCTACAGAAACATTAAAGTTTGTATTTTTTTCCTTTATTGTAAGATGTTATAGACCACTATTGTTCAGAAAAGCCTTATGTTTTCATATTGTGGATGAGGAGTGGGGTGTGTCCTTGCTACCAATCCAAAGTTTTTTTTTAAAGATTTTATTTATTTATTTATTTATTTGACAGAGAGGGAGAGAGAGAGAGAGAGAGATCATAAGTAGGCAGAGAGGCAGGCAGAGGGAGAGGGGGGAAACAGGCTCCCCGCTGAGCAGAGAGCCTGATGCAGGTCTCCATCCCGGGACTCTGAGATCATGACCTGAGCCAAAGGCAGAGGCTTTAACCCACTGAGCCACCCAGGCACCCCAACCAATCCAAAGTTTATATCTCTTACAGAACAAAACTAGGTTGACAAAAATATTCTTAAAGACTGGATTCAAACAGTGGCAAGAGCATATTGTTTTTAAACATCTGAAATAATTTCCCCCAACATCAACAGTACAAATAGGACTGTCCCTCATTTCAATGTTCCTAGTTAGAATGTTGCTTTCATGACTGTTCTTGAAATGTTTTTTTTTTTATATTATCTGATCTATCCCATTCTACTAGAATATATTTGATTTTATTCTTCAAATTTGTAAGAGAAATCTATAACTCATTTTATTTCCTTAGGATACCCAAATAATTATAATAATTTTCAACAAACCTCATTGTCTTTCTTGTTTTAGTTAACCCCATTTTTTTTTGTTATAGATTGTGTCTCTGCATATAGGATTAGTGGTCCGTGACAGGCAAAGTAAGGAAAGGAACAAATGTCTCCTTTGGTGATTTCATTCAAAGTGTTTCAAATATACAATATCACTATTTGAAAATATCTAATAAAATCATCTTGATTTTCCCCTGTATATCTACATTGTTTTTTTTTTTACATAAAATAGTCAACAACAAACTATAGAAGGCTCTTGATTCAAAGACACATACTCCTACACATGTTTATAGCACAAGCTTTTCTAGAAGCAAACCTGAAAACAATTGAGTAGATCCTGGTCTGGGGTAACAGGTTAGGATCATTTTCTAGCTAAGTGAACTGCCTTGACTTTGCTCCCCTATCCTTTGCCAATGCTATTTCTTTTGTAACTTTCAGTTGATGTTAAGCAATCTCTCCATCTATTTAGAAAAAGGCCTCCTTCTTATAGAAGTTGCAAGCTTCTTGCTGTTTTTAGATATAAAACAAAAAGTTTGATGAAAGTACCTAAAAGCCACCCACCACTTGCTTGTTACAAATGTTTTCTAAGCACCACCTATTCCAGACCCAACGATTTTTCAATAACAGAATGTTACCAAGGAAATATGCTTCTTGGGAATCACATAAGCAATCAAATTTCCTACAACTGGTAGAGGTTCACAACCTCTACTTAATACATTCAGTCCTACAATATACTTAGGTCCTACAGTTCTACAATATACTTACCATCAAGATTCAGTGATTTAGCTATTATGATGATTTATAAGGAACATTATAAAATGGACATGATTGTTGGTTCTAAAATTAAAATTCTAATACTTTACTTAAAATGTTTTAAAATGCTTTGCCTAAGAAGAATTTTGGGTATTTATATTCATGAAAATACATTGTGTATGATATATTTCTATGAAGATGTAAGTTTCTCCAAATCCAAGACTCACCTTAATACAACATGAAGCCCATCTGAATAAAAATTTATTAGAAATATTCTGATTGGGAACATGTATTTTTTTGTAAAATCACAGAACTGGCAAATGTCACCTTATCTGCCTAGGAAACATATATGTTTGTGGTCTGTACTTTTTTTTTTCTCAGCCCTATGTGATTGACGCAACTTCCCCATGAACTTTCTGCCTGCTGAGGGTTTTCATTTTGATTAGTAAAAGGTAAGTAATCTTCTGAGACATTCCAGCTAATGTCCACATAAGAATAATAACTTTTAATTATTCTGTGTTGCACAGCACACACACACACAATGGGAAAAGTATGTTCTGTATACAATTAACCAGTGGGAAATGCCCCTCACTGAAGGAGCTGAACATCACAAATACTAATTCCTTTCCACGTTTGGATATTCTTGGGTCATACAAGGGTATCATCTTTAAAAAATGAGCTTTCCATTAAATCTTTAATGTATCTGTACGTGTGTGTGTGCGTGTGTGCGTGTGTGTATTTCTGTGTGTCTGTGTAGGAAAATGTTCTTGTTGCTTTGGTATCACTGGAATCTAGTCTTAGAATTGTAATTCTAAACAAGCATGCAGGCTGGAATAGGCTGAGAGAAGTACCACATTCCAGGGAACTGGTAGAAAAGCCAGTACTGATATGAGGTGCCACCAATGATGGGCGTTTGGACATCAGCTTCAGGCTAGATGTCCAAAGACCCAGGAGGATAGAAAAGGTGAAAAGGTCCTGATTAAAGTCAAATAGACCTCATAAGGCTGACTCTGCTGATACAACTTCATGTTCGCTTTGCTGGGCTGTTTGGGTTATGGAAGTGAGACTAAAGAAGGAAATACATCATCCATTCTGGTTAACGCCTCATAATGTGGAATAATAACAAAAACATACAGTTAAAGTTAACCAAATACTTTAGTATTGCCTTAATTTGAATTAGGTAACTTCCTAATTTAGTCATGGGGTACAAAATATAGCTGTTAATAATGTGATTGTGTCATTTTTTTTAAAAGATTTTATTTATTTATTAGGAAAGAGAGAGAGTGAGAGAGAGCATGAGAGGGGAGAAGGTCAGAGTGAGAAGCGGACTCCCCACGGAGCTGGGAGCCCGATGTGGGACTCGATCCAGGGACTCCGGGATCATGACCCGAGCTGAAGGCAGTCACTCAACCAACTGCACCACCCAGGCGCCCCATGATTGTGTCATTTTTAAGAGAACTTTTCATGGCAATCTGTTCATTCTCATGTGGGGACAGTAACAAGAAAAGTAGCATTAACATTTATGTATGAAGCCTCCTTAGAGTGTAAGAACTAAGTACAGAAAGGAATCACAATTGGACGGCGGGATAGCAGATGAACAAGATGTACTGATGTACAAGCGTTACCATTTGCCAATGATCTTGCCAAGGAAATCTCACTGGAGTTTGGATGAAAGGAAGAGTTTGGGGACTGGGAAGGATGAGGCATGCAAATGACCACCAACATGGGACACTAGAGATTTATTCCCCCTTCCCCAGCCACCCCCCCCCTAACCAAATCCAGGTTACACAACTAGGTCTGCAAAGTACATATCTGGTTTACTCAAAAACAAAGCATTCATAATCTAAAAGATCAATAGCTTATACTTTTTCTTTTATAAATTAGAAAATATTGATTCCCAAATCAAATATCCTTTAATATTGCAGTGGTTGGACTCTTTTAAAAAAAAAAGATTTTATTTATTTATTTGAGAGAGAGCCCATGAGCTAGGGGGAGGGGCAGAGGGAGAAGCAGACTCCTCACTGAGTGAGGAGCCTGATGCAGGACTTGATCCCAGAACCCTGAGATCATGACATGGGCTGAAGGCAGACGCTTAACCAACTGAGCCACCCAGGAGCCCATGCAGTGGTGGGACTCTTAATTATTTATTAGTTGTTGGGTTTTTTCCTCAAATATGGACTTGTTTTTAAGAAAAATTATTTTGGGGGGCACTAGGGTGGTGCAGTCAGTTGAGCGTCAGACTCTTGGATTTGGCTCAGATCGTGATTTCAGTTTCATGGGGATCAAGCCCAAAGCTGGGCTCCTTGCTCAGCGCAGGGTTAGCTTCAGATTCTCTCCCCCTGTCCCTCTGCCCCACCTACTCCTGCTATCTCTCTCTTTCACTCTCGAAAGTACCTAAATAAAACATAAAAAAAAGAGAAAAAATATTTTGTGTGTGACTGAAAATTCTATACTATCTACAACACTGAATTTATCTATGAACTCTCAAGGAGAAAAGGAAACAAACAAGGACAAACACTCAGAATGAGAAATTTGAAGCCCTGACCTAGTATTTGCATGAAATGGATAGTACAGTAAATTCCGATTACAACCTGAACAATGACATATATGTGATTTCTAACAGTATTACGCTGGTTGGCTTTGAAGCACTATCTTTCCTTTCCCTTCTTCAGTGTAACTGACAGAAACCTGGAAGTGGTTTTGGAGCTATGATTTTTATCCTTTCGAAATATTGCAAATTTTGTTTTGTTTTGTTTTTTTCTCCATTTCTTTTTTTAAAGACTTTATTTATTTATTTGACAGAGAGAAAGAGATCACAAGTAGGCAGAGAGGCAGGCAGAGAGAGAGGGAGAAGCAGGCTCCCTGCCGAGCAGAGAGCCCGATGCGGGGCTGGATCCCAGGACCCTGAGATCATGACCTGAGCCAAAGGCAGAGACTTTAACCCACTGAGCCACCCAGAGGCCCATTTCTTGTTGATACAGGGATTGGCCTTCATGCCGCTCAGATGAGAATCTGCTTGAGGCAAGCCTCTGCCTACCTGCAGCAGCTTGTGGCTGCTTCCCTTCCTACACTGTTTGCTTGGCTTTTTATATTGTCTCTCCTGCTGTTTAATGACCTGGCTATACTTTTGTTTCACGGGTTTTCTTTTTAAATAATAAAGACTAAAGACAAGAGAGAATAAATTTCCCAGGCTTCAGACCAAAACAGAGAAATAAAGAGATGTGGAACACTTAAGAAGACACCTCCATTCAGAGCAACTGATTTTAGTCTAACTTGTCTGTTTGAAGGATACTGAATAAATCACATACTTCTCTCATCTCACTGTGGGCTAAGATTGTGTCTTCTCTTATACTTTATATAATTCCTCTAAAATCATTCATGACTTAATAATATGTTAATACACTGAATGAATGTGTTATCCATAGCCCAGTCTTTTTTCTCCTTGTCTCTATTTTTTTTTCCTTGCTTTCTATCATTGTAGTCTCTGGCACGTATAAAGTTACATATAATGCCAAGTGTAGTTCAAAATATATACACTAAAAAAAGGGAAGGAAGGAAGGAAGGGAGGGAGGGAGGAAGAAAAAGAAAGAAAGGAAGGAAACACAACCAAAATCAAAAGCCCAGGAAACCTAGTGTATCTCAAAGATCGTTAAAACTGGAGCAGTAATATAATTTATATTACTTTCAGGAAAGGGTCATGTGGGTGAGTCTGCATTGGCTTGTGACCATGTTTCCACTGAGTCAATCAGTTAAGATAGGATAACGAATTTTTGGCACACAGAAGAATGTACCACTGATTGATGGACTGAAATAGATTGCCCAGGAAAGCTCTGTTTAGTGGGGTTTTATTTGGAGACCGAGGCTACTGGGGAGGTGTGGATGAATATATTTCTGCATTGGGAGGTGTTAATAAATTGTATTTAGTATAACATCAGTTACTGCTCTGAAACATTAATATTAACTTATGTTGTATGGCAATGATGCATTAAAACAAAAAAAAAACAAAAACAAAACAAAAAAACAAAACCTAATGCAAGGCCAGAATAAGATTTATGCTATAGTTAACAAAACTAAAACCATCTTATAAATTTAAAATGTACCAAACTTCCTCGGTATAGGAATCATTACTAATGCTAAATACACGAATACAATCACTCTTGACAACTTACTTTCAAATGCTCACTTTTATCTAAATGTAGAAAAATCTGGGGAAATACTCTGTACAGAGCAACAAGAAATACACAAACTTTCCTAGAACAACATCTTTCTGAAGCCAGTTCTACCCCACTGGCTCGTCTAGTTACTTCAATCTGAATAAGAAACGCTGTTAAACTTAACAAAGAACATCTGTTTTTCATTTGAGGTGCATTCAAGTCTTCATTAAAGTGTCCTAACTGCTCTTTTCTTTTTCTATTTCACAATGGCTTTCCTTTCTAATACTATTGCAAGTTCAGCATGTGACTTAAAAAACCTCAGAGTCATTGTGGCATTTCCTTTGTAAAAGGCCAGGAGAAACAAGGGGGGGGGGGGGGGGAGCTGAAATCTCTAAGTTTAATAACATTTACTACCATTCACCTTTTCCTTACTTCCTAGGGGTGTTTATTTTCTACAATTATTCAAGAGGTTTCACTGAACCTGAATATTTTAGAGGCCCTCACTCCTGTCTGCAGGGAGGCCCAGGAAAACTGAGCTTGAAAGTGAATTTTTGGTATTAGTCCCTTTGATGGAAGTGTTTGGTCACCTTCGATAGGAGGAGAAATCAGTTCTGCATAGCTGAAATGCAATGCCTCAGATGGCTTCGTTCTGCCAAAGTCATTTGAATATATAATTTATCCTGAATGTCAAAGTCATCATTTTTCAAACCTTTCCTTTGTTTTCTTGAAAGCATTAGCCCACTGAAATTAACAAAGGAATTCAGATTCTTATTTCCTCGAAAAAGCAGAAAATATTTAGAGACTTATATGGGGAAGACCCATCAGATTTTAACAAATAAAGTGCATCAAAATATAGCCAAAATGATTATCATTTTAGTACATGATTAAAGGTGTCTAATCATCTAAGTACATGTTTAAGCTGATTTAGGAAAGAAAAGTATTTTAAGCACGTTTTAAGAATGTTGCCAAATCCATCTCTATGATAAAATTTTTGTATTTTAGGTAATTTAGGTCAAATGATAAGAATATATACTGCACTGGTAAGCAACTGGTAATAAGAGAAATGTAGGATTATCTTGTGACTGAAAAAGAAGCACAGAAATCATCAATGCCAGTATGGAATAGAACTTTGTCAAGATCACTTACCTGAGATGAACAATAGTTCAAAATGTCATAAGTGGAAAAAGTCTGACTCCTAGTAGGCTCTCAATAACACCGGGCTCTCAAAAATATGTATTGTATGGGTGGAGGGACTGAGCCAAGAACGCATTATTCTATTTTATGGAAAAGCAACTTATGAATTTCCTGATAGGATTTCTGATTCCCCACCCAGTTTGTCCTTTTGGAATAATTTTTTTGCTAGCTTTAGTGAGATTTAATTGACATATAACATTGTGTAAGGTTAAGGTGTAACATGTACTGATTTGATACACATACATATTGTGAATGGGATCCTTTGCATAGAGAAGATGCTTCTCATATGTGAACCACTGCTACTATATTATTCTTACTGATCAAAAGAAATAAACTATAAATAAGGCAGTTATTAATACTTTCCAAGTTAAGTTTTTTTAACATTTGGACAAAAACCATACTGTAGTTTCATTTTGGCATTATCGATAGGATCAAATTTTCCATGGGAATTACTTACGAAAATAGGATTGTATATATTAAAATTAAAATGTTATATTGAATGCAATAACTAAAGCATATAAAGGATCATTAATTTTTGCAATTACTGCATTATTAGAGAGAGAGACAGAGGCATTAAAATGCAAGTAAATTGGTGCCAATAAAAATAACTTAAAAACACCTATGAAACAGTGCTTTATTGGTAAGCCTTGAGACCCCATATAAATTTGAAAGAAATAAATATATTTTACTTAAAATTTATTAACCCTATAATTAAAGCTTTAATTCAGAGGTTTTGCCTTCTCTGAGGGGTCCAATAATAATAACCTCTATCAAACAATTTATGTGCCAGCAACTCTGCTAAATCCTTTATGTTTATTATTATCTCATTCGCTCTTTCTTATCCCCATAAGGGAGATATCATTTAGGATAATTTTTATCCACATGTTACAGCCGCAGGAGAGTGATGTCCAAAGAGGTTAATCTACTGTTCCGAGTCCCACAAAAGCAGTCAGTAAAAGGGCTGGAAGGCTTACTTTGCCACCTGTTAATCAAACTTGAGTACAAAGATCATCCTGGGAGTCCAGGAGACAAGAGAGTAAATTACATAAATGAATACCGAGAAACTGCGTTAAAATATGGAAAAAGAGGAGAGATAAGAATAAGATGGAAGGCATGAATCAATACTGTTTGGAATAGTGCTCTGCATCATCATCTCTGATTTGGGCTAAGAACATCCAGTTGAGTCATGCCTAGAAATAACCTATGGTAAATAATTGATTTCCTTAGGGGGAGGCTGGAGCCAGCCCATCTGGGATCCTGGCCAAAGGGTTGTTATCCCTGAAACAAACTGGGGCTGGGCCTGCAAAGTTTCCTGAAGCAGCCAGAAATGGAGAAGCCAAAGGGTAAGAACAGAGTCCTTGTAGAGTGCAAAGTCAGAAGCTACCTAAGTCACTTTAAGATCAAGCCCAAATGAGGAGGTGGCAGTGTATGCGGAACAGCCAGAAGATGGATAATCAGAGATAAACCGGAAGAGAACATGAACCCAGAAACACAACCCACAGAGTCTAAGAACGTGGGGCAAGAGAACTTGGTTTTCATTAAGTGGGTAAAGCCATTACAGAGTCAACGCAGACACCCAAAAAACTCGGAGTTTTAGTCTAGCTTTCATAGTTACGGATAGCTTAGAATGTAATGTCTAAATAGTCCTCTCCCTAGTATTAACTCAGATACTAGACAAGAAAGCTATTAATGCCTACTTATTGTATATGGATCATGTTTGCAGTTTTGTTAAGTGCAAAGACTAAGAAAAAGGAAATGAGATACAGTACTTGTTCCTTGGGTTTATGTTGTTCCCTGGATTTACATTCTGGTTGGAAAAGGAAGAATAATTTCCCTGCCCCTCCCCCTCCAAACTGTATCATCATTCAGTGAGCCTCTCTGTCACTTGACCCGAGGAGAGATCATATCAATTCATTCTTCCTTTCGAATGTTTCTTGAACCCAGTATTTCCTTTTGTTTTCCTTTTCCCACCACTCCAGTCTGGGCCCACAACCCTAGACTAGCAATTCCTTATCAGTGGATGACTAATTCCATAGGATATCTAGAGGCGTTACTCTGCCAACACCATTGAAAAAAAAATGTGCAAGGGTTAGTTAAGTATAGGAAACACAGGTCAAACATAATTCAACAAGCATCTTTACTGAGGAACTGCTTAGGGCCTTTAAAACAGGCTAATTTGCGTTGTGCTTCTCGGAGAACACACCATATAACTCATTTATCTACAAGTCCCTTCTTTTGAGGAAAGTTTTCTTTTGAGGAAACTCAGGACAATACTTTGTGCAGCATTAGCGTGTATTACTGAAATGCATTCCAAAGGCTGTCCTCCCCACCCCCCTCCCCCAAACTATTGTACACATTTCTACCATATTGTTTTTCCAAAAATATTATTTTGGCTTTATCACTCACTTAATCCACTCTCGAACTTCTCTATGATGACCTCGTGAAGTTTAAATTTGACAAGCTGTCCAGACATGTCCCCGCCACTCAACTGGTGTGATTTATTCATATTTTCTAGATTTTGTAAGCCTCTACACATTCCTGTGCTATCTGTATTGCATGGAACACAATTCTAACTACTCCATTAGCCTTGGTCTCACAAACTTTTAAGGATTTTGCTTAAATATCAGCAGGGTTTCTCACAGTTCTTTCTTTCTTTGAAAGGTTGGCGTATTTGTTTTTATGGACAACACACATTCTGGTTCCCTAAAGAGATCCCTCTCGTGGTTAAGAAATATGTTTGGTTTTTGTTTTGTTTCGCTTTACTTATTTGTATGCCTAGGACCTGGAACAATGCTCTATTCAGAGATGTAAAAGATGGCAATAAAAGGAAAAGAATAAATATAAGCAATGACATTTTAGAATCTAGCAAAGCTTTGCTTGCCCAACATCTGCTTAACAAGAAGGCGGGATGCAGTGTGCATTTAGAGTGGCTTATTTAGAAAAGAACGGCTTGTGGCCACCAGACATCCTCATGTGGCATTCATCAACAGGATGCTGTATTCGTTTTCTAGAGCCACCATAACAAAATGCCATGAACAGGTGGTTTAAACAATAGAAATCTATTTCCTTACAGTTCTGGATACTGGGAGTTCAAGGTCAAGGTGTCTATGGTATCTTCTGAGTTTCTTTCTCTCTTTGGCTTACAGATGACTGCCTTCTTGCTCTGTCTCTCAGGGTCCTTCCTCCGTGTGCTCTGTGTGTACATCTGCGTCCTAATCTCCTCTTCTTAGAAGAACACTTGTTACATTGGCTTAGGGCCACCCATATGACCTCATTTTATCTTACTTACCTCTTTAAAGGACCTATCTCCAAATACAGTCACATCTTGTGATACAGACTTCAACGTACTAATTTGGGAGGGATGCATAATCCAGCCTATAATAGATCCTTATGAATCACTTATTCAAATGAGTGGAACCAATCAGACGGAGATTGAGCAAAGACTAAAGGAAGACAATTTGACACAGCACTACTCCAAGTTTTCATTTTTAAGTTGCTTTAGATTTTTTTTTTTTTACTTACATTATTCTTTACTCCAGAATAATGCCCGGTGCCTAGGAATAAAGCTTTTGAAACTAAAAGCAATTACCTTCTCTGTCTCAGGAAACACGTAAGTCAAAGGCAAGCTTAAGGAGACTCCTATTCCTGCTAGGATTAACCAGCCACACAGTCAAATACCAAGCTGCCCACCCTGCACAGGAAGCACTCCTTTAGCTGCAGCTCCTGTGGCTTCTGAAAGCATGAAAGGGATATATTTGGAAATTTTTCCTTAAGAGTTTCACATTTTTGCAGATTTCTGGTATCTAGAAAATAACAGTCCATGGTACACAGGAAAAAGTGGGGGAAAGATTTAAAGAGGGGGAAAAAAAAAGAGTGTGAAAATTTCAGGACTTTCTAGAATATTTCAGTATTAGGAACGAAGTTAAGTAGAAGACTATACTCCAATGTCACTTGAATAGATTTAAATAAAACAGACAAAATTCTTGTCTCATAGAGCTTACCCTTACATAGGGAGACGGGCGGGCACAAAAGAAACAAGGGAAATACTTAGTATTTTGATGGTGATCAGTACAATACAAAAGACAGACAGTTCCCCCTGGGAACAAGGAAAGCTGCAATTTAAATGGAGCTGGGGCAAGTCAGGTTTCACCAAGAAAGTGCCATGTTAACAAAGACCAGAGACTGGGGAGGGAACAAGCCATAGGGATGCTGGGGAGCAAGAATATCCCTGAAAATGGGAATAACAAATGAAAGACCCTAAGTGGAAGTGTGTTGGGGAGTCAAAGAACAACAGAGAGGCCAGTAAGCCTGAAGCAGGGTCAGTGAGAGACGAGTAAAAGGTAATGTTGGCCAGGTACCGGAGCCAGGTCATTTAGTGTCTGTTTTTTTTTTTTAATTAATTTAATTTTATTTTTTCAATGTTCCAAGATTCACTGTTCATGTACCACACACAGTGCTCCATGCAATACGTGCCCTCCTCAATACCCACCACCGGGCTTACCCAACCTCCCCCATCCCCCTCCCCTCCAAAACCCGCAGTTTGTTTCTCAGAGTCCACAGTCTCTCACTGTTCGTCTCCCCCTCCGATTTCCCCCCAAAAAGTGTCTTGAAGGCCATTGGCTAATAACTCCGAGTGAAGTGAGAAGCCCTAGAGGGTTCTGAGCAGAGGAATCAGCAGAGGATTTGATTTGCATTCTAAGGGAACACTTTTGGCTCCGGAAAACTAAAGCAGGTAGAGCAGGCAGTTGAGAGACTATTTCAATAACCCAACTGGGAAATGGTGGTGTTGCAGTAGCTGTTGAGAACTGGTCAATTCTTGATGTATTTTGTAGGTAGACTCAACTGATTTTGCTAATGGACTGGATATGGGATATGAAAGGAAAGGCAGAATCAAGGATAACTCTGAGATTTGGGAGTCTAAGCTGAAGATGGAGTACCTACTAAATTTTCATTTAAATATTTACATACCTATTACTCATTCCCAATGATATTAATAATTTTCTAGATATTATCTTAGTTGCAAGTTGAAACCTTGAGAAATGACATGTTTGAACCCCTGGCACACAATTTCACGCATATACATATTCCAACATTTCTTTAATAAATACAATAATACATTATTCATAAGTGATAGAATAAGGCATTTCAGTTTTCTGTAAACCTACCTCTCAGAGGATGTTTTTCACACATTAACTCAGTGATAAGAAGATTTTTGCAGAAGGAAAATGTATACAATTAGATAAGTTACGGCATTAATTCAACCTGAAAAATTATTCCCATTGGTTCCCTGGGTGAAAGACAAGTGGAATAATGTTTTGTCTTACTAAAGCATTTTTAAATTGTAGTGTAATAAATCTGTAGAGCTACAGGAATCTTTTGGCAAAACAATGAAAACACCTGAATATTCCAAAGTCTTGATAATAGAACCTAAGCATCTTACATGATACAGGATGATGTACATAAGCATAGCTTAGAAACTATAAAACTTGGTCGAAAAACAAGATCAAGATCAAATGACATAGCCCACAGACTACCCGATGCAAGATTTACATTTCGTCTATGTGTATTTACAGTAAGGAAAACTAAAAAAAAAAAAAAAAGTTTTAAATGATCCATTGCAAGGAACATACCCTACGAGAGAGCCATTATTTATTTGCCTGATGTATATATATGGTACACTTATACCATTGCCACTGCCCTTCCCCAATAGTACCATTTAGTACAAACAGAGAAATAATTTGTTTAGCTATATAATCAGGAGAGGCTGCACACAATAAAAGAAAGCATTCTGGTTTTTAAATGAATAAAAATTGATTGTGTCCCTATAAAAACTAAATTGGCAGAGTGTTAACTGCATTTCACATAAACATCTGTAGTGGGTTGTGCCTCTCCGCGGTGCTGTAATGCAATATGGGACACTTAGGAATAAATGCATCCTCCAGATGAGTTCAGAGAAATTTTCTAAAAGCGCCTGATGAAATTGTAAAAATCGGATTAGTCAGGACTGCTAATGACACTTAAAACAAAGGGAAATCTTCAAACAAAATTATTTTGCACTTCTCTCTTGATAAATTATATGTAAATTAGTGCTGATTGAAAAATGTTTGCCTTGAAGGTAAATTCACACTAATAAAGGAGAGGTTATCCTGCCTCAAACACAGTACCTCTCATCAGGGGGAGTTTAAAATTAACCACATTATTTCCCTTTTGGAAGTGATTTCGATAAAACAGTCTGATGATGTTATATTTTCTCTTTGGTGCATTTCTGAGTGTGATAATTATGATACGCATGATTTTACATTATGCTTAGTTCTAGGTGGACTCAAACTAGTGGACTTAAAAAAATGGCAAACATTGGCAGCTTAAAGGCATATTACATACTTTATATATATGTATCTATGTGTATCGGTATACATACACTTATCTGTACACCTGAAACTAAGCATAATGTAAAATCATGCATATCATAATGGTAATACCAAAGATAAAATATAACATCATCATACTGTTTATCAAAATAGCTTACAAAAAGGGAAATAATGTGGTTAAAGCCCATTAGTTTGAGGAAAAGCTGTTGTTTCGGTCAGGATTTCTTGTTTCTGGATATTTTCATTTTTGGCATAATTTTTTGAAAAAATTTAGTTCTGGTGGCTCAAGTAAATATTTTTTGTCACTTACCTCTCTACTAAAATATCTGTGTATTGTGTTAGAAAGAGCAGATTCAAATTCTAGACTCCCTTGGCATCAGCTTTAAAATCAGAAGCAAACTGGTGAAAGAACAGTCTTATTACCAGAAACCTGAGGCTTATCCTTAAGGCCTCAGTTTCTCCATCTCTAAAATAGATGTGATGATGCATAACTCTTAAAAATGTATAAGATTACGTATAACTAATAACCAACTAACCTAATCACAATCAAATGCTCTATGATGAACTAAATGAATTATACATTTATGTACAATAAATAACTTAAATATGTAAAGTAAGTAAATTCAAACATTGCGGTTGGCACTGAAAAATGCCATAGACATAAGTCATAACTCTTCTCACAGATACTTAAAATATTAATACGATTAAAATGAGTGATATAGGCAGGAAGTGCTGTCAGGGGTTGATCGGAGCAGAGGAAATGAAGGGTGTTGACTTCATGAAGGATGTGAAGGTTGTTACAGTGATATCTGAGATGTATCAAGTGCACACTGATAGAGAGAAAGAAGGGGATATCCAAGGAGGGGGTCCAAGAGAAGCTGGAGGGGGCATGGCACATCTAGAGATGTGGCTGAGACTAGCTTAGCCATAGTAAGAGGGAGAAGAATGTCAGAAGGTACATCTCTGGTTCACAGTATATGGCATCGTGACTAAACTTGCAGGGAAGAGCCAGATTTGTGTATTGAAGTTTGGAGAATGCCTTCATGGATCTTACAGACCAGAGCAGTTAATAAACCTGGAGTCTGGGAATAAAACCTTGAGTAGAAAAGGTCTGAGCTTTGAATTTGTTCGGCCTCCACCGAATGGGAAAAATTGTGACCAAGTAGCTACCCCAGCTACTGTTAAGTAGCTACCCCAGCTACAAAGGGGGTATGTAATAAACTTAGGAGTAGCTGCTCTAAGCAAAAGTTGGACAGACAGTTATATATTAGTTGGGATATTGGTCATCTAGCTAGTATCCCATGTCATACCTTGAGTGCTCTTAAATGTCTTTCCATTTAACCATAATTCTGGGACCTGTACTGCACGGTAGATTGATATTTTCCAATTAACTCATTCAGTAAATACGCATTGGACTCTTTCATAATTTCTTGCCTTCATGGAATTACCTGGATTTCCACTCATTCTGGTGTCAGTGGCATGGAAGTAGAGGCGTAAAGTTTAATAGACTGTTGTCAATCCTTTCCATTACAATATTGACTCAGTTGCAAGAATATTTATTAACTTATTCATTCCACAAATATTCACTAAGCACCTACAGGTACTAAAAGAAGTATAGGCAGTAGTGTTACTCTTAATGAGTAGGCAGCTTCTCAGCTTGTCCACTAAATCAGTTGTGTGTCTTAGCGCTGCTTATGAATACATCCATCTCATAGGGTAATTATGAAAACTAAATGAATTCACACAAGAAAAACGCCTAAAACATGGTCTGACACATACTAAGTCTTCAACAAATGTTAGTTCTTAGGATTTTTTTTTTAGAGATTGCATAAGCCAAATCAAAGATGTCTTCCAGTAGTAGAGACACTGGTGTAGAACTCTGAAGTGTTGGTAGGCATTTTCTGTTTAGAAGAAATAGGAGAAGGTCATTTGAGGTAGATTAAAATAGTCTGTGAAAATAATGAAGGTGTGAAGCAACAGGATAGGGACTACTATCTCTGCTGGAGCCTGAAGATTTGAAAGTAGAAGCCAAATCACAAAAGGACCTGTATGCTAAGCTAATAGGTTTGAGTTTTATATTTAAAACTACGGGAAGCTGCTGGAAGATTTGATGACAGGCATAGTAACATGATCAGTTCTGTGCCTTAGAAAAATTGTTCTGGCAGTGTTGATAGAAATATCATTTTGGAAGCTCTTTGATAACAAGGGCAGGAAGTGATGAGAACCTGAACTAAGGCAGGGCTGGTGCATATGAAGACAAGGAGACATAATGAAGAGGAGTTTTGGAGTAAGTCTTCATATGACTTGATCACTATGTAGACATGGGAAATGGTAGGATGGAAGTCCACAATGACAATAGTTCCAAGTCTTGGGCACCTATGTCAAGGATAGGCCATTTTCTGAGATGAGGAAAACTAAGCATGTAACAGGTTTAGGGATAGAGATAATGAGTTCAGGTTCAGACCTGCTGAGCTTAAACTGTGGGATATGCAGGTGAGGGTGTGCAGTAGACATCTGGATATGAACTTGGAGCTCATACATCGAGTTCCTATTGGTCATCTCTAGACATAAGCAGCAACGTAAATTTTTGAGTTATGGAGAGGTTTTTTTTTTTAAGATTTTATTCATTTATTTCAGAGAGAGAGAATGAGAGAGAGAGAACATAGGCAGGGCGAGGGGCAGAGGGAGAGGGAAAAACAGACTCCTGTTGAGCAGGGAGCCTGACACCAGGCTCAATCCCAGGACCCCAGGATTATGACCCGAGCTGAAGGCAAGCATCTAACCAACTGAACTACCAAGGCACCCCTTGAGTTATGGATTTTTAAATTATAGTTAACATTTTGAATATGGTTAAAGTTGCCCAAGAAGAAGATATAAAGATAAAAGGAATGTATAAATGAGAAGCAAATAAGAACCAAGTCCATATAGTCTAAGTCCCTGTTAAGGTCCCTAAGGGCAGAGAGAAGGAATTAAAAGCACCCTCCTATAGATACACCAATGCTTAGGAAGCCTACTTAAATCTCTATGTGGACCATTTTACAGAGCAGGTTATGTTGATTATGAAAGTCAAATTTTTCTTGGCATTCCTCAAAACCACTAACACCAAAAACAGGCCCAAGTATATATGCACAAAGGAGAGGAAAGATCTAAAGGAACTTCCAGTATTTGGGGCCTAAATAACTTGTGTGAACTGTACTGAATGAATTATAATATTGCAGTCATAAACAGGAGTTTTCTTAAGAGTTTAATATTGTATATATTCAAGAGATAGAATAGTGAGGAGAAAGTTACACCTGTAATTCACTTTGGAGTCACGTACCTAGAAAAGAACATTAAAACCACCCAAATTGGATTGGAAGGCTAATTTCTATCTGTCCTCCATAGAAACAACACTGGAACAGCAATGGAGCAATTCTAGTGCTCAAATAGCCCCCACCACCCCTTTCAATCTATGGACCTGGAACAACAACAACAACAGCTTGGACCAATATACAGGATATATATAGAATAGACTAAGAAAGAATATTGGCTTCTAAGTTAGGCATTTCTGGATTCAAAACCGAGCTCCTCTACTTACTAACTATGCAATTATGGACAAGTTAATGAATTTGTCCATGTATCTTCTTTCTAATATTTAATTAAATGTAATAATATAGCCCACTTGCAATTTGTTATGAATGGGGAGAAAGTGAGATAAATTATAAGAGCTAATATTTATTTAGCTCTTAGTATGAGCAAGGCAATGCGCTAAGCTCTTTACATGCACCATCTTTTTAATTCTCACAACAGCTCTCTGCGGAAATGTACTGAACCATTAATCAATGGGTCTCATGGGAAACAGACATTTTCTTTTGAAGACATTTGAATCCTGAGGCAACTGAACTGCTTCCTAGACAACGGAATCTTACTCTCATGTTTGTATAAGCTACCATACGTATATGCATCTATCCTTCTCCAAATTTAACTAGAAAGTAATTGAGATATAAGCCTGTATCTCAGAAACCATAGATGTACGCAACTTCTAGGGTCTGCTTCTTTACCTGGATGGCTATAATACAGTGTAGACGACTTTACAAAAAACGTTGTATTGATTTTGAAAGGAAAACTTATTCTGGCATTCATCAAAACTTCTGAATTGATAGATTCTCAATTTATGCTTTATTGAGCATTAACTTAGGTACTCTGGCAAGTTCTCTGCTATAGGTTCCATAGTCATTAACTTAGTTTATCTTTACAATATTACTATGTGCTTGAAGCTATAACTATCGTGATTTTACAAATAAATAAATTGAGACTTTTGAGATTGCTTGACTAAAATCACAGGGCTAATACACAACGTGGGAACATTTTGTATGCTATTTAACGTGTCCTGGCCAACACTGATGTCATAATACTTTATCTCTTAACTACTTTTTACAATGTATATTATAGCTTACTTTTTATTCTCTTGTGCTTTATACTAACAGCCAACTGAGAGCCACTACAGGGCACTAGATTATATACTGTTGACTAGTGAGAATTTATGCACCATAGAGCAATTATTGTCAACAGTGTAGTTATCTACTAGACTATTCTAGATAGGTTACTTACAGTAGGATCAGCCACAAAGAAACAGAATATCATGCTAGGCATTAAAACACAAGTTCAAGAAAATGGTTCAGGATAGAGAGGTAATGATGAACAAGACGTTTGACATTTTGTAGGCTGGGGCAATTGATCAACAGTTCTATAATTCTTAGCTGGAAAAATCTATGACCAAAGACAAGTCAGAGATTTGAGGGAAATGAACTATTTCTATGCTATGCATCTACAAGAGAACTATATTATCATGATACTACACAACCCTACGCAGTGCCCATTTGGTTGGCACTTCCATTTCTTAGGGTACTTGCCCCATACCCACCCTCCGAACTGTGCATATTTAGTGTTTGCACTGACATACCACTGAGTTTTGCTCTCCCAATGGGTCCATCCTCAAACCCTCAAATTTTTAGACCCCTTAGTAGAAGATTTCTTAACATCTAATTTAAGTTTTTTCTTTAGGAAAAACATAATTTTTAAAAACATCGGGAATATTAAAGTTTTGGAGAGAAAGTAGACAGCTTTCTAGAGTATTTTTATAGACACAAATGAGGTTGTTTTCTCTAGGAAGATGTGATACACAATCTTTTTTTTTTTTATTCCAAAAGCTTCTATAACTTGGATTCCTACATATGTGACAAAACTATGTTTTCCATAAATATCTACTGGCTAAATGAATGATTGGTTTGCTATAAATATTAATTTTAGCTGTGCCTACTTTATGCTTAGGTGACTTCTGTCACATTAACTTACTACAGCTGAGGTGACCCGAGTACATAAAATGAGTTATCTTCAAAGCACAATAAAGCACAAAGCCCAACGCTCCTTTCCCACAAAGCAGAAGAGGCTCATGAGCAGGATAAGTCAGAATGGGAGCAGAGATAGACCTCCTGGGTTGGATCTAAACATGAGCCTAGTGAGGCATTCAACTGTTCTAAGGAAGGATACTTGGGGACATCAGAAGAGAGTGCCAACAGGAGAGATTAGTTCAAGGGTGAAAAGCACAATCAGAAATCATGGACCATTTGCCAGAACAGAGCACATGATCACAGACCAAAAGGGAGCAGAGAGAATGACCAAGGAAGATTTTGGTACTAAAGATAGAGAACCCAATACCAAGAATATAATCAACAAAGATTAAGACGTAAGGATTGGAGATGCCGCTACACGGGACTGGCATTAGGTACCAAGGTGAGAGGAGAGCTACCTTGGTGCTGAGGAAATGGTCATCCTTATCTGCTTCTAGCTCATGGCCCAAATCAACACAGAGGGGTTAGAAGTGTCAGGAGAGTCACACATCTGAACTTATACCCCGAGACAGGATTATACCCTTAACTATTGAAGTTGGATTTGAACTGTCTGCCCCATCAACCAGATTTCACATCGTGGGAGGTAGTGCCAATAAAACTATCTTTAGAAAAATATTCCTCAAGATGGCCATTACAAATCTATTTGTGGAAAATATGTAGTTTTAAGTACAATTTTTAAATGTAATATTTTTTCCAAGAGCTAGAGCTGTTAATTCAAACCATGTGTGAAATTGGAGAGACATGGAACTCAAATCAGACTATCAGAAAGTCTCTGAATTTTCACAAGATAGCCCAATGTTTTAACATTGCTGCTAGTAGAATACTTTTTGTTTGTATTTATTTTATTTTATATTTTATTTTGTGTGTGTGTTTACATGTGTGCACATGTGTGTGCACGCATGTGTATGTATGTGTGTTCTGAGAGATTCTGAATGTGCTTCCAGAGTCTGGCTGAGTTCAGCAGTTGAAAATCCACCTTCATCATCCATTCCTTTCCTTTTTAAAACTCCTATTTCATAATAGCTCTTTTACTGTTCCTGACTATACTGAATGATTTGTGCTGGGCAAAGAGATTGGATTTTAAAATTTGTCTGGTGATTTAATAGAAGGGAAGCTGAAATCTGTAGCTGAAATGGAGACTTTGTATTAACAGAAAATCCAAGAGCGGGTATCCAGTGAAACACTTTTCAAGAAAAGCCATCAGCTAAGTAAAATGCTTTAGACTTACCCTTAATATATGTAGAAGACAAAATGACATTTTTGTCTGGCTTGATATCTAACACCCATACCAATGTAAAACATTAGGAACTAATTTTTTCTTTAAAGTAGCAACAATAACTAGTATTAATTTAGATTCTTTTTTCTGACTGTGTATTTTAAGATTCTTGCCATCACAAACCAATCTAAACTTTTCAGAAATTAAGAAATATGGAGGTGGTGTAGGCCTTCTTTTTGCCTCAAAACCTCGTTTTCACTCTCGTTTCACTCACTTCCTTTCTAGAACCACACACTACGAGTATATAATTGACTGAAACAGGTAAACTTGAACTATACATCAGTCTCAGACATAAGAACTTCATAAATAGATACATTTTTGGAAAGCATTTGGCTTTGTTTCTGAAAAACCTCCAGAACCGCATGAAACATCTAAATCAGTATTCTGCAATCTTATTTGTTAAACATCCATAGCCCCTCAAGTTCAAATGATTAAAATAGACCCCCTACCTCAAGAAAAGCCCATATTGAAGCACATGCTAAAATTTCGTTCTGTCTTTCATATTCTGTTGCAAATGGGGATAAGAAGACAGGTGGCCGGTAATTCTTCACACTCAGCATAAATGTTAAAAATTCTGAATTATGATGACAGCTGCTATTTTTAGGACTGACAGTTATTTCAGACATACTGCTTCATCTTCCATCTACAAACGCTTGTTCAGACTGAACCACTGCTGTTCTGACCGCTGTTGGCATAATCATTTGCCCCAGACATTCAGAAATTGAAAGCAATGCTCAAATATTTCACATTATACTTTGTTTGGTGGGTCTTTATAAAAGGCTCCTGACCAGGCGACTTGCAGCTTATCTTAAAGAAGTAACTTAAAATAAGCTAAATTTCTTCTTAGTTAGCAGGCATTGAACATCTATAATATGCCCATAAAAAGTTTAAAAAAAAAATGTCAGTTAGTATCTACATTGCTCTCCCCTTGATACAACTTAAATGCTCTGAAACCTCATTACTGGAAGTTCTGACTTTTTATAGCCATTACACAGAATGGCGTAGTGAAGGGCCCCCATTTTTTGCTTTCTCCACCACAAAAGGCAGTAGCCCTCTTTATCTTTTGTCAGTCACGCCCTACTGGACCCTCCACCTCTTTGGGGGCTCCAACTTTGCCAGCCTTCAATCAATCTAAATGTATCTTGCTTTAAACTATTGCTGAATGGCAACCTGTCATCATCTCCAATCCATTCTTTAACAAGCCTGAAGTATAAGCAACTGTAAAGTCTGCAAAAGAGTAGAAGTACCTCTTCAGAAGTACTCTCTACGTGTGCTCTATGAATTTCATGACATTTCGTTTTCTTACTAGAACCATTTTACAATGACCAACATCACCACATAGTAAAATAACACTTGTTCTCAAAGATCCCTAGTTGTCTGTACTTCTGGAATATTCAGACTAGTCTGCTCTGTGCATTTCATATTTATAAGAAAAGTTCTATTTAACTGCATTGAATTAAACTGTATTAAATTCATAGCCATTGAATGCTTATGATGAACTACAATGATGCCCACCATGGACTTCACCAGGGTAGAGATTGCAATCTGTGGCTATTGGATTCACTATAAAATTTTAAGTGCAAATGTATAAATCGCAATTGTATATAAATCACAAAATGTATAAATGGAATTGCATTTCTCTAATGCTTTTTTCAACTCCCTTAAAATGATTTCACAAGTAAGCAAAGTTCGTGAACTAAAAATATGCAAAAGAAATGCAAACAGTAAACATGAAAAAAATGTTCATTTGCATTAATCATCAGAGAAATACACACGATAATACTATTATCACCCACTAAATTGGGAAGAATTTAAATCATATTTTTAATGTAATAAGGGTAATAATAAGGGTACAGTGAGCTTAAAGATATTTTTGTTCATTGATAATGGGAATATAAATTGATAAATTGTTCTAGAACATGATTTGGTACTATATTTTAACAGCTTTCAAAAGATGCATAGTTTTGAATCTAGTAATCACGCATTTGGAATAATTCCTAATGTACTCAGGTTCATTATAAGAGTAAGTACAGTAGCACGCCTATAACACTCCAGAAATATCAAAAAATAGAGGAATATTTTACAAATTTGGTGCCAATGGATTAAATATTATGCTGTCATTTAAAATGACATCTTTAGAAAGTATTTAATTATATGTGAAATGTTGTGATGTAAAGAATAAGAGAACATAAAACTATGTGATAAGAGACAAATCTGTAAATTACATATTCACAATATATATAGATAACACTAAAAAAGAAATATATGAAATATCAACCTGGTTATAGGTTTTTGAGGCATATATTTATTTCTCCAAATTTCCTTTTTATTTTTTACTCTTATAATCAGGGTTCTTCTTTAAAACTATCTGTACATATCTTTACCCCTTTACCAGAGTAGATGATCATTATCTGGTTCCTCATCTGTAAAACTATCAATTGGTGGAGTGGACACATCTTTGTTAATTACCTTTCTGATCTACGAAGATTTTAGTTTTCCAATATCAAGTTATAAGAGATTGTTTTACCAATAATTAATATATGTACTACGGACAATTTATGTTTAGTCGGGGACTTGAATTTGACTCACCTTACTTCTTAATTACAGGCTCCTATTCTGTTATAGCCAAATCCAATATTTGGAAACTGTAAACTCTGAGTGATTGTCTAAGTATGTATATATTGCAGCATTCAGGATAGGGAATGATTCTTCTTATGAGCTGAATATATTGATATTTTACTTTAAGAAATACAAGAGAGACTAGAAGATATAAATAAAAAGGTATTTTAAACATAAAAAATGAAAGTTTTAAAACCTCGTCATTTGTGCTCAACCCTGGTTATACATTTAAGTCACCTGAGAACTTAAAAAAAAAAACAAACTACTGACATTCAGGTCAAAGCCCTTAAATTTCAACTTCAGTGGAGTGAGGTGGGACACGGACTTTGAAATTTTTCTCTTGAAATTTATAAGGATACCAATGCGAGGAATCATAGTGGTACTTCCTGACACTTTCAGCATTAATTATTTGGACAAGAATTCAGTAATTTTATTGCTGTTACTGTCTTTTCAACATTCACTAAACCCTTACTGTAATTCTAAGGATGTCTAAAGAGTCCATTATCTCACATATTCAGAATATGCTTTCTTAATCATCAGCCATATTCCGTCAACCACCAAGAACTATTGAATATACTACTAAGGAAGACTATTAGGGATTACATTCCCTCAAATATAGCTACTTATAAGGTCTTTTAGTCAATTCAAAATGCATTAAGTTCTTGGTGATGGACTGGATATGGATGATGAAGAATGAAGTATCAAGAAGGACTCTAAAGCTGAGAGCTCGAGCATCTAGGTCCTAAGTGGAGTCGCAGTGAAGATAAAGAAGTATGGAGGAAATAAAGGTTTGGAGAAAAAGCTCCTGAGTCAAATCTTGTGCATGTTGAGTCCAAAGTGCTATTATGACATACAAAATGAAGATGTTAGTGAAGCAACTAAATAACGTATGTGGAGCACAGAGGCAAGAATATAATGGATAGATGGACTTACAAGGGTGGGATTTTGCTAAATGGGAGGAGAAAACAAAACACACACACACACACACACACATCCAAGAGGGGCAAGAGAATTTTACAATATTGGCAAGGATGTTATTAAAATGACGACTTATGACTGCTAAATTAGATCAGGAGTGTTGGAAAGATGAGAAGGCAATGGTATGTAGAAAGACACTGGAGTCAACAGATTGGTTCACAGGTTTCCAAAAAAGTATTTGAAGCAAATTACTAAATGCAATCTGGGTAAAACTAAAACAAAGCAGAGAGACAGAGAGACTCGTTATTAGCACTGCAACATCATCCTTTGTTTTCATTCTCCCTCAGATGTGATATCACTTCCTCCTTGCCACCACGACACTGGTTTCTCATATGAATTATCATGGTTGTGGGGATCACATACACAGTCATGGAGAGTGTCAGCACTCTTCTCTATTTCTATACACACTTTCCAGATGTGTTCACTTAGCATTTAAATGTTGTTATATCAGTCGCATGTTCACTGACCACTGCTTATTTGAGAACTAGGCTGGGATTAGTGAGACTGGTTTCTAATCCTAGTTCTGTCACCAACTGTTGGTGGTGAACCTATCATCTGTAAAACTGCTAAACTGGTATCTCAGGGGTATCCTCCAGCTTTAAGATTTCAAAACAATGACTTTATCTGATGGGCTTGTCTAATACTCATATTCACAGAGATTTTTTGGGGGGTGGGGGGAAACATGGCTCAAAACCTTTTCCTACTCTAGGCTTAGTGAGAGACTTTCCACATTTCTCTGACATGGTCTGGGACTTCTCCCAATGTTTTTCCATGCTCATTATGATATGCCCTTTGACTTCATACCTCAATTCCCATTAACTGGAATTCACTGGAGAAATCTCAAAAATCTTGCAGAATTAGATGATGTGACCAAATCCTTTTATATGTTTTTCACTTCCTTATCTCTAATTTTTGCTTTTAATTTCTGCAAAACTACCTTATTCAATTATTTCCTCTTCATTTCATATCTATACTAGCTTTCAAAGCATTTTCAACTATTTTAACTTAAAGTTTTATAGTAGTGGGCTTTTTAATTCTCCAAATTTGCCACAATGATCTTCATTGTCTTCATCAACATAAAACTCGAAAACATCTATGAATGTCATTTGATTGTCTTTTTTCCATATTAACCTAAGTACACACAAGCTTATGATCTATACCTTTATTTTTACTATTTTTGTTTCAAATGAATTCTTTAAATTATTTGCTAATTTTTCAAATATAAATATTCTCTTCTCACCACCTTTTTCTTGTTCTTTTTATTGTTTTTGTCATGTTTATGTTAAATACTGTATTATTCATAGTACCTTGAGAGTAGGGATTAGTTACATGGTTTTTATGTGTCTTTCCAACACTGCTCTTAATATTTTTTTATATTCCTGGGTCAAAATCCTTCTTGTTTGTCCAGTTATCTTCAGTTATTTTTTTTCTGATAATACAAAGGTAATTTTCAATTTCCATATCCAATACTTGTTCTTTTTAGTAAATAAACTAATCCTACAGGTAAGCCCATTTTCTAACAGGAAATATATTCCAGGTTATATTTTTGCAAGTATATTCCAGATTATTAGATATCCACCTAATCACATGGATTTAGAAAAGATTTCAAAATAGATTTAAGTGATTTCCCTCACCTGCTATTTTCTGTTGCCTCCTTCATCTACTCACCAACCCACACTGAGTAAAGTTCACTTAACCATCCATTCAAAAAGCATTTGAGCATTTTTCATATCCAGCATTTGTGATACACAGAAAACATGATGTTGCCCATATTTTCCGGGTGCTCAGTCTGGGGTGATGGGACATATGCGAACAATAATTACAACGATGTAATTATTATTATTGTTATTGTTATTGCTGTTATTATTATGTATTGTGTGGTAAAGCTCTGAAATAGGAGTATGCTCAAACACCAAATGAGATTTTCAACTGGTATCCTGAGGAGCTTTAGAAGATTTCAATTTCCACAACGCTCTTAAGATGGAGTAAGTTGAAATTTTAAGGATTTGGCCCGAGTTTCAGTACTTTTTTAAAGTTCCCAGATGATTTAAATGTGTAGCTAGTTTCCTTATTGTTGTAGTAGGAAAAGGGTGGAAAGCACTTATCTGGTCCTAGAATGGGGAGAACGAAGTAAACTATTTACAGGTGCCAGTAGCGAAAAGTGAGTAGAGTACACCAGGTTTGGGAGGGGTAGGGAGGAGACACATCGGGTAAATGGAGGAACAAATTCAAACTCAACACAGGAAAGAATGTAGTAAGTAGGTCAGAGTGGCTGAAAAATTGTGTGAATGAGGTAGGAAGAAGGAGACAATCAAGAAAAGACAGCACTTAACCAGCTTGTGAAAAGTTTAAAAAAGTTCACATTTTAACCTACAGAAATGAAAACCATTGTAGAATCTGCCCTAATGCTGATTGTAATTTTGAATGACTTGACATTTTTATAATTACCACATTTTACAGACAATTATTTTAGGAATATATTTTAATGAACCAATACACCCCAAATACTATTATTTCAACATATAATAACAAGACTATTAATAAAATATTTTATATTCTTCTGTCTGCATGAAATCTTCCAAATCTGGTGTATACAGCACATTTCAATTTGGGACTTAACAGAATTACAAGTATCTGGTAACCACATGTGACTAGTGGCTACTGCATTAGACAGCACTGACCTAGACGATAGTTACAGGGTTTTCTGCCTCAAGAAAACAAAATGATGAGCAATGGTGGTGATTCTCACATGGCCAGAGAAAAAACGTTTCAATCCAGGTTTACTCCTTTGTCTATAGACAATGGAGTGGACCACCTCATGAACCCAGTGAGTTCATTTTCACTGGACAATGTTAGGCAGCTATTAGATAATCACCACCTTTCAAAATGGGGAGGATGGGTTCACGGATCATGACACAAAAAGTCAGATGAAATGATCTCTAAGGTTAATTCCAGTTCAGACATGCCAGATCTGACATACCGTATTTGCAACCACACATTAGGCTCAGAGTTATTCTTTTTTTTTTTTTTTCAAGATTTATTTATTTATTTATTTGAGAGAGAGAGAGAGAGCAAGAGAGCATGAGAGGGGAGAGGGTCAGAGGGAGAAGCAGACTCCCCGCAGAGCTGGGAGCCTGATGTGGGACTCGAACCCGGGACTCCAGGATCATCACCTGAGCTGAAGGCAGTTGCCTAACCAACTGAGCCACCCAGGTGCCCCGGCTCAAAGTTATTCTTGACATACATATGTTCTCTGTCTCTGTCGCTCACACATGTACATGCACACACATATAACACAACCATACATATACATGCATATGCCCATGTGTATCATTTACTCAACCACCATACAATCTCTAGTCTCTTATTCCTACTGCTCTGCCACAGTTATCACAAAATAGTTTAAAAATTTCTTTGGACCTTTGCCAAATTTGTAAAGATGACATAGTCTTTGATTCCGGTCTTCTTATCATCATCCCTAAATGCTACCTCCTCCCCCGTTCCACTGCTCTGTCTCAGAATCCTCTCACATTTATATTTTCTCTAGTGTAAAGAACATTCTAACTTAAGCCAATGGAAATTACTACCTAATTGGGATTTAAACTTATCAATTATGCCTTTTATGATCACCACTGCTATGTAATTACGAGAGTCCACTACACGGATCTTCTTTAGATAGTTATTCATATAACTTTTCACCTATTGCATCTAAATAATCCTTCTCCAGGCAATTCTCCCCCATTACTCTGTTTGGCATTGCGCTCTACCATTACTGTTTTCCCTCCTTCCCTTTGAGTCTCTTCCAAACTCTTCCTGTAGTCATTTTCCTGTAAGTCACAAATTTGATACTAATCTTTATATCTCAAAAAACTCACAAGTTTTTCAGATACTGATGCCATGTTTATGGCTTTTTCTTGACGTTCTTCCCCACCCTTAATAACAAATTGTTATTAAATAAAAACAAATCATTGCTTACATCTCCTCCCTCCTTTCCAAGAGGCCCCTTTCTGAGCTGCAAAAATGTATTCAAATCCTCTTCAAAAAGAACAGCCATCATTCTTTTTTCCTTAGATTGTGCCTCTCACACAGATAAGGGGCACTCCAAAGCCAAATTCAATAGGCAATGCAAAGTACTTAGTTGGTTCAATAGCTCAAATAGGAAATACTATTTACAATATGTTGTGATATTGTGAGGTTTGTGATGGTATCTGGGTAGTAAGTATAATTACAGTAATAATTTTTATCTATTTAACGTTTTTTACATTAACCATTTTTAAAACATTTTTTAGTGACTTTATTTTTTTTTCACTCCTGACACTTTTATTTTTCCCCTGGTTTCACTGAGGTGAATTGACAAATAAAATTATATTTCAAGTGTACAAGGTGATGACTTAATATACATATACATCATAAAAGACCTCCCATAATTAAGCTAATTAATACGTTCATCACCTCACATAATCACTTTCTTTTTTTGATTTTTTTTGTTTGTTTTTTAATTTTTTATTAACAGATAATGTATTATTTGCCCCAGGGTACATGTCTGTGAATCA
>CM052798.1:114138061-114154577 GCA_028533885.1 Nasua narica
GCGTGAAATAAGTCAAGCGGAGAGAGGCAATTATCTTATGGTCTCACATGTGGAGTATAAAGAAAATCATGGAGGGCATCGTGAGAAGGAAGGGAAGGGCGAATGGGGGGAAATCGGAGGGGGTGATGAACCAGGAGAGACTGTGGACTCTGAGTAACAAACTGAGGGTTTTGGAGGGGAGGGGGGGCGGTGGGCCTGGTGGTGGGTATCGAGAAGGGCACGTACTGCATGGAGCACTGGGTGTGGTGCATGAACAATCAATTTTGTAACACTGAAAAATTAAAATAAATTTGGGGAGAAAAAAAAGAATGGTTCAATATATGCAAATCAATCAACATGATATGTCACATTAATAGAACAAAAGAAAAAAGCAAATGCTCATATCAGTTATTTGAAATAATTCAACATCCACTCCTAATGGAAAAAAAAAACCACCTCAATAAATTAGGCGTAGAAGATATAAGAAAACTCTTACAAAATTTCAATATAGTAAAGGCCATATATGATAAGCCCATAGCTAATGTACTACTCAATGGCAAAAGGTTGAAAGCTTTTCCTCCAAGATCAGAAACAATGCAAAGGTATCCACTCTTAATATTTTTATTCAACATAGTACTAGAAGTACTAGCTAGAGCAATCAACAACAGAAATAAATGTTTTCAAAATTGAAAAGGAAAAGTACAATTGTCTTTACAGATGACATGAACTTATATATTGAAAATCCCAAAGAGTCAAACCAAAAAAATGCTAAAGTTAATCAACAAATTCAGTAAAGTTGCAGGATAAAAAATTAACATACAAAAATAGGTGCTATTTCTATACATTAAAAGAGAATTTTCTGAAAATGAATAAAGAAATCGATACCATTTACAACAGCATCAAAAACAATAAAATACTTAGGAATAAACTTAACTATGAAGGTAAATGAACTTTACTCTGAAAACTATAAAACATTCATCAAATAAATCAAAGAAGACACAAATAAATGGAAATGTATCCCATGTTTATGGGTTGGAAGAATGAATATTGTTAAAATGTCAATACTACAAACGTCATCTATAGTTTCAATATAATCCCTACCAATATTCCAGTGGCATGGTTTATAGAAGTAGAAAAAACACTCCTAAAATTTATATATAAAGACCCTAAAGAGTCAAAGAATTTCTGAGAAAAAACAGGGAAAATAATAGGCATGGAACTTCCTGATTTCAATGTATGCTATAAAACTATAGTCATCAACAGACATCTCTCTTGTTCAGAGGAAGATGGTGGGGTAGGAGGATACTAGGCTCACCTCATCTCATTGATACAACTTGATAACACTCACATCAGTGTAAGTAACCCAGAAAACTATCCGAAGGCTAGAAGAAAAAACTCCACACCTAAATGTAGAGCAGAGGCCACATCTAAGATAGGTGGGAAGGGCAGAGACCTATTTGGGAACTAAACAGACTCTCAGGAGTGTCCACAGGAGGGAGAGATGCTGCAGGCACAGAGAAGGGAGAGTAACATACCCCTACACTGGAAAGCCTGCACAGGAATAAAGAATCCCCATAACTTCTGGCTTTGAGGACCAGAGAGGCTGAATTTCATGAATTCTTAAAAACACTGGGTTGTAAAAACTAGAGTTTAAAAAAAAAATCAGTATGCTTAGCTATGGGAGCGCCAGGAGGGTAAGAGGAAACTGAGTCCCTACCCTTAATGAGACAGCTCAACAAACAGCCCATGGAAATAGAGCATACAAGCAGCAATTTGAAAGTTGCCTGGGGTATACAGGGAGGAGAGTTATTTAATAATCTCAGAGTGTGTCCCAGAGGGACAGAAATGGCTGAGAAACTCCTTCAGTAACAAAGAAATTGTCTGGCACTATTTGCCTCCCCTGTTCCCCAGCTTAAACACACTGCCACCTATCTAACTTGCTAGCACTGCCACGCTAGCTCCCTTGCCCTGTACTGTGATTCTGCCAATTCAACCCTCCAGACAGCCTGCCTAAGTCTAGGTGCTGCAGGGACCCCTCCCATAGAGGACCCACTCCTCTATGTAAAGAGTATGTAAAGCTTGCTAGCAACTGCCACCCTGCCACCTCCACCCCACACTGCTTCAGTGGACCTGCCCTCCCTAACATGCTCTTAGTGTCAGAGCCTACACAGCATGGTGCCACAGGCCTGGCTGTGTGGGAGGAGCCCCTAGAGAGGCTAGCACTACTCCAAAATAACTCCTGCCCTGGAGAGAGGAGAAGATGACCATATATACTAGTCAGACTATAACCCCAGCAGTGGGGTGGGAGCAGACATCTGTCTGACTGCAGGCCCTGCCCACCAATGAAACCTTCTCCATGGAAAACACAAGGAAAGTGCCCTGTAGTTCTGTGCTGCTGCATCTCTAACAAATGTCTGGTCTGACTCAGCTCACACCCAAGGCAGCCCCAGACTAGCCCACTAACAACAGAGGAACCAAACATTGCCCACAATAGGCAAAGAGAGCCATTGCAGAGGACTGGACTAAAAGAAAAAGCAGCTCAGCCACAACAGTAGGGCACACATATCACACATAGGAGACACCCCTGAAGTGCCAGGTTCTGGTGAATAGGGGACACTGCACAGCAGGTATCACAAGATCTCTTCTTTATAAGGCCATTACTTTCAAATGCAGTAGTAGCTGTCTTTCCTAATACACAAAAACAGAGAGTTAGAGACAAAAGGAGGCAGAAGAATATGTACCAAATAAAGAACAAGACAAAATTACATCAAAAGAGATAAATGAAATGGAGTTAAGTAATATGCCTCATAGAGAAATTAAAGTAATTATCATAAGGACACTCACTAGACTTGAGAAAAGAGTGGAGAACATCAGTGAGACACTTAAAAATGAGATTAAAAAAAAAGAACCAATCAAAGATTGGTTCAAAAAAGAACATAATAAATGGTATAAAAGAATACCTAGATGGAATAAATAGACCAGATGAAGCAAAAGAATGAACCAGTGACCTGGAGGACAGAGTGATGAAAAGTAAGGAAGCTGAAAGTGAGAGAAAAAAAATTATGTAAAATGAGAATAGACTCAGGGAACTCAGCAATACTTCCAAGCATAATAACGTTCACACTATAGGGATTCTAGCAAAAGAAGAAAAAGAAAAGGGGGCAGAAAACTCATTTGTAGAAATCATAGCTGAAAACTTCTCAAGTCTGGGGACACCAGAAATCTAGATCCAGGAGGCATAGATCCCCATATTAAATCAACCCAAGGAGGTCCACACCGAGACACATAGTAATTAAAATGGCAAAAAGCAGTGATAAAGAGAGAATTTTAAAAGCAGCAAGAGGAAAATAACAAAACAAAAAACAGTTACATACAAGGGGATACCCCATAAGGTTATCAGCTAATTTTTCAGCAGAAACTTTGCAGGTCAGAAGAGATAAGCATGATATATTCAAAGTGCTGAAAGAAAAAATCTGGGAAAAAAAATCTGTGGTCAAGAATACTCTATCTAGCAAGACTATCATTCAGAATAGAAAGAGAGATAAAGAGTTTCCCAAACAAAAGTTACAGGAATTCTTGGTCACAAAACCAGTTCTTCAAGAAGGGTTAAAGGGAACTCTGAGTGGAAAGAAAAAACCATAAGGAAAAGTAAGAAAAGTAGGAAGCACAAAACCAGTAAAAATAAGTATATCTATAAATATCAATCAAGGGACTCACAAAATAAAAGGATGTAAATATGACATCATATGCCTAAAATGTGGGGAGGAAAGGAGTAAATAATGGGTTCAAAGTTAAGTGACCAGCAACTCATTATGGACTGCTACCTACAGAAGATATTATATATAAATCAAATGGTAACCACAAATCAAAACACAATAGATATACAAAAAATAAAGAATGGAATCCAAGTATATCATTAAAGAAAGCAAACTTATTGTGAAAGAGCAAGGGAAGAAAGGAAAAGAGGAGAACAAACAAACAAAAAAACCCCATAAAACAAGTAACAAAACGACAATAAATACATACCTATCAATAATTCCTTTGAATGAAAATGGATCAAATGCTCCAATCAAAATACATAGGGTGACAGAATAGATAAAAAAATACGACCCATCAACACAATGCCTAAGAGATCCAAATATGCATGTCAAAGTGATAGGATGGGAAGAATTTATCATGCAAATAGATGTGAAAAGAAAACCAAGATACCAATACTTATATTGGACAAAGGAGATTTTCAAATAAAGTTTATAACAAGAGACAAGGAATACCATATAATCATTCAGGGTACAATCCAACAAGAAGATATAATAATTATAAATATTTATGCACTCAACATGGGAGTCCCCAAATACTTAAGCCAGTTAATAACAAACATAAAGGAAACTAATCAATAATAATAATAAAACAGTAATAGGAAACTTTCATACTCCACTTACATCAATGGCCAGATCATCCAAATAGAAAATTGAAGAAACAGTGGTTGTGAATGACATACTGAACCAGCTGGATTTAACAGATATATTCAGAACATTCCATCCTAAAACAGCAGAATATACATTCTTTTCATGTACACATGAAATATTTTCCAGAACAGAATATATTTTGGGACACAAAACAAGTCTCAGCAAATTCAAAGACCAAAGATTCAAAGATCAAAGTCCAAAGACCACAGTGCTATGGAACTAGAAATCAACCACACACACACACACACAAAATTGGAAAGAGCACAAATACATGGAGGTTAAATAACATGCTACTCAACAGTGAATGGGTCAACTAAGAAATCAAGGAGGAAATAAAAAAATACATAGAGACAAATGAAAATGAAAACAGAACAGCCTTTGGGACACAGTGAAAAGCTGTTCTAAGGGGGAAATTTATAGCAATACATGCCTACATCAAGGAGCAAGAAACATCTCAATAAACGACCTAACCTACCATTTAAAAGAGCTAGATTAAAAAAAAAAAATTCCAATGCCAGCAGAAGGAAGGAAATAATAAATATTGGAGCAGAAATAAGTGAAATAGAAACTATAAAAGCAATAGAGCAGATCAATGAAATGAGCTGGTTCTTTGAAAAGATCAACAAAATTGATAAATCTTTACACCAGACTCATTTAAAAGAAAGGAAGGACTTAAAAGTCAGAAATGAAAGAGGAGGAAAAACAGCCAATACACTTAAATACAAAGGATTATAAAAGAGTATCATGAAAAATTATTTACCAACAGATGGGACAACCTAGAAGAAATGGATAAATGGAAATATAGAACTTATCAAAACAGAGTCAGAAAGAAGTAGAAGATTTGAACAGACCAAATACCAGCAACGAAATTGAATCAATAATCAAAAAACTTCTAACAAACAAAACTCCAGGACTACATGGCTTCACATGTAGAATTGGTGAATTCTACCAAACATTTAAAGAAGACTTAATACTTATTTTTCTCAAACTATTCCAAAAAATAGAAGAGAAAGGAAAATTTCCAAATTCATTCTATAAGGCCTGCATTACTATGATACCAAAATCAGATAAAGACACTACAGAGAAAGAACTATAGGCCAATATCTCTGGTGAACATATATGTAAAATTCCTCAACAAAGTATCAGTAAAGTAAATCCAACAATAAAAAATCATTCACCGGGCGCCTGGGTGGCTCAGTTGGTTAAGCAACTGCCTTCGGCTCAGGTCATGATCCCGGAGTCCCGAGATCGAGTCCCACATCGGGCTCCCAGCTCCATGGGGAGTCCGCTTCTCACTCTGACCTTCTCCCTTTCATGCTCTCTCTCACTCTCTCTCTTTCCTAATAAATAAATAAATAAAATCTTTAAAATAAAAAAAAAAATCATTCACCATGATCAAGTGAGATTTATTCCCAGGATGCAAGAGTGGTTCAATATTTGTCAAACAATCAATGTGATACATCATATCAATAAGAGAAAGGATAAAAACCATATGGTCATTTCGACAGATGAAGAAAAACATTTGACAAAGTACAACATACATTCATGATAAAAACTCCCAACAAACCAGGATTGGAACATATGAACATAATAACCCCAACATAATAAAAGTCTTATATGAAAACCCACAGTGAACATTATACTCAATGGGAAATACTGAGAGCTTTCCCCCTAAGAACAGGAGCAAGACAAGTATATGCATTCTCATCACTTTTATTCAACAAAGTACTGGAAGTTCTAGCTACAGCAAACAGACAAAAAAAAAAATTAAAGACATCCAAATTGGTAAGGAAGAAGTAAAACTTTCACTACTTACAGACGACAGAATACTCTACATAGAAAAGCCTAGACTCTACCAAAAAACTACTACTGCAAGAACCCTGATAAATAAATTCAGTAAGGTTGCAGGATACAAAATGAATGTACAGAAATCTCTGGCATTTCAATACACTAATAATGAAGCAACAGGAAGAAAAATCGAGAAAGTAATCCCATTTACAACTATACCAAAAATAATAAAATACCTAGGAATAAACATAACCAATGAATTGAAAGAGTTCTACTCTATAAACTATAAAACATTGAAGAAAGAAATTGGAGATAATGTGAAGAAATGGAAAGATATTTCATGCTCATGAATTGGACAAACAAATATTTGTTACAATGTCCATACTACTGAAAGCAGTCTACAGAGTTAATGCAAACCCTATCAAAATACCAACAAAGTTTTTTTTTTTTTTTCTTTAAGGTAATTTATTTGTCCCACTGTATCAGGAATGGGGAAATTACAAAGCTATGCAAACCATACTTTCATGAAATGGATCCTCATACCCTATTTTTAAATACAGGCTAATTGCTGCAACATTATTCCTGCAATTTCAAAATCCAGCCAACACGGATACCTCTGCTACTCTGTTTTGGCCTTCAGAACTGCTTCTTCTCTCAGGCGAGTTTTTTTTTCTGATCTTTCATAGAACTAGATCAAATAACTCTAAAATTTGTACCACAAAAGAACCTGAATCAGGAATCACAATTCCTGATTTCCAGTTATACTAAAAAGCTGCAGTAATCAAACAGTATGGTACTGGCATGAAAATGACACATATATCAAAAGAACAGAATAGAGAGCCCACAAATAAGTAGTGGCCACAAGGACAAGGTCAATTGATCTTTGACAAAGGAGGCAAGAATATCCAATGGGAAAAAGACAATCTCTTCATCAAATGGTGTTGAAAAAATGGGACAGCTTCATACAAAAGAATGAAACTGGACTATTTTCGTACAGCATACACAAAAATAAACTCAAAATGGATTAGAAACCCAAATGTGAGACCTGAAACCAGAAAAATCCTGGAAGAAAGCCCAGGTAATAATTTCTCTGACATCAGCTGTAGCAACAGTTTTCTTGATATGTTTCCTAAGGCAAGGGAAATAAAAGCAAAAATTAATTATTGGGATTACATCATAATAAAAGGCTTCTGCACAGTGAGGACAAAAAAATCAGCAAAAAGACAATCTACTAAATTGGAGAAGATATTTGTAAATGAAGGGTTAGTATCCAAAATCCAATAAAAGTTTAGTTTCCAAAATATATAAAGATCTGAAACAACGCAACACCTAAAAATGAATAATCTAATTTAAAACTGGGCAGAGGACATGAACAGACATTTCTCTCGAGAAGGCATCCAGGCAGCCAACAGACATATGAAGAGATGCTCAACATCACTCATGGGGGAAATTTTCCCTTTTTTTTCTTTCTTTTCTTTTTATTGAGGAAATAAAAATCAAAACTACAATGAGATGCTACCTCACAGCTGTCAGAATAGCTAAAATAAAAAACTTAAGAAACAAGTGTTCATGAGGATGTGGAAAAAAAAAGAATCCTTACATACTTTTGGTGGAATATAAATTGGTGTAGCTATTGTGGAAAACAGTATGGAGTTTCTTCAAAAAAGTCAAAATACAACTACCCTACAACCCAGTAATCACACTAGTATTTACCCAAATAATACAAAAAATTTGAAAGGATATATTTAACCTTATGTTTATCGCATTATTTGCAATAGCCATTTGGAAGTAGCCAAGTGTCCATCCACAGAATGGATAAAGCAAATGTGTATAACATTTATATATATATATATATATAAAACAGACATACATATATATGCATACATATATACATATAGATGTATATACACATACATAACAGATATACTGTATATATAACAATATTATACAGCTATAAGAAAGAATGAAATCTTGCCATTTACAACAACATGGATGGAAATGGAGAATACAATACTAAGCAGAATAAGTCAGTCAGAGAAAGAAATACCATATGATGGTACTCATATATGGAATTTAAGAAACAGAACAAATGAGCAAAGGAAAAAGAGAAAGAAAGAGAGAAGCCAAGAAACAGACTCTTAACTATAGAGTAGAAACTGATGGTTCCCAGAGGGGAGGTGGGTGGGAGGATGGATGAAATAGCTGATAGGTATTAAAGAGTACATTTATCATGAGGAGCACGGAGTAATATATAGAATTGTTGAATCACCGTACTGTGCACCTGAAACTAATATAAGACTATGTTAACTATACTAGAATTAAAATTTAAAAAAAATTTTAAAAAGCTACAGTCATCAAAAACATTGTAGTTCTAGCATAAAAATAGACAAACCATTAATGGAAAAAAATCAAGAGCCCAGATATAACCCCAAGGGTATATATTGTAACTAATTGATGAGGGAAGCCCAAAACACTAAATGGACAATAATCTCCTCAAGAAATGGTGCTATCATGATTGGATATTCACATGTAAAGAATGAAACTGGACCCATATCTTATACTACTCACAGAAATTAACTCAAAATGGAGAGGGAATATGAAGATAGTGAAAAGTTACAAATTTCCAGGTATAAGATGAATAAGGATTAGGAATGTAATGTACAATATGATTACTATAGCTAACACTGCTCTACGATATAGGAAAGCTCCTAAGAGAATAAATCCTAAGAGTTACCATCACAAGAACAAATTTTCCCATTTTTTCTTTCTTCCCTTTTTATTGTAGGCATATGAGAAGATAGCTGTTAGCTGAATCTATTGTGGTAATCATTCCACAGTGTACATAAATCAGACCATCATGCTGTATGCCTTAAAGCATACATAAGGCATACTTAAGCAGTGATGTATATCAATTATTTCTCAATAAAACTGGGAAAGAAAGTAGTATTCATCTACCTAATTCATTTCCCCAAATCTGCTGGAGATTACAGATGCTACTTACAAAATCAGAAAAAGATTTATGAAAGTATTTTGAAGTCAGAAAAGACAAGGAAAATTATTCAGAAAGTTAAATATAATTGTATTATCCTATTTGTTCATGTATTTATTTAAAGTATTTATTGGTCACCTCTTATTTCCAAAATGATGAAAGGACAAATATTCTACAAAACAAAAGAGAAGATCACTTTCATATGTCAGAGAAGAAAAGAAAGAATTACAGAAGTATGGTTGACCAAAATATCCTGCAGAAAGATATGCCTTTGCTCAGTGAAATATTTTTTTTCATTTTATTAAATGCTGATAAAAGTTTTTAGGATGGAGCTAGCAATATGTTTATAGTGATGTAGGGTTCAGCACTGGAAAGCTCTGGTGGCCTCAGAATGAAAATGGAAATACCCAAGCAATAATTCCTTGGTAACATGGTATTTATGTCAGAGTATTTACAGAAGAATAAAATTTTCGTGCATGTGTAGGCAAGCACAAAACATACCAAAAGCAGCTCTTTTTCAGTGGAACTCTTCTGGAACGCTGGCATTAGAAGAGGATAGTATGTAATGAAAGTTATATTTTGCATTGAGTGATGGAACATGCACACTATGTAGTAACTTGATTCATTATATTCAAACTCAAAGCATTCAAAACAAGAATAGTAACTTGCAATGATTGAAAAATATCAATAAGAACACATGTAATTGTATGTAAGCAGGTATAGAGATATAATTCTTAATCAATATTTTTTGAAGATTTTATTTATTTGAGAGTGAGAGAGAGAGAAAGAGCACAAGCTGGGTAGAGAGGGAGAGAGAGAAAGAGAAGCAGACTCCCCGATTAGCAGGGAGCCCAATGTGGGGCTCAGTCCCAGGACCCTGGGATCATGACCGGAGCTGAAGGCAGACACTTAACTGACTGAGCCACCCAGACATCCCCGTAATCAATATTAAGACAGCTGCACACACTATAAATTTATGACCACAGACATACTTCTTGAGAAAATGTTTCCCAGTGGAGCACCTTAAAAGTCATTTCCTGAATTAAACATATTATTGTCTTCCTAATAAACGGGAATAAAAGTAATAGTGCAAGGAAAAGACATTTATGTATATTTAGAAGCAGAATCTCTGGAGGAGAAGAGAACCCTTGGAAGTTAAGAGGCAGGAAATATTCTCACATTGTTGGTCTTCAGAAGTCTTCCATCTATCCTTCTTGGCACTGGGATAAGAGCAATCCAGACCCATGGGTTTAAAAATAACTGTTTGAATCTCTGATGTCTACTAATGAGAGGATTCAGATACGTACTCTAGAGCATTTATTTGCATTATTGGAAGAAGGATCAGTTGGGAATAAATAGGTATAGTCATATTCTAAACCACGTCAAGCGTTTTAGGCTCATAAAGTGGTAAACATATTTCATTCTAATAATTAGAACCCAGTTCTTGTCTCAAAAACAGTAAGTAGCTAAAGGCGAGAGATAGAATTATATCTGCATTAAGAAATACATCATGATTTTTAAAATAAGTACCTTCAAATATCCATTTTCAAACATACACAAAATTAATGTGCTTTCCAGAGTCCAGCATCTTTTAATACCTCTCATTTCTTTAAAGATTTTATTTATTTATTTATTTGACAGAGAGAGAGAGATCACAAGTAGGCAGAGAGAGAGAGGGAAGCAGGTTGCCCGCTGAGCAGAGAGCCCGATGCGGGGCTCGATCCCAGGACCCTGAGATTAGAACCTGAGCCGAAGGCAGACCTTTGGCTGGGGTTAAAGCCTTCAGAGGCTCAGTGACCTGAGTCACTCAGGTGCCCCAATATCTCTCATTTTTAACACTGTCTAATAAATTAGGCATTAGAGTCATCTTAGCCATTTGCCAACTAGGCAGAGTATTAATAAATGTTTTATAAGTTGTTACCCTTCCTTTGTGGCAAATTTCCTTCTGAGAAGGAACAACAACAAAAAAATTACCAGTACCTAGGAAAGGAGGTAAATTTATTTTTCTCATTGTATGTTTTAACTGTTTGTACGTTTTATTTACCATGTTAAACAAGTTATAAGCTATTTCCTGCTTCCAAGGAAATTTGGTACCTTTGGAATCATCAAATACCTTTTGTGTCTCTCAGGTACTATTTATAACTCACTATTTTGTAATTAATTTTGAGAGTTTCTTAATAAGTTCTAAGTGCCTAAGGGCCTCTTCCCATTAGAGTCATTGATCAGGAACAAAAGCATATCAAAACACAGAAAGCCTCAATTGGACATTGGTTTGTACAGATAACAGCATAAGTGATATATTATTATACATGAACATGCATGCATAGTTATCTCAAATATTAATAGCCTGACAATAATGATTTTGTACATTAGAATCTCTATAGCAGGAATTTCAATATTTTTTATAATACTTCATCATATTAAGTCTTGAACAATTGGAATTTTCTTCTTCCTTGGTTAGATTACTTACTAAATCTCAACAGACAGATGCCGCGCTGAACTGAGTATTAGTAGGGAAGTAGTCTATAGCCCTGACTTTGAAGTTATAGTTGCTCAAAGGCAAATTCTCTGTGGAATAACCAAGATCCATGAACAGTGCCCAGCTGAGCTAGATAACTATTTTGGCCTCTCCATCTAGTACTAAGACCAAATGACTCCCCATTTTCAGAGAAAACACGAGCATTCTTTCATAAGCCATTTTAATACGTTTGGATTCATGAGGTTTACTACTGGTAAGAGATCTTAGGGATATAAATAACTGGCCTAGTTTATCCATATAAGCAATAGAACATACCCATTAATAGCAGAGTTATTGTGAAAACTCTGGTCTCTGGTCTTACTATCCAGTAGGGCTTTCACTGTTCTCTCATCTGGTATGGTTTATCTTCGATTATTTTGGCTTCATTGTTTAGCAATTCTAGGTATGTGAAAATCATGATGTAATTTTTCATAAACAAGCTGGAGTTGGGAGATTGGGGAAAATGACGGCATATAATCAAAATTCACATGAGTCTAAAGAGAATTTCCAGCAGGTAACCGGTTAGAACTGTCAGATTATTGTTTTCTGAAACTGTTACAAACATACACATGAATGTTCACAATGCCACTGAATTTTATACTTCAAAATGGTTAAAATGGCAAATTTTATAACATGTGGATTTTACCACAATAAAAAAAAAATTAATGCCAGGATGCCTGGGTGGCTCAGTCAGTTAAGCGTCTGCCTTCAGCTCAGGTCATGATCCAAGGATCCTGGGATCAAGCCCCACTTTGGGCTCCTTGCCTGCTTCTCCCCCTCCCTCTGCCACTTTTCCTGCTTGTGCTCTCTTGCTCTCTGTCAAATAAATAAATAAAATAATTTTTTTTAAAAAGAGTGTGTTGTTGTCAGTGCTATTCCCCACCTAAAATGCCTTTCCTCCAGTTGACCAATATTTTAAATGCCCAGGTGAGTTCCATGTCCCCATGACATTTTTTCCAATAACTCTAGTTTCTACATTATTTATGTCCACTTAATAGTATCACAATTTTAATACTTATTAGATATTTCCATTTGTTTTTATAAATTTTATCACTGAATAATTATAAGCTCTTTGACAGGAGACAATATGTGTTATATTTCTTGGAATATCCACATACTCTCGCTAGGACTGTCCATCCTAAAGTTAATAAGGAATAAACAAATGATTCTTTTTCTTTTTTTAAGATAATTTATATATTTTAGAGAGAGAGTGTGTGTGTGTGTGAGGAAACAGAAGGAGGGACAGAGAGAGAGAGAGAGAATCCTGAAGCAGACTGTCCACTAAGCATGGAGCCCATAGAGGGGCTCCATCCCAGGACCCAGAGCTCTGAGCTGATATCAAGAGCTGGCCACTCAACTGACTAAACCACCCAGGTGACCCTAAACAAATGATTCTAGAAGTCAACATGTCATCTAGCAATAAGGTTTAGCTAATTCTACTGTGAGAATTATTAGCACAGAATTTGGTATCTGGTTGGGTCAAATGTTCATTCATTTATTCTTTTATTCATTCACACTAATTACAATATGTATGTACCGGGCACTCTGCTAGGTGTTATTTTTTTTTAAACTTTTATTTTATTATTTTATTTTATTTTATTTATTTTATTTTATTTTATTTATTTGACAGAGAGAGAGATCACAAGTAGGCAGAGAGACAGGCAGAGGGAGAGGGGAAGCAGGCTCCCTGCTGAGCAGAGAGCCTGATGCGGGGCTCCATCACAGAACCCTGATACCATGACCTGAGTCAAAGGCAGAGGCTTAACCCACTGAGCCACCCAGGCACCCCTGTTAAGTGTTATTAAACATAGACATAAGTAAGACAATCTGTCTTCAAGTTGCTCAACTCTTAAGAGGAAAGAAAAGCTGTAAACAATTAACTATATTTCAATGTGATATGGATTATGTGCAGGGGTTTTTTTGGTTGGAGAAATATCAATGACTCCTTGAAATTGTAGGCTCTTTCGTCAAAGATGAACACAGATCCTCCTACCATTTAGTTAATTGTGATTTGCAGAGACACAACCTTTCTAACATTTCACCTTCCTCCCCTGTAAAATGGGCATGAAAATAGTATCCATCTCAGTGGTACAGTGGGGATCAAATGAAATGATGCATGTGTCATGCTTAGCACTCTGCTTAGCACGTTGTAAACACCCAATAAATATTAGCTCCTTTTTCTGCCTTAGCATACGATCCTGAGACAAAACGATGCTCTCTTTTCTGCAGTCTGCAATCAGGTGTGTACAGGCATGCATGAGAATGTGTGTGTGTGTGTGTGTGTGTGTGTGTGTGTGTATACTACACAGTCAGTCGTTTTTACATTATCTCTAAGCACATTCGGGGTTTAGTCCATGACAATTAATTAAGACAATTAATAGTCCATGGACAATTTAGTCCATCACAATCTCCAGCTCACTGGGATTTCTCTTTCTCTGGGGATAGCCAAATACACAAATACAGACTTTGAATGTATATTATATCAGTGCCTCGATCTTCCTCTTGATTATAACTAATTGATTTGAGGGTAAGTGGATGATCTAAGGTTGTATCAACCAGATTCTTTCTCTGGAGCGTTTGATCATTAAAATGAAGACCAAGAAAAATGGAAGGTCTTTGAAACTGAGCATCCCTAATGGCAAAACTTTAGAGTAACTGTCCCTGAATTGCCCAAGTGCTACCCTTTTGGAGGTTTGGGTGCTCATCAGGTCTATCGATTCTACTAGCTATGACAACATTCCTCCAATAAGCCCTCTCTTCGGTTACTAGAGTCAGCCACTATTACTTGAAAATAAGCAAACCAACAAAAAAACAATACTAGCAAAACATTCTCCTTTTGCTAATATTGGCCAGTTTCTTTTCCCACCAAAACCTGTGAGAATCTCCCTGAATATGGTCTAATCAATTATTCTACACAATTGCTCTCAAACAAAATTTAAAGGCTAAATGGAAAAACATGTATTTGATTTCAAATTATTTGCCTTCGACCATGGCTTTTACTTTAACATCCATCCCTTTGTCTTCTCCAGCAGTGAGTAGAAACAATGATATTCCTCTGACTTAACTCATAATGAATTATATGAGTTCATAACCACATGTGAATTTCATAGGAAAAAGGGAACCAACTCTGAATTTATTGGAAGAACCCAAGGCCTCCCTTCTGTAGAAGGGGAGGTATTTAGACTACTTAGTCTCTAAGGGACTTGCATTAGCTAACTCAGTCTGTCACATTGATCAACACAACACAGATAGAGGAAATACTAATAGGATACAGAAAAGATTAATCATGTAGGGGCACCTGGGTGGCTTAGTTGGTTAACTGGCTGCCTTCGGCTCAGGTCATGATCCCCAGGTCCTGGGATAGAGCCCAAGGTGGGGCTCCCTGTTCAGCAGAGAGCCTGTTTCTCCCTCTACCTCTGCCTACTGCTCTGCCTACTTGTACTCTCTGTCTCTGTGTCAAATAAATAAAAACCTAAAAAAAAAAAGAAAATATTAATCATGTAAGAAATGCAGAGACAGGGGCGCCTGGGTGGCTCAGTTGGTTGGGCGACTGTCTTCGACTCGGGTCATGACCCCGGAGTCCCGGGATCGAGTCCCATATCGGGCTCCCAGCTCTGTGGGAAGTCTGCTTCTCCCTCTGACCTTCTCTCCTCTCATTCTCTCTCAAATAAATAAAATAAAAATTATGAAGATCACGAAGTAACATAAACATGTTTAAAAAAAGAAATGCAGAGACATTCCATTTTTTTCAAACATCTTAAATATTCAAGGATGAAGGAGAAAAATATCCATGTAATAATACAGACTTAATACTGCATGACTAAAAGATGTATGCAGCATTTTTTTTTAAGTCCTATCTACTTAATACTATATGATGAAACAATATTTGATTTACCTTTAACTTCTGGCTAGAGCTATTGCTGTGGTTGCTCCAAATGTTGTGACATATAAAACAGCAATGCCAACAAACTTTTTTTAAAAGGAAAAAAGGAGACAGACCTCACTCTTAAGACATTTGTGTTCATTTCCCCACATCTCTTAAAAGTTTACTACTCTTACTTAAGTCATCTTGGGATGTTAGAGGTTCTCAAACATGTGTGGTTCAGAATTTTGCATTTGGTGGTCCTAGTTAAGCGCCAGAGAAAAGCAATCTCTGTAATAAAACTGATTATTTCATAAGACTCATAGGACTCAATTAGCATAGAATGTGAATTGCATCTTACTCTGGGGAAAGGGTCAGAATTCCAATCATTTAGACGATGTGAACACAAGTTAAAAAAATTGTCATATAATTAGGTTTTTTAATTAATTTCAGGAATGGCAGATGGACATAATCCTTATTTTCTGAAAATATAGCCTGTTATTGCAATTCTATATAAAGCAAACTATAGCCTAAAAAGCTAATACATATTAAAATGTACAGATACAAAATATTACCATAATGATTACATGTGTGCATGTAAGGCTTGTGTGTGTATAAGAGTTTATGTTTATGTATGTATATGTGTGTGTGTGTATATATATATACATACATTTGTATATATATGCATATATATATAATGGAAAAGTAACTGTTTTCTCATAAATAAGACACGAAATTTATTATCTAGTACTCAACTTCTAGATAACTTTTTTCCTAGTTATATTCTGACCCCGGAGTAACGTATTACACATTTTATAATTATTTCAAATTTTTTTAAATGATTTGAACTCTCCAAAGTATAAATGGGATTTCAACATGTTTTGTTTCTTGCTGTGCTATGGTTGGTGGGATGC
>CM052798.1:114155077-114206866 GCA_028533885.1 Nasua narica
CTTTCCTATTTAAGAAAACAAAGGAAGGCAAGTACAAAACATTGGCATTATAATGTGAACTGTTTAAGTCATTTATCTATTCAACAAATATTTTTCCAAGAGAAATGATGAAGGAAAAAAAGTCATGGCCTTTGTCTTTATGGAGTTTACTGTCTGGTGGAAGAGACAGACATTAATCAAATAATCCTATATATAAAATTTTAGCCAAAGTCACTGCTATAAAAGAAGTACTATGAGGACATAAAGTAGAGACATTTGTCAGGAATATCAATCAAGTTTCCCTTGAAGTAGCAATATTTGATTATAGATTGGAAAAATGAGGAAAAGGTGATGGAATGTGCTCAAGAGAGAGACAAGAGGTTATTCAAAGACTCTGGTGGAAAGAGCAAAACTAATGGGGCACCTGGGTGGCTCAGTCAGTTAAGTGTCTGCTTTCAGCTCAGATCATGTTCCTAGGATCCTGGGATCCAGCCCCATGTCAGGCTTGCTTCTCAGTGAGAACCTGCTTCTCCCTCCCCCTTCTGCTCCCCATGCTTGTTCTCTCTCTCTCTCTCTCTGTCAAATAAATAAATAAAATCTTAAAAAAAAATAAAACTAATTTGAAACATAGAAGGTCATTGTGGTTGAGAGGGAGTCAGGTTTAAGTGGGACACTTGGGGGCGGGGAGTGGTAAAGAGCACAGTATGAGATAAGGCAAGAGGTAGGTGAGGTAGCTAACAACCTGTTCTAATTTATAAAATTATCAATAAAAGTTAGAGGAAATAGCTATTACATACAAACATCATGTAACTGATTTTATTACAACATGCATGTTGAGCACTATTACTATAAATAATGGTTTCATCAGAATGCAGAGAAAGAGAGTGAACCAAAGATTTCAGTAGAACAACATTTTCATGAAGAGGATGGGACTTCATTAGCCTTAAAATGATGGGTATTGATTAGACAGATGAAGAAGAAGAAAAAAGTAGGTAGCCAAAAATGGAGCAAGACATAGGAGTAGTCATTGACCTAACGGAATCCTGACAGCTCAGAGTGGACCTGTGCTTCCTCATTCTGGCAAATGTCTATTTGAATGGTGTTGAAACCCTAGTCTAAAGCTCCCTTTGTTCATGCTTCGTCTTTTGAACAACATCCATCAGCTTATTATATTAGTTCTAGACAAAATCCTGTATGCTGACTTCATCTACTGAACAGGTCCAACAGTCTACGTGTATGTGGGCAGAGGGGTTTAGGAAAACAAAAATCTCAAACTCAAGAATTTTCTTCTTGTACCTATCAGTAGGGTACTACTTTCCAGATGGGGGCAGAAAACTGATGGGCTCCAAGGGTGAGGATGAAGGGAGAATACAAACAAGAGCAACAGTAGAGGACTACGTATTTCAAGCCACTCTGCTCAGCGTCTATGTCCTACGGATATCCAGACATCCTAAAACAGCCTGCGCTGTAGTGTGACAGAATAAAGCTTCTATCTAAAGAGCTATGCTATCAAGTTCACAACTATCATACGTACTCTCAACTCTACAAATTGTTTTCAATTCCATGCATAATTAGCCTTAAGAAGCGACTTATTAAGTAATGACATTTTACGTAAAACTGTGAAAATGATAATTTACAAAAATACTGTAGAAAGCACAGAATTATTTTATAGCCAATGAAAAGAGGAACAGTATCTTTTTAATTTCACTCTTCTACATCAAAGAAACATAATAAACATTTGTAATTAAAAAGAAAGATAAAAGAAAATCTACGTTTAGCAATTGAAAATTTGGCTTAAAAAATATAGTTCATCCACATAATGGAATATTCTGTAATGGCTACAAAAAATGAAGTACACATTTATGTATTGACTTGGAACTAGCAAAAAAAATGAAGGTCCATAAAAATGTGTATAATTTGGGCCAAAGTTAGGTACACATATATGTATAAAAATGTTCTGAAAAGGTAAGTAAGAACCAGTTAAACGGAGTGGGACTGGAGGTCTAGAGCAAAATGAAGATTTGCTTTTCATTGATCTATTGTTTTGTTGAATATTTTAAAAATGTGCCTATACTTTTTTATAATAATAAAAACAAATGAAACTTAGTTCCAAATGTTAAATGTTTATTATTATAAAGACCTAGGCAAAAAAAAAATGTAAAACCAGAAAGATCTAGACAGTAAACCATAGTGAACTTTCTTTTATTACATTTTGCTTCCTTTCCTCATCTGTCCCAAAGTCTAAAGTTATAGACTCAAAATAAGCACAACAGTATAACTGTTGGCAGGCAAGATAAAAGCTTTGGTTCCTCCTCCAATTTCTTTCCATGGCCATTAAATTTCTGCTCTCCAGTTTACATAGCTGAGCAAATGGTTAGAGATTGGAGATTTTTTTATAAACAAAAATCTTTGCTGGCTACAATTTTCATTTGCTTATTTTATTACTCAGTCTATCCTGAAATAGAACCTCAAATTATTACCCATTTTGTTGTTGATATAACTAAAGGCAAATTTCAAACTGATACAGAAATTCTTGAAGACTTTTTTAGTGTTCACAAGAGTCATGGAATATTTTAAAATTTGATTTCCCAATATTAAATAGCCATTCAATAGAATGACTACATTAAATTATCTTAGTCTTCTTAAGTCATGATTCACCTGAAACTCTTATCCGAAACTTCATGGGTTGTAAACTGGTATTGGCTCAGTTGATCTTTTTTAAAATTTTTATTAACATATAATGTATTATTTGTTTCAGGGGCACAAGTCTGTGAATGCATCAGTCTTAACACAATTCACAGCACTTACCATAGCACATACCTCCCCATTGTCCGTCACCCAGCCACCCTATCCCTCCCTTCCACCCCGCAGTAACCCTCAGTTTGTTTCCTGAGATCAAGAGTCTCTATGATTTGTATCCCTCCCTAGTCCCATCTTGTTTCATTTTTGCCTCCCTTTCCCCACGAACTCCCACCCTGCCTCTCAAATTCCTCATATTAGACAGATCATGTGATTGTCTTTCTCTGATTAGCTCAGTTGATTTTATACAGTCCAAGAGAGCCATCTCCATAAACGGAGAGGTGGGAAACGGCAAGGGACTAGTACATTCATACTTTGTACAAAAGTCGCTTTAAGAAATGCTGTCCTTCAAACCCTAAGAGAGACTCCTAAACTCACGAAATAAACTGAGGGTTGCTGGGGGGTAAGGGGGTAGGGATGGGGTGGCTGGGTTACGGACATTGGGGAGGGTATGTGCTATGGCGAGTGCTGTAAAATGTGTAAGCCGGATGATTCACAGACATGTACCCCTGGGGCAAATAATACATTATATATTAATTTAAAAAAAAATGCTGTCCTTGTAGAACCCATGGCTGGGCTGAAAATGTTGCAAGTGAATGAAAGGGCCCCATAAAGATTAAAGTCTTACTTTGAAGACCTCTACCTCTGAATAGCCACTCAGCCAGAGAAGGAACTAGCAAGAGAAATCCTGTCTCCATGCTGTGGACACCAGCCACAAAGACAGCGGAGCCTCTGAACACCCTTCTCCAGTTCTTGTTCACAGCGGTGGGGATAGGAGGCACATGAGGACTTGCACGGAAAATCTACAGTTTAATTAGTCACAGAGTCCTGGGCAAAGAAAACACAACAATACCACAATGAGGCACTTTATCATCAGATTGATCAAAAACCTGGGCAAGGGTGTGTAGCTATTTTTCATTCATCCATTCAGCAAATATTTACGGAGCAACCACCATGCACAGTTACTGGGGGGTTACAAGAGACTAGTTGTCTTTGCATTACATTCTTTCGTGGGTATCAAGAAGAATGTAAAATGACAGGATCTGCTTACGGCCTTGCAATGAGTCTCCATTTCTCTGAGAACAAAAGCCAAACACTTTACAATGGCCTATGAGACTCTACAGGACATGGCCCCCACCCCCACCCACGACACACCTTTACCTCTCTGACCTCACCTCCAACTCTTCTCACTTCACTTCCTCTCCGACAGTCATTGGCTTCTTTGCCAGTTCTCTAACATACAAGCGTGCTCCTTCATCCCTCTGCCCTACGTGTTCCACCTACCTTGATTCTTCGTAATTCACCTTCCTTACTTCCTTTGGGATCTTGCTCAAATTACAATTTATCGGTGAGGCCTACCAACTCTGTCCATCTTATCAAAAATGACAACCCACTTGTCCCCATCATTTCCTTTCCTTTTTACCCTGCTCTAATTTTATTCCTCTTTCTACGTCCCATTCTAACACAATGTGTAATTTTCTTATTTATTATATTTATTGCCATTGCTCTACCCCCTACCGTAAGCTCCATGAGGGTAGGGATTTATTGTTTTTGTCTCTATTGTTCACTGCTGTCTCTCTAGCATGTTCCATAAATACTTGTTGAGTGAAGGTAAGTTATCAATACCAATACCTTTAAAATACTTCTGTTATAAGAAAGTCTCCTTGGACTGGCTCTTTGGGGACACTATTTTAGAGCATCTGAAATCACAGCTGGAATCCCACGGCACCCGCGACTATGCTCAGCCTCTGAGAAGTGAGGGGGAAGATACCCTATCACTCAACAGTGGATAGCATTTCCTGAGATACCTGAACACCACTCAGCTGTGCTTCCGTCTCTGCTTTTCCATTAATACCTGTCAGGGAGCTATGTGGGTGGACAAAAATTATTTCTATGTAAAATGTTTATTGTGTAATGGTCTGAATTTTCCACAAACAGCCTGAAGATGGGAAACAATGAACTGGAGGAGGATTAATTTTACCCTATTTTTCTAAATCTTCTCTGATTCCTTATAATCCCTGGTATTTATTTCAAGAAATATATGTGTTCACTTCACATTTTTCATTTCCTCATTTCTTTCACTCTCAGAAAAGAAAGGAAGAAAAAGAAAGAAGAAAAGAGAAAAAGAAAAAAATCCCTGGTGCTTTACTCCTAAGTCTATTCGTAAGGTATTGTTAAAGTTTTCTTAATTTTGTTTATAATTCCTGTCTAATCTTGTACATTCCCATGCTAAAAAAAAAACCCAAAGCCATTTAATCATCAACAGAAAAGACATCAATATTAAAATATTCATTTACAGATGTGTGAAAAATGTAAATGGGGATTATCTGTATATGACGTGAGATTATCAGGTTATAAAATGGGGCCAAACAAGGAACCTTTGTTTGCCTTTATACAGCAGTACAAAAGCAAAAACTTGGCCGAGAGCAGATGTTGTTTTCTATTCTCTTCACCTATCCAGTCACTTGTACACATGCATTGTCTTGAACCATTTCAACTAAATCCCATTGATTTGTCTGTAAAATTGAGAGATTAAGATTAGCCTCTAAGCAATTTATTTACCTTCTAAAGCGAAAAAAAAAATGCAGGTATCTTCAGCCAAAAAGTAAAAATCCCATGAATGCCTTTCTTGTTTTCAAGCCTGAGCTTAATTTCTCAGTCTTGTGGAATTCAAAATAATACATGTTAATGGATTTAGCACCAAGGAATTGAAACATTATCCCTGATTCACCAAAAGACATCAGTAGAAGGGACAGTTTAAGTTTCAATTTTAAATAGATCTTCAAGCAAAATATCCACCTGTTGAGAATATTCTAAAACAAACCTCGGTTATGTATATCTACCCAATACAAATGAAAAGATTTTGCCTTTATGTGTATATTAGCTTTAGGAGGTCTGAGGAAATTTCTTTGAGGTAAAAATGGCTTTTTTCAATGGGCAAGACAATTAGATTTTTTTTTCTCTAACGAAAGAACTTTCAAGAGCTAATGTCAAAACTTGATTCAGAAAAGTTCCTGGAGTTCTAATATTAAAACTAGTTTTACGTAAATATTAGAAAACAAGTTAGACAACCATTTTTTTAAAGATTTTATTTATTTATTTGGCAGAGAGAGAGGGAGAGAGAGAGAGAACAAGCAGGAGGAGCAGCAGAGGGAGAAGCAGGCTCTCCACTGTACAGGAGGCCCAATGCAGGTTTCAATCCCAGGACCCTGGGATCATGACCTGAGCCAAAGGCAGACGCTCAACCGACTGAGCCACTCAGACACCCCAACAAGTTAGATATCTATTGTAATGTTATAAGATATTAAATGGATATTTTAAATACAAGAACATAAAAAAAGAAATTACATACAAATGAACCAAAAAAATGCATGGATTTTACTCTGTTGCTCTAGAAAAGCAAAAAAAATTCTTAGATCTTACTAGAATATACAAAGTAAAGAACATAATAAACAATATAGCTAGGCATTAAGTTTTTTAATTTACAACTCTGTAAGCATATGAGGTAGCAATATATAAAATATATATGTTTGCATAAACGGGTTTTTTATTAAAAAAATAGGAAACATGTGCTAGCCAAAGTTGCCATTAATTTTTAAGATAAAAGTCACTGATTGACCAGAAGGGCATCTATGACACCATCTCCTACATTATGGTGGAAATAATGATAATCTGTAGGGTATTATATTGACTGCAAGAACCTATTTCTTGGTTTTTTCAGAATCAATCCACTAATGCTTCAAAAAAATATTTCCTCAGTGCTTACTATGTGCCAGAGCTGTGCAAGTTGTCATATGTGGTATGCACTAAAAATGATACTGCCTTTGTCTTGTCTATACTTGGAGTCTACAAAACTGGGCTAATTCCCTTGATAGGATGAGCCTAATATACAATTGCAAAGCAAGTGGATCACCTGTTATATTTGGTCCCCTACTTTTCCTTAATCCAGCTGGGCCGGCCTGAAAATGGCATGAAAATGATCAGCAGCAGAGTAGTTACTACAGGGGAAAACAGAGCCAGGAGATAACTGCAGTAGGATGGAATTTATCTTCTGATGGAGAACAAAAAAGGAGGAGGAGGAGGAGGAAGAGGAAGGGAGGGGGAGCAGGAGAAGGAAAAGAAGAATAAGAGAAGGAGAAGAGACAAGATATTTTAGTGGGTGGTTTAGTCTCAGGTCTACCTGAAAACTAGTTGAACCAAAGTTGCTTCAATTTCTTTAACTTTTCTATTTAGGAAGAAAGTTAAGAGAAAAACAATACTTTATCATGGCAAAGAAAGCATCCATTAAAGAAAATATTAGTAAATTAATCTTCATTAAACTTTAGAATTTCTATTTCTCAAAAAACATCATTAAGAAAGTGAAAAGGAAAGTAATAGATTAGGAAAAGGTATTCACAAAACATATATCTAACAAAGGACTTCTACCAAGGATATATAAAGAACTCCTAGAAATCAATAACAAAAAAATATTGATAACTCAAAATTTAAAATGGGCAAAAGACCTGAACAGGCACTTCATAAAAGGCCATACAAATGGTCAATAAATATATGACAAGGTGTCCAATATCATTATTAATCAGGAAAACACAAATTAAACCACAATAATATACCATTGCTGATCTACCAGGATGGTGAAAGTTAAAGGACTAATAATATCAAGAGTTGTTAAGGATGCAGAGTGACTGGAGTGCTCATACATTGCTGGTGGGAATTTAAATTGATTCAACTACACTGGAAACTTGTTTGGAGGTATCTTTGAAAATTAGACAATTGCCTAACCCATTACCCACTAATTCTGGTCAATACAAACTCAAGATACAGACTCAAGATACAAACTCAAGAAAAACAATGCATACATTCTACACATGATATGAACAAGTATGTTCAGAGTAACTTCATTCATAAAAAAAATTGAAAACAAATAAATGTCCATCAACAAGAGAGTGAATAAATTTTGGCACATGAATATAATGGAATACTGGACAATAGTGAAAAAAAATAAGCTACTGACATATGCAATATCATGGACAAAACTCACAGACAAAATATTGAGCAATAGACACCAGATCCCAAAGAGTATATACTAGTTGATTTACATTTGTATGGAATCAAAAGAGGCAAAACAAATCTATCAGAGTGATGGTTACATTTGCGCACGAGTATCAACTGAAAGAGAGGATACAGATGCTGAGGATATTTTATCCCTTCTTAGTGGTGGTTATAGGGGTATATGTGTAAATAAAAATTCATGCTCCCACTGTGATTATACTTCCTAACTGGCCAGTTGGCTCTTTAAACACATAAGTCATGTCATGATGTTTCTCTGTTCAAAACCCATTGGTGGCTCCCATTTTACTGGGTAAAGTCAAACTCTTTATAATGGTCCACACTAACCTACACCATTAGGTCCCTACTGTTCTTCACATTTATTTCCCTCCTTGCTGCTATTAAAGCAAGCCTTGAATATTCCGGTCTCGGGGCTTTTGTCCTGGGTGTCCCCTTTTCCTGCAATGCTCTTTTCCCAGATAGCTACAAAGCCTACTATCCCACCTTCTTCAAGACTTTGTTCACATGTCATCTTCTCACTCAAGCCCTACCCTGATCTCATTCCATTTAAAACTTCAAAGTCCTCTGTTCATGTGTGTGCCTGTGTGTGTGTGTATCTGTCCATGTGTGTGTCTGTCTGTCCGAGTCTGTGTGGGTTTTTTAGAGGGTCAGCAGAAAGAATTTGATTGGAATCAATCACAAGAAGATTGACAACACTGGAGGAGAAATAAAAAGAAACTGAGCTTCTGTGAATTGTCAAGAAACAGAAAAAATACTTAGACTTTTTCTAATGTTTAGCAGCTTTTTTTTAAATATGCAAAATTCACTCACATTCTTTCCCTTTTAGTCTTCAGCAAATATTTAGAATAGACAAAAAGACTTTTTATGTGGCCTCTGGGGAAGCTGGGAAAAACCAGCAGGATGTGGAAAGAATATGACCATATCCCCAGTAGTATCCATGGTGTGTGTGTGTGTGTGTGTGTGTGTGTGTGTGTGTGTGCGCATTTCCCTGGGTATGCAAACATACAGGATAGAAGGCAAGAACCGAAAGTGGTGATGTAATGCATTAAAATGGGCCCAAATGCAAAGTTAACAAGAGCTTCTCCTTTATGGTGCCCTTACATTGACCCCTGAAAACAAGAGGAAGATTGCTTCTTGTTTCTCCTTCAAGCTGAGAAAATGAGTTTGGCTAAGCAAGGATGAGGTACTGGACCGGGGTTGAGGAAAAAAGGCTGGATGAGGAACAAAATGAGAAGATGAATTGCTTCCTTGTGTCATGGCACACAGGTTTAACAAAAAAGAAAAGAGTGTCTCAGCCACAGAATCCCCAAATTTCTGTGAATTCCACAGGGTCTTTCGAAGACAGGCAGGGCCAACTACTGAATTATATGTGGGTCACGCATACCAGTCAGCTGGTCGACACCACTGGTCCAGGAAGGCAATGGGGTAGGTAACCCCTGCTATGCCAACCCAATGGCCCACAGCCACACATCCCTGATGGGGAAAAGGAAAAGACTGATGTTTGTCTCAGGAGAGTTTTAGGTGATAAAGGTGTGGAAGACCCTTATTTCCAAATAGTCATGTCCTGTGGAAAATGATGACTTAAGAACAGAATCTTGTGTTTAGAAAATTCCAAGAATCAATTCTGCTGATGTGTGCACTGTACAAGAATGAGGAACAGGAAAACAAGCATCAAATTAGTCAATTTAAAAAAAAGTACATGCTGACTGTAAAGTGCCAGGCAAATGTTACCTATTTATTTTATCACCTACCTTAAAGAGGGATTGTGAAGACCAAATGAACCAACGCATTGGCCGTATGCTTGGGTTTTACCATTGGTCATGAGTTGTTCTCAACTTGATACTTGTAATGAGGGAACTCCCGACCTAGGCACCAAGCGGGTCCAGGCATGGAGGTTGAAATCCCTGTGGGTCATCTGCCTGCTATGGATTGGGGGTGTGGGCACACAGGAAGGGTACAATGACTTCCCTATCCCTGGCCAAGATCTGATACTTTCATTTTTGTACTGGGCCCTGAAAATCATGTATCTGGCCTATACAGTGAACTATAACATGGGAGAAATCCTCTCCAAAGGAAAGGATGAGTTATATTCATCCCAGTACCCAGAAGGAAGCAGAACCCTTTTGAGACCTCTGCAGGTTTTGCAGATGATGTATTTTACACAAAGGGATACTGCTTTCATTCATTTCTTAGGTGATATGAAACATGAACACGGTTCCTTGCAACCAGAGAGTGATGCAAGCAGCCCAGCTGGAAAGGGTCTGGCACTGGAGGCATCTGTGATGGAGAAAGATGCTATGTGGAGCGTATGGCTGGCTTTAGCAAAAATACCACAGCATAGACTCCTAGGATTCTGGAGCAACACCAGGCCATCCACAGCAGGGAATTATTACATATCATTCAAAAAGCAACACCTGTGTCCTATTAGACCAGACAGAGACAAAGCATCTGATGATGGTACCTTTCCTGTTGGTGCTCTAGAGCTTCTCCCAGGGAACCACATAACGGTCTAGTCTGCCCATCGACGAGCAGCTCTTACAAGACCTACATGCTTTGCTTCCCAGTAGTAAATACGAATCTTCATTGCTACCTGATCGAAGACTCCTGGAAAATCATTACACCTCCCAGGAATGTATTATATCTTCAAGTACCAGGCATCATCCCACTGCCCACCGCCACGCCAACCCTGAGAAGCTTATCTTACCATAACCCCCTTTCTATTTGCTGGCTGACAGCACAGACCTTGACTCCAGACTGACCTGTCCCAGGGGCACTAGAGGGTAGGGAACAGGTGCTGGGTTGGGAGCCATGCCTGTGAAATTCTTCATAGGCCACATGTAAGTAATATGCAAAGCTCTGTGCCCCTTTCAGCAGGCTTCAATGGAGTCTGCCAAACCCCTTAAATGGCCTCATGGTCATTTACAAGTGGGACTGCATTCCAAAGATAAAAATTGGGGGAGGATCTGACTAATTGACACACACTTCTATTCCAAACTGCTGTTGGTATATACTACATTGTGTGGATTTATTTTTGTGAATAAAAGTAGACGGGAAAATGCCTTTCAAATTTACACTTAGCAATATTATATAAAGCATCAAAATGTTTTCATCCAAAGAATTATGCAAATTTTTTAAACGACCAAATATTTCACAGTAAGCAAAACTGTGATTTTTCATATATGTGCAACCAATGAAAATGTTGCTTTCATATTTGAAACTTTTCCCTTTAGAGTGTCAAAAATAAATCTATATAAATACAAATAACGTGTTCATTCTAAAAGAGCCTGGCAATGGAGAAAAGTCATAGGTTGAGAATTTCGAATCCCACATCCACCTAGTTTTCTCCTTTGTCAGAGTCATGTAGGAAGAACTTTTAATCAAGAAGAGAACAGATTTTACAGAATAAAAGTACAAGTGAATAGAAGAGTAAGTCAACGGGAGGAATTACTGGTTTTAGAAGCAGCCATCCCAAGTTCTTAATTAGCCCTGGATAAATGGATTATGGTTTTTGTTTTTCTTTATATTGTATTTAAAAGTGTACTGGGTTTTAAATTAAAACCTGCAGAGTTATTCTCCTAATCCAATTACAGGGGTTTTTCACTGATGTCCAAAGTCATCCTAAGCTCCATGGATGAGTTTAGGGCTTTTACGAGTCTTGGAGAACAATATAGAAAATTGTGTTTGATGTGCCTTTTATTGAAGGAAGAGTCCACAGCTTTTGCCAACTTTTAAAGAGACCTGTGAAGTCCCAGCCCTCCCTCCAAAGATTAGGATCTCAGAAATAGAGTTTAATTAGTGCAAATGGGTTTGGGAGAATGATGGTAGTATCAGGTTTCCCGGTTTGAGGGGTGGGGCTGAATCATCACAGCAAGTACCTAATGGTTACTTAGGCCATGGTTAAGACTTCCTACCAGGCGGAGGGCTATCAGACCTGGTATTGAGGCACTGTGCCTGACTTGGAGAAATTCCCATTGCACTGGTGGAGGCAGAATGGGAACTCTAAAAGTGAAAAAAGTACCATGCAAACACAGGTCTGGCTCTCAGAGAAGGTCTGCAGGTCTGGCTCTCCTTCTCCTCTGCCCCTGAAGGATGCGAGGGTGGGGTTCTGGGTATGCACATCTGCCCTGCGGACCCAAACTCTCCCTCATGGGGGCTGTCTCAAGGTCATGCTGGGATAAGGGGAGAAAGACTATAAATATTAGAGACTCCAAGTGTGGCAAGTCACTTATGCTTTTTGAGTCAGCCTTACTGATAATAAAGGTGCTATTTTATATCACATCTCTCTTTGTGACTCCCTGTTGCTTCTCAGGTAGTTCCAAGTTCAGGAGTGGGGAATGAGTTATGATTCATTATTGTCCCTTAAATCCCCAGCAAAAGTTTCCTAGAAGCTAAATGATTTTATCACGATCACACACCGAGTAGGTGGTTTGCTAGTGGTAACCACATTTTCCCAATTCCTTCCTTTCCAAAAAAAACTAGTTCCAGGAAACAATCTTAGAAATGCAAATGTATTATTAGGACAATGTGACGATTATTTGAAGGGAGGACAAATACAGAAAAATTTTCCAGGTGTAGTTCACATATTCTTTAAAAATCAGCTCTGATTTCACTTTCTACATCAAGTTTAATTTAATTACTGCACATTATTTAACATTCTTAGGCTTCGTTTTCATCTGTAAAATGAGGAGTTTAAGCAGATGATCTCCAAAAACCCTCCCAGTGAACATTCTAAGTCTTTGAGCCCAAACAGTCTACAAAGATCTGGCTTTTTCTTGTATTAGCTACCATACAATTACTACCTTATTCTCCATGGTCTTATTTTCTACCTATACCTATAATTTAAGCATTTTACCATAACATTCTGCTGTACTACAGGTTCTTACCAGAGAATATCATTGGCGACCTTCTCTTTTCTGTCCAGCTCCTATCAAAGGCTCAGGATCTTTTGTTCATCTAAAAACATCACTAACACAGTAAAAAGGCTAGCTGTAGCCTGGACAAAGTTACTTCTAATACATAAACCCAACAAAGGACTCATATTCAGAATATATAAAAAATTCCTACAAAGGATTAAGAAAAAGACAACCCAATTTTTTAAAAATAGACAAAAAAGACTAACCAAATGACAAACAGGCATAAGAAAAAGTACTCAACTTATCGAGGAAATACAAATTAAAATCATAATGAGATACCACTATATACCACCAGAATTGCTAAAAGGTTTAAGATTAACAATAGCAAGGATTAGTGAAGCTGTAGAACAATTGGAAAACTCAGATACTGCTGGTGGAAATGTATACTGGTTTTGGAAAGAAGATTAGCAGTATCATCTATATCTAAACACACATTTGCTCTATGATCAGCCATTCCATTCCTGGAAGAAATGAGAGCACATGCTCAGGAAAAGACACACACAAGGATTTTCATAGCTGTTTCATTCATAATAATAATTAAAAAAAAAAGGGAAACAATCCAATACTCCAATATATATCAATGGGATAAAAGACAAAGTGTGGTATATTTGTATAATAGAATACCGCACAGCAACGAAAAGAAGAAAAGAACAATTGCTATACCAAAAAGGGGGATGAATCTTACAGACATTTATATTGAGCAAGAGTCAAAAGAGTACATACTGTATGATTTAATTTATATGAAGCTCACATTGAGGCACAGCTAATCAATTGCGTCATAAGTCAACGATGAAGGGTTGACTGGGAAGGAGAATGAAGGAAATTCTGGGTTGCTAGAGTTGTCCTAAAGAAGGAGAATGAAGGAGAATGAAGGAGAATGAAGGAAATTCTGGGTTGCTAGAGTTGTCCTAAATCTTGATCTTTTTAAACAAATGTATGCAGATGTAAATAGTCATTGAACCACACACTTGAGATATGATTTTAACACACTTCAGTACCTGTATGTTGTACTTCAGTTTCAACAAGACAGTTAAAAAAAGTCCAGACTCACAAAATAATGTTCATGACAATTAACTGAAGAATATGCCACTCTCTGCTTTTTGGGGATAGTCTCGATTTTATTCTTGAAGGAAAGCAGACCTACACACAATCCTCAACTGTCCTGTGTACCTTTGCCTCTAAGTAGAAATTTACTGAACTGTGTTTCAGGATTATCTCCTATCTTATGTGGAGGGCTTTATATGAAACAAGGTAAAGTCTGAGATCATTTTACTGAAGGATATTATTTGAGGATATTTTCCATCATTTCTCCTTTATGGAGAAGCACTAGTGAGAGTTCTTTGGGTGTTTAGGTCAGGAAAGCTGCTTCTCTCAAGTTTGTTTTTATCTGATGGGTGCCATTAGTCCTGTAGTTGAACTTCCCAGTGGTCAGAACAAAAAGTGGAAACCCCATATCCATTTGCTTGTCACCCTTTTCTGACTTTCTACCTCCCTCTAGTCACCCTCTTTTAGAAATTTCTGGAATGTCTATTTTTATTAACTACTTTTATTCCTGGCTTCATTTTACCACTATACTTAGTTTCTCTACACTCTAGTTTCTTTATGTTTTCTCATAGTGTACTATTCATTACTGTATCATGTGATAACCACTACAAACGCTTTGCTTAAACCAAAACAGAGTACCCACAGTACATGGTTAAATACTGTTCTGCTCACTAACCTTTTCACATAAGCCCATTTCATCCCTTTACACTATAAGCTCCTTGGGTCTGGCCCACGTGTGACTTTTTAAAGAGTCTCAGGTAGACAATAAGGGCATAACGAACACCATTTGACTGCTTCTGTGCAATTATAGCTAATGGCAATGTTTCAGATCATGTGATACAGAGCATGAACACATTTTTAAACCATGAAAGAACTCTCGCTCTAGGCCTGCAAAAACTTGCACGCCATTTGGAAATTGGGTTATTTTAATTATAATGTCATAGAGAGCGACACGTATTTTAATCCTGCAACCACATCATAGTTGATGCTGATTCCAAGCCATCTAAAGAATTACTTCCAGGTTTTAAGAACTGGCAGCTTAACTAGGCCAGTGAGAAGCACAGCCTGCCCAGCTGCTTCTTGAGCCTGATCTTGCAGGATCCAGGCCTTGTCATTAGAAAGATTTTGAGGACCAAGGTTCTAGGCCAAGCGTGAGCTCTAGGACCGGATCCCAGGCCCTGGGGAGTAAGCACCTCCCAGAGGCTACGCTTTTCTAAGCAATTTTCTAAACTACTGGCAAGAATTTAGATTCTCTGCCCTTCAGCATAGTCAGCAAACAGCACCAAAGTTTTGCTTGGCACTTCCTTTCGACAACATCTTGCAGTTTACACAGCTGGCTCTCTATTATAAAAGTTGTGGGTGACCTTTAGTACATAATAATGCCTTCAACTTTTGAGAAGCTGGTTGCCATTTTTGCCCACTGACCACAAGACTTCCTGAAGGGACATGATTCTCCACCATTAAGACGGACTGACAAGGTTTCTTGATTCGCTTAATTAAGTAACCATGGGGTAGCTAATGTTGAAATAGCCATTTCAGAATTAAATCTTACTGGTTCATTGTGTTAATGTTATTCTACACAGCAAACAGAACTGTAAAAGCTTTCATCACTTATGTTTTCAGTGAGGTTATTAGAAAATTAGTTGTTTAGAAACAGGTACTTTAAAAGATTGATTATAAAGGTTGGGAATATTGGCAATGCCAATAAGAATGTTTACAGAAAACAAAATTACCTTGAAAAAAGTACTTAAAGGGCTGATACAGATACATATGAGACACACATATACACACACATATGCATATGTATATTGTGTGTCATATGGAGTAGATCCTTGAACAACGTGGGGGGTTAGAGATACCTATCCCCCATGCAGTTGAAAATCCACATATGACTTTTGTCTCCCCAAAACTTAACTTCTAATAGCCCACTATTGACTGGAAGCCTAACATAAGCGGTTGATTAACATGTATTTTGTATGTTATAGGTATTTTACACTGTATTCTGACAGTAAAGTAAGTAAAAGAAAATGTTATTTAGAAAACCTAAGGTAGAGAAAATACATTTATGGTGATGTATTGTTTCTATCCAAAAAATCTGCATATAATCCCTGTTATTCAAGAGTAAATTAAATAAATGAGAAGAAGGATATGATTAAGGGAGCTTACAAGATAAACCTTTGAGAAACTCTTGTGTAATTAGGTTTTAAAACATGTTTCAAATATCCCAATGAAAAGTCTCAACATTTTTAGGAAATAGCTGTGGAAGCAAAGATTAAGTGGAAAAGAATCCACAACTTGAAAAGTTGTTTAGAAGACGAAGTTGTAACCCATGAAAACAGAAAAATTTTGCATTGGAGAAGTGATTTGTAGGCTGTAAAGAAGCACCGTCCAGAAAAGAGGGTACAGAGAAAAGGAATGAGAATCATATGTGAAATTTAAGGAAAAAACAAAGGAGAAAAGAGAGAGAGGGAGAGAAACCAAGAAACAGACTCCTAGCTGTAGAGGGATGGGTAACACAGGTGATGGGGATTAAGGACTGCACTTACCACAATGAGCACTGGGTGATGTATAGAATTGTGGAATCACTATATTGTATAACTGAGACTAATGTAACACTGTATTTTAACTCTACTGGAATTAAAATAAAACAAAACAAAAATAGCACCAAGCCTTCTTGGGGGGCAGGGCACATAAAGTAGGTTACTCAAATAATTGAATAAATGCTTGAATAAATGCTTGAATCAATAATATAATACTAGGTAGAGTCTTGAAATACTAGCTCTAGGAAAAACCTAAGTGGTCATCTGGTCCCACCTCTTTATTTCCTAGAGAATATAAAGCACCTATGTAGAACCCAGGGCTTCCGCTTCCTGGGTCACTACTTTCTGCAGGTCACTACGTTCTCTTCTTTATTTTTAAAAAAGCAGTAGGAGAAAAAAGGAAGAGTTGCTGGAGGAAGCGGAACTCTAGTTATTTGCAGGACCAGGAGGAAATAAACTCCTCATTCTGATAGACGAAGCATGAAGAGAAGACAGTCCTTAATCAGAGACTAAAACTGGTTGTTTTGGGCTGAACTGTGTCCCCTCGCCACCCCCCAATTTCATATACTGGAATCCTAACGCCCAGTATTTCAGAGGGTAACTGTATTTGGAGACAGGATTTTTAAAGAAGTAATTAAAGCTAACGAGGTCCTATGGAAGGGCCCCAATCCAATATGGCTTATGGCTTTATAAGACTAACAGATTGGAACACAGACATAGAGGGAAGCCCATGTGAAGACTCGGGGAGAAGACAGCCACCTATAAGCCAAGGAAAGAGGCCTCAGAAGAAACCAACCCTGCAGACACTTTGATCTTAGACATCTAGCCTCCAGAATTGTGGGAAAATAAGTTTCTGTTGTTTCAATAGCATAGCCTGTGGAACTCGGTTCCGCAAACCCTGGTTAATTAATGTTTAAGTATTGCCACCTCCTGCCCCTACAGGTCAGAATAACAGGTGCAATCCCAAATTCAGTTACACAGTGGTTACTAACAGTAGACAAAGGTATGAGATGTACGTGGTTTTCTATGACTATTTAGCTTATTGAAGACAGTGAGCCAATTTATACAATTATTTTCATTAAAATTTGCCTTTCAGCTTAAGAAGCAAAGCTAACCTGAATATGCCCAGCATCTAGTTAATGCCAACCAGCATCCAGTGGGAGAAGGAACCACCGGACCCAGCTTCCTCTGGTTGGATCAGCCTTGCAAGAACTATGAATCCCAAGCCGGATGGTGGACAGGTTTTGGTTCGAGTGCCAACTACAGTCCACAGCAGTCGATGATTGAAATGTCATGTGTAAAATGGATTCCAAGAGGGAGTCCACGTTTAGGAACAGCGTCTGCCACGAAGTCTGTGGCAGCAGCTGCCATGGGCACGGGCAGGGTGATGGGAGCACATAACGCCCCGGAGAGTGGAGCATCCAAATACAGATCTGTTAGATAACTACTGAAAAACACACCGGTCGCCTTTTATATTCAGTCACTTTTGAAAATCGTCTTAATGGACTAATAATGCATAGAGCATATTTTCAATGGAATAAGAATATAGAGAGGAAACAGAGCAGGAAGAAGCAGGAATCATCAGTCCTTAGCAGACGTCATCCCCTGCCCGCAGAACGAAAGTTTTCATGGTACACCAACACACACGTGCGCGTGCGTGCGCACACACCCCGGCTCTAATAGGAATAGCGGCACCCCTTCTGCGACACACAGTCTTACCCTTTCCTCACCCCTCTGCCTCCATGACTGAGGTACACTTGTAATGGCTCAGAGGCCTGGAATCATATCGGTACAGATCATCGAGTTAATACTAATATCACAGTCACTGGTAAACAAACAGTAAAACCGCCCAGAAGAATCCGTACGTTTCTTACTTCATACAAAGACCACAGGGAGTGAACTACTAATAGACAACTGCGACATATGAGCTATCTGCAATACTTCTTATTCAATACTGCATGTGAAAATCACTTTACTCCCGCTGGGGGGAGAAAAGTATTTTTTTCATTTGGGGGGACATGTTAAATATCGTATGTTTCATTATATATTATACATTATATTTTTCCACTTGAAACTTTCTGTAGTGGATTTCAAGAGGTTTATTTGTCTCCATAGGGTTGACCAGACTAATTACAGAAAATTTCAAAATAAAATTCAGTTTCCTTTTTTTGTTTCTATTATAAATTATAATGATAGTATTGAGGCAGGATAGCTTTACACATAGTTTCAAAGCTTGGCTTTGTAGATCTGAAATTAGATAGTGCTTCGTTTCATAGATTCCAAACAGACGTCAGAAACAACAAAACTGTAAGACAACAACAAAATTTTAAAAGCTGCTGGCTCCTAGCATACAGAGAAGCTTTACACTGTAATATTAATAATGCACTTCAGAGTTCTAGTTTGCTTATTTCTTTAGATTATGCAACTTTTCCCTCATGTAATCGCGGTGTTATTTTAGGCAATTTCAACAATGTAACAACAACGCCATATTATTTAAATAGAGATTCAATAATTGGTTACTAAGAAAATTCTTTTCGCTTGTCCATTCCAGTTATTCTTAGGGCCTCAGCAGTGTATACCCTAGCCAAAACCAGTATTCTTTCAAGTAAAGCACAGAGGCAAAAGAATTTTAAGAAAAGTAGACCATTAGCTCCAGTCACCCTATAACATTTGTGAATAATTTGCTCGGTTTCAAAAAGTGCAAGAAAAATGCTGCACATTTGCAATCTGGTGAAAGGTAAATGAAGACAAGGCCTGGAGCAAGTCTCACATGCCAACGGCTAGAAACGAAGTGGATACGCAGCTGCTTTAAGTCAAGCATTTATAATCTCAAATATGTAGAAGGAAAACACCCTGTAAATAACAGAATTAAGCATGAGAAACACATATGTGAATATTTTTAAGCCAAATTCAATAAAATATTCATTAAACCAGTTAACAGACAAAAATTGAACCATAAGTTTTGAAATTTGTGTAAGGTTCATTCCATCTCTTAAGGCCAAAGCAATAATAAAGTATTTACAAACACAGCAATAGCAAACTCCTAAGCAGTTTATGAATATTTTCTGTGCTTCTGGAAGATACCACAATACAGAACATACTTAGGCAAACCACTAACCCAAGGCTGATGACCTTGCAAATTTATACTTTTTTTTTTTAAGGAAATTGAGAAAAGCAAAATACACACATTAGAGAGATAAACATTAGTGGTTCTCTAAAATTCACTGCTACAGAAGATAATTCTTTTCAGCAATAAAATGCTTGAAATCTTCAAAATTACTACCATAGTATGGCTATGACAAGGGGTTTTTGGGTTTTTTTTTTTTTTCTTCCACAATAAAAATAACAGCTAACAAACTGTGGCAATAGCTCTGATCTGAAAATTTATTTTGGGGGTTCAATAAAGCTCAGTTCTAGGAACACTGGAACTATTATCATCTTAATTTTCATTTTAAGTCAACATTTTATGTGATTCTTGTTTTCTTCCATAACCTAATTAACTCCTCAGAAGTCCTCTATTTAAAAAAAAATCAATCAAAATGACAAACATAATTCAATAATTAGTGAATATGAGTGGGCCTCCCTGGTGAGCGGGTAGTATCTTAGAGTTTCCTCCCAGTTCCCACTGTGAGAGAGAATAGAGATCATCCCAGCAAATCCCCACAAGCATTATGGGCACTTCGTTCACTGGATTATGGATTCTAAAAAGTAAAGGTTTGTAATGGGTGAGAAGTGAATTACTATTACTCCTAAACATTGCTAAATCTCAAACCAAGATTTTTACATGTTTAAGTTAAATTAACTTTAAAAAAAAAAAGTCATGAATTATTGAGACACTACATCTATTTTTTTTTTTTAATGTTTCAGGGAATGATTTTTAAGAAGAGGCCATATAACTCAACTGAAATATGTAGAGGCAAGTCTGATAATCCCCAATGCCCATAAAACTCAACACCTGCAGCCTATGTAATAAATCAGTTTGTGAATCTAATTGCTCTTGTTCTGCATGCTTCCATGAGCCTGGATAGCTAAACTAACACCATTGTCATAGCCTTAATCACAGCCAGGTTTATTTTTGTTGGCAGCCTTATGCAAATCATTGTATTATGGGTCTTTGCACTTAATTCGCTCAGATTATACCCTGATACCCAAAACAGATTGTAAAACAGGAAGGGATCTTTGAATTGTTTAATTAACTATGAGTTGTAATTTCTATTTATATCTAACTGAAACGTTATAGCTCAAACTGTGTTAAATATTCATAGGAAAACAGATTATTCTGTTTCTAATTTAAAATACTTAAGCTGGCTGTAATTTAGAAGTTACAGTTACCCACAGAAAGAATATATCAGCCTTTTTTCAGTGTTTTAAGCCAATTTCTCTTATTCTGTGAACTAACCTCTGGAACTAAAATTCATCAACAAAACACTAATTTACTAAATGGTACCTCAGTGGCTAAAAGAATTGCAGCAACTTCAAAATGGCCCCCAAATTCACCCTCTGTCTTTAAGTCTTTTACCACACAGTCTTTTCAGGGAACCACAGGGAAACCAATTGTATCAGTCAATTACCACCAATTATTGTTGGTCGATTAAATTCACAAGAGCCAGAAAATCTGATATCTCTCCCACATTGTTTACCTCTTTCACTTTTTCCAGCATAGTAAACTGTCTGCAAAAGAAAAAAAAAAAAAAGAGGTAGAAGGGCCACCAATTAAAATCTAATCACATTATAGTCTCTTGCCCATGATGGAGCCACTAGATACTGGCACCAAAATATTCTTGTATTTAGAATAGAGTTACTTTCAAACTTTTCCTTTTACCATTGTGATCATCCTGGTCTCAAAATCATTCAGAGGCTAATGTTTTCATAACAACTGAGAAGCCGTGGGTAAAAAAAGGAAGAAGAGTACAGATCTACCTCAACTTAGGTTGGGATTACTTCCCTATAAATCCATTGTAAATTGAAAATATCATAAGTTAAAAATGCCTTCGATATATCTAACCTACCAAGCATCATAGCTTACTTAGCTTAGCCTACCTCAGTCATGCTCAGAACACTCACATTAGCCTACAGTGGAGCCAAATCATCTAACACAAAGCTTATTTTGTAATGAAGTTTTGAATATCTCAAGTAACTTATTGAATACTATACTGAAAGTGAAAGACAGAATGGCAGTATGGGCACAGAATGAGTGGAAGCTGATCAGTTGTATACCCTCATGATTGCATGGCTGATTGCAAGCCTCAGCTCACTACCCCTGCCCAGCATCACAAGAGAGTATCTACCACATATTGCTAGCCTGGGAAAAGATTGAAATTCGAGTTACGGTTTCTACCTAATACATATTGTTTTCATATCATTGTGAAGTCAGAAAAAAAACTAAGTCATACCACCATAAGTTGGGGGCCTCCAACCCCCTTAGGAAAACCCTTCTATATTCATTCCAAGAACACTGACAATTCAGTGAACATAATGTTTATGAGCATTAGCTATCAAACCATAACCTGCCTACCAGACCACATGGCTGGAGAGACTCAATTCAGGAGCGCTCTCAGGATCACTCTTCACATGTGAGCAGAGAAGAGTTCCAGAGACCAGATGAGAAGTCAGGGAAGTCTTCTACCACTGGGCAATCAGTCTCTTGTCTGTTAAAGCATGTATGATCAATGTTTAGACAGAAAGGTAGAAAAAATAGTGATAGGACTCTGAAGGTCACCTCAGTCAGTCATCAGAGACTACATTGGGATCATAAGAAGAGCTGGAAAAATACGTCCATAAAGAATGATCATTCACTGGATTCAAAATCTCCATCATCCTTATGCCACCGTTGAGCTGTGAACCGGAAGCATCCTTTTGATGAAAACATCCATTCATTATCTCCCAAACAGGAACAAGGTTGTTGTTTGGGCAAGTTTCATACAGACAAAGACAGTATGTCTTCTGTTGGCTCTGGAAGGAAAGGCAGAATCTACACAGAATGGGTTGGCCCTCAAGGATGCTGGGATACAATTTCAACCAGGATGTAACTATGGAGTGTAGAGCTGGAGACCCTCTGCCCAGGGATTTTCCTCACACTCTAAATAACACCCACCAGCACATACGGTCTAATTCAACTTCCAAATGAAAAATAGACTTACCACTCGAGTAAGACTGTCAGCAAATCTGGCTGGTCCTTCCCCTGCAATGACTTCTCTCTAACCACCCTCACTTTCATTAAGATATTGAACACATTCTCTGTGATAATATATAATGGTGGGTTTCCTACATTATGCCAGGCACTGACTGTTCTAAAGCCTGACATTTATGCCCCCTAACAATCCTGTGAAACAGGTACTATTTTCCCTAATTTACAAATGCAGAAACTGAGGTACAGGAGCTCTTGTAACTCACTAGAGATTGTTCATTACAAAATGATAGAGCTATAGTTGAAGGCAATCTGATTCCAGAGCCTGCTCAAAGTCATTATGCAACACTGAGCATAGGAAAATGAGTAAGACTCTGTCACTGCCCACTAGGAGAACAGAGAATTTCTGCTTGCTTGTTTATTTGCTTGTTTGCAGGAATAGGAGTTAGTTGAAAGCTATAGAAAGCTCAAGAAATTGCTTAAATACAGTGTGACTGTAACAGATTTATAAATGGGGCAGCTCACTCAATCTGGGAAATAAAATATGGAGTAAGAAATAGGCTGAAATGGGGGCACCTGGGTGGCTCAGTCGTTAAGCGTCTGCCTTGGGCTCAGGTCATGATCCCAGGGTCCTGGGATCGAGCCCCGCATCGGGCTCCCTGCTCAGCGGGGAGCCTGCTTCTCCCTCTCCTGCTCTCCCTGCTTGTGTGCTCGCTCTCACTGTATCTCCCCCTGTCAAATAAATAAATAAAATCTTAAGAAAAAAAATCATTTAAAAAAAAAGAAATAGGCTGAAATGTTGCAGAGAGGTTGAGATGGTCAGGCCATGAAGAGCTTCCTACACCAAGGATCTTGGGATTTTTTTTTTTTTGTAGTTTAGTAAAATTGCCTTTAGATAGATTATTCTGGCTGCATATTACAGATAGATATGAAAGGGGCAAGAATGGAGATCGATGGATAAATTGTCAATGACTGAAATAATCCAGTCAAGGAAATTAAAGGAGCAAATTCATTGAACTAGATTGGTGGTAACTGGGATGGACACGACAGCAGTTTAAGAGTCCTTGTGAAAGTAAAATTGACAATTTGATAGATTGAATTTAAAAATGAGGACTTTCAGGTGGCAGTAAAAGATGACTCTCACAATGAAATGGGATGTAAATACATGGAAGGTCAGTTTCAGGCATGTTGAATGAGCCAGTTTCCACGCTCTAATGTACAAGGGACATCCAGAAAGCTGTCTGAATGTATTAGTGTGACCTTCTGGGGAGAGGTTAGAAGATAAATGTGTGAGAATATCATATTAATAAATTTGTGTAATTCATTGCAACCATCTTAAAGAAAAATATCAGACACGTTGCCAGAGAACAAGTATGCATAAAAGCAACCTAATTTGGGGCGCCTGGGTGGCTCAGTTGGTTAAGCAACTGCCTTCGGCTCAGGTCATGATCCCAGAGTCCTGGGATCGAGTCCCGCATCAGGCTCCCGGCTCCATGGGGAGTCTGTTTCTCCCTCTGACCTTATCCCCTCTCATGCTCTCTCTCACTGTCTCTATCTCAAATAAATAAATAAAATCTTTTTTTTAAAAAAAAAAGCAACCTAATTTGAAAGACTGACCTCCATGTATGAGGAAAAGAGAAACCAGACTTGGCTTACAACTTCTACTACTATCAGAAGCTACCACACCCAGGGCACCTGGGTGGCTCAATGGGTTAAAGCCTCTGCCTTCAGCTCAGGTCATGATCTCAGGGTCCTGGGATCGAGCCCCGCATAGGGTTCTCTGCTCAGCGGGAAGCCTGCTTCCCCCTCTCTCTTTGCCTGCCTCTCTTCCTACTTGTGATCTCTCTCTCTCTGTCAAATAAATAAATAAAAATCTTAAAAAAAAAAAGAAGCTACCACACCCTATAGCTAAAAGATGAGTTCTTGTGGAATCTCCAGGGTGATTCCTGCAGATGATTTCCCATCCCCTCCTCAAAACACTCTCTCCCCTTCTCCACTTTGCTGCAGGCACCGCTGTGTCCATATAGACCCAAATGAGAAGAAATAATCCATATTCTGCATTTTATTACCACTTCTTTACAGCATATACATTTTTATTCACGCACACATTCACATGGGCGGTTTCATCGTGACTTTATTTTCCATGCTATAAAAAGTGAAGAGCTTTTAAAACAATGTAAGTTCCTCATCTCAGCTGAACATTCATAATTTTTACATTTTCACCATCCCCAGACTTGGGCCAGAAAAAAAAAGAGTTCTAGTGATATGATCTGATGAGGTTAAGAGATCGATCCTGTGCAAAAAATTATCTCCCCCTTAATTTCCACCCATTCCAGTTTATGCTTACATTCCCGCGTTAGCCTCAACTTGGTGTCAAGACATAAAAAGTCACCATTAAAATGTAAATACGTCATCTGGCGTAATAACTCATCTAGCCATTAAGTTTTATTAGCATACTAGAATAAACTTTTCTTATTAACCTACAGGTTATTTGATATGACTTTAAAACAATAATATGGTATGCTAAACTTGGGTGGTGGGACAGAGGGAGACAATGATGTAGAATAAGAAGCAAGGTCTGGGATAAAAGGGAAACCAGCGTTCTTGTGGGAGGAGAATGTCAAAAGCAGAAGGAGTAAACACATTTGCCTAGAGCAACCTTGCCCAGATGATGAAAAAATACTTTCGCTTTTGAGTCTCTGTTTTTTTGAGATGACTTAAAACACAGTCATTATTTGCCTGAAATCCTCCAGGAAACTTTGAATTAAATATGTACATATTGTACTAGTTATCTTAGAAATGTGATTGGGCTGCAATTACGGCAGTAAAGCTCTAACTACCAAAAGAAAATTGTATGGCATCCTCCATCATGCCTGGACAAATTTAGATGATTGAAAGCATAAACCAGGCCATATTTTATACTACATCTATGTAAAGAAAAGCAGGAAAACTCTTAGCTCATGCATGCTGGATGCTAAAACAACTTTGGGACTTTGCAGTGAAAGAAGCCTGCTCTGTGGGGAAAACGGACATGCATCGCTACTGGTAGTGATCCTGGCTGCTGCAGCTACACAAGGTCAGGATAATGGTCCATGAGCAGAGCACCGTAGAGCTAGCTCCATATGGTTTTAAAAACCCAGCCTGTAATTCAGTTTTTCTGGAAATGGCAAATATTGTACACTTAACCCTTTTAGCTATGGAAGCCCTGCTCGTAATTTCCAGGCTCAAGTGATGGTGAACCGTGCAAATATTTTGGAAGCGTGTGCAACCAGAACAACAATAAGCTCTGTGACTTGTCTCTTTCATACTCTACATTTTCAGACTCAATGAAGCTTTCAATTCTAGGACCTACTAACCCCATCCTTCATTTCATGAGATACGCATTTCAAAGTACCTAATACGCTACCTGATATATATTAAGTGCTTGACAAATATTTGTTGAATCTGAACCCAAGAAAATAAAATTTTTAAAAAGTAGATTTTTTTTTTTAGATTGTATTTCTTTATTTATAGAGTGCAGGGGGAGGGCCAGAGGGAGAGGGAGAGAGAATCTCAAGCCGATTCCACGCTGATCATGGAGCCTGACGCAGGGCTTGATCTTGTGACCCTGAGATTATGATCTGAGCAAAAATCAAGAGTCAGCTACTTAAACAACTGAGACATACAGGTGCCCCTAAAAGTATGTCTCTCAAAACAACTTTAACCATTGGAACCTTCACATAATGCAACACCAGATTATTTCTCTCCCTCTCTGATAGTCCATTAGACCTGATGATACAAAAAGAATTTGATGAACCCTGGAGTGACAGGTCTTCAAGCCCTGTGATTACATCCTGTTCTGTGTACATCTTATTTGATCCCTAGTTTTCAGATTGTTTTCTTTCTCATTATTTTACCTGAGTTCCACATATTATTTTTATAGGGAATGAAACTACCCATCCTTCCAGTTCTCATCACCCATTCTGCCAGGGTTAGAATTTAGTCATTCCAATTCACTTGGTGTCATATATGGGGTTGTCAGATTTAGCAAATAAAAATATAGGCTGCCCAGTTAAATTTTAATTTCAGAATAATTTTTCATAAAAGCATACTCCATGAAATATTTGGGACCAAAAAATTTATTTGTCGTTTGTCTGAAATTAAAACTTAAAGGGCATCCTATATTTTATCTGGCAATACGAGTCATTTGATAAAATCATAGATCATGACTTAGAATTTAACAGTTGACATGTAAGAAGACTGAAGCACAGAGATCAAGAGATCTGTGTAACTCAAACCAGCTTCTAAACCCCTAGTCAAGAGCTCCTCCACAATCTCTTCTCTTAATAAAAGCATCTGGCTAACCTCATCCACTCATCTCTATTTAGTGGAGTGTATCTTATCACTAGCTCCCCAAGGGTATGGGGAATTTTTATTATAACTGAATGGCGGATTCTGCCCACACCCTCATTTAAAACAAGCATTTTCTTGGTAATAAACTTGTCAGCCATTACCTTCATTGTACAATCCTTCTGATACAATTATAATTGTTTCTATACATACATTGCTTTCCAACAAGAGCATCTATATGCTCCTTGAAGTCAGGAGCCCTATTCCTTTACCCAGTGACTAGCACAGGGTCCTGGTGCACAGTAGCTTTTCATTAAATACTTAATAAATCTAAAAACAGTTAAACAGTATAAATAGTACCCAAAGCAGAAGAGACTGACTTCAGCACTCGCCAAATAAAGATGGGAAGGCCAGAATGTCGATCCTTCCTTGAGGCCTACATACTTTGAACACAGAAACACACTCTTTCACAAAGTGATCCTTGATGCTGTGATAACTGATTTCATGTGTGAACTGGACTGGCCACAGAGTGCCACCCTATACATTATTGCTGGGTGTGTCTATGAGAGTGTTTCTGGAGGAGATTAGCATTCAAAGGAGTGCTCTCAGGAAAGCAGATTGGGCATCATTTCATTCATTAAGGACCTCTAGAGAACAAAAGGTAGAGGAGGAAAGAACTTAGCTCTCTATTCCTGCCGCCCTGCTGAGCTAGGACACCTCATCTCATCCGTTCCCGCCCTCAGACTGGGACTTCCACCGTCGGCTACCTGGTTTATGTGCCTTCACACTTAGGACTTCGGACTGAATTATATCACTTTCTCCAGCTTCTAGACAACAGATCATATTGTGAGACTTCTCAGGCTCTCCAGTCATGTGAGCCAATTCCTCAAAAACACCATAAATAGCCATCTCACTGGTTTTGGTTTTGTTTCTCTGTAAAACCCTAATGCAATGACCACTGTTGGGATAAATACATTCGTATACATTATGCAGACTTTGGTGCTAAGCTGATACTAGAAATACTACTTCTGTAACAAATGATTACTAATATTAAAAGTTAATTATACATCCAATGTCCCCACAAAACACAGTGAAATCTGGACTTTCGTCCCACGGTCTCCAATTCCAAGCACATATGCTTAACTACCAGTCATTAGAGGTTCCATTGGCGGTCTCATATCTCAGTGATGTCTCCATTGTTGGATATTCCAGTATCGGCTACTCCTTAGAATGAGAGACCCCTGAATTCTATCAATAGTTTTTATGGGTAACATGATCACTTCTTGGTTTAAATAAGTGTTTTAATTTATGTTACTTTTTATGAAATTATCTTTTAGCAGGTGCATGTGTTCCTGCTCTTGCTTTGCTTTGCATCTCTTTCTGGCTAAGAGAAAAATAGTACAGGTCATGTTTCCATTTGCTGTAACTTTTAAGAGTTTTAATTTAAAACTTAAAAACATGGGGCACCTGGGTGGCTCAGTTAATTAAGGGTCCAGCACCTGATCTCAGCTCAGGTCTTAATCTCAGGGTTGTAAATTCAAGCCCCATGTTGGGCTCCACGCTAGTCATAGACCCTCCTTAATTTTTTTTTAATGTAACACTATAGAAATAGAATCACTAATGAATTATTAATTATAGAAGGATTTCCAGGGCTGTATGGCTTACATTTAATTGTAAATAAGCTTAAAGTCATCAAGAAAAACTTTCAAATTAGCAAATCAAGTGAATTTTAAAATATGCATAATATGGGTACACTGTTTAAATTTTTCAAGTGCCATTTTAAGATGGCTACCAATTTCTTTACCAACCACACAATGAACATTCCATTATTCTCTTCTGATGGGTATTTTCACTACTGAAATTCATAGTTAAGGTTACATATATTTTTTCATCTGTTATAGAAGATCTTCTAAAATGTATTCACAGAGAGAGATACAAAATTTTTTCCTTATCTTCACAATTGTAAAGTTCATTGAATTTTGCTGGCTTTAAATATTCCAGGACTCACTTTCATGTCACTTCTCAAACTTTACTGTACATCAGAATCAACCCGACATGCTTATTAATGCAGACTTCCGGTCTCCATCTCCAGAGATCCTGCTTTAGTAAAATCTGAGTTGGAGTCCCCAGGTCTTCATTGTAACAGTGAAGGTGGTTTCGGACACAGCAGGACCAAAGAGCCCACTTTAAGAAACCTGGATTTTTATCCTCCACTATGATACTTCCCACGAAAGTCAAACATAAAGATTAATGCACTGGTTCTCAACCTTGGCAGCACATCAGAAACACTAGGTCTGGAGCTAGGCCAAATGCCCTAGGTGATTTGATCTAAAGTCAAGGGTGAGAACTCCTGGCTCAATAAATACGCAGAATGACTAGAGAATGCTGAGATATGTTTCTACATATTGCCTGCGGGATAAGTCCTCATTAATAAGCAGACCTTGTAGTTAGGAGTAACAACACCAACAAAGACACCTCTATTAATTTTCTTCATCTCTCATTCCGTGGTGTCTAGGGACAGGAATAGGTGACTCTCGGGGTGACCACCCACATAGGAGAAGCCATGCTCTCTTCTTCGCATCCAAAAAGACTGTGAAATTTAGGAATGCTTTTGCAGCAGCATAGATTGCCACCCTCTGCGTTCCATAATTTTTTGATCTAACAGATTTTTGTGGGTGCTGCAGCAGCCACAGCCACCTTGGAGAAGCCAACCAGCTCCGTCCTGAAATCCGGGTCCCTCAAATGCCTTAGAAACCAGAAAAGCAGAGCTCATTTGCATAACCAACTTTAGCATCCCTTCCCCATTCCCATTTTGGTTATTTTTGTATCAAAATAGACAGAGGAAAGAAGTGGAATCTTCATTCCCTTCCCCATAAAGCAACCAAACCCCACCATCGCGATGAAGCACGTCAAAGGAAGATCCAAAGTCAGAAGCATTTAAGAAAGGAAAGAAGTTGACTCACCAAAGAAGGTTTGCAAGAAAGGCCAGCATTTGGAAGTATCAGTTCGAGGCTCCATTTAGTTTGTGGAGTGAGCCAGATAAGGTGGTCCTGGTTTTAAGTGTTTGTTTACGTCACGTGCAAAGCATTCCTCTCCCCGACCCTGAGACATGATGTGTATCCGTATCCACTACTACCAAAGGAAGGCAGAGATTTCAGGAGTTTCTTCTCAAACCTTTAAGTACCTATCAACCCAGTTATTGTAAATTCACAATTTTCATTCTATTACATAGAACACTGTGTATGTCAAAAGATGTTGTTATTACTCCTTGAAAACAAGTCCGCACTTGGGAAAGGATCATCGATAAAAGCAAATCAAAAGGTTTTCTGTAGCCATACACCAGCATAAATTCCAAGTAGATTAAGGATTTAAACATAAGAAATCATTAAAGTACTAGAGAAAAATATTATGGAGAATTGCCTTAAAAACTTGAAGTAGGAAAGGCTTCCCTAACTATGAATCAAAATCCTAAAACCATAGGGGAAGAAATTGATAAATTTGACTCACATAAATGTTAAAAGTGTGCGTGACGAACATCTTCGGCAGAAATAAAAGACAAGCAATAGACTTGCAAAGAGATTTGCAGACTATATACAAAGAACTAATCTTAACATATTAAAAGCTCATAGCAACTTTTAAGAGAAAGATCAATAAGTAATAGAAAACTGATAGGGAAAAACTAGAAGTTGAATAGAAGTTGAGGAGATCTTCAACTCCACTAACTGCAATAATAGCCATAGCACTGTGTTAGAAACTAGTCTAGCTCTTTTCATATGTCATCATAACTCACTACTTTAAAGATTTATTTATTTTTGAAGCAAGAAAACAAGTGATCATGGGGGGAGGGGCAGAGGGAAAGAGTCTCAAGCAAATTTCCAGCTGAGCAGGGAGTTTGGATCTGGATCCAAACTGTATCCCACAACCCTGAGATCATGACCAGGAGCCCAAATCAAGAGCCCGATGCTTAACTGACTGAGCCACCCAGGCGCCCCAACATATTTTGTTTTTAAAGCAACCCTGTGAGGTATTGAGTATTGTCTGTAGTATATTCACAGGAAATGGAGGCACCAAGAAGTGAAGAAATCTGCCGCAGGTCACAGAACTGATAAATGGTGGAGCTTGCATTTAACCCTCAGTATCTGGGCTCCCGGGTAGGTGCTCTTAATCATTATGGATACTTCCTTTCCTAATTAGAGAAACGCACATTAAAACTACATTGTAATTTTTCACCTCTCGAACAGACAAAATTTAAGTTTGATAATATACTCTCTCAGCAAAGGTCCCTCAGAACACAGGCACACTCTAATAACACTGCTGGTGAAGTGTAAACAGTTATAATACTGAGGGCAAAACAGCAGTGACTATAAAAATTACAAATGCTTTCGCCCTTTGATCCACCAAAACTACTCCTATACGTCTATAACTGTACATGTGCAAAATGACATATTTGTAAGATCATTATTCACATAGTATTGTTTATAATAGCAAAAAGTTAGAAAAACTCTACAGACCCAATCCAATGTCACAGCCATTCAATGGAATACTATGGAACTATAAAATGAACAAAGCAGCTCTCTGTGTACTGACATGAATGATCTCCAAGACATAGTAAATACAAAAAGCAAGGTTCAGACCCATGCATAGAGTGAACTATATTTTGTACAGGAAGAAGAAATAAAATATATATATTCACTGTAGCCTAGGGAGCAAGAAAAGAGGATTCTGAATTCTAAACCTGGGTCCATTCTCAAAGGAAAAGCCTTGCCTCACATCAAAACATTGACAAATAAATACATTTTATGTCTTTTAAGTTAAAGGAAGATGACAAAATACACGTCATTCTATTCTTTTGAGTCTCTATTCTAGTCATAATCGTCAGCTAATCTAATCATGGCTTGATGGGGTTTAAATGTGATGTTCTGTCTAAGGGACCCTCCACATAGTGCGGCTACCTCACCACCCCAATTTTGCTGACCAGCTGGCTCTGTCCTTTAGCTTCTGCATTTTCTTTTTGTTGGAATTACCATGTTTCCCCATTATACAGAAAAACTTTCTATCCGCACTCTTCCTCAGGTCTTTAGGGACAACACTTACAAGTGGATAGCTCTCACCAGAACAAGCAGTTTTTTCAAAAGGGCAGTGTCTCAGGTTATCTAAAGAAAATACATTTTGTCACCTTTATTCTACTGCACTAACCAACGTGGGTAAAATGTATTACTATACCATATTTTTCATAACAGTTCCTTTCATTTGGCTTCTTATTAAAGCGAGCAAATGTATCATTTTTTTCCAGAAGTAGTATATGTCACACAGCTTCGTGCATCTTTTATTTTAAAAAAAGAAAAAAATGAAACAAATCTTTCTTCAATGCCATTCTTTCTTTGCATAAGGTCAACTTTTTATAATTTATGCAATAAATTATTTACTTTAGAAACTACCTTCATACAAAAATAGAAATTTTTCTGCCTCATAAAGCTATTTCAGAAAGTAATGCTTAACTAGGGAAAAAAAATTTCCTGAAATATCTTAATTACCTGCGAAGAAGGGAATTTTTTAAACAGAGAAAACGAATTCTCTGGTTAAGGACTATCATATTATAATCGTATACAGATAGCATGTCTTTTTTTTTTTAATTTTTTTTAAGATTTTATTTATTTATTTGACAGAGAGAGAGAGATGACAAGTAGGCAGAGGGGCAGGCAGAGGGAGAAGGGGAAGCAGGCTCCCCGCTGAGCAGAGAGCCCGATGATGCGGGGCTCGATCCCAGGACCCTGAGATCATGACCTGAGCCGAAGGCAGAGGCTTTAAACCACTGAGCCACCCAGGTGCCCCAGCATGTCTTTTTACTTCAAGAATATACTTAGAGAAGTTTTAAATGAATAGTGTTTTTATTACACTTGAAGCTGTTCCACTAGAGAATGTACAGTCAAGTCTTGTCTCTTAAAGATAAGGAGTCATCTTCTGCTTTAAAGAGTGACTGCTTTAATAGTATCAAGAAAAAGTCCTATGCACAAAATAGAGTTCCCTGAAAATTCAGAAACAGAAGACAATGCTTCTTGCTGAAAGAATCATAGATAAGATGGTATGGTATTTTGGGTTGTTGTTCTATAGTTATATTCTATTCTATCCTCCCACATAAAATTATTCATTACTTTAATGTCTAATAAAATACACTGTTTTAGTAAAGTTAGGCCTGACCACGTGACTTTCTTTGGCCAATGAGATGTTGGTAAGATGTGACGCTGGTAGAGGCTTTAAGAATGCTTGCTTTTACACTTGGGCTCTTTTCCGGCCATTATTGGACCTGGCATGATAAGAGACATGGAGCAGATCTAAACCAGGGCAAACCCAGAAGCAAATCCAGCTTACCTTTGGCCAGAAACAGAATTGCCCAGCTGAACCCAGCCTAGATCATACCCTAGATCATAGACAAGAATACCCGTCTGCTACTATAAACTGGGGAGATGTGGAATTTGTTTGTCATGCAGGCTTACTGTGTCAAAAACTGACTAATGGAGGGTTTTGAATTGGACATAAAAGATAAATAAAATTGATATATGTGAGGAGAGAAACTAAACTACTCAATTAAAAGATAGGCAGAAGATCTGAATAGATATTTTCCCAAAGAACATATACAAGTGACCAGCAGGTAGATAGAAGGTGCTCAACATCACTAAACACCAGGAAAAGCGAATCAAAGCCGCAAGGAGATGTCACCTCAGATCTGTTAGAATGACTATTATCAAAAAGATAAGAAATAAGTGCTGCTGAGGACGTAGAAAATAAGAGAACCCCTGAGTGCTGGCTATAAATCAGGATAGCCACTACGGAAAGCAGTATGGAGATTCCTCAAAAAATTAAAAATAGAGTTACCATATTTTCTAAACTTTTACCTAGAGGTAATTATCCAAAGGAAACGAAATCAGTATCTCAAAAAGAAATATCCACTCACATGTTTATTGCAGCATTGTTTACAATAGCCAAGGCATAAAAACAATCTAAGTGTCCACCAATGAGTAGATAAAAGATGTGGTATTCGGAGACGATGGAATCTTACTCAGCCATAAGAAGGACAAAATCCTACCATTTGTGAGAACATGGATGAACACTGAGGCATTACGCTAAATGAAAGAAGTCAGGCAGAGAAAAGCAAAAATGTTCTGTTCTCACTTATATGGGGAATCTAAAAAACAAACAAACAAACAACCACCACCAAAACAACAAAAATAAAACATAAAACAAAACAAAACAAAAACCCAGAACTTACAGTTACAGAGAACAGATAGATAGTTGCCAGAGGCAGAGGGTAGGGAATGGGTAAACAGGTTAAAGTCGTCAAAAGGTACAAGCTTCCAGTTATAATATAAATGAGTCCTTGGCATGTAATGTGTAGCCATAATGTGACTATAACTAATAATACAGCATTATATTTTTGAAGTTGCTAACGGAGATATTTTTAAAGATTTTATTTATTTATTTGACAGAAAGACAGCACAAGCAGTTGGAGCTGCAGGCAGAGCAAGAATGAGAAACAGGCTCCCTGCTGAGCAGAGAGCCCAATGCAAGGCTTGATCCGAGGACCCTGAGCTCATGACCTGAGCCAAAGACAGAGGCTTAACCAACAGAGCCACCCAGGGGCCCCTAAAGGAGATCTTAAAAGTTCTCATCATAAGAAAAAAAAATTTTATAACTATATGAGATGATACATGTTAAGTAATCATGGAGATCATTTCATAATATATTTATATATCAAATCATGTTGTACACCTAAAACTAACACAATGTTATATGCCAATTATATCTTAATTTTAAAAATTAGAATTCAAAAAAATTAGGGGCACCTGTGTAGCTCGGTCAGTAGAATGAACATGTGACTCTTGATCTCAGGTTTGTAAGTTTGAGCCCTAGGTTGGATAGAGAGATTACTTAAAAATAAAATCGTTAAATTAATTAATAATTAATTAAATTTTTAAAATTACATCTGTGAAAAGGAGAAGAAAGGCTTCCTAGGCTGAAGCACTATATGAGTAAAGACATCCCAACAATCCCTCATCAAGATCTGTCATTCATTCTCTGTACTATTTCTTACAGCTACAACTTTCTTTTCATTCTAACTGCTTTGACTGCTTTCAAGTGGAAACTAAATTCATCTTCATGTCACACCTAACAGTCTAACTATTTTCTAATAAGTCTTCCTCATTCTATCTCTTCAAGTACCCTGTACATAAAAGCCAGATTAATGGTGCTGAAGAAACTGATAGTGGGAAATTTCTATTGAGAAACCTTCAACTCATCCCCATGTAGATGAAGCTAATTTGTTGGTCCATTCCTTCATCTCATTAAATACCTTTTGCGTACCTTTTGTATTCCAATCTCATTACCAGATGTACACAATTAAAAAACAAAAAGCCACAATGAGACATGTTCCCCGATTCAAAGAAAACTAAAGTCTCCTGGAAGAGATGAGCAAGGAAACCAGCTATTTCATGGTAAGGAGATAAGACCATGATCAGAATGTGTAGAGAGCTGGCAGATCATAGCTTAAGACAAAACATCTTCTCAAAAGAGATGATGCTTAAATGGAAGGGTTTTTTTGTTGTTGTTCTGTTTTGATGAGTAGAAATGAGCTCTGGAAAGAGATCTACAGGGGTTAGGCAGAATAGACAGCACAAATGAGGGCATTAATGGTGCCAAAACACCAAGGTGCATGGTTAGAATCAAGAGTGCACATGGAGAAGAGAGGTAGTGGTCCATTCATGAGGTCATTAGACATCATGTGAGTTTCACACTCTATGCTATTGTTTAAAACATGCTGCTACCACTGTTTTGTTGTTACTTAATAAACCAAGTCTCAAGATTATATTTAAAAAATTGGGGGAAGTTACGCAATTAATGCAAGAACCGTAAGGGTCTTCTTCCCACCCACTTTCTCTCAAAAGTGAGAAGGAAAAAACACTACCAAACTAGAAATCCGAGGTGGGGATTCAGTAGTGGTGTACCTTGCCCTGGGCCTGCTTCACTAGCCTGGTGACCCTGACCAAGATTCACACACTCTTTGAGATCCAGGCCCCTCCAGAGGGGAGGTAGCAGGTAATATCTCATCTACTCCTATTTTGTTGTCATGATCAAGTAATATATATGAAAGCACCTCCCAATCTGGAAAGTGCCAGATAAAGTCTAAGCGTTCCTGAAAAATGTGAGAGATAGTATATTTTGTCTAACACCAACCGTGATCCATTAGAGGAAATCACTAGCTTTCCTAATCCCCCTTCAGAGTGGCTTCATGAATGAATGATAGTGTCTTCTAGGCTCACTGTACTCCAATAGGAAATTTCAGAAAGGCACTCAATAGTCCAGAACTCTCTATGTCACAAGAGACATTAGGCAGGGAGAGTGAAAAAATAGTTTAGAAAAAGAAGTTTTAAATAATTTATAGACCACATGTGTTCTAAATAAAAAAAAAATAAGAAAACTCAAAGAAACAATATAAAACAACAAGGGGCGATAAAAAGTAAGCAGGCAGAATTCCTGAAACAGAAATAAAAATTAGGAATGGTTCTTTACAAAGATAAAATCTACAAGAGAAGTAACAATGAATAGAATAAATATGAACTGAACAGTCAGGGATACCAAAGAGAAGCTGGAGAAAATCATTCAAAACAAAATGGAAAATAATTAAAAATGGATTTCATAGAAAATATCTGAAGAGCAGATGGTAGATATCTCACATATGCACAATCAGTATCCAGAAGGAATTAACGCAGCAAATGAAACAGACTAAAATTTAAAATGCAATGAAACAAAATCTCTCTTGAAATCTATACTTGAATTTTTCAATCAAAAGGACACACCAATCTCACAGAGCATTCTTAAAGTTTTTCTAGTCAATGTTTTAAAAGACACACTATGTGCCACAAAAAAAAAGGCAAAATAGTGATAGGGAAAAATCGATTCCCAAATATATGTTGTTACTAAACCTCAAGGACAAGAAAGATCAGAAGGATATTCACGGAGGAAAGAATGTAACCATGCACAGGGGTTAAAGATCAAGTCGATACCATCACTCACAGTAGCATGTAATAACAGAAGATAGTCATGTGATGTCTCAAAGTCAAGGGGACAAAAAAAGGAGACCCAATAATCTCACATTCTTCCAAGTTGCCTTTTAAGTATGAAGGCAATACAGATGTTAATCAAACTTGCACAAAATCAGGGAGCAGAGCACCCGGGGAGCTCTTCTGGAAAAATTACTCAAAACAAACAAAAAAGAAGGGTGGCAATACTGGATTACTGAATTAGTAAAGAGCACTTAATACTTCAGATTAAAAACTATTACAATTTTTATAACAGAACATTATAAACCTAGACAATGTCAAAAGAATAACAAACTGTCAAATGAGAAAGGGGAAGTGAGAAGCGGGCTAATTTCTTCAAGTTTTAGGGCAAAAAGTCAGTGGTCTGTTTAAAATTAATATATGTAGTTAAAAAATGACTCCTGAGTTCTATATTCATCTTTTCTCACTTGGGATTGTCCTTTATAAGCTAATATTACTTAGAAAAGTAACATCTTCCTGGAGTTCAACAATTCTTTAGCTCACTTTAGTTTTTTCTTCAGTTGAAATCAAATAGAACTAAATAGAATGATCCACTTTTATAAAATTCTTTTACATCCGCGCACATGCATCAAGACAAGTCTGGAAGGATATATATCTAATATGATCAATGGTAGGATTTAAGGTAGTTTTCTGTTGCTTAACTTTTTAGTAATTTATTGTATCACTTGAAGCTTTATTGTCAATGTACTACGTATGTAGAAATAGCACAACCTTTTAAGAAAGCTTAAAGACATAAAAATCAGTAAAGGAGACAAAAAGTGGAGACTGTATTAAGATCTAGAATTGGACAATTCCCAATAATTGGCATTAAACTTGCTTTGGATCTTCCTTCCTGTTGGCAAGGTGAGAAAGAAAGACCAATGAGTTCCATACATTCAGTTACAAAAGAAAGCAGAATAAAACCAGCGGAAGAAAGAGAGACAAATGTTAACCGAGTAGCTACCATATGCCAAGCATTGTATAATGTGTGTCTTGCAACTCCGTAACATTTTAGTAGCTCATTTTTTAGAAGAGGAAGCCCAAATGAGTAATTTGATGTGGGTCACACATCCAGCCAGGCACAATGTCCGAATGAGGACTCAAGTCATATGACCCCAAAGCCACACTCTCCCCTTCCAGTCCTCTGCTTCCCAATTTCTTTCTTTTTTTTTTTTAAAGATTTTATTTATTTATTTGACAGAGAGAGAGAGAGATCACAAGTAGGCAGAGAGGCAGGCAGAGAGAGAGAGGGAAGCAGGCTCCCTACTGAGCAAAGAGCCTGACACGGGGCTCGATCCCAGGACCCCGAGATCACAACCTGAGCAGAAGGCAGAGGCTTTAACCCACTGAGCTACCCAGGTGCCCCTGCTTCCCAATTTCTTGACTTTAAGAGAGACTAATCTCATTACCCTTTTATAATAAATAAAGTGCTCAGTTGCTGGCTCTGTAAAAGTATGCATTTAACCACAAGCTCAAAATCAAGTTGAATCTGAACAACATCAAAAGAAAAAACTAATTAATTATGTAGTAGCACATTTTTACTACTGATATAGTTCATACCAGGGCATTACCATGACAGGAAAGTGCCAAATGTGGTATTGTTGGAATAAATGATGAGAAACACAGAAGATTATGTAAAAGATTTCTTAACCCAAGCCTTTTTTTACATTAATTTTCAATTACACTTACTTTGAAGATTCTTAAGCAATGGGAGGAAACGTTGTGAAGAAAAGAATTAAAAACAAACAAAATGTTTCAAGAATAGTCCATTGAACATTATGGTCTCTATTAAAACTATAATTGCATTCTCTAAATACTCCCAACAAGACATTTGGCAATTCAAACTTCCTTGTGAAATTCTCATTTATTTTCTCTTGTTTGACAAACAGTGAATATACTAAACTGAGCATAGCTCCACTTCAACTTATTATATACAATAGGAATCCTACACAGATATATGCTTTTTGAAAGGATGGGACTAATAAACTAAATATGTTCCTCCTTTGAGTCAACAGGGGTCATGATGTGTAAATATAATCTCAATTAACTATAAGAATTATCCCCTCTTTATAGAACAAGTTGGCTTTTAGCCAGGTACACAGTGATGAGTATAATGAATATAAACAGACAGTGTTTTGTTGCCTCTCCTAATGCTTCCAGTCTGTCTCAAGTCCTCCTTTGTTAGTTCATTCATTCAAGCAATATTGATTGAGGAGCCATGAAGTGCCAGGCAACAAGATGGGCTAGTGATTAAGAGAGAGGACAGGGTGTTCCTCTGAGAATTCACAGTTCATTGAAAGAGAGATGTGTAAATAGCTAGTTGTAAATCAACTTACAAAGGGTCACAGTAGAGCTCTTAAAGGATCACAGAAGAGGGGGGACAACTAGTGGAAGTTGCCAAAGTAGACTTCAGATGGGGTTGGCCTCTGACTTCAAAGCAGGAGGAGAAGGCTCTTGCCAAGCAGAGAAAGAGGCAGAGAAAATGTGAAGTCAAGAAGGAAGGTGTGGTGGCATCTGGGTGGATCAGTGGGTTAAAACCTCTGCCTTTGGCTCAGGTCATGATCTCAGGGGTCCTGGGATCGAGCCCCACATTGGGCTCTCTGCTCAGTGGGGAGCCTGCTTCCCCCTCTCTCTCTGCCTGCCTCTCTGCCTACTTGTGATCTCTCTCTCTCTGTCAAATAAATAAATAAAATCTTAAAAAAAAAAAAAGAAGGAAGGTGTGGCTTTTAGGACGAGGAGAATTAGTACAAGTTGATCCTCAGCCAGTAACACATAAATGGTTATTTGTTACTAGGCAAATATGAATGTCATATAGCCAAAAATCCAGCTTTATTATAGGTATTTATTATAGCTATAACTTTATTAGTGCTCCTCCTATTTCCTACAAAGTTGTATTCCCTGAACTGGGGGTGCAAAGGAGACAGCGCAATATTAAACATAGTTTAGGATCAGAGGAGGAAGTGTGGGCTTTCCTTGGACTCCCTCTGCATAAACATCTTCTCCTCTAAAAATCTTCCATCAATCCTTAATCTCCGCCTAGTTATGGCCCTAACTCTTTTTTCTCAGCCAAACTTCTAGAAAGTGTAGCTGACTTTCAATACCCTATCTCCTTATCTCAGTTCCCATTTACTCATCAAGTAATCTGGATTTCACCCTTCACTGTCCCACTCAAACTGCTAGGACTAACGGCGTCCTGCTGGTTCTATTTAGTACTTATCTGACTTTATCTCTGAAAAGTACCTGGCGCCACACTGGCCATTGCTCTTCTGGGAGCTGTTTCAGTGTCTCTGGTTCACCTGCCTCTCCAACTGCACCTCAGACCTCATAGTTGGTTCCTCATCTCCTCCCTGGCTCAAATAGCCTCCTAAATCTTCTCTTCTTTGGTCCTTTTCTCCTTCATCACACTTTTCCTGAGTTACCTCATATATTGGCTTTAGTACCACCTATTTGTTGGTACCTAGTCCACTCCAGAAGTGCATATCCCAAAAAATTTTTTTAAAGATTTTATTTATTTATTTGACAGAGACACAGCGAGAGAGGGAACACAAGCAGAGGGAGTGGGAGAGGGAGAAGCAGGCTTCTCCGCGGGGCTCAATCCCAGGACCCTGGGATCATGACCTGTGCCAAAGGCAGATGCTTAATGCCTGAGCCATCCAGGTGCCCCAACCCATATCCAAATTTTTAACGATCTATGGAAATCACCTGTATATTTCCAAAATCTCTCAGGTTTAAAGTATTTCAAACTGAACTCATTATCCTCCATCATTTGCAGTTAAACATAGTAAGATGGAGTCTTCTCCCGCATGCAAATCTTTGAAATACTTAGAAAAAAGCACTCTGTTATCACTAAGTTTTTATTATCAAGAAACTGTAGTTCTCTTTATCCAGAGATCAAATTTACAGTGATTCTAAGCAGAAAGAAATGATCAAACAATGAATACTAAAGAAAAAAAATTATTATAAAGTCCATTACCATAATTTCAAAGAAAAATCAGTTACCATTTACCCAAATTACCTCGTTATTATATGTACACATAAGACAGTATTTATGCAATGATATACATTTACAGTGATTCAAGCAAAAAAGTAGTATTAGCTTTTAAAGATAAAATACGGTCAAGTCCCACCAAGATATGTTGTTCACACACACAGAAAAATACAAACTCTGTATCTCCAAAACAAAATATCTATATGCATGCATTAATCATGAATATGGAATTTCATATTTCAATTACAGTTGATCCTTGAACAATGCAGGGCTTAGGGGCACCCTTGCCTAGTTGAAAATCCACGTATAATTTTTGACTCCCCCAAAACTTAATTACGAATAGGCCACTATTGCCTGGAAGCCTTACTGATAACATACAGTTGATCAACACACATTTTGTATGTTATATCTTTTATATACTATATTCTCACAATAAAGTAAGCTAGAGAAAAGAAAATGTCATTAAGAAAATCATAAGAATGGGGCGCCTGCATGGCTCAGTCGGTTAAGCAGCTGCCTTCAGCTCAGGTCATGATCCCCGGGTCCTGAGACTGAGCCCCACAGGGGGGTGGGGGAGGGGGGGCTAAGCAGAGAGCCTGCTTCTCCCTCTCCCTCTGCCTGCCATTCTGCCTACTTGTGTTCTATCTCTCTGTCAAATAAATAAGTAAAATCTTCAAAAAAAAGAAAAAAAATCATAATAAGATGAAGTACATTTAAAGCACAAAAGTGGATTCAATGCAGGTCAAACCCGTGTCGTTCAAGGATCAATGGTACTTTGGATGCCTGATCAACATATAGAAGGGCTAATTCCTAATGGACAACATTCAGGATAAAATATATAAAGCTAACTGTTGCTCAAACTAACCACTTCTAAATGTTTTTTAAACATTAATGCCTCATCAATAAAAAAAAAAAGTGAGCATACATGTATCTATAGGCTATACACAAATAGCGCTGCCTTACTGCAATATTACATATAAAGCCCAGCAGAAAGAAATGATCATGCTCTTTAAGAGGATGAAATTAAAAATTAGAAATTCTCTTATGCTCTTTAAGAGGATGAAATTAAAAATTAGAAATTCTAGTTTCTTCCCATGACTCGATGGATTATACAACCCCAGCCGACATTTTTCTTTGCAGTCCACCCTATAACCAGCTCTTACGTCCCACATGTCCCCCCGACATTTTCAGCTGCACGCATTTCTCGAATCTGCAATGTACTTACATAGAGTCTTAATTCTTATTACCGAAGATAGCTTAACTCACCTTCCCTCCGAATTCCGTCAACATCACTGGCCCCAGTGAACCCTTACTTAAACCTCTCACATTCCTTCTTTCCCAAAGGCTATTTTCCACAACTTATTTAAGAGCTGCCTTTTTTTTTTTAACTCAGAATTTCAGTAGCTAAAAGAAAAACTTAAAAGATGATATAAAGGTGAATGGCACTGCTATTTTCTCTCTGAAACACCTTAGAATAATGTGACTATTGCTTCCCATTAGAACCCTCTGCCTTTGGAGATTTTTCTTCTATTTACTGTGTACTTTGGCTTTGCAAGAGCAGCTGATTAAATGGAAAGCCGATCCGAAAAGATGAAACTTAGAGAAAAAAGGACTGACAATTTCTATAATAAAAATACCAAACCCCGATCAACCTGATGCGAAACAAGCAAATGAAGTTGAAAACAAATCCAAATAAATAAAATTACAATAGCTGTTCTATTTAAATTAATTCAGGCCACATTTTACCAATTAAAGAATGACCAGTTGGCAGCCGCAAGAATGACACACTTGTGGCCTTATCAGTATATAAATTACTTTGTGATTCTCAAAAACTACTAAATAAAGCCTACATTCATAAAGTCCATTGGCATCTATTTTATTTTATTTTTTAAGATTTTTATTTATTTATTTGACAGAGAAAGGCAGGAGAGAGATCCCAAGTAGGCAGAGGCATGTGGGGGGGGCGGCGGGGGGGGGAATGCCTGCTGAGCAGAGAGCCCGATGCAGGGCTGGATCCCAGGACCCTGAGATCATGACCAGAGCCAAAGACAGAGGCTTTAACCCACTGAGCCACCCAGGCACCCCATATCCAGAACGTTTAAATTACAAGTTATTATTCAGTCCTTTTTTTCCTAACTACTACTACATGGGTATAACCGCACTATAGGTGACACGGACCCTCTTGTGTAAAAAGAACCATTTCCTGTCTTACCTTAATGTGAAGTGGTTTGGTTGCCAATTCTTATTTTTAATTCCCTTTCTTCACGAAAAACAGAAAGGGTATTTTTTTTCCCTATGACAATGAATATTTATCAACAGTATAAGGAGGAAATCTCTTCAAAATGACTTTGATCTATTCCTCTGACTGGGTAGTCAAAAAACATTTGTTACACCTGAACAGTCCTGTGCTTCAGCTCATATGACAGTTTGCTTTAAAGAACTAATGGCCTTAAAATCTATTAATTTTTTTTAAATTAGACAAATACAAAATATCTACTCAGTGTTTCTAGAAAACTAATTTTATAGAGTAGGTGATTTCAAATGATAACCTAGTTTATTAAAATTAAGATTAAAAACTTAGTAATGTTCTTAGATGGCAATAAATCAAAGCAATTAACTTTCTCTCTCTTTAAATATGAAGAAAATAATTCAGGCAGGGGTGATGAAAACACAGATATGTTGACTAAAATGTATCCCCTGTAAGATTTTTTTTTAGGGAATAATAAATTTGATTTTTGCCAGCAATCTCGGTTTAGTAAATAAGCTTCTACTCTATACCTCAGAACTTTATTCTCAGTCTGGTTGCCTTCCTGATTACTAAGTCTTTCTAAATTAGAGCAAGCAATTTCTCTTTGTTTTACCTAATATTTGAAAATGGCAAAAAAAATCCCCTGGGTCACTGAAAATTATCCTTTCATTCCAGCCGCCTGTTTCAAGTCAGTCAAAACATTCCAGACTTCAAAAGGAGGCTCTGCCTTCTTAGGCCATTTTGGTGTCCCTCTATGGTTGGCCTAGGAGGGATCGGTTATTTGGATAAATTAATTTCTGGAGCCTGCTGGCCTTCTAGAAGACCTCAATGTCTGACTGCAAATTAGTTCTACTGAACATGAAGAAATCCCTGGACAGGCTAGAAGAAATAAATGGTGATAAAATCTAATACTACAATGTTTGTAATGTGATTTTATTCTGCTATGTAGCTTGTAAGCACAGTTAATGTTGAATTAAATATCTTAGATTTTTTTTTTTTTTTACAAAGGGCCATGAAAGCAGAAAATCACATCAGTATCCAAGTCACAGTGAAAAAGGCCAAAAGCCAACTTTAAAATAAAACTGCGAGCAGGAATCTTTTCTGAGAACAAACAGAAACGTCCCAGTTTTCCACAAAATCAACTATATATTTACATTACAAATACAAACCCCAAAGCCGGCCACCCCCATTCTCTGAAACAGGAAGTCATGCAGTTGAATTATGCTTTAACCTGGGCTGTGAATAAACTGTCAGACAGCCCCCAGTACGACTTGTACAAGTGCCTAAGGAGAGCTTATCCTGAAGGAAGAGAAGTCTCCGAGCCAAGACTAACAAACAGGGCCCCTCGAGCGGAACAATGGTCCAGAAAACGCAGCAAAAAAGAAAATAAACTTCATTGGCAGTTTGTTTTTGACTGTTAAGAGGTTAGCTACAACTCTATCAAGATTTTTAAGAAGGTAAGAAATTTCACACGTAAGGCATTCTCACAGCTGCCTGAGAGTTTATAGTGCAAATGTATCATCTCGGCTTGCCATGTCTAATCCACTTTAGGAGATACTTGTATCTTTTCTTTCCAAAGTAAACAGAACCACACCTCTGAGAAAGAGATGAAGAACACTTCCTCTCCCCACCTCCACACCCCCTGGGGGCCAGAGTTCAGCTTGAGTGAGCTGAATGGAGCTCCTAGTCAATTTGTGCTAATTCTATCAAAGAGGTAAATGAGGATTAGAAATCAAGGCTGAAGCCCGGAACACTTTTTTCCATCCAAAAGTATGTGCACAGAAAATAAATGAACCTAGGGCACAGTTCAAGAATTTTTTTTTAAAAAAATGTATTAAAAATGCATGTCATTCTAAAACTTACAGAAACAATTGCAGCAAATCGTCTTTGTAGTTAGTTGCAAATATATTCTGGTTTCCAAGATTCCATGAATTTCAACATGTAATTAAATTTGCAAAAGTTTTAAAGAAATACTTATCACAAAATGGGACATTGATTAACTACTCCCCTAATCCTATAGCTGGATCCGGATCCCCTCTTAAAAAAAAAAAAAATCTTTCTTTTCTAACACAAATTATGCCAGCATTACTTGGAGCTGCATCAAAGAGAATATAGTATAATTAATAATAGATGGAAACAGCATTAACAAATAATGAGAAAAAATATATGAAAATGGCTAAAATTGATGCTTTCAGTCATATCCAAAGTTGTGCTCGGTATCACGTTCACACTTGAGTAACACGGATTTAAGGCTGATAAGATGATCATATTTATGATTTTTATTCTAATTTAACTGAAAATACTCACAGACTAATTAATTTTTCAAAATTCAGAACTACCCATGGAAAGTGATTCATGTATATGTAGAGAAACAAGAGAAATTTAAAGACTTCGTGGTAAAATGAAGATTCAGCTGTAGATTCCCTATGGAGGAACATAAAAGTAGGATGCATGGAAAAGCAGACATCCATTACCTGGAGAAATCATTGCAGAATTCCTTTATTTCTGTAAAACTTCCAATGGGGGAAATATGGTCTCAACATATTTTTTTAAGTGGTCAAAATTTAAACATAACTTACTTTTCTTCCTAAGTGCAAAAAAAGTCAGATAAATTACCTTGTGTTTTCTAACATTTCACAAGCTTTTCTCTCAAGGCTGCACATATTTTCAAAGGTTCTTATTACTTATTCGACAAATAATTAGCTACATTTCCCACTTTAAGATCAAATTTATAACTACTAATCTGAACCTCTGTTAAGGAGAAATAAGAGAAAAGAAAAGGGGAAAGAAAAAGAAAAGAAAAGAAACAGATTATTACCTTGAATGAATGTATAACAAGTTAGAGCTTGTATTACTTAACCATGGGTCAATAAGTAATTTTGTTAGATATTATAAGGTAATAAGAGGCTTGATTACTATGGTTTGGGGCTCACAGGGGCTTGAAAAAATGGAAGAAATAGAAGTATTTCTAATCTGTATGTGCTTTGTGTGAACCTTTCTGGAAAAATTTGGCAAGTTTTCTTCAGAATTATATGCTAACCCCAAAGGAACACAGAGAGCATTATGCATTTTGCTTCCTTGAATATGGAAAAACCACCTTGATCCTTACAGCCTTGCTTCCTCTCTTTCATTAAGCACTAAGTAATAAATCATGGATTCACTAAATCTCAGCAGTGGAAGGGATTTTAGAGGTAATCCAATCCCACCTTATTCACATGCAGGAGTCTACTACAAACTATCACCAAGTAGTAATGAGCTAAAGCTAGATGTGTAAAGTGGTTAGAACAGCTCCTCCTCTGTAGTAAGTGCCTAATAAAAGTTATTTCTTCATAGTTGTGATATTCGGGTACCGAACATCTCCAAGGACATAAAGCTGATACCCTCTAAGAAGATCATCAGCCATTTCATCTTTTCCTGTAACTTGAAGTATTTAAGAATGATTACTGGTCTAATGACTTAAAAATATACAATGCATGGAGAATTTAGCTATCAATGCAAATAACATTTTTGGCAACAACAATAATTTGATCAATTTAATATGCAATATATTCTTTCATTTTTTTAGCAAAACATTTTCATCATCTTAGAAGTTTTCATTAAATTATAGGATTACGAACTTTACTTTTACAAATATCTTTTATATTATCCTATCTTTTCTCACTTTTTGAGGCTGGTAAGAACATCGTAAGATTGTGGGGCCTGGTCTTCCAAAGTAATATCAAAACCTACTCCATTCTTATTGGCAGTATAGGTAAAAGCCACTAAGTTCAGCCACAATTCCAGTAGATCACCTGTGTCCAAGAAAGTAATGCAACCTTCTTACTGCTCCAAGTACTGAGACGTTCACCATATAATCTCATAGCACACTTGTGTGAATTAGTGTAGGTATTTCTCTTGTGGCCACGGTTGATGGTTCTGTGAATTATTGTCCTCATTCGGTATTACAAATGGATCACACAGTTCATTTGAGAATATTTGTTGGCAATAGTGTTTTAAGATGGCAGCCTGACTCACAGTTTTTAAAATGTAACTAAGAGTTTTAGTGATTTTGATGGAAATCAGTCACTGTATTTATAAAATTATCCTAGGGCAAATGGAAAGATACGCATTTTTTAAAAGACAAGATAAAATGCTAATTGATTAAGTTAAAATATAGGTCTGATTTCGTTAATTCATAGTAAATGGTTAAGTATATTTGTTTCCCAAACAATTTGAAATCTTAGCAAATAAGTCGTTCTAATGACTAAAGTGAACGTTTTAACAAATGAATTTTAATAAAAGTCAGCTTTGTGGATAAAATTATTTTAAGTTGTTTGGGCTCCATTTCACCACCAGTAGTTTCCTATTTTGAGAATACAAGTGGTTAAACGCAGGCAAACTTAACCAATTATAAACATTTTTCAGAGTCCATAATTTCACACACCCAAACACAAGATATTTTTGAACCCATTTTTAAAGCTAATGCTCCTAGCCTACCAGACGAAGCCAGGCAAATGTAAGTTTCTTAAATGTTTCACAGAAACTTGAATGGACAGATGACTAAAAATCACCAATCTGAGCACTGACAGTAAAAGAAGCAAAATGTGTATTTGGCCATCGTTTCTTATGCCAAGAAAATCTATTTCTTTTTGTAAATGGAAATTACAAATGAACCTTTAAATAATAGACTGTTTGAATAAGAAATAGCATTTCTTTTTGGATACTATTTTTAGATTATAAAAAATCTAGGAATTATTTTTATCCTTGCAAAACACGACTGCTGTTAAGAGCTGGTTACTCGAAGCATAAAATTTTATTCTTGAAAGACACCCAAATATATTGAAAGAAATACAAAAACCTCAATAAAGAATAAAATCAGCACGTACTATATACCTTGACAAATGATTTTTGATATAATAAAATAATTATAGAATTTCTAGATATCAAATTACCTTAAATTCTGGGATCCCTAAAAGGAATATTGGTTTAGACATGATTTAAGTAAAAACAAGAACTAGTGAATGCACAGTCATCCATTCCAACATTTGCACAGCCCAATAGCAATTATCCCTTGCACCTCCTTGTATTATGCACATCATTTCAAAATAAAATAAAATTAATGAAATAAAATCAGTAATTTAAACTTCCCGTTTTTTGTTTCCCTTGCAAAGAGGAGGGAAATTGTTAAAAAAAAAAAAAAAGGACAGAAATTTGTTTTTGAATACCACATAGAAGAAGCAACATACTTTTGGCTGTTTTTTAAGATGTGCTCTTGGTAAACACATGTGTATGTATGTATGTTGCTATCTTGCTTAATAAAGGCATTCATGTTCTCCTTTTCATCCTTACACCAATTCTGAGATCCACAGGACTGAACTATTATCCCTGTTTTAAGAGATAAAGACCCTGGCTGGGAGATGATCAGACATTTGCAAACACCCAGGCAGGCAACTGAGTCAGGACTCAAGACTTCTGCTGCTTGCTAAGCCCACGCTCACTCCTGTATCCTCGCGGGTATCTCCTAACTTAAAGTGGGAAGAGCACAGGCTCAGTTACTGCTGTATCGATGCGAGAGAGCTGTATATATGTTCATAGTGTCACGTGAGTCAAAATTCTAAAAATAAGGGAATGTTAGTCTGATTTATGTTAAGTTTCAATTTGGGAGCCCTCTAATAGAGCTTTCAAGAGTTCCTTTAAAATATAAACATTAATCGATCTCGTTTAACCTAGTAGAACACTTTGGAAAATTTCCTAAATGAGTGAGATTTATTCGCGAAAGCACACGAAATGTTTGGTATGTGACTGTCAGCCTTTTTGGCCACCTATTTTTCTATACTCATATACATGGTAAAACTAAACTATAGTGTCGTTTTCTTTTAAAATCCTATTTTCATAAAAGGACATACATAAGAATTAGCTTCATCCTTTGCTTAAATTATACGAAATTTCCATTAACGGAGGATCAGTTGATGATATTTCACAGCAGTTGTGTATGTTTTCGGTGTCCCTCTACCTTCATGAAACCTGACAGAGCAAGAAAGGCTCTGAGCTTGATTCTGGTCTGTTTCTGAAGGTGCTTGGTTCCCCAGGGCCATGTGGAGCAAAAGCTGCCCAACCAGCCAACGGGAAGATTTCTCCCTGTTTACAGAATCTTCGCTCCTGTAAAGGCAATTGTACTTATTCATTCGTTCATTGAATCAACCAAAACATCTTTTGCATCTACAATGTACAAAACAGAGAGCTGATTGTCAAAGAGACAGATGACTAACTATTCCTCTCCCAGGTTCTCTGCCCTCTAATACCTCACCCTCAAGAAAGCAAGCAGATCTGTAAGTATGTGTTGACAATATAACACAGTATAAAACATATCCTAATTAGCAGTTCCAAGCATTTACTGCGTCAAGAAGAAAAAGTTCTGTTGGGGGGAGGGAGCAAATAAAGATAAAATAAATTGACAAACAAATGTACCCAGCAGGCAAAAGGGGAAAAAAAAAAAAAAAACCACCCTGTGATTGATTCTATATGAAACACAATTGGAAAAATAAGTTTATCAGCTATATTTATAAAATTATATGTATTTGTGTAACTACATTATCTATAACCAATATAACATTTATTTATATAATTATATTAACTCTCAAACTTCACTTCTATTCACAAATATGGAGTAAAGATCATTTTAACGCAAAAATAAGTGGATCGGATCACTGTATTAGTCATGTATTGCTGTGTAACAAATTACCCCAATATTTAGCTTCTTAAAATAACACACATCATCTCGCACAATTTTGGAGAGTCGGAAATCTGGGAGAGCAAGTTATCTAAGGATTACTGGATATCACGGGCTCTCATGAGGATACACCAAGGTTATCTGCTGGGGGCTGTATCTTCGATAGGTTGGACTCAGGCTGGTGAATCTACTTCCAAGAAGGCTCCAACACATGGAGGGAAGAGAAGGAGTTCTTGGCCACATGGTCCTCTCCACGAGGCTTCCTGAGTATCCTCACCACATAGCAACTGGCTTTCCCTAGCATGAGTGATTCAAGGGAGAGCAAGGAGGAAGCTAGAGTGACTTTTATGACCTAGTATCCACAGTGACATACCATTTCTGCTCATGTTTCTGCTTATTAGAAGTGAGTCACTAAGTCCAGACCCTACCCAAGAGGAAGGGTCAACTTAAGGGGTTCATCATCAAAAGGCTTCACATCTTAAAGGGAGGAGCATCAAAGAATTTGTATACTTATTTTAAAATCACTGAAAACACATTCAGGAATGGGATACAAGATGCAGGAGTGCTTCTTTATTGTTCTTCCCAGCACCTTTTAAAAATAGTCATAGAACACTTGTCTATGATATTACATATAAATAAAATTATACCTATATAGCAATGTGGGCAGCAAAAAACCCTTATCACAATATTAGAGCTGGAATAAACATAGGTTATGGGCTCCAAAAATAATAGTATTCATTAACTGAGGAATAAAGAAAGTTGCAAAGGAAAAAAACAGGACGCCTTAGAAATGGGAAGATATATCACATTAGGGTTCGGACATGGGAACTATGGAATGGGGTCACCTAACAGAGCACTCAGTGGGGTCGCAAAAAGTGATGGGTCCTGCCACCCATCCCTTGGTGACCAGCACATGTATTTATTCTGTGATGCCTAAACTTTACTAACTTTGATTATCTAGTACATTACAAACACTAATAGAATCATTCTTTGTTAGAACCAAAAGAGATCTCCTCAATCCTTCATTTTATAAATGAGAGCAAGGAGGCCAGTGGGAGGAAAGAAGTTGCATCCAAGATGACAGAGCTAGCCTGAGAGGGGGCAAAATGAGAAACTCTGAAAGGCAGTAGACGTGGAGCTGTAGCCTCACCTGGATGCGCTAACATGAGCACAAAGGCACGGAGCCTCAGTCTCTCTTCAGGCATTAACCGCAGCCTGGTGCTCAGTTGCCTATCACCCAGACTTTCATGCCACAGCTGTAGACTGGAGACCTTGTTACCCGCAAAGCCCAAGATACTTAACTGTCTGGTCTTTTACTTTCTCTGCAAAGGAGGTTTATTATATTATTGCTATATCGAAAGGGCTTTCTTATTTCAGCCCCCACTTTGGGTGGTGCTTATAGAGATGTAAACCAGGAGGCTTTCTTTGTCTCTTTTAAATATTTGAGCTGCCCTTTCTACCTCCAAAAAAAAGAAAAGAAAAGAAAAAAAATTCCCAAAGTCTGTGCTTTTTACTCGGAAAGAGAGATGCACATAGCATCATTGCTAATGACCCCGAGTGATTACGATGTGCAGAGACAGACCGGGGGCAGTGAGTCTGCGTGGTCAGAGGTCCTCTCTCCTCTCTTTCCAGCATCAGCCACAAGCAATTTTCATCCCTGTCACACTCCATCTGTTTGGTACATATGGACCAAGTGAGCTATACCAGGACACAAGCTGCCAGCCAACTTGGATAAACAAACATTTACTGAGTGCATGTAAAGGGCTTGACCTTGTGTTTGGCCCTAGAAATATAAACAAGTCACTGTCCTGGCTCTGAAGCAATTTTCCTGTCTAGGTTTTATTCTTCACCTAAAATACCCAGCTGGTAATAAAACCTGGTGCCCAATTTGAACTCTAACGGCCAATCTCTTCCAAACGCCCAGATCACATTCCAACCTGGGCTCTTTAATG
>CM052798.1:114207366-114267710 GCA_028533885.1 Nasua narica
GCGGACGAAGCCAGCCCATAAAAAGAGACAGGACTGTGAAGAAAATGTGCAGAGAAAAACAGAAAGAAAACTGCCTAGATTTCCTGGTTCCTTCCTTTCTTTCCGATTTCCCTTTTGTTTGCTTAAGCCAGCTCATGGTGACTGTACCACTTTAGACCAAATAAACCAGAGGTATTCAGAGATTCGAGGCAGGATGGGTAGGCAAAAATAAGGTTTTTATTTTAGGTCTCACATTTTAGGTCTCACATAACCCAATATAACTATTGTTTATTGGACTCTGTTAATGTGTTGAGTTGTATCCCACCCCGCCCCCCCCAAAAAAGTCCGTTCAAGTCCTATTCCCAGTGTCCGTGAATGTGACCTTATTTGGAAATAGGGTCTTCACAAATATCAAGTTAAGATGAAGTCATTAGGTTGGGCTCTAACCCAATATAACTATTGTCCTTATAAAAAGAGAAGAGGAGACATAGACATAAATGGAGTGAATGCCATGTGACCATGTGGCAGAGGTCAAAATGCTGCAGCTGCAAGCCAAAGAATGACAAGGATTGTTAGGAGACCACCAGAAGCCCCAGAGAAGCAAGGAAGAAGTCCTTTTCGGGCTTCCACAGGAGCCCTGCCAACACCTGGATTTGGTACATCTAGCCTCCAGAAGTGTGAGACAATATAGTTCTATTGTTTTATGCCCCCTATTATATGGTAGTTTGTTAGAGCAACCTGAAGAAACAAATAACAAATATGCTTAAAAAGAAATTGAAAACCAGGGAATTCTACATTTTTAAATTTAAGTTACTTAAAAATTTCATGGATATAAAACCTCTCTTTCATGGTGAAGCTGCAATAATGAAATCCTGATTTAATTTATAATTTCCCAGTTAATTCAGCTTACACATATGTATTGGATAACTACTTTTAGTAACTTCTGTTAAAAAGTGTGCCTCTCTCTTAATAAAATAAATATTTCATTTTTCCATTTTGTCTTCCATTTCCATTTTTCCATTCTCCATATTCATTTTGAGAATCTTCAAGTACAGTAATAGGGTCCATACGTATTTTATTTAATGGTTTTCTTGCAAAATCCAGCATCTCAGCAAAAGCTGGAGTTAGGATTCCAAATTTACCATAATTTAAGACATAAGAGGTATAGTTATGAGAATACAATGGAGCCTTAAAATATTATTATTCCAAAAAGCTTTTGAATACCATCATTTGAAATTTATGTAATATAAACAAGTCGACAATCTAGTATTTATAATAAATTTGTTGTCTAGAAGAGTCTCAGGAGATCTGGTTCCCCCCACAGCTGACAACACCATTAACAAACATATGTAGCATTAGTGCTTATAATTGGCACTTGTATGATGGTTAAATTTTTAAAATTTTATTGCAAACTTGCAGGTGGCCAGATAATTTGTTATCCATGGCCACATTTTTCTAGAGATATTTCCAATAAAAGTGCGTTAGAGTTATATTGCACTTTTCAGTTTTCAAAGAACTTTAAAATACATGATCCCTCTTACCTAAAAAATTGCAATTTTAAATAGAAGAAGGTAAAAATTATTATCTATGTTTTACTGTTGAAGGGACGGATGCTAGGAAAGTGCCCCAGGTCATACAACTAATAACAGTTAAAATCAGATCTTCTGACTCCTAATCTAAAATGTGGTTTTCAAGATTCCAGGCTGTCTGTCTAATTCGGATACAAGGGTCAGGTGATTACATGGTGGGTTTTTAACTGCTCACAGCTTCATAAGAAAAACACGGTGATATATTTTTTTGGTTCACTTTTTTCCCCCAAAGAGCTAGCAGATACTTTTCTTATCTTGACATGATTTCCTTCCAGAAATCCATATACACTAAAGAAATTGAAAGACACAGCCATTGTTTGGCTCTTTGATGTTTGTGTTTCAGAGGTGTTTACCTCAGAGAGGGCCCATCTTGTTACTACTAAGAGACAGTGGAACTATGCTCCCCGAATGGTTCTTCCTCAAGAGGAGTGGCCAGAATTATGACCAAAAGCCCCACAAACCTCCTCCTCTCCTTTCTGTCTTCATGAGGTAAACTAAAGAGCACACAAAACTTAGAAAATCAAACGAGCTACTTCTTTCTAGATGTGGAAAGCACACACACAGAACATTCCAGAATAAGAAAGATGGAACTTACAATGTAACATTTTTGCCCAGTGCTGTGTCTGCTTGGGATCAAAATGAGAAGTTCCTGGACCTCTGCCCATAGTCCCTTATCACATGATAGATTCATTTCCAAAGCACCTCTAGGGTCAAGAGGCTAAATTATAGGAATATTATAGTTTCTGATGTTCAACTCATCATTTTCCCTCCCTCAAAGAGTTACAGGCCACCTCAGAACTTAGCTTCAAATCTCACATTGCATGGCAGCACCCAGATGAAGAACATTCCCTCTTCACTGCCCACTGAAGGCCTTGGGATTTCTTTTCAGCCTCTCACACACAGGGACCCTCTGGGCTCATGGCAATCAAGGAGCTAAAAGAACACTGGTGACCCTCTCGTTAGCCTCCTACCCAGCCCAGATGTCTGGGCTTCAAAGAAGTGATGAAGAGGCTCCCTTGTCTCTTCTTCCACCGAGTCACATATCTTTTTATCTAGGGAGTAGTGAAAGAACCACTGAGACGTGAGAAGGAATTGCTGTTTACAAAGGCAAGAGAGATTCATAATTTTATGCTGACGACTACCTACCGTCAGCATTACAGTAAGTTTTAAAAACTGGTGTTCTGTATGAAACCTCTCAAGGAGTTTTTCTTTAAAAAAAAAAATACCATTTATCTGCTGAGGGAACTAAAGCTCCTACTCCTATCAGAAATATGCTGAGGGAAACAGGCCTGAAGTCTTATCAGAAGATGCACAATCTAGAATGGGCCATTAGCAGAGGTGATTCTGTGAGCAAAGGTCTATAGAGGAGAAGAAAGTAAGAATTTCAAAACTAAAGCTGAAAAGGACACCAGGTTAAATGGAGTTCTGTCTCCTCGTGTTATAGATGCAGAAATTGAGGTGCCCAGAGAAATGCATAGAATATATTTAATATTGTATAAAAAGAATGTATACCATGAAAAACAAAAAAAAATTATACTTTGCTAAAATAATTTTAGCTAAAAAAATATTTTGCTAAAAAAACTTTAGCCAAAAAATTTTATATATATATAAAATATATATATTTTTTCATTTGTCAAAACTGTACAGTTAAGATGTGTGACTTTCCGCATATATAAATTTTATCTTTAAAAAAAGCTATAAAAGAAGAGCAAAAAAAAAAGAAAAAAAAAAAGAAGAGCAGAGTCTCAGTGGTGGCGCAGGCAGTCAACGAAGGAAGCCGAAATGAGAATGGCTGCATGTTGACAATGTCAACACTGTACGGTGGGGCTATAACGTGCTCGTGCAGTTGCTCTGGAGATTGCCAAAACTTGTTCTCTAAAAAGATTTTGAAAGGTGAACAAGCCGAGCAAGGGGAAGTTCAGTTCCTGTTCTTCATGTTCGGGAGTGTGGGCTCTTCTTGGTACTGCTCCTGGTCTGCTCTTGATGCTTTTCCTTTCCTGAGTTACGTGAATGTTTTCAGCTATGTTCTAGGTCCTCTCCCCACTTTGAGTCTGATCCCCCCTGTAGCCAGCACAGTGGAGTCTCTCGTGTCAAACAGGAGCCCACGTCAGCAGTGACGCAAGCAGTTCAGGTACTGCCTGAGGTTAGGAGATCTCGCCGGGACCAGCATCAGCTGGCACCCCAGAACTCATAACAAGCAGCCGGCGGAGGTCTGCGGGGACCCAAGATGGATCCAATCCTTTTAGGAAGGAGAGGATTTGGGCAGCAAACTGTCAGACTCTTCAGCCGGGACCCAACTCCCCCGTGTCTGACCGATTGAAAGAGGCAGCTGCCACACAAGGCTCTGTCTGTCTGACCTTGAAGCAGTGAGCGCTGCCGAGCGCTGACCCGGACCAGACCTATCTCAACTGCGCGCCCACACGCTGACTGCGCGTTTGGTTCCTTCGTGTCCTGCCCCCTCTGTTATCTTGTTCGCTGTGTGGCTTGTCTTCTGTCCTGCTCTGTGTGCCGTGGAAGAAGGTTAATCACACGGCGAAACGTCATAGAGTTTGGAAATCCTGAACCTGCTTTATAATTGTGATTAACTTGGCTTGATGACTGAATAAAGTTGACATTGTGAAAAGACACAACTGGTGCGTGCATCTCTGTAGCCTGCCCGGGACACTCACTTTCCAGAGGAAATGGGGGAACCTGAGAGTGAGAGGAAGTGAGCGTGGAAGGGTGCCCCACCCCAAGACTCTGCACAGGGTCTCTGAAAAGACTGAAACCATTGGCAGGAGCCAAATTGCTAGGAAGTGCTTCTCCAGTGCCACACGGTTTGCCCTTGAGAAACATCCCACCTGGTTTGCTACCCCTGTGCCAGCCAAACAGCTTTCAAGAACAAAACTGTTTCACTGTAATGTAGCAAAAAGGAAAGAAACCTCCAACAGATATGTAATTAGCGTGCCCTGTAAACACAACTGTTACGACATGCAAAAACCCATTTTATTTATTTATTTATTATTTTTAATTAGAGGGAGAGAGTGTTTGCGTAGGCAGAGAGGGAAGGGGCAGAAGGAGAGGGGCTCTCCACCCTGAGCTTGGAGTCCATGATAGGGCTCATCTCAGGACCCCAAAATCATGACCTGAGCAGAAATCAAGAGTCTGACGTTTAACGGACTGAGCCACCCAGGCGCTCCCGCAAAAAACATCTTTAATCATTATATTCTTCACCTATTCTTTTAATTTTAGTCTCAGATCTTAATTCTTAAATTAGAACTGGCATAACTTAAGATATTAAAAGAAATACCATCAGCATTTATTGGCAGATACTGTAAAATTTCCTAGCGAGCCTCCAACGCATCAGTTTACACCAAACTGAAGAGAAAAGTTATGTGAAAGAGGGAGATACGTAGGAAGTTATTAGTGAGTTCAATTTTTCATTTATTACATATGCACTACAAAAATATCATTAACATAATAATAAAATCGAATGCACGAGGCGCATTATAGGAATTTAAAAGAACAAACAAATTAAATGGGTTAAAGGTCCTTTGCCTGTTGAGGCTAAAAGCTACACCCTATGGAATGATCTCGAAGAGCTCCTGTGAATTACCTCACAAGATGACTGAGGAGATCCATAAAAATACCCCCCGTAATTGCAGACAGTGGGACTACAGAAGTACTCTGATGGCACTCGACCCTTTGTTATTAAAATCCTTATCTATTAGCAGTTAGTGCTTATTGCATAACACCAATAGGTCTTGTAAAACACATGTTTGCAGGAACCACAACTGCATTACTAAAGATCACACTTCAGGTCTGTGATAATTCTACCGTGGACAGAGCTGAGCTATGAAACCACAGGTCTAAAAGCATCGTATCTGATCTGAGAACCTAAAAGACAAAATCACGGATGCCCCCCCAAACACTGTTATGGACATCTGCCATTACAACTTTAACATTCTGATGTGTGCTCTTTAAAAATTAATACCCATTGTTTTATTCAATACCTCAAAAGTTATTTATAAGGTTACCTCTAGTTGAGAATATTTGTTGATGAGCCAAAGGAAGCTTGCTTTCTTCCTGATAGGAACCTGAGGAAAATTTCTGAACCCTTTCTCTTCTGCTCACAGGATAAACAAAAGAAAGAAAACCGAACAGACCTAAGGTTTTCCTTAACTTAAAGCACGTTCAAGAGTTTATCGCACTGGGAAATCAACACTGAACACACATTTGAAGGATGCATGCGTGCGCGCGCACACACACACACACACGTGCGTATTCATAAAACAAATACACACGAGGCAATCCAAAACTTAGACATTAATTTCAAGTTTTATGAGACAAATGTATGTTTTCCCAGAGGCAAAGGAAAATGTAAGCCTTAAAACTATATTATTCATATTGGTGTAATGAAGTCATGTTAAAGGTTAACTTTTTTCTTCTAGAACTCTACTTTTGATAACCGGTATCGCTAAGACAGGTAATAAATTAGGTTAAGCTGATTAAATAGTGTGCTACTTAATTCATAACTTCTAAAAATAATTAAAAATGGGTACGGAGCTTTTGAGGAATTTCCAGACACTCAGGTTACAACAAAAATAGTAATTAGGATTTTAAGAGTAATAACTCTTTCCTTAGGATTGACATTCTGTTTACTTACAGACTGTCCATTTATCCCCCGGGGGTCTTCCATTGAAGACTTTTTCTTCTGAATTATATATGGGCTATTAGCTACACACTTCTTCAAAGGGTTCCAACACCCCTGCACCTGTAAAGAATAGAGCATCAAGCAGCCGTATTAATTGCGTGGCATGAAATCAAGAGCTGATCTTTGCATCTGCAGCTTTCCGTTTCCTTGCATGTATACACAAGTCAAGAATGCTTACCTTCACTGAATGAATCTTTAAAATAAATATTATGGGCTCACTGTTTATCACAATTTACATGAGCCAAAAGCGGCCAAATTATAGCTCAGTGTGTCTGCTGTCAGCAGCTGCAGCCCAAGGAAAAAAAAAAAGAATGGAGAGGCCAACGAGAGGGCTTTCTACAACACATTATTTTTGAGCCAACAGTACAAGAGTTTTTTTTTTCTTTTTGAATTCATTTTCTCCAAGCTATTTATCAACGTCAATTGCACCATAATGCAAAGAGGAAATAGTAACAAAGAGATATGATTGTAGACTGAGCGAGGATAAAAGAGAAAATCTAGAGTTGAGTGTTTTACCCTCAGGGCAAGGATATTATTATACTATTTCTTAGCCAGTTTACATTAGGTCACAGTTTCACGGCTGATCAATTCTGAACCTTCAGAGACTCAACACCTTTGAGAAGAATGGGCTTTGGGGATGCTTCAAGAGGTGGACCATAAATATAGTATGTTGAAATAGATTCTGCAGTTAGCTACCTTCAAAAAAAAAATAAATAACATAGTCATCTGGCTTCCCATTCTCATTTCCTAACTTTCTGAATTGCTTCTCATGCTCATGCTCAAATGAGGAACCCAAAAGAAACTCTCAGGTTCTCTTATTTGGGCTTGGCAATGAAGACATTTTTCTATGTGCCTTGTATCAACTCCAACACAGATATTTAAATATTATGGAATTTAAAGAAAAAAAAACAGATATGATCTGAATATCACCCAAGACAAAATCACAGAACAGAGAATATGCGGTAGTCTTTTTTTTTTTTTTTTTTTTTTTTGAGAGAGAGAGAGAAAGAGTGCACACAAGGGGCTGGGGAGAGGGAGAGGGAGAGAATTTTAAGCAGGTTCCACACCCAGCCCAGAGCTAGGGCAGGGATCCATCTCACAACCCTGAGACCATGACCAGAGTCAAAACCAAGAGCCAGATGCTTAACCAATGAGCCCAGGAATCCTGAGTATGTAGTAGGCTGACTTTAGCATCACTTTTCATAAAAGTACTTGAACCTCTGCATGTTAGATGGTAGGAAAACCACTCCACTAGTCAAGAGATCTGAATTCAGGTTCTGACTCTGCCACTAACTAACTGAATGATCTGAGGTAAATAATTTATCCCTCGAGCCTCAGTTTTACTATCTGTGAAATGGGAGTTTTCAACTGATGGTATCTTACAGGCTTATATTTTATATGTATAAGTTAATGAATGAATGCATTTACACACATAATCTTCAGGTAAAAGATCCCAAGCTTGGACGATTTGGGAGGTGATTTTGAAATGCTAGAGTCATTCTCATTTACGTTTGTGTCCCTCACAATTATCAATGCTGGAAAATATATGCCTTATCCACCATCAGCACAAAGGTGATACTTCTTGGACAACATAAGACTCATAAATAACTAGATTCCCCAAATTGTGAGAATCCTTACGAGAGCACAGTATTGTTTTGTTTTTTAATTTTCACCAGAAACAATTTTATAATTTCAGATTATGAGTAAATAAAAATCCTGTGGATGTATTTATGGCCTGCTAAACCAAGAAAACACAATATAGTACTCTATTTCACATTGCTCAAAATTTCAGAACTGAATCTTAAAATCATCCCATCATTGCTTTCAGAGGATTCCTTGCATAGTCAAGGAAGAGCTATTACAGAAACTAGACTTTTCTCATTGCTTGAGTTACTCTCTTGAATAACTTTTCCAAGTTCTCTATTTAACTTTTCTAAGGCAATCAGGTAACTTTTAAAAATTATAATAATAATCCTGCCTTACCATGGTCACACACTTCACAGCTTACAAAGAGCTTTCAGGTGAATTGTCCACAGCGCACCTATATGTGGTGAGACAAAGTCTGGTCTCATTCCTCCCAGAAGGGAGCGGGCCCAAGACAAAGCCTCCTCTGATTTCCCCTAAACTCCCATCCTCTCCATACCTGTCCTGAGAACATGTTTCAATCAAAATCTGTATACTTGATATTCCAGGATTATTTCCCATGTGTTTCTTTTCCGTATTTCCATATTGAACTTACTGAACAGTTTAAGGCATTAAGAATGGTCAAGTTACATAAGCATGAAAGGTATTTCATTTGTCATTTTATTTCCTCTGAAGATGAAACTGTTCTGTACCGAATGCCGTATTTGTTATTGTTTCCTGGACTAAAAAAGAAAAGACTGAGCTTATTGAGAAGTCACAAGAGTCGGGGTTCGTCGACTTCAGATAGATGTCTCCACTGAGAAAGACTACCACTCAAAAATCAAAAAATCACAGAGAGCCATGGGCTTTATTTACAAATCCTCCACTCCTTCCTAAATCAGCATAGTTGTTTCCAGATTTCTACATGTCAATCCAAACCGTGCAATAGAGGCCACGACTGGGTCTACTGATATTTAGGAGCCTGGCTTTAGTAAACCCTTAATTCCCTTGCCGGACTTGATCTTTCATGGTTTATAAATAAGCCTGCCCCCATTATAGCACTTACCTAACGGGACTGTAATTATTTCTCTACGTGTCTCCCCCGTTAGACTGTAGCTCCATGAGGCGTGGGCCCATGACTTACTCTCTTGTTCAGGGCACATATGGCACTCATTAAATATGAATGAATGAATGAATGAATGAATGAATGAATGAATGAGTGTTATCGATGCATGGCAATTTTTTAATACATGTGAACTCTGAGTCCAAATCAGGTGGGCAGCTAAATGGCAGTGCTATCATTCAACTCATTTGAAAAGTATCCATCAAATTTCTGGTCCTGAACATTGGTTTCAACTACCTAAGAAACAGGCTCAAGCAAAAACAGGTGACTTGATTCCTATCTACCTACCTACCTATTTACTTACTTATGGTACAGAGAGTTGTTATTCATAAAACTGTGTAGACCCACATAGAAACCCATATGGAGTACTCAGGGGTGAAATTCTCAGGGACTTTGTTTAAACCAAGGAGTGGTTCCTAGAAAAGGACTGGAGGAATGTTCAAGGAGGCTCATCTAGGCACAGAATGGTGAGGGCAGATGCACACTGGTGGAAGGATCAGTGGGTCGAGATTTGTTTTAGGGGATTTGTGGAGCACCAGCGGCAGATGCCTTGGTATCAGAGGTCTCCCTGCAAGGACAGGGCACCATAAGTCTGGTGGCCGTTGGATACCCATTCACACGGCCACCCCCAGCACTCATCTTGCCAAAGCAGGGTGCATTTACCACAAAAGGCCAAATCCTTTGCTCACCCACTCCTGAGTCAACTATTATGGCACCCTTCGTGCGAGGGGTGCCCCCTGAACTCATACACCATGGAAGGCTCTGTTAGCCACCGAAGTATAAAGTTCCCTGATCAAAAGACAAGGGACTGGGGCGCCTGGGTGGCTCAATGGGTTAAAGCCTCTGCCTTCAGCTCAGGTCATGATCTCGGGGTCCTGGGATCAAGCCCCGCATCAGGCTCTCTGCTCAGCAGGGAGCCTGCTTCCTCCCCTCCCTCTGCCTGCCTCTCTGCCTACTTGTGATCTCTCTCCTCTCTTTCAAATAAATAAATAAAATTTAAAAAAAAAAAAAAAGACAAGAGACTGAGAGATAGCCTGGGTTTCTGCTGGCCAACGTCATCATTCTGGAGTCAGTTATCCACTCGGAGCACAGAGGAAAAGCCTAGAAGCCCCTTCCTGTGTTTCAACAACTCCTTAAGTAGGAGGAAAAGATCAACAGAACAAAATAGCGAGAAACAGCTGCACAGCTGGGCACCCATTTAAATATATGTGATTCGACTCTTCCTATTCGCTAGCTGCATGAGGTCACCTGAGAAAAATGCTCTCCCAGGGCAGACAGTGGTAATCATCCCCTTCCAAGATCATTGCAGCTCACAGAAGACAGGAGACGGGCTAGGGGCACACACAGGCCCAGGCCAGGTGCTAGCCTAGGCACGTGGTGTTGAGCAGAATCATGCAGGAGGTTCTGCTCAGCAAGAAGGACACTGCGAGCCACGCTGGGCAAGAAGGAAACAAGGAGTACTGGTCTGTTTGGTCTTTTCAACATCTGCGGGGACTATGCCTCCTTCGGTCCAACTCCCTGGACTGTCGATGAAACACCATTGAAAAGCTAACTTTGGTAGGTGGGTTCACTGGACATGGGAGTAATGGAAGCCTTAGGAACTTCCTTTCTACTTGCCGCCCTTGGGGGAGTGGGGTAGGAAGAGACTAAAATTGGTGTATATGTACCAGCAAATAGACAACGGCAAATAAATGTCAGACATACACACTGATAAAACAGACTCTGTAGAAAGCATCAAACTGAGACTCAATCTGACAAATATCGCAATCATACGATATTTCCTCTGGGGGCCCAGATGCATTATGAAATCGGGCCCCTAGTGATGACACTATAATTACACCTGTAGAGGTCAGTGACACTTGGAGGCCCCATGGCAACTGGCATTTTAGGCCCCATGGCAACTGACAAGCCTATTACTTTTTAAAATACTGAACAGTTCCAAATACAGCAACTTTAATGCATGTGAGGCAAAAAAAAATCTATTCTGCACTTTCCTGCTCTAATTTAAACTTTCCCTGGGATGCCAATTTTTCTCCCCACGTCTATGAACAACAGCCCTTGCTGCTAAAAAGAAAAATGCTCAATAACTCTGAACCTAAAATTTCGTGGGTTCAGTAAAATCCATATTCATTCTACATAGGTCCTTTCCATTCATTTCTATCCATCAGCAAAACCAGGTGGTTGATAAAATAAGCAATAGCATCTCGTCTTGCCCGTGAACATCATCCCGCTTTTACCTTAGTTCTGGAACATCACAAACTTCCTGGCCATTGTCAGAACAAAATACCAAGAGAAGCTACCTTGGCATAAGTGTATAAATTACAGAGGCATGAAAAAGATAGAGAAAGGGTCTGGTCAGGCGGGCTCATGAGACAGACCTTCTAGATTGAAGAAAAATAAGGTAGAGACTAATATGATTGGGAAGAAAATAGTATTTTTTAAAAATTTTATACATCATCTATATTTTAATTTTTCCTGCTGGTTTTGAAAAATGGGTTATGTTTTTAGATGACACGTAAATGACCTCTAATGAACCAGAGACCCATCAGATACTGTTAAAAACTTGTGGCTCCTTGCATGAAAAGAGTATTTTCATTATGACATGCCATCACTTTAATCTTCGCTTTCTCACCAAGTGTTGAGTTTTCTAACATTCCTGAGAAGCAGAAGGAAACTGGTGGTTGAACATGGCTTTACAGAAAAGAAAAGGGCTATTTTGAAGTATGTCCCCAGAAGACTACAACTACAGATTGAATAAATATATCAAATCAAGGGGTCTTTAAGAAAATTTACAAACAGAAGCCTGCAGTGAAATGAGCCACTGGATGAATGTCCTCTGGGGACCTATGCAACTCACCATTCCATGGCTCCCAAAGCCAGAATATGCCGTGTGCCACTGCCGCCTCTCTTGTGCTTTGCTCACCTTCCTAAGAAATTTGGTTATATTAAGAAAAACAGATTGGGCCTACTCAGGTGAATGAGATTCAGAAACCAGATAGTCAATGAGCTCTTAGATTGTTAAGGAGCACGTCCCAATAGCAGAAGCCACTAATGAAAAATCAAGTTCATCTCTACATTGGTGAACGTCCTCTGCAGCTGGAGATAAAGTTTCTATAGAAATAAATGTCTTCAACAATTTGCTTTTATAGCTGTTCCACTGACTTACTGGTACTACTGTTTTAAAGTTTTCAGTATGAAGCCTGTCTATTCATTCTCGACTTTCTATATGCATGTGACCAGATTTCTGCTTCCACCATATGCAACTTCCTTCTAACTTCAGATGAAGAATGGAAGGCAAGGGGGAAATCGAATGAGCTGACGCAAATTAGGAAAATTAATGGCACGTGTTTATTCAGTAACTAAAGTTCAATTCAAACTATGTTTTCAAGAGCAGTAGACCTACACAGTTTTGTTTGTTTGTTTGTTTGTTTTTTAAAGATTTTATTTATTCCTTTGACAGGGAGAGAGAGATCACAAGCAGGCAGAGAGGCAGGCAGAGAGAGAGGGAGAAGCAGGCTCCCTGTTGAGCAGAGAGCCGGATGCGGGGCTCGATCCCAGGACCCCGAGATCATGACCTGAGCCGAAGGCAGAGGCTTTAACCCACTGAGCCACCCAGGCGCCCTGACCTACACAGTATTTTAACGCAGCATGAATAATATTAAGAAAACTCTAAAGGAAAGCACCCATAATCCCATCAATCCTACTTACTTTTACAAAACTATAATCATAGTGAATCATCATGCTTCTATTTTTCTGGTTTCTCCTAACATTGTTCCATAAGCATTTTATGGTCTATACTTATCATTTTTAATTTCCATGTAACTCGTATTTCCTCAGGGCAATATTCCCATAAAGTGGGACATTTGGGTTTTTTTTCACTCTTGTACTACAGCATATAACACTTCAAGATCTGCATTCATCAAGTTCTTTTCCTTCTTTCAAATGCTTTAAGGATAAATTCCAAACTGCAATTAGAGGATCAAAAGGTATGATAGTTGAAACTAGTAATTCTTAGAAAGTGAGGTCAAATTCACTTATTCAGATCTCTCTTGCATAAAACATTGACCCTAGTAGAAGGATAAAACATGAGAGTCATATCTTAAGAATATTCCAAAATATGACTCCCACAGAACCTGTGATCTTGACAGCATTCATGAATCTCCCTATATCAAAGGTTATCAAATTTTTTTGTTCATGGAAGAACTTTTGAATACTAAAGACCATGATTGGACATTTGAAAGTCTTAAATCGTTGGTGTGGACCATCATCGTGCAGATAGTGTGCATGGTTATTGCACAGGGCTTGCTTGCTCTTTCTTCCACTCAACCTTGCTCTTTGAATAGAATCTGCTCTCACAGACTCAAGATGAAAAGTCAAACCTCGATGTGCCTAAGTGGCTCAGTGGGTTAAAGCTTGTGCCTTCGGCTCTGGTCATGATCTCAGGGTCCTGGGGTCCAGCCCTGCATCAGGCTCTCTGCTCAGCAGGGAGCCTGCTTCCCCCTCTCTCTGCCTGCTGCTCTGCCTACTTCTGATCTCTCTTTCTCTCTCTGTCAAATAAATAAATAAATAAATAAAATCTTAAAAAAAAAGTCAAACCTCATTCCAGTAAATATGGGCTCTTTTATTACCATACTGATCACTTTCTCCTGTCTTTCAGCAAAGTAAATCACCATGCCACAGGACTCAGTTGGTTAAATCTGACAGCCATTGTAATATAATACTTTATACTCAAGCATAGAAATAAAAATGTTGCCCATTGATTATGACTGGTGGAACACCCATGAGGGATTCGAGGAACAGTGGTGTGTGTGGTAGCAGATTGCTTGAGAACCATGTGCATATAAATTTCATATGTAATAAACAAATGCAGGCATCCAAGAAAAAGTAATCTAAACCATAATCACAAATGAGAGACGTATTTAAAATTTCTTTTAGATATTAATTTAATTTAATTCCACAATTAATTCTGTGGCATCTGCTGGTTGTAGGGTACTGTCAGTCTTCCACAGGTGTAGTTCATGATACAATGTATCACAGAAATAGTTTCTCAGCCTACAGAGACTGTAGTTTCAGTTTTAAAATAACAAGGTCCAGAATAACTGGTAGCCAACTACACTGGTACCATTCAGAAATTATGTTTTTTGCTAAGTAAATAACTATAACTAAGTGATGAATTTTCTCTTTATTCAAAAGACAAAGTGAAGATATGAAACATCAACTCCTTTACTTTTCCGTAGAAAGATCTACCATTGAATACCTCCTAAGATGTTAAAAATACACCATGAAAACTCACACATAAGGATTGAAAGCAGACAGTGGCTGCCTGGAACCAGAGCCCAGGATGGGAGTGGAGCGTGGTTGATGGACTATATAGGGGCACAAAGGAACTTTCTGGAGCACTAGAAGTGCTAGATCTTGATTGTAGGGGTGATATGGGTGAACATAATTTTTAAAATTCACTGAACTATAAAATAACAAAGTTGATTCTTTTAAAAAAGGGCCACAATTCCCGTTTCTGATTAGTTGTTAACCTCTTTTTTCCAGGACCATCAAGGAAGTGACATTTTGATAATATAATTGTCCTTGCCCCTCCAAATCAAATATGACGATGTTAGTGCTGATCTTTGCCCAGCTATTTATCCACCAACACTCCTCTCTAATGCAGCTGGAGTAAATCGTATGGGTCCAAGAATTAATAATGTTCATTTTTAGGTGTCAAAGTGAAAAGGGGCTTTAAACATCTCCTTGGTTTAAGAGGTGAGGATTTAAAAGTATACAATGTTCTTTAATATTAAGGTTCATTTGGCATGTCAATAATTGCTATGATCCTGAAGGTTTTAATTTTTGAAGACAAATTAGAATGTGGAATGGTGGTCAGGTTTTCAGTAATACCCTGCATCAGATTCAGTAAGTACTTGGTCTATGCTTAGCCTACAAAAAAAGTTCAGCTGTCAAAATTAAAAAGCCGGTTTATTTCTAAAAAAAAAATACATGGGAAGATTTATTTCTCAGACTCTTATGCCATTTCTGCTAAAATTCAAAGGCAATTTTAGCCATGGATACAGGCATAGACTTCAATATCCAGCTCATAAGTAACATATTCAGTATAGGGGATCCAAGTTCATCATTAGACCTTAGAATTAATGCATATTACATATGCCAGTTTAGGAGAAACTAGAGAATAAACACCTCCTTGCTCTGCTCCAACACTACTCCTTTACCCTTGACAATCACAGCTAAAGTTTAGCAAAGCAATTTCCTCATTTCCTGGATGCTGACTCTTACTTTTACTTGCTTCTTGACCAGAGGAAGGACTGCCTGATGGAGTAAGATTGCAGGACTGCAATCTCAGAGGCCAAAACAACGAAAACGGAGACAGTAATGGAGAAAGCATTACGCTGTCAGAAAAGAGGCACTGACTCGGGGATTCATGAATTTCACTCTTTCCTCAAAATCAAAGGGTAACTTACATCAGAGGAACACTAGAAAAGTTTCCGAAATCTGCCCTCCCTCAATTCCACAGCAAACAACTCACGGGTGACATGTGTACAGGGATAGAGGTGGTATGAGACGTTGTGATGGGACCACAGAAGGAAGTTGTGGAATCCAAGTTCCCATCTCGAGGGGGAATCACGGAAAACATCCTTTCCAGAGAGCCAGCCTGCTTCCGCAGGAACACTTCTGGGGACAGAGATTCACCAGCCTGGCAAGTCATTTGGTCCACAGCTGGAGGGTTTAATTTTGAGGACATTTTCTCTTAGACTGAGCTGAAATAGACCCATCAAAACCCCTTCTCTAACATCAGTTTTTCTTCTGCAGTGATACAAATATACTTTAATACCTTCCTATAAAAAGTCGTTCTTAAAATATTTAAGATGAATAATATCCCCCCCACCCCCTTAGGGCTCTCCTTTCTAGGCCCAAAATGTCCTTTCAAAAATAAGTTAACTTTCTGATTTCCCACCACTGGACATGTCTGTCGGCCATTGGGCCCTGGATCCCAACACCAGTGGCACTGACTGAGTTAAGGACACTCAAACTCTTCTGCAAATGACTTATTTTCAAGTCCCAACCCTTCTATATTTGAGGAACTGACTCGTCCTTGTGAAATTCTCATTGTGTTAGTTTCTGCCTATCAATCAAGCTCACTCAGATTCTCATTGACTCAGGATTCTGCAAGGAATAACTAATATATCCATTCCAGCTTTGTATAATAAGCCAACCTAAAAACCACTACTTCAGCTTTCTACTTTAAAGTCACTGAGAGAGGGGCACCTGGGTGGCTCAGTCAGTTAAGTGTCTGCCTTCAGCTCAGGTCATGATTCCAGGGTGCTGGGATTGAGTTCCGCATGGGGCTCCCTGGTCAGGGGAGAGTCTGCTTCTCTCTCTTTCTCTCTGGCCCTGCTCTCTCTCTCTCTCTCTCACTCTTTCTCACATGCTCTCTCTCTCTAATAAATAAATAAATAAAATATTACCAAAAAATAAAGTCTAATAGAAATGATAAAGGGAAGAAAGCCAAAAACAGAGCTAGTCCTGATGAATCAAAGGGTGAAAAAGTCTACTGAAGGCTTAGGGTAGGAGGGTAAGGGTTGTAGTTGGTAACTCTGACATTTATCAACTCTGTTGATAAACTGACCTTTCTGAGCCTGTTTCTTCATCTATACAATGACATTAATATCACCCAATAGTACAGAGAGATTATTGTCTCTTATATATAGTACGTGTTCAGTAAATTTACATTGAACAGATAAGAATTTTGTAAAGGGTGAAAGGTCATAAAACTATAATCCAATATGCTTAACTGTCTCCAGTTTTTACATCCAAAAATTATTACATAAGCCCAACTGCTTAATCATAGAATTTTAGAAGCTGCCTTTCAGGTTACTAAGATAACAATTAGTAAAACACTATTGTTATTGTAATGTTTCCTCTCTTTACCCTCTCTTTGATTACCTTTTGTGAACACTGACTTTTTTATAGGGGAAATAATTCCACTAATAGATTTTTTTCATAGTTCCTATTTTGTAATTAATCTTAATTATCTTAATTAGTCCTCTGCGTGCACTCCAAGGCCTTTACATGTTCCAAATTGTGAAACTTGTTAAGACTTTGCTCTCTCCCAAAGCAGGGCACAAGTCTGACTTAGTCTGATTGGTCGGACATCCAAGTCTTTCCCAATCTGGCCCCTGCTACCATCCCTGAGCATCTCTCCTGTATCCCAGGTCCCTCCTGCTGACCTGCAGCTGCTCCTGGCTACTTCTAGATGCTTCTGATGCCAACAGATCTCTGCCTGGAGGACGTACCTTTCACCCAGTCTCTTACATAGCTTTTAAGGCTCATCCAGTCCTCTCCTCCAAGAATCCTTGTGCACCTATGATTTTCCCCATCAGAGTACTAGTCACATTAGGTCACAATTGTTCACCACGCTGCTGCTTCAGAGCAGAAACCATTTTTATCCATGTAACAAGATGCCTGGTACATGGCCCGTTTCCCTGCATTGGCTGAATGAACAGCTGGGAGCTTGAGACACAGGACACTGGGGGTCTCCGCACAGGATGGAGGAACGCCTTCCTTGTTCTACATGGACATCCTGCTTCTACATTATTCCTCCACTTCTCACCCATAGCTGGCATCCTGTTTGCTGAGGAGAGCATTGCTACCGATTTTTTTGAACATATAATTAATTCACTTCTTTACAGGCTTGAATCCTCCTCCCACCCAATTTTTTTCAAGAGGTTTTGAGTTTTATGAGATGACTTGCCAAGCTAGCATTCACCAGCATGCCCACCAGAACAAAAATGTTGGGTGGGTCTTAACAAAGAAAACCACAAAAATTGTTTATACTGTATGCATTATTCCTACCTCCCCCTAACCTCACCAAAGGTAAAGCAGAGATCTTGTTTATTTTTTCCTTGTTTTCTTAATTATTCCTAGATACAATATAATGTGTCACCATCATCGGCCTCTCCAAGTCATCTGCTACTCCTTGCAAATGGCCTTGATTTGAACCAACCAGCTCACTTTCGGCCAAAGTAAGGAACTCCGGGGGCTAGAAAGCGCTAAATATAAGTATCTACTGGCACTAAATGCTCCCCCAAATGTTCCCCAATACTGGGGCTTCGAGCGCAAGTACACGTCCAAGTCAGCAATCACAACATCATATAAAGCCAAGACGACTGCCCCCCCCCCCTCTGTTCCCCAACGTCCCAATCAGTCACCACCTCCCGGAAGGAAAACAAACCGGCCCCAGACACATCCCTCCACGTGCAGCAGGCGCCCTAAGGCTGCCAGGCAAAGGGGCGACGCGCGGCCCCATTATTGCGCGCGCCACCGCGCCCTTCCAGGAGTCCTCGCGTACCTGGCGGCGGTCCCCGCGCTTTGGAAGCGGCCGGTGGGCTGGGGTGCCAGAGGCGCGCGCGCTCTCCTGGGGGTCGGGGCCCCTTGGCGTCTGCTCCCCCTTTACCTCTCCGCGGGCGCCGATCGCCGCCCTCCCGCCCCGGGTGGGGCCGCGGGCGGCAGTGGCCCCCGGCTCTCGGCCGCTGCCTGGGAGCCAAAGGGTCAGGTTTAGTTTCACAACAAAGTCTCTTCTTCGTCACTGCAACCCGTCTGGAGGCCAAAGCGGCCGGGCAGCCCGGGCAGGGGCCGGAGCGCCGCCGCCGTGGCCGAAGGTGGGAAGAGAGCGCGCGCGAGGGGAAGTGACCGGCGACAGGGTCCCCGGCGGCTGGACTTACTCGTGTCACAACTGCGGCGACGAGGGGCTGAGGAACCGGTTCTTCCAAAAACCAAACCGAAAATGGGTAACGGAGAGGCCAGGGCAGCGCTAAGAGGGGTTCTGTCTCTGTGTTTAGGGCAAAAACTGCTCTCACTTCCAGAAATTCGAGCCAGGGGTGGCTTTTTTCTTTCTTTCCTTCTTAAATGCGCCTGTGCCTCCGGTTTGAGGGGCGCCCTTTGCGCGGCTCTGAGTGCGCAACGACAGCAAGGCCGGCGCTGGCGAGGGGAACCTTCTTCCCAGCACCCCCGGTCTTCCCAGTACCCCCTTCTCGGTCCCCAGCCCCCTCCCAGGGCCCCGACTCCGCTCCGCACCCGAGCCCCTGAGCCGGAGCCAGGGCCTGCTGCCCACGCCCCGCGGGGTGTCTAGAACTCCTCAGCCCTTGCAGTGTTTAAACTGAGGGAGAGGGTGGTGGGGGTTGGTCTGTCAACGTGGGGGAGTTAGGTGTGCTTGAGGTGGACCTTAAGGGGAGGACAGGCGGAGTGACTGAGTGTTTTTTGTTTTGTTTTTTTCCCCCCTGCTGGGGTGGGAAGGATTTAAAGGGATAAGCAGTCAGGCTGAAATTTACTAAGACATCTGGGATTCGAATAATTTTATAAGTGGTCTTAAAGGTATGTACTCTAACTTAAGGAAACTGAGACAAAGAGTAGTAAGTGGATTACCCCAAATCGTTCAGCCTGGACTAAATGTCCCTTCTGGCCCAGTATCCTTTCTACTAAATTCTTTTTGCCTTTCTTTGCATCAAGGAACCCTTTGGGAGGGTAGGGGGAAGTTTCCATAACCTCAAAATCCCTCTGTATCTATGAGTTAATGAGGACTAGAGCCAACCTGGATTCAACCTGTGAAGTTTCGGCATTGGATGAAGCACCATCACAGGCCTGTAACCTGAGATACTCCTTCTTTGGGAACTTCCGCTTACTTGATTAGGGAATCCTATCACAGGCAGTGAAAGATATGCAAATACTTTGATGATTTGCTCTTATAAGGACTCAGGCTTCTCAGTGAGCATTAAAATGTTTGCAGTTCTCTCTCCTCAAATAAAATGCCTTCCCCTTCCTCACTCAATTATTCACATCAAATGAGATCATGTAGGCAGAAGGCCCTCGTAAAGTATAAAGCGTGGCGTGAATACCAATATAATTGTGCCTACTCTTTCAAACTCATCTAGATTCACATGCTTTCCTGTGGTTTATATCAGCCAAATATCTGTTGACTTGTACTAAATACCATGAAGTTAGAGTCAGAATCTTTCCCCTTCAAAGACCATAGGTTATAGATTCTGAGATAAGACCAACACACGAAATAAATAGAAATATACACACAAAGACTGATTTTTGGTCCTAAACTGTTGGATATTAATATGTATGCAGACCTTGAAACTTTCCAAAACAGACCATATATATCAGATGAGACAACTTCTTGTAGAAATCAGTGCACTGATAAATTTTGTTAACCTAATAACCCCAGTATCTTGTCTTAATAGAAATATTAACCGAATCAGCCAGTTGATGAGGATGGCTTTGCCTTTTGGAATCCATTGCTTATCCTTTCTACCCATTATGATATAAACATTTTTTATAACATAAAAAAGCAAATCCAGAGACTTTTAGCCACAATAATCCCAAACTTCCAAATATAAGTGTCTGCTATGAACTCACCAAAAGCAATGAAAGTTTCTTTTGTCAAAGATTACAGGCACGGTATTTATTTGGAAATCATCTTTAAAAAGCCAATCTTTATCATTTAGAAGTAACATATGATCTAAAATTTTATGTATTAATACAGTCTTTTTGATCTCTGATTCTAAAATTTCCTTAAATATATAGATAGAGATAGATATAGCAGCTCCCAGCCCAAATATCCTACCATATTATTTTGTTTAACTTCTCAAAACCTAGATTCATACGGTCTTTGGATGAAAACAGATCTAAACTCTGAACCAGTTTCTGAATTTGAAGGTGTGGAGAATTATTTCATTATTACTCCTTAGGAAATGCCATGTGTTTAAAATATTGGCAGTACTCGATTCAGAAGATAAAGTCATATTCAAAATTTTCTATTAAGGAAAATTGTTATTTGGGCAAAGTACATTTATTTTTGTACAGTATACAAATTCTTCATATTCTCCAAAACAGGAGTAACAGGAGCCAATTTATTGAGTATAATGTATTCCAGACACTTGCTGGAATAAACAATGCTCTCAAGCCCCTCAGATGCACAGCCAGTAGGGAGCTGTTGACTACTTGAGGTTTTTACACATCTCTCTGCCAGATCAGAAATCCAAATCCCAAATCAATCACAGGCACAGTGTGGATTTATAGTCCTGTTCGGGCATAGGGTCACAATCGGCAAATGCATGATACCACCTAAGATAGGTTTAATTTTAACATGGAATATACTTATTTTTTCATTTGACATGACTACAAGTCGGAATAAAATTTTCAATAAAAATTTAAATATCCTTTGTAACACCAAGCCAAACCCAATAAAACATATAGTCATAATTATCCACTTGAGAATATATATGTTTCTATTCATCTATTGGGGTATTTATAGATGTATGTATCTGTTGAATTTCCATGTAACTAGTAAATACCATAAGGAATCAATTATGTATCTGTTGGTTTATATTGGACTGAGAACATTCGGCTGTTTACATGTCATAAAATACTAATTTTAACTGCTATCCTAACCTACCTTATGTACAATAAAGAAATGACAGGGTTTTTTGCACATGAGGGCACAAAAATTGCTTAAGTGTAGAGTTATCCTCTAGCTTTACGGCATAAACACAGAACACATGTTTCAGAAATGTATATTTAAACCTAGGTCCTATTCAACCTCTCAGATACAGATCCACAGAAGGCAGAGGGCAAAAATCAACAGAAGTTTCATAGTTCATTGAGCATTTGTATTCTGTCTACAATGACAGGTTAGGTGTGTTAGGAACACTCCCGAATCAAAAGAAATTTTGCCCTTCTCCCTCTCTCTCACACACACACACACATACACACACACACTTTAAAAATCCTTTTATCATTTGGTTTGGCAATGTAATTTCATACAGAAAAACTTGTCAAATGCACCTAATGGGAGTTTTCCTTAAAAGAGGACGAAGATCCAGCTCACTAGCTTAGATGGAGATTTACTTCGGAGCATCAGTGGGAGTAGACCAGATCATATGGGAACAGCCAAGAGTCAAACCAACTCTTTAGGTGTGACTTAGAAATTTTCTTATGTGCAGGAATCATTTAAAGAAACTTTTACTAGAGTAATCACTTTTTCCCCCAGCACTGGTCTTTTTTCACTTAGCTAAATCACTTGGTACTGTTAGCATCATGTTAACTCCTTCAGTGTAGAATGTGTCCGGCCAGGGAGCATGAATGGAAGGCACTAGAATAATAATACCAAGAAAAATTATGCACAAGACTGATCCCTATGCTCTAAGGCCTGTATATTATAAGAAGTTTGACTAATGAGTTTTAGTCTAAAACTAATGAGTTTTAGTCTACTGAGATATCCTGTGGTCTGAAAGTTAATTTCTATGCCTATTGCTCCTCTAAAAAAAATGGTATGAGGTAAACCCAGGAGAAATGTACTCACTAGACAGGAACTTATTATGTGAGCCATAAATTTTCACTTTTACATCTAATTTCTTGTTATATTAGGACTGGTTTTCTATCCATTTACTGTTGACTAACATTAGCAAATACATTTCCCCCTATCAAGACTTCCAAAGAACATCATCAAATTCTTTAATCATACCAGGCATTTTGGAGGTAGCTAATGAGAGGATGCTTTAACACTTATAGCTTAGGAAACCAAGTGTGGGATACAACACAAAGGTTCTTGGCCAGCTTTCTACTAAAGCAAAGACTTAAGGTTAATTTTCAAGTGATGTTTTTACCCATGTCCTATGTCTCATAAATAAAATACTATGTTAAACTTTATTGTACATTTGATTATTTAAAAAAAATACCAGTTGTGTTGATCTTTTCCTTTTAGGTGAATCTTTCAAAGTTATTGAGATTCCATCTTTCTGCATATTTAATTTGATTTTTCTGTTCTTTTTATCATTTTCCTCCCTTGGCACATATATACTTTTCATTTTCAACTACTGTTACAGTTGGAGCTTTCCTGAGCTTCCAATATGCTTTTATCCAGATCATTCTACTTATTAACATATATCCATTTGTAAGCTGCCTTTACTTTTATAAAGAGATGATATCTAACAAGTGCTCTAGGGGAATATGACTCCTTGATGTGGCAGTCACTTGTTCTTGCCCCCACTCCAAAGGCAATGGCTTGATTGTTCTTTTTACACTTCTGGAATATCATATGACAAACAAGCATCAGATTTATTCTTCTTTCTCACAACTAGGCAATTTTTAAAACAGCACCTTTTTCCCTGAGAGTAAAATTGCAGGTGCATTAAAAAAAATATCCACCATAATTGCTCTTCCAGCATAGTTTAGAACAGAACCGCCTGCTCCATAAGTAAACTCTAATGGCCAGCAGAACGGAAATTTGGGGGAGTTTGACTCATGAAGAGTATGAAGTTGGACCTCAAGTTTATGACTTCTAGATTATATTTCCCCAGACATACTACTTGTGCTTATCTAGGTTAAATCTCATTTGCTATTTCCTGACCATGGTTTTGGCAGATAGCGGATAGTACTTTTGTTGACTTTTGGCTTATAATTGTAAATTGCTATTAACATTTTCTTAAAATTGGTTCCATTTTGTGAGTTCTGTCATGAGGCAAAAATAAAACGAAACAGGTAGAAAGCCCAGGATAAGAAAGCGAGGATTCGTTGAAAAGATGTAACATGAAGGGTTTATCCTATAAAAGCATAGACTGTGGACTGAGGCCATTTAGAGGAAACAATCAGTTCTCTATTGGCCAACAATAAGCCTGAAGACCAATACCAGAGGTAGCTGTAAAGATAATTTTCAAACTGCCTTGCCTTGCATCCCAAACCAAGTACCATCTAAAGGCCAAAATGAGTGCCAAAGGAGTAGTGGAAAGGAGAAAGCAAACAATCCACTGTTTGTTTGATAAGCATAAAATATTTATGGTGAGGAAAATTACGTTTCCAACATTGTAATTGTCTTTATTTCTTAACATGTAACAAGAGGCACTGAAGAACTGTTCTTGGTAATGAAAACCTAATGTGTCCTTGAATATGAGTCAGATATTCAGAGAGCTGAATTGCTGATTGGGGTTGACTTCTTCTGTTTCCATTTTTGTTTTTGTCTGTTGTTTTCTTCCGTTTTGTTTTATTCTTTGCCTCTGTGTGGTTTCTCTCCTAACACTAGACATTTTGTTTGCTTGCTTTGTTTTGCTAGAGTATTCCATTTTATCAAACAAATGTTTGATAGCTTAAGGTATCCTTGAAGGAATAAAACTTAAAATTGCCTTATGCGGCCTTTAAACCATTACTTTTACATGACATTAAGTCTACAGATTCACTAAATCATAGCCCCAAACCAGGATGTTTATGGTGAGTGTGGAAGGGGGAGAATCACAACTGATAAATTTTATTATTCACTTTTCAGAATGCACAGCATACTGCCAGCTAATGGCCATTTTACTTTAGAAATCCTTGTCCCTGGATTTTATTTTTTAATTTGCTTGTAGGTCCTGAAATAAATGCCTAGCTCAATAATTTGCCTAAATCTAACATGATAGATATTTCCTCTCAGATCATAGAATTTATTTATATATGCAAAAGGAAAACTCAAATCACATCACAATCAACTAAGGAAACTACTGGATTAGCTGGGACAAAATGTTTGTTGGAGTGAAAAATGGGTTATTCTTCCGTGTGTGTGTGTGTGTGTGTGTGTGTGTGTGTGTGTGTGTATTAACATGATCCCTGGGGTGACTGCAGTGCGATCACTTGTAGCAATTTCTAACCTTTGAAGTTATGTAAAATTTTGTTAGCAGTCTCAAGTCATTAATTCAATAGTTTTGGGTGTCCTCCCAACCGCTTGGGGAATTCTTAGGCACAATCAGTTACAATGACATCGATGGACGCTAAACACACCATGCATTTACCTGCCCTCAGTGCCCATGGAATTGGATTGCCAGTGAGACTAGGCACGGTGTGTGTGTGTGTGTGTGTGTGTGTGTGTGTGTGTGTGTGTGTGTGTGTGTGTGTAAGTATATAGAAAATTAAACGTGAGCTAGATATGCTGATCAAACCATTTGCCTCAGAAAGAGATGTTTACCGCTCAAGAAATGTTGCGAATGTGGCTTGCAAGGATCAAACGTGAATGACTCATTTGATGTGAAAATTGAGCTAGGAAGTTTGAGGAGAGAGAGACAGACAGACAGACCGAGAGAGTCTGGGGTCCCGCGCACAGGGGGCTGTGGCAACGTGGGAGGAATCGCATGACCAAAGACCATGAAATGACGTGAGCTGGATTCAAATAGTTAAGCAGAATTCACCTCGGGCAGGAGGTATTTCTTTGTCGATTTCGCCTTCGCTCTACGGAAGTCTAGCTTCTTTAGTAAGCCTCGTCTTTTTCCTCAAGCCTAGGACGCCGGCACATTTTGATGCTCTCCAAAAAGCCCCGGACACTCCGGGTTGCTGGTACCGTGTGCAGGCGCGTCCGCTCTCTCTGCCTGGTCGCTTTGCAATTTGATTTCAGGCCTCCCCCCCCCCATTTTTTTTTTTTTTGGACTACTTGAGAGGGGGGAAAAAACCTAAGAAATTCGAGAACCGACTGTGGGATGCAGAATCGCACACGTGGTCCTGCAAATGGGATAAGAGGGTGGGGGAGGTGGAGAACACAGAAGTGAAACTAGAAATTATGGTACCGCTTTAGAATTCGAGAATCTCCCTTATTCTTTTCCAATATATATTGTTTTTGGTTCTTCACAGCTGCACTTATCCAATAAAAGTGGAAGAGGGAAGATAATGGCCTGAAGAGTGACGTGTATATGAACATAAATGTACAAGCAGCTCGCTGGCGGGGATTTTTGCAGAAGAACCTCAAAGAGGGATGCCGTTCCCCCGGCTGTTTCTAAATAGATGTACATTATTTCCCCCAAAGATTATGAGCAGTTCTACTGTTCAAATCCAAGATGCGATAATGCATAGGCTCCCTAAAATGGGGCATTCATATTTCATTTATTTAGAGATGTCTGAAACCTTCAAGAATTAGACAAGATGAAAAGACATCCTTTTATGATCTGTTTTGGGTAACTAAACAGGTAGGCAGATACGCGAAAAAACGGTTTACTTTTGGAAGCTGTTTTGCTTCAGAATGTACCTTCTATTTGCTAAAAGTTTGTATTATCGTAAATAAAATCAAAAGACAAACCGTCAACGTGATGCATCATTTGACAAGTAAAACCGAACACAAATTTTCTCCGGAAAGGGATGAGAAAACAGAGTGCTACCGCTGATACCTCAGTCAAGTCACGATTTAAGAAAAAATATTCCCTCCATAAGAAGGTTCAGTTTTGTTTTTTCCTAACATGTCCTGAGTTAAACAAAACATGTTAACAAGATTGTAACGAAAACTCTTCATGGTGTAAACATCCAAAGAAAGAAATTCTAGATTGATTATCTTCAGGGACCGCAAAGATTTTATTTCTAGATATCACTGAAGTAGTGGAACCAGAGGCCGAAAGCCTTAGGACTCTCACTGGGTGGTGAGGAGATTTTAGAGAACTATCTCTCAATTAAAAAAAAAAAAAAACCTTCATAAAATGTAAATGCAATAAGTTGAGTGGAATTTTATTTTTCCAAGATTAAAATATGTATTTAGTCGGTTTGGAAGGCCCACTGCCAATTCATGAATGTATCGGAATAAAACATAAGAGCAAGTGCCAAATACCTGCGGTTTATGTAAACTACATAAAATCACGGGTTTTTATATTTAGATGGATAATAGACGGATATAAAATGATAGATAAAAATCAGTTGTTATGGCTTGTCGTGGATTTCCATGTGCTTATTAATTTTCCTAAGGTTCCAGAGTTTTTCATTTACAAACACTTGTCCAATATAAGCTTCTGAAACTGCAGCAGGCATCATTTCCTTACTTCACTTCTGAGAAGTACATGGGAAAAGACAGCCAGAGATGCTTCTAAGTGAAGCGCGTCCTTGCTGCTTGACCTCAGGAAACAATAAGTGCTTGGCTATCTCCGCCAGGATGCTGGGTGTGAGGGGTAGAGGCGAGGGGACTTCAACTGCCGTCCCCCGATCCACCTCTTTGTGAAGCTTTGAATGACGCCCATCTAACATCAGACTTGGGGTGCGAGGAAGTAAAGGAGAAAGCTCCTTCGAGCCGGAGCTGGGGCGGGGAGGGGGGGCGCGTGGACGAGGGGGCACTTTACCCTGCCTCGGTGAGGAAGGCTGACCTGGAAAGCCCTCTGGGACTTTTGGGTCCCACGGAGGGTTAGGTGGATCTGCACCTAGGCCTGCCTTGTAGAACGGGTGTCTCCGCGGCGGGTCACTCCCGCCGGCGGTTGCTCTGGCCGCCGGTGCACCCGCTGCAGTGGCGAACCACCGGGGCTGGGAAACCCGCTCCCTCCCAGGCGGCGCCTATTACCAGCAGCTGCTTCTGCTTAGCCCCGCGAGGATCAGTTTGCCCCAACCCACGGCCTCTCCAGGGGCTCGATCTCCTCCCGCCCCTCCCTCCTCTTCCCCGCCTCCCCCACCTCAAGCTCCGCAGCGACCCGGGCTATTCTTCGCGGTGGCGCAGTCACGGGAGCAGGTTCTGAGCTCCAGAATGGGGCCCTGGGGGAGGGAGCACGAGGAATGAACGAGAAGGACCGGGAGGCTTTGAACCCACCCAGGGAGGTTGGAGGAAGGCTCTGGGGCGGTGAGATTAGGAGTCCACAGGCGGGAAGGGCGCCGGGCTCCGCTTGCTGCGGGCAGCTGCCCCTCCACCCGCGCCTAGGAAGGGGTCGGAGGCCTGGGCGGGGGAGAGGCCCAGCCAGCCACCTGTAGCGTCAGGGAGATTGAACCCACGAACTGGATGCCGGGCGTCGCGGCCCTGGCGCTGGGCCCCCGGGGGCTCGGGTAAAGCCGGCCCTGGCTGGCGCTGGAGCGTGCTCGCGGTTATCCGAGGCACTGCTCGTCGCGGCTGCCCCCGCACTCTCGCGTCCGCAAACCGCAGTTTCAGCTGGGGCTAGAAATAGAGCCCCGGGAAGCGGTAGCAGGAGCTCGCAAAAGGCTTTGTGGAAACTGGGCCAGGCAAGCCGACGACGATGCTCGGGATGCCGCGGTGGGCGCGGGGCACTGGGCTCGTTTCGGCAGGGTCCGGAGGTGCAGGCCGCGGGCCGCGCCACCGAGGGGGCCCTGCTGCAGCGGGCTGGATTCGGTCTCTCTTCCGAGCGCCGAGCGGGAGTGGGACTCCGGGCCGCGCCAAGAGTCGTCTGCTGAGGGCGGGCCGGGCCCTTGGCCCCCAGGCTGTAAGGGGCCTAATGCTGGCCGGCTTGCTGCAGAGAGGCCTGTTCTGCCACTGATGGTGGTCAGATACGTAAGGATGTGCTTCGGAAGAAAGATTTCGCCTAGGTTTGCCGTAATATTTTGGGAAACTAGCCTCTCGGGGCTGAGATCAGTTAGGTTCCCGCACCCTCCTACAGTTTTGTTTTGCCGACTAAGCTTGAGAACAATAGGATCTCGCCAGCCTAGAAGTGACCAAAGCAAAAGGGCCTATCGGGTCCTTCTCCCCGCCCACCGCCGAGAGTAGGGGGCTCATCCGTCAGCTGAGGGCACACCCATTCGCGCCTGTGTCCTATTTGACAGTTGGACGGGATCTTAGCGGCCTTGCAGCGGTCCAACTCTGCCGAGCTGCGGAGGAAGAAACTGACATTCCCAGCGGTTAATGACCAGCCTAAGATGACACGGCTGCTATATCCAGAGCCTAGAATAGTGCCTGGCGCGAGGCGAGTCGTCAGTCAGTATGTGTTCAGTCAATGAATACCCAGCCAGGTGGTCGCCCACTCGGGAGCTGAGGCCAGGTCGGAATCCCGGTGCACCCCCTTTCACCGAAGCCTAACCACATGCCGGAGCGTTTTCCCCCCACCCCGCGCTCTCCAAGGCCAGGGCAGAGCGTTCCCAAACCCAGATGCCCTTTTGAGGACAGATTCCTGAGAACCTAAGGCTCTTCACCCTTCACCCGTCCATAGGGATTTCTGAGAATCCGCCGTCTCCAGCCCCCACTCCCACCTGTTTTCATCCTGCAGTTCTGGGGACTTAATATGGCCAGTCCCCTTTCCTTAGTATCAAAAACTGCCATAGGCAGAAAGTTACAACGAGTGAAGCCGTTCTCCCCAGTCTCTTCTCTCCTTTAGGGCCATCCCCCATTTTTTCTGGCGGCCTTAGCCTCTCAGTCAAGCACAAACCGTCCATTTCATGGCAGGGGTGGAGCTTTTAGAGGTCGTCTGGAGAAGCTTTAGCATCACTCCCGCTAAACCCCCGCCGTGAACAAATAATCGAAGTGGGAAAAAGCGTGCGTGCAGTGCCTCACAACTGGAAGACAAGACCACACCTCCAGCCCAGACACACTCCAAGCTCATGGTTGCCTTTAGCTCATGCTAAAGCCTTGTAGAATTTCTGGGGCCGCCACTACCGTGGGGGAACCGTGGTTCCCAGTCCCGGGAAGCAACGCCGCGAGACGCGCTCGGCGAAGTGCGGAGAAACCTAGACTGCTCAGCCCCGCCCCTGCTGTCTCGGGTTCCTTCTGCCAAGGCAGTAAACTGGCTGCGCTGGAGGCAGTCAGACGATGCCCAGCTGCCATTTACTGGAGAAACACCTTTGCTAATGCGTTTAGGGAGGTCGTTAGTCGTCAGCCAAGTGCTACCTGAAGACCCCCTAGGGCTTTTTCCAGGTAAAGACACCCTGCTCTAGAAGGTGGATTCGGAAGTTTTCGGGAGGTAGAGAATGATTTGGTGGTATTTTCGAAATTTAGATCAGCAACTTAAAAAAAAAAATCACAAGCTGACAGAAAAATGTTTGTAACGCTCAGACACTCGTCGTGGGGGCACCTGCGGGAAAGGTGGATTCTCGCCTCTAACATAGGGCTTGGCATATAAAAGTGACAGGATCGTTGAATGAATAAGTACCACTGTTCCCAATCATACCGGTAAGGTGTTTTTCCCCCTCTGGGGAGCCCTCAGCAGCTACCATCTTCCCTCTTTCTAAGATTTGTATGAGACCCAAGCAAATAATTTCAATTTCACGATTCTCAGCCCATCTAATACATGTACAATATGGACAGGATCTGACATTAGCGTTCCTTCAGACATAGTTGTCGATATATCCTGAGAGTAAATGCTTAATGTGATCAGAGAAATACGAACCCTTGCTTATATTCACAATTAAGGTATGTAAAGTACCATACAGCTTTTTGACAACAGAAAGGAGCTGGCTTCTTTGGAACAAAGTGACTGAGAGAGATGCTCTCAGATTTCTTCACCAACAGAGAATTTGGGCAGTATATAGTGTCTAAGGTAGTAGTCACTGTAGCAGAGAAGTCAGTGAAACGATTTTATGATGCAAGCTTTTTTCTTTACATCCCCTACTGTATTGTTGTACTTGTGCTCGCACAGGATCTCCACGTCTTTCCATTTTCTTATATTAGGAAAAGTTCCAGGTAATATTACAAATCATTCCAGAAAGAAAAAATAAGTAACGGCATTTCTAAGACTAGCTGTAGACATGTGCAAATCTCTCATTTTCCTGAGGTTAAGCCTTGTTTCCCTTTCTGTTGCAGTTTAAACCTAAAAGAATATTTATAGGTAATCTTAAATTCTTGGACCCACATCTCAACAAAGAGATTTTGTTTTGCCTCTACTGTATAAAACTAGAGACAAGCCATTTTGCAATAATGGGGTTTTCACTTTCACCTTTTAATGCCACACACTTTGTCTTCCTAGTACACTTCAAGCAGACACTGCCAATATCTGAATTGAAGCAATATAAAGAAAAATCTCTCCTTGGCCAGCCAGTCTGTGGAGTCTGGCTGTGGGGGGAGATGAAGAGCACTCTTAATTCCTCCAAGCTCCATCTGTGGGAATGATGAAACTCAGCCATTATGGAAGATTATGAGGTTAAATTAATTAGGTTCTTCCATTATACTCCAGTCTTCTGGAGATGGTTGCCATTTTCCCTTGAAATGTCATTATTTCTAGATCTAGTTAGCAGCTGATGCAATTAAAGAGGAGATAATGTAAATTTAACAATACAAATAACACTTTCTTTCGTGTATGTTGAAAAATGCACGGAGGGAAGGACCAGCTAGTTGTACCTGTCTGCCATAAACAACCAATATAACTTGTACTTTGAAAGAATAAAATAAAAGCAGCCAGTGTGCACTTGGATTCTTCAGTGAATTCTTGAATCAATACTTTTGTTTCATGTTTTCATGTTCTCAGTAATGTTAACGTATCCAGTTACCAACTCTTGCCAGTAAGAAAGAAAATATGCCCTGCCGTGCACCCTTCTAAACACTTTTAAAGAATCACGTTTTATTTTCATTTGGAATTATGATTCTGATTGTCTGATGTATCTTTGCAATCTCCAATGGATAATGAGTAGACACACTTAATTCCCTACACTAATCACCTGAGTTGAAAACCAGGGTCACATTAGCAGACCCAATAACATCTCTGAGCTTGTACAAAAGTGGCACATGTAGGTACAAAAATAGCACTAATTATGATATTTATTCTGCCACTGCAGAAACAGATCAGAAAGACCGGTAGGCTAATGATCTATACAGCAAGTATTAAAAACAGATGTATTCCTGTGGCATTACAGAATAAGAATGTATTAATAGGTGATAAACTGCACAATCCTAATAAAATAAGTCCAATATAATAATTTTCTGATTCTTTTCAGCCTCTCAAGGATTATTTCATTAGTAGCAGAGTTAATAAAAACTTTGGTAATTCAGTGTCCACTATTTTTAGGACCAATATTTAAAAAGATTACAGCTCATAGATAAAAGCTCTTTTGTCCACCAATAGCAGTTTTGTATTTTCAGTTTCTCCCTCTTTCCTATGAAATGAGAGGCACTGCAAAATATGATTCGGCTTATTAAAATTACGGCTCATTTAGGTAGGAGGTGCAGGGACACCTTTGGACTCCCAATGCATTTTCAGATTTTCCTTGACGGGTGTATGGGTTGTTCAGGCTGGCTTAGCAGCCGGTCTTCAATTGAGAGATATGCGAAACGCTGTGACGTAGCCATTAATCCCTCCTCCACCCTGGGGTGCTTGTGTATGGGCGGGAGGGATCACTTTGGCTCGCCTTGACTGCGGGTCGTGTAGCCTCAAGGGATTAAGATGAAGACCGCTGGCAGGCGGGGCTGCTGGGTGCGCAGGGAGGGCACTTACCCAGGTAACCGTTGGCTCAGGCACCCGCAAACAGTGCCTTCCTCAAAAGCTGCCTCTGATTCAAAATCTTAAACCCTTGTTCTAAATGCACGTGAAAGCCTTTAGGTGGTATCCGTAGTTCGGGGAACTAAAAGTACAAATGTATTTGGAACTGGGAATATCTCTGGTTAATGGAAATTTACAGTTTAGGAAATGGTAATAGGGTTGAGAGGAGGGAACAGAACAATTAAGTCTAAAAATTTGAACTGAATAAACTATCTTCTAAACAATGCATTTAAAATTTACAGAGAGCCCAAAGTAGGTCACCAGCCATCAGAAAGCCATGCATTCCCTTCATTCCCATTCTTTTTTCCACCTTCTCTCTTTTGCCATGTTCCCAAATCAACATTTTCTCCACTTTCAAAAAGGAAGATCTAGATTTTGGAACATTGAAATCTTTCTCCTGCCACACCTACTAAAGATATAGGTTACTGAAACTTAGGTAGTCAGATATGAGAGAGGGAGAAAGGAGAGACCTTATGTTTTAAAGGAATTTGCCCCTCCTTTCTCACCCTTGCTCTCTCTTTCAGCGGAGGGAGGGGGAACTGTAAGATTTTCTGCAGCACACACTATAAATTGCGTTTTGCTGAAAGTTTTAACACTTAATTTAAAGTCAAAGGACATTCTTTTGACTACTTTAGCTCTTGCTGTTCATCTGGGAGAAAATCCAGGTGGCAAATTTAAGTAATTCAGTAAAATTTTCCAGTATCGCCTTGTTTTAAGGCAAACATCTTGAGGGGAACAGGTTCTTTGAGACACAAATCAAAATCTGTTTTTGTTGAAATATGAAGCAATTAACATTCATTAAAATATTCATTAGTTCGGATTTTTAAAAAGTAGATTCAGTAGATCTACAGAGGAGGAAATGAATTGGATCAATCATCAAGAGGGGGAGCCACTGTTAGTAATATTCTTCAGAATACCTTTGAAAGTGGGGCGCCTGAGTGGCTCAGTAGGTTAAAGCCTCTGCCTTCAGGCTCAGGTCATGATCTCAGGGTCCTGGGATCGAGCCCCACATTGGGCTCTCTGCTGGGCAGGGAGCCTGCTTCCTCGAACTCTCTCTCTGCCTGCCTCTTTGCCTACTTGTGATTTTTCTCTGTCAAAAAAAATCTTTGAAAGTAATATTCTTCAGAATATCTTTGAACAGTCTTATCTCTCAAGCAATATTCAAACTTGGATGGGAAATCAACTCTTGATGCTTTTGTATTGGGAAATAGAGCTAACAAAGAACTAATCCAGCACTTCTGCAAAGGCAAGAAAAAAATACAGATGCTGACACAGGAATTAATCACTGTGAATTAGTACAAAAGGAAAACTATGATGACTCATTCAAGGAAAATTCTTAATCTTTTCTTCTTTGTAACCTGCTAGGAAATACTTTCAATAATTGCATTAACTGTTTTCTGATTCAGACGTGTTTTTCAGGCATTGTCAAAATAACCTATTACTTGAATACATTTTAAAGGAATTCCGCAGAATGCACATGGAATTCACCTTGTTTTTAAAAACAGAAACAAAAACGATCCTAGTGTAGTTAATACTTTTTCTTCTTTTCCACAGAGATGTGATGAAACCAAGCCTCGGAACGTTTTTTTAATGTTGATAGAGCAGGTTTGAAAAAACTTGTCCTATAAATCAAACTGTTCGGGGGGCAAACCCGTGTTGTTTTTAAACCACAGAGTGGGTCATTGGGTGTGGTTATGCATATGGTTGAATGGTGAATGTATAGATTAAAATACATTTTGCCACACTAGTTTCCAGAGGATTGTTTTGGCCTGGTGCTCCAAACCATGAGCCAAAACTTTGGTCAGTATTTTGACAACAGAGCCAGGAAAAACAAAAAAGGCTTAGCCTGTGAAAAAGAAATGAAGATGTAGTGAAGGAAAACAGTAGTCTCTCTGCCACTACCTTACTCAATCCATATGTGGGCTTAAACACAGGAAATACCCACCATTCACCGCAATCAAGCCAGAGGCTTGTGCATCAGAAAGTGCCTTGTGGAACTAATTGGACTCTATTAAGATTGTCATTGACATGGGAAAGCATTTTGAAATTTTAAATCAGAACATGCAATGTACATAGAAAAAGATAACAGTCACATTGTTGATTCAGGACTACAAGCATAGGCATAATACACACATGGACATGAAAGATTTGTATGGGTTCTTCAGTGATGTACTGTATTAATTACCATTCAGGAGCATGTTTGTCTTCCTTCACTTTATATGTTTGCTTTTAATCTACAATCTTTCCAGAATGGGCAGATTTCACTGAGTAAATTCTGGCACCACCTCATGAGTGGACAAAAGCCAAGCATTGCCAATTGAAAATGATAATCAACAAAGTTCATGGTACTTGCCATAAGAGCAGAGTTTACAGGAAAAAAACAAACATAGTTGGAAGTAATGGAACTTCAGGGAACTTTTCTGCTCATGATATTGGACAAAACACATAGACTGTAAGTATTCAAGCTCACACACAAATCTGATTTTGCCAGCAAATCTTTGGAAAATAGTATGCTACAACATTTCTACTTTGGGTATCCTTAAAAATTATGCAAATATGGGAACCTTATCCTCCCTTTGTTCTTGTCACAGTCTATCATATTATTACTTTGAGGCCCTCCAGTGGAACGTGTGTCCTTAGTTCTAACAACTGTCTCAATGTTATGGTTGGCAATCGTTATCTGCCTTATAGATAAGGTTAATTTGTTGCTAATATTCTTGGGTCTAAAATCATTACTTGGTTTGCTTTCTTTAAAAATATGATTTTCCAGGGGCACCTGGGTGGCTCAGTGGTTTAAAGCCTCTGCCTTCGGCTCAGGTCATGATCTCAGGGTCCTGGGATCGAGCCCCGCGTCGGGCTCTCTGCTCAGCGGGGAGCCAGCTTCCCCCTCTCCCTCTGCCTGCCTCTCTGCCTACTTGGGATCTCTCTCCTCTCTGTCAAATAAGTAAATAAAATCTTTTAAAAAAAATATGATTTTCCAGTATTGTAAGGAACATGCGATATTTCACCTACCTAAATTTTTTGGAAGGCATTACACTGTGTATTCATTTGATTCAATGTTTCTTTGATTTCCACCCTAATGGGAGGGTGACAATAACCATTCTACTTCAGAAGACAACCGATGATAAATGTAGACAAGATGATTCCTTACCACATTTTTCAGTCCAATGTTTACTGCCATTTTTTAGTAATACGTTTCTTTATTTTGTTAGTTTCAAAATGTCTTCTTTATCATGGGTCACTTCTAGTGTAGTTCAACATTTCTCCAATTTCAAAAACAAAAGGATTGCAACTAGGGAAGGTATATAATTTGTGTTCATGAAACTTAGATTTACCATGAAGATATTGCCAAAGGAAAGGGGAAGCTGGACAAGCAACAAGTAATTGGAAGGCTCTGATGTATGTATGTGTGTGTGTGTTGGTATGTTTAAATTGTAATCCTACTATTATGAAAATTAAAATCTGATTGGCAGGTTTTTTATAAGAATTCTAAGATCTAATTCCAGATCTTTATGTGAACTAACTCACTTAATCCTCACAACACTTCTGTGGAGTAGGTACATTTATTACTCCAATCCTATGAGTCACAGAGAAGTAACTTGTCTGAAGTCACACAGCTAGAAATCAGAGCCTAAGTATTTTATTGAGAAATGATAAAATACGGAGATCATTGTCTATACTAATCTAAAAAGTGTATAGAAAATAATAAAGTAATATCAGGTAAAAAGTGTGCAAATAAAAAATAGCCACTGTGGTAATATGTTATTACATCAGTTCAATATGATGTCATCTCTCCCCCTACCCACATTATCTTTCATATATGCACATTATGTGAACACACATCATGCCAGTTTACAAGCATAAAAGGGTCTCATTGAGATGGAGAAATTCTCTTCAGTGGGAAGGAAAAGTACTAGACTATAAGAAAAGAGAATGGAAGAACACTGATTATTTACATTTTCTAAAAGTAAAATAATTTTAAGGTGGGGGTGGGATTAAGAGGGAAGACTGGTCCAGGAGAAAGAGCTTTGCTCTGAAGTCAAGCAAAGCTGTGGCATCGTACAGGACTGGGGCCCCAATGTCTCCATCTGCAAAATGGAGGTGGTACAAAGTCACAGAGTGTCATGGGTGGCAATCTCACCTTGGGAAATGTGTAAGCAGCCTGGTTTATGGCAGGTGCTCTGCAATTAGACAACTGAGTCTGAATCCCAACTCTGTAAGACTGAGGTAGCCTCAACTTTTCAGCTTTCATTTCATGTTGTAAAGGGGTTGTAAAGACAAAAACCTCACAACATTGTACTGAGAATTAAATCAGGTAATACAGATTAGGCATCTAGTAGAATTCTTGTCATAAAGTAGATGCTCAATGAGTACCAGCTATTTGAGAAAGAGTAAAACAAGAACAATAGGATTTGAATCCCTATGTCCTTTCTCATCCCTTAAAAAAAAAGCCCAAATAATAAATTTCTATTTTCCATATAGCAAAAGCCTGGATTCTATATTCCTTGGTTTTTTTCCCTTGTCCTTTTTATGTTTGAACATCAGCTTTTTCATCTATAAAATGGGTACATTTCCACTCTTATCTCGGTAGTGGTCAATTCTTATAAAATCATTAGAACATCTTTAGACGGAATTGAATTTCTTGAGATTGCACCTCTTTGGTACGGCACATAAAAATGATTAATGAAATGACATTTAGTGAGACATGAGCTATCATTTTCTTAGGCCAAATTCTTAACCCCAGAAACCCAGGGGGTAATTTTCCTTCATTGGCTTGACTAGGATGATAATTTAATCCGAACAGATTTGATTCTAAAAAGTAATTTCAGGACAAGTCTTTCCTTCTTTTAAAACCAGTTGTGTAGATGAATAATTTTCATGCAACAATTTACAAATGCCAGTGGGAAAAATAAGTGAAAGAAAATATAAAAGTATTTCCAGACTTAAAGGAAAGACTGTCAGTTGAGAATGTTGTGGGTGACAGTTACACTGTAAGTCACCAAGAAAAGATCAAGGCACTTTGGACAGTACCTCTGTGTTCTTTATGTTATGACCTTTGTTATAGCAGACTTGCAGTGATCTTGACTAAAAAATCACCCCTGAGGGTACAATGAAATTTGCTCGTTAAACTATTTTAGTGTTTTTTCTGGATATCATGCATAACATGCTGCTGTCTCTCTGTGGTGGAACCAAAAGCTAATAGCTTTTACTGATTCTGCAGATAAATATCGTATGTCACCCCTCATTAAAAACCTGTTCTAAAACTCAAGTTCCCGTTGATCAACACTGTCTTTATTTTCAAATCAGTAATGTGAAAAGTAACATTCAAAAAATACTTATAAGGAATCCACAATTAGTTAGGATAGAAAATTTTAACTTGAATATTATAAAGTAATTTTATGAATTTGTATTTAGCTCCTAAATATTTTGCTTCTTTTGAAATTTAGTCCCAAGTCCTGTCCTGTAACTTAGTTATTTATAAGTAACCCAACTATATATTTTATTTTTTCAAACCAGGATACTTTTGAAAGTGTTGTCCACAACAACAGGGATTGTCCTGGGAATTGAGGGAGGGAAAGTTACCCTATTGATAAGCATAGATTTAATCAACCCAAGGATTTCATTCTCTGGATTATGGAATAAGTTGGTGGTTTCATGAAAAAAAAAAAAAGCTATGATTTATATCAATTAATACCCACATTGACACCAGAGCATATTGAAAACAAATGTGCAAGGATCTTTAAAACCCAATAATTTTTTAAATTACTTAGTGAATTGCCAGAAATCCACATTATCCTAGACTATTTCTGATCCTTGTATCAAATTACATGACCATTTTTGTCTTTTCATTAACAGATCTTAGTTTTGTTTTGTTTTGTTTTTTTAAAGATTTTATTTATTTATCTGAGAGAGCAAACAAGCAGGGGGGAGGGGCATTGGGAGAGGGAGAAACAGACTCCCCGCTGAGCAGGGAGCTGGATGAAGGCTCAATCCTCTGAGCCAAAAGCAGACACTTAACCAACTAAGCCACCCAGGTCCCCTAATAGGTCTTAGTTTTGAGAACAGGGTATGCACAATCAAAAAGAAAATAAATGTCCTAGAGGAAAAAAAAAAAACCTTTTTTTTTTCCTTTTTGCATTGTATCTCTGGCTTTTAAAATAGTATGCTGTGCTTACGAGTTATTTATTAAATATCAATTGAATAAATGAAAAAGTGAATTAAAAAATTTCTGGTTAATCTGGGGCTCTCTGGATAACTTAGACCTAATAAACAAATGAAAGCATTTTCTAATTCCAAATTTCTATTTAAAAAGACCATGTTCTACCTCTTTTTGGAGGGTACATATTTATAAATATGGCCATATTGTTTACTAAAAAATCAAGCCATGATGGATACATTACTAAGAGAAATCACAAAAATAATTCCATAGACACAGAAATGCCACTTGAGCAAAATGAGCACCTTTGCTGTTTCATCATAAGGGACCCATTTTTATGTGTAACATGTTCCTTCAAATTCTTGAGATATAATAAATACCTCATAATGACCTTTTCTCCTTTATTGTTAACTGCCACAGTTGTTTAGTGGCAATATTTCTTTCCCATATTTAGACACTTTTGATACCACAACTAATTTCATCTTCCAGAAAATAAATAAGAATTTTTGCTATACTTTATTTAAGAAGCATCATGTTCAGACAATGTAAATATTTGATGATGCCTTATTATCCTAGAGTCTCAAGGTTAGAAGGCAACCTGAAATCGATCTGTTATAGACACTTGGCCTACCCTCTTCCACTCTACAGTCATTCCCCAAATGTCCTATTTGTTTTTGTCCTTGACCCAGCTCTGAGACTTAGAGAGCAAAGAAGCTACTTTCGTGAAACACTGACAAGTGGTTGTCTCTTTTCTAAAACCTCACGCTAATCAGGAGTGGGCTTTCTTCCCACTGATCCTTTCAGATTATTAGTGACTTACTGTTTGAGGCCCATGCCATTCCACTAAGTCATTCTTCTAACCTCTCAGCCAATGAAAGACCTTGGCTGCTGGTCCTTCTTTCCACCCAAAGCCCTGCTGTCACCTTGAGTTACTTCAGTGCCCAGGGGTCAACTGCCATCACCAAGGACTTTCAGTTCTTCCCTCTTCCTCACCTCACTCTCCACTCCAGTCCACAGCCTCACCTCAGACACTGTCATCATCTGCATTTTCTTCACCTCTAATATCACTAGTTTTGAGCTCATATCTGACCACAACCCTCCTGCTTTTGTTTGTCTATTCATGTACTCCATGCCATAATGATTCTTCCATCTCGCTTGGAAACTTTGGTCACTTACCATTTCACTTTATACAAATATATTGGCTTTTGCTGTTTTTATTTCAGTCCTGTCTGAATTAGAGCTTACAGGTCATTTCAGTAGTTAAAACAATCTTTCCAATGCCCTAACGTTCCTCTAACCTTTGACTTTGACTCTGTTTACTCACAATCATTAAATTTGGTGAGACCAACCATTTACTTCCTCTTGGTCATATAACATGGCAGCTTGGTTCTGCTACATTTATGATCTGATGGGGTCTCAACAATGTTGCATTATACTAGTTCAATTATTAAATCAAATCAAACCATTTTCTTACTCTTCTTAAACCTCTGATCTTGTACCTCTGTCCCTTCTCTAGTATATTACCTCCCCTTCTAAGTTACAGAGAAAATAAAAAGGACCAAAGAGGAAGCTTCTCATGTTTTGAATCAACACCAAATATACAAAACTATCGTAATCCATATCTATTCTATATTTCTTCTCTATTTCAAAATAAAATCTGACTTTTCTTTTTTTTTCTTTTTTCTTACTTTTAACTTAAAGCTAAATCCCTTACTATTTAAGGAGCTACTATAGTTATATAAGGGGAAGTCATGGTATTGGCTTAGAGTAGATAGTGATAATTGGTTATATTCAGGATATATTTGACAGAAGAACCCACAGGACTCCATAATGAATAAAACATGGATGTGATTTAAGAAAAAGAAAAAGATTAAGATTCAGTCCTGTGGGTTATGCTTGGGCTATGGTGGATTAGAATTTATCAGACCATGCACCAAGAACTAGAGAAGCTGAATAAACTATTAGACACACGGGTATACAGGCATCATAGAACTACCAAGTCAGCCAAAATATGAGGTTCTAGGAATGACTCTTCTCTTAAAAAAAAAAAAAAAAGAGAGAGTACAGAGAGTGTGCCCAACATTCAGTGCTGCTTTCCATTTTGTGATATTTACAGATCCACATATGGTAGCACAGAAGCTGGCAAGCTGAGCAGCACTCTTAGCACTCCCATGGGGATAGTAAGACAAAAATGGGAGTTCAAGGCACGTCAAGAGGGAGGGACCCTGGAAAACACCTCAGATGTTCTGTTGAGACCACTGAAGGGATACACCCTATAACTAAATGTGAACTATAAATGGACCAGACTTCCTGAGTCTGAGAATCAAATCACAATCAGCTTAAATCCTGATTTCATTAAGATTTTCTCCTATTTCCTGCTAAATCCAAAGGTACATTCTCTGGATGAAAATAACATCATCAGAGTCTCAAATTTTGAATATTCAATCAAAAATAAGCAAGCATATGAAGAAATATAACTAAATAACTAAAAACCAAAAAAAATCACAGAATAAAAGCAGATAACCATTGGTAATAACAGTTATCTAGGTATCTGACATGAACTTGAAAAGAAAAAAAAAAACACTGTCATGGGGCACCTGGGTGGCTCAGTCAGTTAAGCAGCCAACTCTTGGTTTCAGCTCAGCTTATGATCTCAGGGCTATAGAATCGAGCCCTGCATCAAGCTCTGCATTCAGTGGGAAGTCTGCTTGAGATTCTCTTCCTCTCCCTCTACCCATCCCAACTATCTCTCTAAAATAAATAAGTCTTAAAAATAAAAAACCATTGTCATTAATATGTTCAAAAAATAGAGGACTGGATTGTGATGTTCAGTACATAGCCAAATATAATGAAATGTCAAACAGAAATTCTAAGGCTGAAAAATAAAATAATCAAAATTAAGGACTTAATAGTTGAGTTTAACTGTACATTAGACATAGCCAAAAGAGGATTAATGAACTGAAAGTCAAAAGAAATTAAGCATAAAGAAACAAAAGTATGGAAAATGTGTAAGAGATACATGAAACCTGATAGAAAGGTTTAGCATATTGGTTTTGGAGTCCCAGAAGGAAGGAAAAGAAAATGGGGTCAATGCCATATTTGAAAATATGGAAATAAAAAATTTTCCAAAGCTAGCAAAAACCATAAACTTATAAATACCATAATGGCACATGGATTTTTGATCTGAAACCTGGGTAAATGATAATGCCATTTATTAAATATGTGTAACACTGAGGAGAAGAAGCCTGAATGGACTGGGATTAAAGGAATCAAGAATTCAGTTTTGGACATGTTAATGTCAAGATGTCTCTTAGATATTCTAGTAAAAATGTTTCATAAGCAATTTGATATAGAACAAACATATGAAAAATTCAGAACCCATAGGGTTTTATTCAATTTCTACCTACCAGGATTTTTTGTGACTATAGTTATATTACTTTCATTTCCTTTCTCTAAGAATAACTTCTCATTTTTCATTAAGGATAAAAACTTCAGGGTTTTGGAGGGGGTTGGGCGAGCCTGGTGGTGGGTATTGCGGAGGGCACGTATTGCATGGAACACTGGGTGTAGTACATGAACAGTGAATCTTGTAACATTGGAAAAATAAAAGTAATTGAGGAAAAAAAAGGATAAAAACTTCATTAAACTACACGACTGTTTGAGTACTTAATGTTCTGCTGAATATGTATACAGTACTCTTTGAAATTAAACCAGCCAAAATATAATGCTTAGAGAATTCACAAAAATATGAAAAGTGTCCCTATGATATTTAGATTTAAGATTTGATGAATGATATTTGGCAATCAGGATGGATGTATATGTTATTTAAAACAGGAGGGGAATTCCTAGAAAGTAGACACAAAGAAGAGAAATTTTCCAGAGATTTCGCTCTGGTCACACTGATACACAGGATCCAGTTCAAGGAAAAGATTCCAGCAAATGAACCTAGGGAAGGAGCAGCTAGTTGAGATGGGAGAAAATCCAAGAGAGTGGGAAGCCTCAGAAACCAAGTAAACAAAGCAAGTTTTGACAATTAATACTGGATGCTTGACAATTAATACTGGACGCTACTAAAATGTTGGGGTGAAAAATAGGAATCAGCCATTGGAATTACAAATTTGGGAGTTACTGGTGACATTGAGAAGGCCTAGTTTAGTGAAGTGATAGGGATGAAATTGTGATTTGAATGGGTTCATGAGAAAATGAGAGATTTGTACTTCAGGTAATGGTATTCTAGGTCATTTATTTGCTTACTCTAGGAAAACTTAAAAATCTGGATGAAATACTTGTAAAATCTCAAATCATTAAAGAGCTAAAAGAGTATTCAGTAACTTCAGGAATAAGAAGGAGAAGAAGGTGTGATTCCAGAGAAGATAGTCTGTAATAAGGGGCTGTTTTTGTTCTGGGGGTGTTTGTAAACTATGAAAACATGGCCAAGAGAGTAATCAGTACATCTAGTAGTTTCAACAAAATTTTGACAAAATTTCAAACAAAATTTCAACAAAATTTTAGTCTAGATTCTTCCAAGGGAGAGTATCGGTAAACCGCCATGTGCTTTGAGTTAGTGCCCTGAAGGGAAGCACACTAAAAAAGACAAAGGAAGGAAAAGTAAAACAGTTTCTGTACTGAGTACTGTACTCAACTCATCTCCTTAGTCCAGAAAAATCTTGAGCTCCAAAATTAAATTAAAATGATCTCAGATTGTTATTTTTCTCATGTATTTGTTGGAAGGAAAAACCAAAACCAAAAACCTCTTACATGGATAGATGGATAGATATGTGATAAGGAAAGTGTAGTAAAATGTGAAAGGTAGAGATTTCGTAGTGAATATAGAAATGTTTGCTTCAGGGGCACCGGGTGGCTCAGTCATTAAGTGTCTGCCTTCAGCTCAGGTCATGATCCCAGGGTTCTGGGATAGAGCCCTGCATCCGGCTACCTGCTTGGTGGGAAGCCTGTTTCCTCCTCTCCCGTTCCCCCTGCTTGTGTTCCCTCTCTTGCTGTTTTTCTCTCTGTCAAATAAACAAAATCTTTAAAAAAAATGTTTGCTATAAAACTTTCAAAATTTTGCAGTAATTTTGAACATTTAAAAAATAAAATACTGGCAAAAGATGACTGTTGCCTATAGAGGAAAGTAATATTAGCTTAGGTCTCAGATCATGTTCTAAAATTATTTTTAAAATACAATGTCCACCAAAAAAATCAAATACAATGAGGCATACAAAGAGTTAAGACAACAGAAACAAGAACAAGCACAGACAACAGATGGAGACCTACAGATACTCTACATGGTGGAGATACCAGACACAGACTGTAAAGCAACCATGGTTGCTGTTTAGAGAAATAAGAGCTCAACTTAAATTCAGCAAGAAGTTTTAAATTAAAGAATGAATTGAAAAGCATATTGAATATGTGAAATGAACCAAATAGAAGTTTTAGAAATGAAAACTGTAATCACTAAAATGGATAACACAATAGCTGAGTTTAAGAGCAAAATAAACTTAGCAAAAGAAACAGTAAACGATAAACAATAATAAACAGTACATAATAAAGCATGTACTAACAAAAATAAAGAAATACATGAAAGATAATGAAGAAGAATTCAGTGAGTTGCTCTCACACATATTCAATTGGGGACCTAAAGTGGAGAAGAGTATAGAAGGTACAATATTTAAAGTGATTATGGATATAAATTTTTTTTAAAAGGTGATGAAAATTACCAGTCCACAGAATTTAAAAGTTTAGCAAATCTGAAGTCATAGAAAATAAGAAGAATCCATGCCTTGATGCATCATAGAGCAACTGCCAAAAACCGAAGACAAAGAGAAAATCTTAAAAGTAGCAGATGTGGTGCTGGTAAAAGGCAGATTATTCTAAGGAGTAACATTAGACTGAGAGCTACTTCTCAATAGCAACAAAGCTAGAAGACTGGGGAATAATATCAGTAATATATGAAAAATCCCTCTGCCAACCTATTCTTTATCCAGTAAAGAATTACTTCAGGAATGAAGGTGATACAAAATATTTTCAAACAAAATATGAGAGCAATTGCCACCAGAAGATCTGCATTAAAATAAAGAAGTGTTTTGTTTTGTTTTTTTCTTTTCAGGCAGAAGAATAAAGAAGTTTTGTTATTGTTGTTGTTGTTTTGTTTTGTTATGTTTTCTTTTCAGGCAGAAGACAAAGGATTCCAGTCAGAAGATAAGAGATGCAAGAAGAGATGAAGAGGAACAAAAATGATAAAATGCAGGTAAATGTAAACAAATACTGACTACATAAAACAAAAATAACAATGTGCTATGAGGATAAAGTTATATAGAGAATTAAAATACATAATAGTTACCTAAATAGGAAGGGCAATAAATTAAACTCTTGCTTTGTCCAGAATAAGGGTAAGAGTATCAATTAACATGATTTTTTTTTAATGCAAAAGTTTTCTTTATTGTTTCCTTCTTGTACATGAAATATCTTTAGGACTCTTTTTAAAAAATGGTTCTATTGAAGTATAATACAGTAGAGTGATAAATTTTGTAAGATTTGACATGTATTTACACTCATGAAACAGTCGCCACAATCAAGATAATGAACATATACATGCACCCCCAGTTGCCTTGTGCTTCTTTGTAATCTCTTCCGGCCTCCTGCCCCACTCCCAGGCCACTACTGATCTGCTTGCTATCACTGTAGGTTAGCATTTACTAGATATTTATATAAGTTAAACCATTCAGTATATCCCCCTTTCCTCTGGCTTTTTTCAGTCGGCATAATTATTTTATGATTTATCCATGTTCTTGCATGAAACAGTAGCTTTTTGATTGATGATTTGGATTCTATTGCATGGATATAGGACAATTTGTTTATTAATTCACCTATTGATAAATATATGGCTAGTTTCCAAGTCTTGGCTATTTCATATAAAGCTGCTATGAACATTTATGTACTATTCTTAGTATTTAACACAGGATATACTATAAAGTATTTATCAGTATAAAGTATATACTCAGTATATATGCTTTCATTTATCTTGACTAAATACTTAGAAGTAGAATGGGTAGGTAATATGTTACATATATGTTTAACAAAAAAAAAAAAACCACAAACACCTGGCAAACTAATTTCTAAAGTTTCTATATTCCTATCAATACTGCATTAGAGATTTAACTGCTCCATATATTCACTAACACATAGTAAGGTCAATCTTTAACTTTAGACATTCTAATTGGTGTGTAGTGATAACTCATTGTGACTCTAATTGGCATTTCCCTAGAGACTAAACAAGTTGACCATCTTTTCATGAATTTATTTACTATCTGTATATCTTCTTCCTTGAAAGGTCTGTTCAAATCTTTTGTCTATTTTTAAAATTTAATTGGTTTCTTATTATTGAGTTTGAGAGCTCTTTATATTTTCAGGAAACAACTTCGATTATTGTTTCATTTTGTTTTTTAGACATGTGATTTGTAAATATTTTCTTTCAGTCTGTAGCTTATTTTCAGTGTCTTTCAAATAGCAGAGTCTTGGGATTCCTGGGTGGCTTAGTCTGTTAAGCATCTACCTTCAGCTCAGGTCATGATTGCCAGGTCCTGGGATTGAACCCCTCAGTGGGCTCCATGCTCAACGAGGAATCTGCTTCTCCCTCACCCCTTCCCCCCACTCATGCTCTCTCTTTCAAATAATAAAATCTTTAAAACAAATGAAATAAAAAACTCACTTAAAAAAACCAAATGGCATAGTTTTTCATTTTATTTGTTTTTAAAATATTTTATTTATTTATTTGCAAGACAGAGTGAGAGAGCAAGCACGAGCAAGAGCTGGGGGGTGGGGAGGGAAGGAAGGAGGGGAGCAGCAGAGGGAGAAGTAGACTTTCCACTGGACAGGGAGTCGGATGTGGGGCTCAATCCCAGGACCTGGAGATCATGACCTGAGCTGAAGGCAGACATTTTATTGACTAAGCTACCCAGGCACTGGCATAGTTCTTTATTTTAACGAAGCTCAATATTATCAATTTATTCTTTTATGGATAGGGTTTTGTTATCATACCTAAGAAATCTTACATAGAGAGAATTTGTTTCTTGTAGGAAGTGCACACTTGAGTGTTGTCTTTAAAATCTAATTTAACAATCTGCAACTTTAAGTTGAAGTGCTTAGACCATTTACATTTAATGTGATTATTGGTGTGGCTGGTTTAAATCTATGTTTTATTATTTGTTTTCTATTCGTCCCATGCAGAACTAACTATATAATTTGTGTGGTCCAGTGGAACATGAAATTGTAGGGTCTTTGTTTATAAATTATTTTTTCAAAACAGTAACGACAGAGCAGTAATCCAAATTCAGTTCCCTTCTAAGTACAAGGTCTCAAATAACCACATAGATCAGATGCCTATCAACCTGGTTCTACTCCCATCTGTTCTTTTTTATCTGTTTTCCTTTTTTCTACCCTTTTTAGGTTGGATGATTTTTTTTTTAAAATGAATTCAACTCTATTGTTGACACTATTCCTGTCCCCAGTGATCTGGGGGCACTCTCCCTCTCACATTTTGGGCAGTTTTTTCCACATCCTCATGCAGTTTCCTCATAGGCACTCAAGGGCATACTGGAGACAAAGTTTTTGCATATCTCCAGAGTTCCTCCTTTGTGCAATTCTCTCCTCTTTAGTACTCTGCCTTATGGAACCTAGCAACTTCTGCTCCCTCCATTCTCAGTTCCACCTCTACAGTTAGAAATACCACCTAGCTTTCCTTTGGATCACCTCTTTGCACCACAGCCTGTACTGCCTTCTCCAGGCACTAAGCAGAGGTAATTGCAACATTCACCTCATTGATTTCTTGCCTTTTGGGGATCACACACCTTAGGTTACATATGTCCAATATCTTTAGAAACTTTTTGTAATATATATATTTCATCTGGTTTTTCAGTTGTTTCAGGTGAGAGGATAAATTAAGCCCTTCCTTCCCATTTTGGTTGGAAGCAAAAATCTAACATTAGATTTTGATGACTCAAGGATACATATTATAATTTCTAGGATAAGAACTAATAAAATACCCAAAAAGCCCACGCAAATTCCAAATCAATAAAGAAATTATATTGGAAAAAATAATCTAAACTAAAAGAAGACTGAAGTGAAAAAGTAATAAGGACCAAGCAAAAACAAAATTATGGTAGATTTACATTACATTTAAATTATGTTACATTAAAAATTGCGTTAGTAATTAAAAATTAAGTATACTAAATTATGCAATGGAAAGACTAAGATTATCTCACATTAAATGAAGCCCAGCCATATGCTATATATATATATATATATATATATATATATATATATATGACAAAAAAACAAAGGATGAGAATAAATGGCCTAACATTTATCTCATGTAATTAGAAAAAGAACTTCAATCCAAAAAGAACAAGGAAGTGATAAAAATAAGAGCAGATATTAATGAAATAGCTATAATGAAAAAAGAATCTAAAAGATCTAAAGCTGTTAAAGAAGTTAAATCTGTAATTTTAATTTATAGTTAAATCTGTAAAAAAAACCTTCAACAATAACCAAATGAAACCAAACCAGACAACCCTTTGGCACTGGATGGATCAGTGCAAACTCTACAATCTAAGGAACAAATAAGGCACAAACTTTTCCAGAGAATTGAAAAAGAAGAAGCACTTCCTGTCTTCTTTTTATAAGGTCAGCATAACCTTAACATTCAAGCCAGGTGAAGGTATTGTAAAAGAGGAGTAATTTAAGCTGATGTTGTTTATGAGTATAGATTAAAAAAATATTTTAAACAAAATATGTGCAAGCAGAATCAGGCAATACATATTAGCTGATAGCTTCTGACCAAACTGGATTGGTCCCAAGAATACAACGTTGATTCAACATTTGTAAAATGTGTCTGGGCAGGTTTGTCACATTCCTTTAAAGGAATAAAGGAGAAAAAGTATACGACTATTTCAAAAGATGCAGAACAATATTTAATAAAATTCATATGCATGTCTGATAAATATTCTTAGCAAACTAGGAATAAAAGGGAACCTCCTTATCTATAAAATACCTGCAGCTAATATCACACTGTGGATCCACCACATGATCAATAGGAGTTGGCAGCGTGATATAGCCATCAAAGAACTTGACCTAGTCTTTAAAGATTTTATTTATGTATTTGACAGAGAGAGAAAGAGAGAGAGACAGCACTTGCAGGGGGAGCAGGAAAGAGAGAATCAGGCTCCCCACTGAGCCGGGAGCCAGATGCAGGACTTGAACCCAGGACCCTGAGATCATGACCTGAGCCAAAGGCAGACGCCCAACTGACTGAGCCACCCAGGCATCCCTGACCCAGTCCTTAAAGGATGCACAGTGGACGCTAGTCCTGTTATACCCTGCTTAGGTTAGATAACACCTGGACTATTGTGCTGGTTTTTTGAGGCCCAAGTCTAACAGAAACATGGGCAAAGTGAAGAGACGCAGAAAAGATGATGAATGCCATTAATCAGTGTAAATGAGAAATGGTGGAAACGACTAAAAAGAAGACTTAAAAAGTAGCCAGTTTTTCCTGGGGAGGAGCTCTAAACTTACTTTGAGTATCTAGGGGAAAGTATAATTGGTACTAGAGGAGAGCAGTTAAAGATAGATGCACTTAAGAACTGCACAAGGAAGAGCTTTTTAACAAGTAAAACTCTGAAAATGAGAACCATCTGCTAAGTTCTCTGATGCTGTTAGTGTTTATTAAGAAGCTGGATGAGCCTTCAGCAAGGATATTACAGCAAGGATTGGGTTGAATTAGCATCTAAAATGACTTCTAACCCCAAGATTCTATAATTCAATAATCATAGAATAGAATTTTAATACTTTTTACAAAAAGGCCGTTGCAAGCTTACAACATGACGCTTATGGCAGCAAACACGACATCCATACCAGAATAGTTCCAAGTGTTAATTGCTTTGTATTTCTTTTCTGAATTTTGTTAGAAATCACTGATAAAACCCACTCTTTAAGAGGATATTTTGCTCACGCTGTCATTGGTAAACTCTGAAGGCATTTTAGTTAGACTCTAGGTCAGTCACGGGATCGTTGCATATGGTACAGGTATCCTCCGTTTTTTGAAAGTTCATGTTATGCCACTTTCCTTTTACAAGGACCGACATTAGTATCCGTTTTTGCTAAGCAAAAGAAATCCGAAAATTTTCCCTTTTACAAAAAAAGTCAAAAAGCAAAAATAGTGTTTCTTCAACTTTTGTTTGCCTGCAAGCCGTTATAAAAGCAGCTTTTATCCATCCGGCCCAGCAAGAGTGGCGCCGCCAAGGTCCTTTCCCAGGAACTACATGCAACCCCTCAGCAGCGAGCCGCCATAGCTTTGAACTGTGTCTGAGCATCTGTGCCCTATCTCAATTTATTGTGTGCAGCCATTAGCGAGGTCTGTCTGAAAGTATCAGAAAAGCCTAAGAGAAGTTTTGTTTGTTTGTTTGTTTGTTTTGTTTTTGTTTTTTAAGTCTGGGATTTCTCAAAAATGTTTCCCTATAAATTAATGGTAATTACTTCTTCCTTATGACATTTCAGCTCATGAAAGGTTTCACAGGAATGCTGTACTTTTGGATAGTGGGGAAAATATGTATTTAAAAGTCCATCACAGGGGCGCTCAGTTGTTAAGCATCTGCCTTCGGCTCAGTCATTATCCCGGGGTCCGGGGATCGAGTCCCATGTCGGGCTCTCTGCTCAGTGGAGATGCCTATTTCTCCCTCTCCCACTCTCCCTGCTTCTGTACCCTCTCTTGCTGTGTCTCTCTCTGTCAAATAAATAAATACAATCTTTAAAAAAATAAAAATAAAAACAAACATCCATCGTGTAGCTTCTCCTTTTGGAATGAGGATACGTAATGAATGGAAAACTCAAGGAAGTTAAACTGGTTTCTCAACGTCCCTGGGTTTGGTCATGATTTCTTAAACTTTTCTCTTCCATTATACTCCATTTGCATATCATGCTTCTTTTGAAACTGGCTCTACTTCTAAACTGGCTTTCATACGTCACCCTAATTTAACAAGCTCTAAATCAAATAACAGCATTTAAATAAAATTTCTCACTTAAATTTCTTGAGAATCATCACCTTCTTAACCGTCTTTACGTACATGTCTAACTTATTTTCCTAAATAGTAACTATCTCTTATTTGAGCTGTGCCTCTTTAAAATTGTATGCCATTTCTGGTGGCTCAAGAATACTTCGTATTGCTATTAACTATGGCTATGTATATCAGTTCCCTAAAAATATCCAGGTGGTTCTAACATCTTGTTAGAGAATTTGTGAATTCCTCTATTTTTCCCTAGCCATCAATGGTTCTTTTCAAGCAAAAGTTCTGTCAGCTCAGTAGGGAGAGAGAGTGAATCACAAAGTCAAGTCCTGAAAACGAGTGCTAGTTGGAAGACCTTCCCGATGCTGTGTCCAGAGTCTGAAAACCGTTCCCAGTCTCATGTTTTATCTCCTCAGAAACATCTAAGCATTGAGACATGGTTAATGTCAAGGCTAGCAGTCTTACATCTGAATCCAGGTAACGTATCAGAAGGATTTATACCCATGACTATCTTTTTTTGCTATTCTTTGATTTATGGATTATTCAGATTGTCATTATTTAATATCACCTGTTTCCCTAGTTGCAATTCTTACTATATGTCAGCTATGGTTGAGAAAAGCTTAAGAATAGAGAGTGCTTGTCCTTTTGTTTTAAATACATCATTTTAACAAATAGATATTTATTACTTTATGCCTTATTATTTTACATATTACTTTACCAAACTTAAATTTTGAGTCTGGCAAGAATAATTATATATCGTTAATGCTGACCTATTTTTCAAGTGCAATTAAAGATATTTTCGAGGATTACTTCTTTTCAGATTGGTATTTGTTTTTACCCACACGTAAATTTTAGTATTACCACAGGTATATGTGCAGTCTTAAAAGAATCTTTCTTAATTTATTTTTAAAATCACCTAAAAATTTCATCTAATATTGAAAGTATGCTATTATTATGGCTAATATAAATCTTAAATGGTGCACAATATTTTAAATAAAACACTAGTAACCCATAAAATGACATTTGTAGGAAATATTAAGACTTAATATCTCATATTATACATTTTTACATGATTGAGCTCTATAAAATTTTTGCAAATTGAAACATTTGAATGACTAAAAGCAGGTACATTAGTAATACATGTATCTAATTACCTCCAAATTCATCTGTATAGAATTTCACAAAGTAGGTCATAAGCACCTGTATTATAATTTGTAAAATGAAGTTGCATTGTATATAATAAATTACAAAGAATTTAGAAAGACTCAAAATGTATGGGTGTTTTATTGTATAACCCAATATTTTGTAGAATTTGGTATAACATTGGTATAATGTTAATATGTTTTGGGTTTCTACCAAGAGAAATTAGTTACTAGAAATGCTGGAAGAAATTTATTCCAACCTGGTCTTAAAGCAGAGACCCAGAGGGCACTGTTAGAGTAATAAAGAACAATAAAAAATCAAGAACTAGTTAGAAAACCAATACAAATCAGAGTTGATCTTGTAGTAATTTTATGCTACAGAGACCAAAACCATCCTTAGGAGCTGGTTTTCCCAGAACAAAAATCAAGCTAGTCTTTTGTCTACCTTCATTTAATAAATATGTTTCTTAAATAAATCAAAGGTGAATGAACTTTTAGCAATAGAGTTGAGTCTTAAAGGGACATTCTTCCACAGGATGTGTAAAAAGAAGATAATTCAGAATTTTTGTGCTTTATGACTTGCAATCAAATTTGAAAATGACATAAAGAAATGTAAACATCTAATTAGTGGGCATAATGAAAATAAACTCAAAACTACACAACTCAAGATTCTGGAACTCTGCTACCCAAAACAGTGTCAGGTGTGGCTCCTTAAATTTTAATTTTAATTGCTCGGATAAAATTAAAAATTTATTTCCTTCACCGCATTAGGCACATTTCAAGTGCTCAGTAGCCAAATATGACCAGTGACTCTTGTATTGGATAGCACAGATATAAATCATTTCATCACCTCAGAAAGTTCTATTGAAGAGATACTTTCCCTATGCAGAAACATGTATGGCTCAACTGGTCCTTTTCTTCCTTTTTTTCCCTCTTTCAATTTTTATTTAATCAGAAAATCCATACATCCCAAAAAGTCATTCTCTGGTTCTTTTGGAAAAAATAAAGGAAGGGGGAAGGGGCCACCTGGATGGCTCAGTGGATTAGGGGCTGGACTCTTGATTTCAGCTCAGGTCATGATCTCAGGGTCCTGGGATCGAGCCCCGCATTGAGCCCCGCATCGAGCCCCGCATCGGTTTCTCTGCTCAGCAGGGAGCCTGCTTCTCCCTCTCTCTCTGCCTTCCTCTCTGCCTACTTGTGATCTCTGTCAAATAAATAAATAAAACATTAAAAAAAAAGTCTATTTCTGCTAATGACAAGCATTACTGACAAAAACTGCCCAGTTCTTTTAAAAAAACAAACTAAAACTTTACTCTTTTGCAAGCCACTACTGTTTTGCATCCCAGCATTTTAGTAGCAGAATCGATTGCCACTCGATCATTAAAGTCCTAAGGAAATAAATCATTAGTACAAAATGTCTATGGGCGCTGAGATGGATAGATAGTTCGGTTACTGAGAATGGGTTTGGATCTCTGTAGTTCAGCCTGCCTTAGCTCCCACTGCTGTTTTGAGGAAGAGTTTCCCATGGTCAGGTGGGAAGAGAGGGAGCCAAATCATCCTGCAGGTTGGTCATGCCGGGATGTCCTTGGGCTTGGGACTCAGGAGAGCAACTGAAGCAGAAAATGGGCTGGAGTCAGGGTCAGAGGGACAGGAAAAATGTTAAACCATGTAAATTCCAACTTTCAGAAACCAGTTCCATGAAAACCACAGTGACTCAGCGGGAAAAATGCTTATTTGAAGAAGTATGTCTAAATTGGAGACTCTCGAACTCTGCATTTGATTAAGTCCACTTAAGAAGAAAACACCCTCATTTTGTGTTGGTCTGTTATCTTCAAGTGATTAAAATGATATCATTACCACTTATAAATTTTATATCTCTCTTAAAGATTACATTTAAAAAACCCACTTAAATGATACCAGGCTGCCATAAAAGGCAGTTTCTCCTCTCACTGAAATAATATTCCCTTAGGGTCAGATTTACATCTCATTGCAACGCCATGGGAGAATTAGGCTCCGAGAAAGCAAAGAGAATCCTCATAGAGTTACATAGGATGAAATTTGGCTCAGACATTATTTTTTAGATGGAAACTGATAAACAGAATAAAAGTTAAAATATACAGAAATGGGGATCCAAGGTAACAATGCCAAAAGAAAGGAGCCTTTTGTTGTTGTTATTTCCAGGTTGTTTTTGTCTTCCCTTCCCTGGGCTATTCTGACCAATTTTCCCCTTGGTCTCCTTTATGCTTGTGCTATTAGGGCCTGTTAGTATGAAAAACTAGGAATTCAAGTAAAAATGAAGAGATTCCTTGTCCTATTTATCATCCCTAATTATGAGCTCCAAGTTGCATACTCTCTGTGTCTCAAACTATGACCTAAAAGACCAGACTCTTGGCTGAAATTATTCCTTGGGACATGCTAACTGTGGGGCGGCAAGTACACAGAATGCCCCATCCATCTACTCTTTTCAAGAGACATCAGCCTGTGCTGTGACACTCTCGTGTTCAGAAAACCAGGTCTCATGCTTATTAGAATTGTGAATGTAGGGCGCCTTGGTGGCTCAGTTGGTTGAGCGACTGCCTTCGGCTCAGGTCATGATCCTTGAGTTCCAGGATCGAGTCCCACATCGGGCTCCCAGCTCTACAGGGAGTCTGCTTCTTCCTCTAACCTTCTCTCCTCTCATGCTCTCTCTCACTTTCTCTGTCTCTCAAATAAATAAATAAAATCTTTAAAAAAAAAAAAAAAAGAATTGTGAATGTAAACGCCAAGATATGCATGTTTTAAGTGTAGAAGTGATACATTTCACTGGTTTTTCCTACGATCCCTTTTGTGTTTTTATTGTCTTTGCTTCATCTTTGTTTTTTTGCTATCATAAAATATTCTAGTATATTTTTGCGGCAATTTCAAGAAGGGATTAACTGTGGTCTATTGTCCCTAACATTTCAAATAGCCTCTAACAGCTCTTTGTGATTGAAAAAACCCAGACTGTGGAGTTCTCTCTCATACTCCGAAAAACATAATTTACTTTCTAGTTGCATGTAGTATTTCTCTATTGCATATTCTGGGTTGCTCCTAAATTACTTTTTGGTTGATGTTATTTGGCTGAAATTCAATTCTACAACCATAAACCATCATGCAGAATGTGGGAAATGTTATTTTATACCTGCATTAGGCATATTTTCAGATATTCCTAAAATGCTAATTGCTTATTTGAGAGACATAAAGTCAATTAATCCCATGAAGTCTGTAAAAGAAGTTTATGTACCTCAAACATTGCTTTATTTCTGTTGCTGTGGTATTTGTGTATGGTTTCTAGTCTATGAGCTGTGGTTGGTACATTTCAAAATCTCAGGTGCTTTTCTGATAAAGAAGCCCATTCTGCTATAGCTTGTAACCTGAAAAAACATACCATTGTATTCTGAGAATACGTACTATGTGCAGGGCACTGCTCTCAGTCCTTAAATGTCTTACTGTCTTATTTAATTATCAGAACAATTATCTCTTTAAAAAAAAAAGATTTATTTATTTATTTAACACAGAGAGAGAGAAAGCACACAAGCAGGGGGAGACGCAGAGGGAGAGGGAGAAGCAGGCTTCCCACTGAGCAGGGAGCCCGATGTGGGGCTCAATCCCCGAACCTCAGGACCCTGAACTAAGCTGAAGGCAGATGCTTAATGTATTGGGGCACCCAGGTGCCCCAGAACAATTCTCTTATTATCCCCACTTTACAGACAAATAAACTTGACCCCAGAGATGTTATGTAACTTGACCAGGGTCTCACAACTAGAAAACAGTAGAACCATAATTTGGTGCCAAGAAAACCTGACTTGAGAGAATCCATCACAATGAGAAGAAATGTACATCTGGAAGCTTAAACCATCATGGGGAATAGTGAAGACATTTCTTTATTTAGTTTCTAATTATTATTTAAGTCTCATTGACATACACAAGATCATAATGACTAAGTTATTTAAATGGACTGAAAGGAATGATGTTAAACCTATTGGACACCAGTCACGTGCTCAGCACCATGCCAGGCATGCATTTCGGTCACCATTTTATATGATTAGAAGGGAGTTTTAAAATGCTGTCCGATTTCCTATTATGCCAAAATAAGGGCAATTCTTTTTTAATATTCAAGTTTCTGAAACTATATCGGAAACGACTATGTTGTTAAAATATATCTGAAAGAAGAGATTATTGTAAAAAGATCAGTAAGATTAGAAACATATGAATGATTCGATCGGAAGGTTAATTGCCCATTTTCAACATCTGTAACAATACGGAGACATTTGTGATATATATGCATATAACATTATGGTAGTATGCAATATGTTAAAAAGATGACACAGTGCTTTTGAAAGGAGGAAGATATAAATCCCTTATTCATCCATCCAAATATTCATATGTCCATTCATCCTTCCATGTATCCACTTTATTTTCATACAAGAATCTTTGTAAAGAATTTTGGTTTTTTGTCACCTTGTGCCGTATATTTGTAATAGCTCCAAATCTCTTTTTACAGATAGACTCCAATCCCTAAGAGTTATATGGCATCATTAAACTTTCCTTCCTCTGCTTGGTAGTTACTCCAAGGAAAAGATGACAGAGAAGGAAGTTGCTCTCTGTTGGAACAATAGAGCTCAATTTTCCTGTCTTCGGTCTCCCTCGGTCTCTCTGACCGTTAACAGTGACCCCTCACTCTCTGCCCCAGTGTTGCCTCTGGTCAATTCTAGAACCACCATTAAGCTCCAGGAAGAGGTTATTATTCCCTCTGAGCAGCCTGGCTGACCAGATGAAGCAGGGGTGAGGCCTGTACTTGCAGAGGGAGATGGTGTGGAGGAGGCTGTGGGGGTCGCTTCAAGCAAAGACTTGTTTGGGGGAATCAAGGGACCGAGGGAAATTAACAAATGGTGGATGCATGTAGGGTAATGCCTGTAGCCTCAGGAAGACAGGAGGAAACTGATCTTTTGCCCCAAGGGAATACACAGCCTCTCCTACCTTCGGACTGTGGGGAACTACAAGAGACATTTTCCATCTTTATCAGAAAGTTAGCCAGGATCAGATCTGGTTATCCTCGCTAAAGTATAACCTCCAAAGCATGAATGCTAAAATATACAGACTTGTATCTGCAAGGCTACACCATACTGTCCAGCACATTGCTGTTGCTCAATATGTGATGGTACAATGAATGGTGGTAGGAGCAGAAGCAGGAGCATGTTGCATTACAAATAAAATGTATTAAGAGATTGCAGTCAATGTACTGCTGGAGGGGCTGGTGAGAAAAAGCCCGAGACACAGGTGAGTGTTGATGTGGTATGTGAACCACCTGGAGAACTTGTTTGTATTCACTCTAAGCCCTACTCTCCCACCCCACCCAATTTTAGAGGACTACAAATGACAATCTGGGGATTCCCTGGGTCTGGACAGGGCTAATCACAGAAAGGGAGGAGAGACTTAGGGGGATATAAATGTAGCCATCCAATCACTATTCCTCTTATTGATCCATTCATTAATCCATGAAACGTTTATCGAAGACTTACCATGTGCTCCAGTAACTGTTCTGGGGACTAGGGGTACAAAGATGAATAAGATGTTGTCATTGTCCTTAGAAATTTGCAGTTGAGTGAGAAATAATTATAACAAACTATGGTAAGCACCAGGACAAAGAAAGGGAAATAACAAGGGCATTCTGGGACCACAGAGTAGAGCCACTTACCATAGCCCTAAATATCAGAGATCTCCTGGAGGAAGAGATGTGTGAGTTAAGTGCTAAAGGTTGAGTCTACCTTAGTCAACTGTGTGTATAAGAGGGGAGAAAAAGTTGGATGGTAGAAGAACATTCCACGTAGAAATTAAACATATGCCAAAGTATAGCCATGACACAGCAGACATATTTAGAAACTACTCGAATTTCAGTCTACGGAGACTGTGGTTGAGGTAGGAAGTGACAGGAGATGAGCTTGAAAAAATGGACTGTGACCAGAGGATGCATTCAAGAATCTTGGCATCTAACTTCTAGGGCAATGGGAAACCATGGAAGGTTTGAAGAAATGTGACGTGATTGAATTTCTATTCAGGGTTCTCTCTGGTGTGTGTGTGTAGAGGATGGTTAGTGAGATCTTTACAGCAGTCCTAGGAGAGGGATCATGAAGCTTTGCCATAGGCTGTGCCAGTAGGGATCAGGAAAGGGCAAAGAGGGTAGACTAGTCAAGTATGTCTCTATTTTCTGGCTTGAATAACTGAGTGGCTGATAGTGCCTCCATCTGGGCAAAAGAATGTAAAAGAAATAGGTTCTGGAAGAAGGTGACAAATTCAAATTGAACTATATTAAGTTTTAGGGGATGGAGAGAAATGCAGGTGATGTACATGAGTTTTACCCCTAACATGGAGGTTAAGTGTAGTTTGTAAATAGTTAGAACGTTCCCCAAATAGGTGGTCACTGAAATTGAGTGAATTATGCAATCCAGGGACAATGGATATACTTAAAACCTTTAGGAACATTGGGAGAAGGAAAGGGAGCTCTCCAAAGAGAGAAAGCATACTCTGAGAAGCATAGGGGATGTAGTGAAATTATGGTGTCCTTTGACACCTCCCCTCTATATGCTTTTGTTCTTTGCTCCTGTAACATAAGCATATTTTTGTTACAGTACTCACTGCATAGTTCTGATGATATTGATGTTCTTCCTTTTACATCTACCCTTTCCCACCAGAGTGAAGGATCCTACTGAACTGGGACTAGATCTTAGGCATCATTCTAACTCATAGCACGGAAGACACACTTAGTATATAGTACACAGTTCAATACGTTAGGCATTCACAAACACATATGTATACACACATGCACTCATGCTCTTCTGTCTCTTACTTGAGACTCTTTTGGTCATAAGTCATAACATCAACTTGAATTTGATAGGAAATGGCTCATGGTATCCAAGGAAACGTTGAACATTCACATTCTGTGAATGATAGAGAAGGAACCATTCCTCAGGAACAACAGGGGTAGGAAACCAAAGGCCATCAAGACTTTTTTATCTTTCATTTTTGGCTGCATTCTCGCTCTAGATGGCTTTTTTTTTTTAACATACTGGGAAACCGTTGGGTGCTGATAATTCTTACAGCTTCAAAGACTGGACAGAAATTGATGTGAGACTGTCACTTATTGCAAGACCAAGTATCTTGGGACATGTTTTATCTGCCTAACTGAAATGAGGTGATCATCTTTGTGCCCAGGGAGGTCAATTTAATTTTTACAAAATCTGTCCTCACTGAAACCATGACAATAAGGGCACATTCCTCTCAAATGGGTGGTCTACCAAAGAAGACTCTAAACCTTTTTAAGGGTTAGATACCAAGAGAACTCCAGTAGGATCTTGATTACCTGGAAATCTTGAGAATCTTGGAAACAGTCCATTGTGTGAAGCAGAATGATAGAGTATTAAAAGTACAGTCGTGGCAGAGATCTCATTTCCAGTGCTAGTTGGTACTAGCTCCATGGACTAGGGTTGAAATTATTCTATTTGGATGAGGGTTTTTCCTCAAATGTAATATGCAGATAACTATTGTTGGGTTGTTGTAAGGATAAAGTAAGATAATATGATAATAATACCTAGCATTTATTAAATATTTATTATGGACAAGATACTGGGCTAAGTGTGTTGTAGAATAAATATGTCAATAAAAAAGTATGGATAATTTTAGGTAGTGATTAATATCATAAAGGAAATAAAATGCACCAATGACCGAGCACGTATGGGTAGTATAGCAAAGGCCATGGTCACACGGTCAAAAATGACTTTTTATGGGAGTGATACTTGTCCTGAAATATAACTGATAAAAGGGAGATGGACATGCAAAAACCAGAGGGAAGAATTTTCTAGATTGAGGAAATAGCACTGCCAAAGCCCAGAATGGAAATGAATGTGAGTTAGAGAAACACAAAGAAGGCCAATCTGGCTAGAGGCAGGTAAAGCTTGGGGCTAGAAGGTTAAGACTTATAGGTGTTAATTGGCTACATTAGTAAGAATTTTAGAGGATGGTGAATAGTCTGGATTTTCATTTGTTTGTTTATTTATTTATTATTACTTTTTATAATGGGCCACTGTGGGGTTTTATGCAAGGTAATGATACTATCTATCTGATTTAGGCTTTGAGAAGATCACTCTGATGGCCAACTGAAGAATGGAGAGTAGGCAGCAAAGCAAAACAAAGCAAAACAAAAGACAGTGATGCCTCAGATTAGGGTTTTGGGATGACAGGAAGTGGTCAGATTAAGAATATATATTGGAGGTAGTACTGATAAGGTTTGCTAATCCACTGAATGCAGGTATAAAGGAAAGGACAGAATTAAGGATGATTCTTAAGATTTAGCCTAAGTAACTGGAGACTGTTGGGTGAGTAAAGGAGGGAAATACTTGGGTGGAAGAAACAAGGAATTCTGTCTTTGGTATGTTAAATATGAGCAAATCCATAGCAGCTATCAGCTGTCTACTTCCCAAGGAGACTGGAGAGGGAAAATGAAAGTGGTTTGCAAACTATATACTAATTTCAATTTAAATCAAATAAAACTTAAAATGCAATTGGATTGGGATTTAAAATTTTGAATTTTTAAGACAGTCTCTTCAACAAATGGTGTTGGGAAAACTGGACAGCCACATGCAAAAGAATGAAACTGGACCATTTCCTTACACCACACACAAAAATAGACTCAAAATGGATCAAAGACCTCAATGTGAGACAAGAATCCATCAAAATCCTGGAGGAGAACACAGGCAACAACCTCTTCGACCTCAGCCGCAGCAACTTCTT
>CM052798.1:114268210-114352643 GCA_028533885.1 Nasua narica
AAAAAAATTTTTGCATTTTTAGCCTAGTGAATCTGTATTCTGAAAAAGGCGTAAATTATTCTTGCAAGAATTTCTATTGATCAAATTTCAGTTCTTGCAGCCCATTGGTAGCAAGGCATCAGGTAGCAAGATGATTCACAAATCCTAGTAATCCCATTTGTTTGTGGTCCTATCATCTGTCTGACTTCACTGCTGACCAACAGCTAGGACCCCAGGGAAGGCCTTGTCTGAAAGCTGAGTAACAAGGGCCACCTTGACAAGGGGACTCTCAATCCCTCTACCCTTTATCTTCAGTCTTTAGGACAAAGACTGGATTTTCCCAGATAGTGACTAAGGGCAGGGCTGGTGATCAGTGTGGAAGCATGGTCTTTTTGTGCTTTTCCAGGAGTGAGAAGATCGGCCAATTCTTTGCAAATGTAGCCTCATTTCATGATGTGGGAAATTGGCCAGCTTGCTTTGGCCCGTAGTCGCGTCCCTATTTTCAAGTCCTCCATTTTTGGCTTCCCGCTTTGACTTGCATCTTCATGAAGGTGTCATGACCCCCAGAGACACGAGGGCAGGCTTGAATAGCGGCACCATTTGGGGAATCTGCCCCAGATCTTTCAAGTGTCTAGGAGTGACCGTGGTATGACTTTTGTCCAGGTACTCAAGAATGATTCAAGTCAGTGGTTTTCTGTGGAATCCAGAAGAAAGAGGTGAAGCCAAGCACGCAGAACTCTGGGCTTCCCCTCTCCATTTCAGCTACAGCAGCTCCACATTTTCTAGTTTATATTTTGGGGTTCGCAATGAGGTTACATGCGGAACTGCTGGGGGAAAAATGTTTGAAAAGCAGTGTTTGGGTGAATAGGTCAAGACTTTAAAAACCAGGCTAAAAACCAATTCGATTTGTGTGTTTTCCAGAACTCTAACTCACCTCAGATACATTTTGCAGAGAAGTAAAGTCAGACCTGGAAGATGAGATAGAGAAAAGTTTTATGCTGTCCTTACCTACATACCGTTTCTCTCCACAAGTAATGAAGGGAGGAATAACACATCTTCCTCTATTTGGCTCGGAGTGTTGGCCTGGATTGTTAAAATTTCTTTTGGCTCCGGTTTAGGCTAGAATCCTCGTCAAGCTCATTTGTTCTTGCAGAGAAAATATTTAGTAATTGCTGCTTTGTAGTTTACAAGTTTTCTAACCACCCTTGTTGACCTATGTGCAAGTAGTAAGAATAAGTGGAATAGTTGAGGATTTTTTCCCCCCTTTCTTTCTTCAAGTTCCTAATGAGTCTTCAGGACCAGGGCTCAGAACTCATCAAATAAAAATGTTCCCTCTGGTTATCTTTGTTGGGTCAAGAAGACGTGAATCAGCGTGTGGGTTTACTAGGACGATTTGTTCTTTTCTGTGGAAAACCGAAGTGTTCTATTAGGCCAGGTCTCTCCTCTTGCCTTCCCTCTCCTCCTGCACTCTTGCCCCAGCCATTGTGTAATTGGGTTTACAAAAATTAAAATGAAAAAAAGAACATGTAAACGTTTCTCAACTGCATTAATACATGGGGAATTTGTACTGCATCCAACAGTCCGGCAAGTCCTTTGGGAACCAAAGTAGACAGACTCTGGCATCAACAGGGCACCAAGATCCAGATCCCACTAAAGGTCTATAAACAATGGGTCTGTCCGAAAAGGCTGAGAGGCTCTGATATCTGGGTCTGCTACAGATACTACTTTCAATGTCTGGGCTGGGTCCTATCAGTTATATCTATAAGCTTTATTGAACAAGGCCACCATTAACGCGGCTCTGCTATGTGCTTGGGGAAGCCTTTTTCTTTTCTTTTTTATTTTGTTTCATGGGGCTATGCATCTTAGGATCATTATGCCTTATCCAAGTTGCTAATGGACTGAACTGAAGTAACCTTGAAGAAACAATGTAAGTATAGCAAAACCTAATATTAATTGCTTGGACTTCAAGGAAAAAGTTTCAAAGAAGTTTCCTTTGAGTGCTCTCCTTCCAAAATGACAGCTCAATACTCCTTCCCACTTTTTCCAGGAATGCCCCTTTCCCGGCCCCACTTGGTTACTATGGGGTTTGGCCACATCCTTGTCCTTATATGACTCCAAAACATTGGTTAGGGAGAGTAGGCACAGGGGCCATTGAGGTAGCCTATCCACTGGCCACCATTGATTGAGCCAAGGAATGATACTAGACCCAAGTCTATTCACTGGGCTAAAATGATTGAACTTGAGGTATACAGAAATGCAGAGAGGTCCCTCTTCTATGGCTGGGGACAGAATACTGGGGAGCCATTGGTACCTATATTTTGCATCATTTTAAGAAGCTATTTTGTATCAAGGGAAATACAAATGGATGTTCAGGGAGTAGCAGAGATTTGGAGAAAGTGAGGAGAATTGTTTCAGTTATTCTTAGACCAGCTCCATCTTTCGGCCTCCCTGGCTTGTGTGTGTGTGTGTGTGTGTGTGTGTGTGTGTGTGTGTGCATATGAGAGACAGAGACAGAGACAGAGAGAGGGGGATTAAATATATTTTTTTCAGCCAATTGAGGTTTTGCTTTTCCAAGTTGCACCTGAAAAAGTCCTACTGAATACACTTAGTAGTTTCTGTTTGGGGGAACTTCTCCTTTCAGAGGTTTAGGACAGCTATCAGTCAGGCAACTACTACTTACTTGATTATGCAGACAAATTTGAAATGAACATTCTAGGTAAGGAAAAGACAACATTATGAATTGTATGAAGCTTATCATTTAGCTTCATACACTTTTCCTTTAAGTAGATCATTTTCCTATGCATTTGACCTGGGCTCACAATACTAGAATTGACTGAAATTGATATCTTGGCATCTTTTTTCCCAGACTATATTCATGCAAAATGCCTGATTTAGTAAAAGAAACCTAAATCAAATAGGCTAAGCAGAGAAAGGAGTTTATTGTTGCATACAACTAAAAAGTCTAGGGTATATCTCATAAGAAAAGATTCAAAGGTGTCCAACTGATATCATCAGAATTTGTTCCTCAACATGTCCCAGCTCTGTTCTCTGTATTGGTTTGACTCTCAAGCAGGGTCTCTTCTCCTGGTGGCAAGATGGACACAAATAGCTCTAAGCCAGAAGTTCTCATAGTTGGTGAATTTGCCCTCCAAGGGACATCTGACAATTTGTGGAGACATTTTTGATTGTTGTAACTGGGGATAGAGGTGGGGAGTGCTACTGGCATCTAGTAGGTAGAAGCTAGGGATGCTGCAAAATGCCCTCAATGCACAGCCCCCTCCCTCAACAAAATATAATTGGCCCCAAAATGCCAATAGTGTTGAAATTTAAGAAACCTTGCTTGAGGCAGTCTACCACCAATAAAAGAGAGCTTCTTTTTCCAGAGAGTTCTAGTGAAAATTCAGGACTTATGGGTACCAGTTGGCTCAGCTTGGGTTAGATGCACATCTCTGAGGAAATCACCGTGGCCAGAGAGTTCTATCCACATAGGCAGGTCTTGGCCCAACATGCCCCTGATTACTAGGCAGGGGACTATTTTCACTCAATTCTCACAGATTTAGAGTAGGAGCAGCGATGGTTCCCCAAAGGAAACTAAGCATGTTTTTGCAAGAAGAAAGGTAATGGATGCGTGACAGCAAAAAGCAACAAACTTCTACTACATTATCCCAGCCAGTAACCCGCGAATCCATTAGATCAATGCATGGGAATATGCCCGTATGAAAACTGGAGAAGGATGCTCCAGCTATTGTCTTCCTTTTCCTCTTGGTCAATATGTAGCCTCTAAACACCATGTCCCTTGGTTTGTTGGTTAACCTAGAAGAGTTTTAACATCTGTGGAAGAACTTTAGTGTTAGAGATGGTAGGCCAATGGGGTAAAGTTTATGGGGTGGGTAGTAGTTTCAAGGGGCCTTTTTATTGTCATTGCATTGCATTCTCTGTTTACACAAAGCTGAATCACAGCCATTGTAGTGGCTCATTGTGGTAGGCAGAATTAGAAGATTCTAACATTCCCAAGATTGCCTGCTTTGCTATACACACCCTGCACAATCCCTATGAATAGGATAGATTATACTCCCTTATTTAGGTCGTGTTTTATGCTCATAAAATAGGGAGATTATCTGGATGAGCCTAACCAAATCACATGAGCCCTTTAAAAGGAGGGGATGTTTTCCAGTTGGTGAAAGAGAAGTCAGAGACCGAAAGCATGCGAGGATCTGAAGCATGTCTGCTGACTTGAGGATAGAGGGGCGAGGAGGCAAGGGCTATGTGTTGCTTCTAGAGAGTGTCCCCTGCCTGAGATTCAGTAAAGAAATGGGGATGTCAGTCTGGCTAATTCAAGGTGATGAGTTCTACCAAAAATCGTGAACTTGGAAGAGAACTGAGAGGCTCAAATGAGAACAGCAGCACTGACTGACACTGATTGCATCCCAGTGAGACCCTGAGCAGAGAATCCAGCTATATACCATGTCTGGACCTCTGACCTAGAGAAATTGTGAGATGATACCTTTTTGTTGTTTAAACAGCTAAGTTTTGGTAATTCATCATGCAACAATACAAAACTAATATACTAACAGTATGAGCTCAAGATTGTCCATTTCCTTTGTCACATAATGCTCAATCACAGTGTGACAGAAGGCAGATGTTGCAACCCTGCAAGTTTCAAGAGAGGTCACAGGAGGGCAGAGTACTTGAAGAGAAAAGACAGCAACTCATGGACACAGTATAGGGGGTACAACAGCTACTCTTCCCATCCATGATCCACCATGATGGATAATTAGCAGCATCCTTCTAACTCCTTCATTAGCCCTTTCTCCTCACTAAACTCCAGCCACAATGACTCAGCTTCAGCTCTCTGGATTTGCCTTACAGTCTCACACCTCCCTGCTCTGGGTTAAGCTTTCTTCTGCATGACTTTACCTGGTAAACTCTACTTTCCCTCCAAGGTTTGGCTCAAGTGTAATTTCCTATGTGAAGAATTCTTTCAGTTCTCTGCCCTTGGTACAATAAATGTTTTTCATCTTTCCATGTTTCAAATCCCTCTGGTTGACAACAAGGATCTTGAGGTCAGGAGCTCTGATAAGAGCACAGGGCCTGGAATATCTAGGGATTGTTGAATAGATGTCTACCCCAAGTCTTCATGAATTGTTACTACAAAAGGTCATCAGTTGGAATGGCTGGGCATTAGACTTCTTGATCGGACTTGGCTTTATGTCTCTCGGCAGCACTGGGTAAAGAAGTTTATGACCCTGGTGGTATCAAGATCTTACCATCCCAGTTGATAGCCTTCTCAGTGGTGCTGCAGCCTGGATGTATGGATGGGAGAAGGACTTTTTCCCTTGCCTTCTTTGAAACTGTCAATAAAATTATTTTTTCCTCCCAAATTTCATAATTCCTGGGCATTAACTTCATCACAAGGCACACAGTGTGCACAGAACCAATTTGTTGGATAAACAAGAGGGCAGAACACGATTTCATAAAGCATTTCCTGTGCTTGCTCACCTGCTAACACAATGTTGGTGTTCACGTATTTAGAAGATGTAATGTATATGCTTCAGGGACTTATGGGCTGGGGACAGTAAGATGCATCCCTGAGAAGGGCTGAAAAACCTGCTTCATTCAGATATTATTGGTGGGGATCCCAAGCTCTAGGCTAGTGTACAAGAGGGAGATTTTCTCTACTTTGCTTCACCATCTGTTGCCTATGCCTCAGGAAGCAGTACTCGTGAGATGAGACTGGTCCCACTCTTGGTACTGAAAAGAGTTGTCAGCTTAGGCTGTTTAGTTTAATTTGTGACTTATCTCAAATATTCTAGAAACATTTGCATTTCCTTTTTCAACCTGCTAATCCATCATTCAACATATCTTTATTAAGTGTCTACAGTATGAGGACAACAGGAAGGACATATCCCAGTGGAAGTGTCTTGGGTTTTACCTCAAGTAAGGAAGAGAGAGACACATAAGTTAGTATAAAGGTACTATTGCAATAGCTATTACAGAAGAAGTTCCCCAGGGCTCAGAGAGATCCTACAAAGGTGTGACTGAATCAGGGAGGTGAAGGGAAACTTCCCTGAAGAAGGTAACAGGAAGAAGGAGGAACATTCCAGGCTGACAGAAAAGCACGTGCAGAATCTGTTTAGGAGGGCAAAAGCAGTGATCTCAAGGTGCTGAAAGCAGGCCGGTGTCCCTGGAGAGCAGGGAAGGAGCAGGAGGGTAGCCTAAGAAGGGGCTGAGAGGGGTTCTACCGCGTTACAGGGATTTGACTTGATCCTGGGAGCAATGGGAAGCCTTCAAGGGTTTTAAACAAAATGGTGATCAGATTTACACTTTTAGAATACCTCCTCCGATTGCGAGGTGGAAAACGGATTGCAGGAGGCCAGAGTAGACGCCGTACACTAGGTAGGAGGCTACAGTGGCCCCAGTAAAAAAAAAATGAGGTGGAATGAACGAGACTGATGATGGAAGAGATAAACTCAAGGGGAGAGACTGGAGAAATATTTAGTACGTAGATGTGTCTTTTCCCAAGGAAAGCTGTAGAGAATGTGTGATAGGATGTGATCCTTGTGGGGAAAACTGACAGTATGTTATACAGAAGGGGGGAAAAGCATATTTGTCCAAAAAAAAAAAAAAAAAAGACAAAATTTAAGAAATAATTAAAATAAAGAATAAAACATTATAAATAATAACATAACAATAATAATAAGGAAAAGAAATAAGACATTGCCCTAGGCAGAATGAACTGAATCCTCAAGGTACAAAAGCAATCCTGTTTCATGTGGCTCGTACTTAATTCTAAAACTGGATAAAAAAGCTTATAAGATGGAGACTTTAGTGTGATTCAAAGCATTCTATAAATGTGCAGCCCGAATTTAATGTGGCTGTTCACATTAATTTTTTTTTTCATATGGGACTCCTCACTTCTAAGAGATTTTGGAGCATGAATGACTATTGCTATTCCTGAAAAAAAAAATCATCCCAGTTGATGTAAATAATTAGAGTCAACAAAAAATAAGTTATTTGAAGGAGTCAGCTTCTAGTGAAAACATTCCAAGCCCAACAAGCAATTTTGTTCTGTGTTTATCCCTGGGACTCCATTACCGCACCACTGAGACACGAGTCTTCTATGTGTCTCTGTGCAGAGATTTAATTAACCATGAAGGTGCTTGATGGTGAGGAATCCTGCTTATTCATGGTGTTTTAACATCTATGAAAAGGAAATACCACGGTTTTCAGGTCTGGTCATGCAGCCATACGTTTCCATTCAGAAACACAACTGAAAGGAGGCATATTCCTTACATAAATAAACTGAAAATATGTACTACACAAGATACCAAAACGACGGGCAGTTACTGTTCTTAGATTCACCGACATGACTCAAAATAGAATTTTACATACATGTAAAATGAAATCAAATGCTGAATAAAGGAGAATACATAAAGACACTATTCTGAAGCTATTATGTTAATCAGGGAACATTATAGAAAGCATTTGAAAAAACAAAATCACAGGCTCGAGTTTGACTACTTGACTGCCATTTCAAAATATGTGATATAGTTTTATCCCCCAGTGAAAAGTAATTTTTCAACAAGAATAGCCCCCATTTAGGTTAACTAGAGGACTGGAAAAGAAAGACAGCAAAGCCTTATGTGCCTCAACCAACTGTAAAATATGAAACAAAAACTATAAATGCGAAGACGAGATTTCCAGTGCTTTCAACTTCTAAATGTGTTTGAAGAAGGCACAGTGCCATTTTTCACATGGTGCCATGTGTTACCTGGGGGTAATTTTTCCCAGCACTGGATCCATTTCCAGCCGCCTGAGCCAGCAACTGCTGTTTGTAGCCAACCGTTGGTCTAGACAGACAATTCTTTGGAGGTCCATTGTCTTTTGATAGGTTTATCAGATTCTCACCCCCATTTTTCCTTCATCCATTTCTATATCCTCCTGTCTCTCCTTTGAGCACATGCGATGGGACGACCCTTCCTGGCAACGATCATTTAATGCCCGAAGGCCTCCCACGGCAGCCAAGAAAGCAGTGAAGAAAAGCAGTGGACAGTGCATTCCACAGGCCTCCCAAACTTTCCTGTTGGGAATCATTTCTTCCTCACACACTTCTGTTAAAATAACCAACCCCTACCTCACTCTCCTTTTCCTTAAATATTGAATAACAAAGAAAGTCAAGTGACTGAAGAAGCAATGAAACGGAGTAGCCAGAAACACACTCTCCAGATGGGCAAGCAACCTAGGTTCGAGCTCTCATTTTGTCACTGCTCGATGGCCAGCCTAGTAAGGACTGTCCTCACATTCGTTTTTCACCTGTAAAGGGCAGAGTGATTGTTGTGAGGGTCATGCAAAGAAAAAGAAAAAAAAAACCAAAAAAACAAAACCAAAACAGACCTAAAAAGTTCTCCCGTACAGTGGCTAGGCATAGTACAACCAGCCAACACGTAGCTCTTCTTACTAAAGGTCAGAGATGCAATCATTTGAATCCCAGCAGGGAGACACCGGGAGCATGGCATATAAAACTGCATCCATGCTAAAATGTACAGATATTTATTTCCTCTGGCAAGCTTTATTTTGTAGAACAAAAAAAAAGAGTTGTATCAATAGGATTACTTAAAAAAAAAAAAAAGCTGCGAGAGCTTTAATCAAATTGTGTTCGATGGTGGGGATATTTTTTGTTTATTTTCAGAGTAGGAGCACTGTGCTTTGGAAGTCCTGTCCTGCCGGATATGTGAGATACTTAAAAATCAATTCCAGAAACCAAAGCGGTATTGTTCAAGATGCATCAAGGGCTCGATCTGAGCCACACTGTCAATGTAAAAAACGTTAAGGGTGGAAGTCGCGCTTTAGGGTAAGTTGAACAAAACAGAAGGAGCAAGATAAGCTGACGAAATTATTAAAATCAGTGGAAAATAACTGGTTGCCAGCAAGAAGTCCATTTCTGTAGACAGACCACTTCAGCTCAAAAAACATATACACACTCCTATACGATGGCTACAAATGAGCTTGTGCTTTTCCTCCGAAAGTATTTGAGCAGGAAATAAAACCTTTTCCCAGTGGATGAAATAACAGTCCTTTCTGCCAATCTAAGCAAGGCAGATTTAAATTTTATATGTGTCCAACTGCTTGTTCCCCCTCAGCTAATAACCCGCCTGCTGGAAACATTTCAAATGAGAGGGAGTTCACAGCCCCGCAGCTCAGCTCTGAATATATCCACCATGCATGTAAACAAGTAAACCATTATGTTTCTTATTGAGATAAAGAATACAATGATAAGTGGAGACTTTCACAAAACAAAGGGCTTCCTATTGCGAGTGTGGATAATCTTCCAGAAAACCCTGTGTTTTGGCAAATCACACCAGATTAATCTATTAAGCATCTCCTTTCATTATCAAATTTCCGCTGCCTATCACAGTGGCTGCCTTATCAAGCACCCCTTTTTCAATAGCAGCCCCATTCCTAAGATTTCAGATGCTGGCTTTCCCTGCTCAGAAAACAGGTGTCCCTACTGTTTGCAGGCAGCAGAGGTCCTTGCACAGAAGCCTGGGAAAGAGCAGGGCGATCAGACCCTGTTCTACGTGAAGGAACAGGTAACAGAAAACTGTTGATTGGATGAATAGAACTTAATTGGCACACATTAGCCAGAGGTGAGTATTTTTTTTAGAATTAAAATTCCCTACAAATTTCCTACTGAGAACAAAAGCTTCAAAAGGAAAAAAATGCAAAAGACTGTCTTGTAACAATCAACCGGACAGCTCCAAACAATGTAACTATTCTTTAAGCAATTCTTTGGAAGACACAATGTTCACCCCCCACTTCATTCCGAAAATTAGGTATTGCAGTTTGTGACAGCTTCACAGAGTTACCTATGGGGCTTAAGCTGTTCGCCACATTGTCTACATTTGGGAGGAGAGGCATTTTGTGGCTCTACACAGAGCTAATATTCCAAGTCAATTAGTGCGATGGATCAGGTTTTCTGGTTCTCAGTGTCTCCACTTGCCAGCCTGTCTTCTTTTCTTACTTAATAAAACTGGGCATGTGGTTTCTGACCAGACCTTTTGTGCACGAGGGGCCGGGGGTCACCCACCAACACGGGACAATGAAACCGGCTGCTAACGCAGAAATTAAGCTTTCAGGGTGATGTGCCAAAATTTGCATGCGTAGCCCCTGGTTGTTTGTTACAGATAATATCTGTAGGATAGATGTGTGTCATGCTTATATTGCAATTTATTTGACCGTGTGCCCATAATTTATTTGGCCGTTCGTGGTCAATCATTTTGTTTTGCTTAGTCCGTGCCAGGATTTCTTTAATTTCTTCTTGTCAAGTCGGTACCCAGCAAGTTCTTGTCTTGCTAGTCTATCTATGCCCATCTGCATTCTCCAGCAAGCAGAAAGACTTCATTCTCTGCTCTGAACTCAGCTCTTAAAAACTTGGCGGCTGTGTGCTTTACTGTAATAAAATAAAGGCATTCAGGAAGGCCACCGTCCTGACAACCGGAAGATCCCGTCTGCCTGCAGTCCCCCACCCCCTCTCCACGGAGGGTCGGCCCAGAGATGGGTGCTGGCTCTGCAGGGTGGGGAGGAAGCTATTGATAAGCGCATGCCTTTGTTTCCGGCCCTCTACAGCACCAGCTTTGTTTCATCTACAGATGATTAAATGGTCTACAGGGCAATTATGAACAGGAGGAAGGAGCAGCCAACTCTCTCCAGGTTTCCTCAATCAGCATGATTGAATTTCTCAAAGGCACAGAGCAGTGGCAGAAGCAGTTTCAATGACTTTTCCTGGAAAATGTTCGGCAGCTCAGAATCGAGCCTTTCATTTAACTACTTGCTGTTTCATTTTATTATGTGCAAATTGTGGCTTAATAGATTTACAGTCACTATAAACTCTCAATGGATAGGGTAGCCCAATTGGCTAGTACTGTTAAAATGACTGATAAGGACCCAAGAAAAGGGATAGTTGCAAATTCCAACAGGAGTGGAATAAACCCCATCTTAATAAACAGCATGCGGCATCCTATGATTTCGCAGTCAAGGAGCACTGTTTTTATTACCCCTTATAAGTGGTAGAAAAATATAAGGTATTCAGTGTGTGTGTGTGTGTGTGTGTGTATGGGGGGGGGGGGAAGCAGAATAACGGAAGAAGCACTTGAGAAAAGTCAAACTAACGCTTTACAGTGTCACAACCGAAAGGTAAACTGCTATTACTTAAAGATACTGGTTTAGAAATTTACACAGTAGATAAATACATATATAAATACACAGTTTACAAAGTTTTACTTAAAAATAATTGATAGATATTGGAGGAATCCCTTTCTCCCCTGAATATAAAAGAGCAGTCAAACAAAGCAAAACAAAGTCATCCTCATAGTTGAACCCTGTTTACTATTTCTGGGGCAGTATCTTTATTATTGGTTTTTATCAACAATGATCATAGATCATAGACAATCCCAATGGTTGTCTATTACCTAATATAATGATGTTTATAGATATGTTGAAATAATCTATTACTCAAGCAGGGCTTTTTGAAAATAGCTTCGCTAAAACTGGGCAAATCATTTGGACAACTGGCTTAGGAAAAGAACCCCTCGCCAAGTGTCAAAATACCTGCGCCATGTTCCCAAAGCACAATAACTTGCTGTTTGACCTTGGACTCTGTGATTTAGGCTTAACTTTGGACCTTTGGGACTCAGGGTTCTCAGCTGTTAAATGGGGGTTCTATCCTCTGATTGGCTCGTGCCATTTCGAAACTCCAAAACAGTGACTTGCTTTGACAAATAAAAATGGCATACAAAGAGCCTACTGATGTAACAATAACACTCTGTCAAAAAGACGTCACTGGACCGGTTGACTTGGTTGTCCAAGCTGATTAGTTGCTTGCCAATCATTAGAAGCATCTAGAAGTGTTTGGATCATGAGGCTAAAAATGTGGCCTGCAAGAGAAAGAACGTAAACAAACTAATGCGATAACATCTCTAACATTATGCCTTAAGGTTTCAAGAAAATCACATCAGAAATAGCATATATTCGTGATGCTGTAATGGCACACAGTCATTTTAAGCGTGGGCAGTCAGCGCTTTAAAGACTACAGTTTGAATGCTCAAATTCAGGGTGGTTAAGCCTGGACTATTTCATGACGAGGCAGAATAAAGGGAGTCCTAATTTTACATGACTTGTCAGAAATACACACAAATCAGTAAACACTGAATAATAAAAATGCTATATGAACACTCATTGGGATAATCTAACTTCTCTAAGTATCATTTAGACAAAGATAATCTTCTTGCCCTAAGTTTTATAATAAAACCTATGGTCAAATACTATTCTTAGGAATCTGAGTTCAAGCCACTGATTTAAGTGAGATAATCTTTAAATATCAAAATAATTTACAAACTTTACTACAGGGTAATTTCATTGACTAGTTTATTTTTCCTATGAGTGTTTTCCAAAGGAAATCAATCTGCTCTATCGGAGACTGAATTAAGTAATTAGCAATTTATTTAGTCTGCCAATTTCTATTGCAACTTTTAGCAACATCCAAACAAGAAGAAAAAGGATTTGAAATTCAAGTCAATTAGATTCTCACCTTTTTGAAACTGGTAGGACTTGAAGCAGTAGGAGAAAAAAGGGGAAATGCTATTTTACATACTTTATGGCAGGCAGAAGACATGAGGCTGATTTTAATAAATTTTAATTTATTACTATGCTTATCTGAAAAGGGTTGGTATTCCATAACTCATTTGGAAATAATAAGATGGATATGTGACATAACTCAAATGGGGCAATGAAATAAAAAACTTTGGGATAAAGATGTGTAAAGCAAAAAGCAACTATATAGGAAGAGAAATATAAAAATATTTGCCGAGGAACTGACTTTATCCACAGTTCCTTTGAATTGTACTCAAAAATCCCTATATTTTTTTAAATGTGTACCTATGGCATTAAATATTAATATCCACATCTTTTTCTTTTGTTTACAAATTTACCATCTTCCTAAAACCAAAGGAATATATCATTATTCACTGAGTAACATCATTTGGGGAAAAAAAAAAACCTCTTTGTGATATGCCCTTGAAATAACATCTGTTTTTTATAATGTAGATAAGAGAACAGTCTTTAATTCATCCATCCACACAGCCACTTAAAGTGTAAGAATATATAAAGTATAATGTGATTTGCTGCATTTTTGTTGTGAAACATAATATTAAAATGGTTCAGAAGCTCCTGAACGTAATTTTAAAATTACATAGACTTCTACACTTCATTAACAAACTACAGATGTATAGATAATAAGGCTCTTTATCAGAGAATATGTTATTATGCAGCTGTTAGCACAATGCAGTAAAGGAGGCCAGTTGCAAATCTCATCAATAGTTCTAACCATTTTCCACCACTTGAATGAAAAGTGATAATGTATAGATCTCACAGTCATTAAGAACTTGCCTTTACTCCTTTAGGATTAATTTGCGTTGACCCAGAATTTTGTATTTGCTTAACACAAGCCATGGGTTACTTTGATGTTATCTGCTTCTATAAACAGTAATATACAGTCCTCTCCTGGGCTAAAACAGCTCTTATTCCAGTGAGAATTGACGATATTAATCATTCTGAAGTCCAAGAGTGCTGATCATAAATTGTATGTGGGGCCCTCACTTAGTACCTCCCCGGACTCCCATTCATCAGCAAATCCTCTTTTTGCAGCTGGATATAAAGTATATAAAGAGTAATTTATCTCAGAACTTGGGTTCTGTGATCTTCTTGATGTCTAAGTGACATGAGAACCATTTTGTCAACAAATAAATATTTACTCTCCTCCCTTTTGAAATAACGATCTCAATTATCTGCCATTTCTAAAGTCTGATTCCCTCAAGTGGCCAGAATGGAAAATGCATGTCTTGCCTTTTAAGTTGCAGCGTATAAAATAAACTGGAATGATAGAAGATAAAGGGACTCACTTTTCAACAATGTGAAAAATAAGACAGTAGTTTTAAATCATGACCAAGATATCAACACAGACTTACGTTTACCATATATTAAGACTAAAAATGCCAGCCTAAAATTTATGAACTGTCGGGTCCGGAAAAATGTCTAGAGAGCATTATTTTTTCTTAATGCAAACCTGCAAAGATATGCAGAAATATTTATCTTAAACAAAAATTGAACAAATAACTCAGCTCAAGATCAATACAAATCAAAAGAAAACACATAAATAAACTGTTACATAGATATTATTAGCAAAGTTTCTATTCTACATCACCCAAATTAGCTGACAAATTTGAGACAGTAGAGTTTGGCTTTTTTTTTTTTATGGGAAAATATCTTCATAGAGTGTGGAATTAGACAACAGGAGCAATAACCAGAAAGGATATTTAGAGGCTAGATGGGAACCTTTAATTCCAGGAGGTTTCATTTCTCCATATGACCTCATTTTGTAGCTTTTGGTATTTTCCATCACATAAGTGAAAGAAGGCAAACCAATGCACACAGACTCAAACTGTTAAACACAGAGACATTTCTGCAACATTTCTGGTTTCATCCCAACTTTAGCTTGGATTTTTGAATTTCAGAGTTTCCCTGTTTCGTTGCGAACATGTGGTTTTCAAATTTTGCTGGGTTCCAAACTTATCAGTGTGTGAGTTTATTTTATGTTAAGCACCTTAAAAATCCAATCCTTGCAATGCCAATAGAAACAATAAAAACATAAATAAATCATTGCAATGAGCCAAGAAGATCCAATTTAAGAAGGTAAATCGAAAAGATTTTTGCCAGAGTATAAACAGAAAGGGTTGAAAATTTTGCAAACACAATCTTTTTGTCTTACTGAAACTATAAACTTCACATTTTCTTAAACGTGATTAAAAAGAAAAAATGGGGTGGAAATATGTGATATCCCAAATTATTCTACACACTGCCATTTGACGATCTCTCTCTTCTCTCTCCCACTTTTTAAAAAGATTTTCTTTGTTTATTTTAGAAAGAGATAGGGAGAGAGAGTGGGGAGGTGGCGGGGGCGGGGGGAGGAAGAGCCAAGGAAGAGAGAGAGAGGGAATCCCAAGCAAACTCTGATCTGAGCTTGGAGCCCAGCCAAAGGCTCAATCCCATGACCCTGAGATCATGACCTCAGCCAAAACCAAGAGTCAGCTGCTTAACCAACTGAGGCACCCAGGCGCCCCTAGATATTCTCCTTTGGAAGATCAGTTTGTGCAGTTTTGCTACCACAACTCAATTTTCTTAGTATTACTCTGGTTCCTTATGAGATGGGCTGGAGGAATCTTGTTCCCATGTTAAAATGTGCCTGAGGCCGACATTGATGAAATGCATGTTTTGCTGAGTTGAACTCTGAATTGTGAATCTAGAATAACACAGGTATTCTTGTTCCTATCTAGGGTTGTACCATGTGCCTTAAAGGTTGTAATCCAAATGATATGGAGGGCTTGCTATCTAAACTGTCTCCCCTAAACAGGGGCTATGGTGTTTGATATTCCATCATTAAGGATGACTCTTTTTGGATTCCTCTCTGACCCTACTTTTCCAAAGCATAACTCCTAGGAGATACAACATATTCCATTAGTGTACCCCAAGATGCCAAGACGAGAGAGAGAAGGCAATAGTGCACGATCTCTGCATAGATCTCTTGGTCTACAGGCTCTTCCTGTCCCAGCCCCTCTGCTTCTCTGACTGCTGCCAGTCACTGTCCTACATATATCCAAATACCTCACCCTATCTGTGATCTCCTACTCTTTGTTACTCAGTGGCATAGACCTCCACACGTGCACATACCCGTACACCATGCTTTGTCTTAGTGAACTTCTCATCAGGCTCCTTCACTGTTCTTTACCACTTCCTCACTCCTCTGTATGTGCCTACCCTTTCAGCCTTCAGTTCTCTGTCCTGTCTTTTTTGTTTGTTAAGCCTCTCCCTCGTCCTTCAGTATCCAGTTTAAATGACACCTTCTCGGTGACATCCAAGACTTCATTCCTTTAGTATTTATTCACTTATTCAATAAATATTGAGTACTTGCTACATGCCAAGAGGAGTTTTTAGGTGTGGGGATATAATGGTAAGCAAAAATAGGTCAGCTGAATTTTTGAGAGGCTTAAAGTGTAGTGGGAGGGACAAGCATTCATAAAATAATTATCCAAACAAAGGAGAAGCTGGTAAAGCTGTACCCGTGTCACTGCTATAGAAGGGAGAGGTCAGGGAAGGCTTCTCTGAACAAAAGAGTGTGCTATGCTGAAGGGGTAGCATGTACAAAGGCTTACATGGGGTGGGGGAGGATTATAAGCCAGGAGCAGAGAGTAAAAATAAAACAGATTTGAGTTGGGCACTAATGTCTTAGATGCAACATCAAAAGCGCACTAGTAAAATAAGAAAAAAAATAGATAAGCTGGACTTAATGAAAATTAAATCCTTCTGTACTTCAAAAGACATCATCAAGGAAGTGAAATGAGAACCCACTGAATAGGGAGAAATACTTATAAATCATATACCTGTTATATGGCTTACAACCAGAATATATAAAGATGTCTTAAAATTCAAGAATGAAAAGACAATCCAATTAAAATGGGTAAACGATTTGAATAAATATTTCTCCAAAGAAGAGATACAAATGTTCAATAAATATATGAAAAGATGTCCAACTTCATTCGTTATTAGAGAAATGCAAGTCAAAACCACAATGAGATACCAGTTTATACCCATACGATGGCTGTAACAGGCAGACATGAATGAGCAGCGACAAAGATGTGGAAAACTTGGAACCTTTATATATTGATGGTAGGAGTATATGAAATTGTGGAACCACTTTGGAAAAGAGTTTTCATGAAAAGTTAAACATAGACTTACTATCTGATCCAGCATATGACATTCCTAGGTATCTATCCAGAAACAGTGAAATATATGTCCACACAAAGACTTGTACACAAATGTTCATAGTAGCATTATTCATCATACCTCCCTAAATAGAAACAACCAAATGTCCATCAACTGAGGAATGGATAAATAAAGGGTAGTCAATCCATACAACAGAATACTACTCTAAAATAAAAAGAGACAAAGTCCTGATATATGCTTATAACACGGCTAAATCTCAAAAACTTAATGCTCAGTGAAAGAAGCCAGACACAAAAGAATGCATTTTGTATGATTATATGAAAGGCCCAGAAAAGGCAAATATATAAAGAGAGTTAGTAGATTAAGGATTGCCCAGTACGGGGGGTGGGGGGGGGGTTGGGAAGGGGATTTTGACAGTGGAATGACTATAAATGGATATGAGGTTTCCTTTTAGGGTGACAGAAACAGTTTAAACTCAGATTGTGATGACATACTAGAATTTTTTAAATTCTACACATAAAACAGATGAAGTGTAATTTTTATGGTATATAAATGGAATCTTAATAAAGCTGTTCAAGAAAATCATAAGCCTGCATGGCCAGAACCCAGAGCATGAAGGAGGACACCAGAGCTGGCTGCTGTACACTCTGGTAGGCAGCTGTACTAAAGATCTTCGTTCTTATCCTCAAAGAAGGAGAAAACAATACAAGGATTTTAATCAGGGGTGAGCGGTAGTAATGATGTGACCAGATTTGCATTCTGAAGAGCACAATTAACGTGTGCAAAAAGTTTAGAGTTAGAGGTGGGTCAGTTTGATCGTATATATGTGTGTGTGTGTGTGTGTGCCCGTGCGCACAGGCGCGCATGCCCACACTCACCAAGTCAATCTGAGTTACCATATTCAGTGTGACTTATCCATTTGCCTGCAATTTATGTACTAGTTTACCCTTTCTTCCTTCAGCACCACTTTAATTTCTGGAAGGTAGGAATGATGTCTTATTTAACCTTGTATTTCCAGTGCCCAGCACTTGTCTGGCATTCAGCAAGCTCTCGAGGTTTATAAGATGAATTATACTGAAAGGAGCAGAGGAACACAGGGGAAATTCAACCGCAAGTCTATTACTCAGCCTATCGAGATAGGCTGGTTGTCTTCAATCAGTAGCTTTGTAAGTGGAATAACAGTTTGATCTCTGATCAGAAGAAGGCAGCATTATCATACTGCTCACTTCACTCTAAACTCTTCTGGAATCAATATTTTAGGAAAAATAAACAAAAGTCGCCTGTCATAGGTACATATTCTCTGCATGTCTAGTGTATCTGTGCAAACATTGTCAACAAAATTCTAACTTCAGTATTTTCCAGATTTTGTGTACTCTCAGCTTGGAGTCATAACCGCTTCCATCAATAGGTTGAATATGATTTGTCAAGTTAAACAAATGTTGGTAAAACTGATTATGCTACCTATATAATTGATGTGTATAGATACATATGCTATCTACAAATACATGATATATTTGGAGAGGCTCATATAATTGTACACTTGAATTCACTTTTAAAGGAAAGAAGGGAACAAGATGGAAAACCAAAGTTAAAGCAAAATGTCGCCCAGCCTATAGCCTGAAGGCCATGTTCAGCCCTGTCACCTATCTCTCAAACACACATATGGTATTGTGAAAGAGAACTCAAGTCCAGAATTATGACCAGGAGACCCTAAATGATTCTAAACAAGAAATAAAAACTCTGTTCTCTAAAGGGTTCTGAACAAATGCAATAACAAAAATACCTTTTTGAAAATTAATTGGCCAGAACTATTTCCTATCATCTCACTTATTTAAAAGTCTATGTTATGTGAATTTGACCAAATTGAAGCAAATTATGCAAAAGAATAAACTGGCATCAAGTGACTCCCACAGCATATTTCTCTGTTTTCTCTTCACTATTTTCCAAGAACATCTGTGGGCCCACACTCCCAGAGCTCAGGGTAACATGCGTTACCTCCGTAAGTCACTGCTTGTACTGCAGTTTTTCTCTACACAAGATTCCTGACCTATTGGGCACAAAGCTCAAAAGACATTGTAAAGAATTTACCCAACAACCATTCCAATCAAATGTTCTGTTTAATGTTGTTAAAGTCCAAATTAACCAGTTATCTAGATTGATTGTTTCTGCATTTGTATCTAGGGAGTAACTGTCAGCAGACTTTTTGATTTGCAATAACAAACTGGGCCAAAATCTTTATTGTTTTAGCTAATTCAATCTTCTATTCCATGTATGTAGTCTGGCCTTTCCAAACCACTTCATTGAATCTTGGAGACCTTTTTCCAATTTGCTTTTCTCATCAAGCTCTACCTATAAGAACTGCCTGATGTTCAGGGTTTAGATGGTTTTGAGCAATTAAAAAAAAAAAAAACAGCAATGGAGGTAAAAATATGTTTCTTTCATGTTGCTATCACTCAAAAATAAAAGCAGATTTTTCTCAGAGTAGAACCCTACCCACAAATCAACTTTGGGAAGCATCAAACGGTAATTTAATTGTAAAAGAAAATTTCTTAGAAAATGATACAAGCCATTATGATTGTATTGCTAAACAATTTGGAATCCATCTATAACACAGAGTTTTTATAAAGTCCAGGTGCCATTTTAGATATTTTAACTTTAATAATTTAGGTTATAGGTATGATATAAACCATCTGCATCTTCCTGTTTGTAAGCAGTGAGTTTTCTTCTCACAGCTGGCCTGTACTTAAATTCTAGAAGCCAAGGAGGCAAACTAACCTACCCATGTGTGGTAGTCATCTTTTGTAATAGAATCTGAACTAAGAATATGCTGTGCAAAGTTGGGTAATGTGGCCCTAAACTTCAATAAATATGCTTAGAATTCTCCTTAAACATCATATTATTATGCATTTTAAACTCAAGTTATTATAGTTTAAGTGAAGAAGCTTTTATGAAGACCCCATATTTTAAGATCACGAAGGTTCACAATTTTCTAGTGATCCTAAAAGTTCACATTTTAGCCAACCAGGGTGTAAAAAAAAAAAAAAAAATCCATTAACAGGTGTTGAGAATAGTCTACCCAAACTTGACAATATCTCTGGCTGTTTGGTAAGGCACACTTAACGCATGTTCTTGCATGAATGCTTAAAGGTGCCGTTAGAATTGGTCCTAGGGCAGAGGTGACACAATGGGTCATGAAATCTTCTCTTGACTGGTGTTTTAAAGCAGGCAATTAGCAAGCTAAGACAACAGAGTTAGCACTTTCAGACATCTCATTAGTACCCAGGGAGAGAGTTAGTGAAAGGGAAACCAGAATGGTACTCACCACTGTAGCCTGAGACCACGGGCAGTAAGGAGACACGTCCTTTGGAGCAGATAGTGCTTATGAGGATGCAGTCAAGTATCGTGGAGAACAGTTTAAAAGAAGAAGGATCAGTGCCAGAAAGCAGAGCCAGGACACTGAATCAGCAGGCGGAATCAGTCGTAAGGTAGAAGTCACCAAGAACGGGAAGGTACCTTAGGCAAGGAGGCGGTGCTCAGTGCCGTTCTCTGCAATGTCGCAGCAACCTCGGGTCCACCGCCATCGCACCAACCTCCCCGGTGGGCTTGGTCAGCAGGTTCTCCTTCTGAGAGGTACTTATGGGTCCTCGAGGCAAATGGAATCATGGGCCAAGCAGCCGCTGTGCGATGCCGAGATTTGCACGGCTGCGTTGTCCTGTCTTCACGCAGCTTGAACCTCTGTACGCCAGACGCTGCAATTTCAGGCAGGTAAAAACAAGACTGTTCAGTAAGAGTTAATGTCTATTGGAAAGAACAATTCAGCAACTCTATGCAAGGATGAGTTCTGGGTTAATTTTAACATGGCAGGGGGAAAAAAATGATCTAGCCATGCATGATAAAACTACTCTGACAGCTCAATAGAAGTTTAGTATGTAGGGCTGGCAGCAACCTGACCGTGGCCAGCTGCCTGAAAAGAGAGACAGGCACACCTCTATTTCAGAGGAAGCATGGATGCCCAAAGGATAGGTCGCTACTACCCAGACACCTAGCAGATGACAAGACCATAGCCATGGGCCGGCCATGTGCAGTGAAGGCGCCTGGTCAATGTGGAGACAACCGGTCATTTATGAGGATGTTGCATCATCACTACATACATACGGGCATGCGCACATACTCTTAATGATTCTGCAATTACGAGATACATGATAAAATTAAAGATCACCAATACCATTTAGCTCTGAAATCGTTGCAGAATAGGGAACACATGAAGCCTTAGGGGAAAAAAACATTGAAGCTTTAATTTGGAAAAATAACCTAACTCAGTTCAATAAGTACCCGCATTTACTGAGCACCTACTACGTGCAGGGTTGGTGCTATAAAAAGACGTACAAAACACAGGCCTTGTCAGGATTCAGTAAGGGGGAAATGCCTGTATAAATAACTAAGTGTAAAATATGAAAAAATGTGAGCAAGCTTTCAGTAGAGGTCCTTGCAAAATGCAAAGAAGGTGTGGTGGAAGATGGGTTTATCTTACAGTATTTTTGTAAAACACCAACACCGTATCTTTTCACGTGTGTCACCATTGTCCTTAATGCCTAGTCTATAGTAGAAATAACTGAAGCTCTTCAGCTCAGGTCAATTCAGTCATGGTGGTTTGGAGTACAGACTTTAGGGCAAATAATCAATTCAGAGTTTAGACTCAGTTATTGGAAAGGACAAACATGATATTGACCTTTCTCCTCTCTCCTCTCTCATGCATTTTGCCCCTCACCCAACCTAAGAAAGTTGTGTGGATGTCTGAGTATTGCCTCCGTTCGTCTCTGGTGTCTGTGGAGAGGTCTGTGTTTCTGGCTTCTGTCCTATAGCATCTAGCTTCTCTACCCATGGGCAGTGCCAGCATCTCCTGCTGTCTGAGCCCTGGGCTCTGAAAAGGAGGTCTAGTACTCAGTATCTACCTCTGCTCACCCTGCGCTGAACACACCCCAGCTGTATGCATAGGGACATATGTGCGTGAGATCTCCCTAAGGCAAGTCTAGGGTATAGGGGATGTGGGTTGGTATATTAGGATTTCTCTCACCCTAAATATTACATGCTGCCATGTTTTCTTTATCACAATAAGCTCAGACAGGAATAGCAAATCCTGTGAGACTGCTTCCTCCCAGAATTTCAGGAGGGAAGCAGTGCCAAACTGTCTTCTGCGCTCAGCATCCTAATTTTGAACTCCATTTTAGAGATTCTCTTGTCCTTCCTAAGGTAACACCCAGAGGCGGGTGCCAAGAAACACACACAGTTGCGATCTGGGTTTCTTCTCCCTTGAACTTCAGCATCTTCCTGTCAGATGTGGAAAGAGTGAGAAAAAGGCATCTTATTCAGTATGCTCTTCTATCTGGTTTGGAGTAAAGACTCTTGAGTTTAAAGAAGTGCATGGAATGCAGGAAAAGGTTTTATTCTCATGAGCCAAACTCTTGCAAACCAGAAGGTATTTAGTTTTGGACTCAGTCACCTGATTGTCTAAAATTGTTTTCATGATTTCAATTGCATCTATTTTCCTTGAAGCCATGGGTGCCGTAGATAGAGACCTACAGAGTTCTAGTACATTCCCTCTAGCTGTCTGGGTTAGCTCCCACTGTCTCAATTACTGTACAACTCTGTAAGTTGTAGAAATTAGATACAATACAAATGATTCTAGTTAGTAAAAATGCAAATAAATTTTGTTTGGTGGAAGTGAAATAGATTAAATTAATCATTAATCATTAATCAATTAATGCCATTGACCAGTTCTGCATCTATTAGCAAAATTCATTTGAGCATCTGTAATAGCATATACATGAATATGGATTTGAATTCTGATTTATGTTGGTTATAACAGCTGTTTTCCTCATTAATTAGTTAAGAAAAACATCTGACATGCATTCATTTTATATCTGTATAAGAATCATGATTTTACCTTTTGAATAATTTGTTATTCTCATTCAATAATTTGTTATTCTCATTTAACCAATGAGGGAATTAAATTTCAAAGAAACCCATCAAATTGTCCAAGGTTGGACAAATAATAACAGATAGAAGCAAAATTTGAATTTACATATTTGACCCCAAAACCAAGCTTCTAAATCTGTACTGCTCTGTGATTAAAACAAAGAAATCTGAAAAATATCTTAAAGGTGCCCAGATAAGTATTCTAAAAGTAAAAATTCTATAAGTTTCACATTATTTTTTTACTATATTTGTCAACATCATTTTTATGCTTCTGTTGAGAGATAGTCTAAGTGTTCTGCATTATAATTTTAAGGCAAAAAAGTCATGAAACTCATTGTCATATGTGTAATTTTATAGAGAGTACTCCCCTCACCCCCAAGTTAAATGGTTGTCAGGAAAAAACCTATGGCATTTCTGGATCTATGCTAGGGAGATTTTTCAAAGTAAATTTTTATACTATGCTTTATGGAAAAACCAACTATGAGTCATAGCTATGAAGAAATATCTCCAATTCTTAAGCCACTTAATTAAATACTCTATATGGAGATGAGGGAAACCTTAAAATAGCTTATATGGATCACTTACAATGGTCTCTGAAGAGGGTTTGAGTAGAAGTATTATCTTAGATTTATTTCTTAGTGAAAATTTCTAAAAATAAAAACATCACCTATATCCAGATCTAGAACAAAGAATCCTTTAAGAAAAACAGAGCAATATTTCAGCTAGGTCATCTGTCGACATTTCAAAGTACAACAAATGGCACATTTATTCAACCACATTTCAAATAGATCTCTTTGTAAAAAATTTACAGTTACAGGTTTCAAAAAAAATGTTGAACTTTGCTAAACAGGCTGAACCATATGCGTCAGTTCATATTTTTAAATGAATTTTGGAAAAATTCAAAGGGAAAATAAATGAATATCCCAAGAAACAAAATTAGTCCCAGTAAGGTGTTCCTGAAAGTAATTACATAATTTCTGTTTCAGGAATTCTTTTTCAAAGAGGACTCCAGTACCCTTGATTTTGGATACATGGATTGAATAACTTTAGAGACATCAACTCTATACTATGGCTACCTTTTTCAGTCTAATAGGAAAGGGAATATTGGGGCAGACCCTAGTGATTTTGATTACCTCACAATCATTCTTCCTGGCTAAAAAAAATACAGATTTTATTCAGGTAGCAAGAAGAGTCCCCCGATCTTGGCAAAAGTACACTCCTCCTCATTCCCAGGAAATAGAAGTCATGATTGGTTATTTCATAATGGTAAAATGAGTTATGGCCATTTATGTCCCTTAGCCAGTTTAGGTATGGGCATGATATCCAGTTTCATTAATGAGATATAAAGGAAATTAGTTAGGACTAAAAAGTCAGACCTATCTGAGAACAGCTCTCCACCCGTTTTTCCTGCTTGGGAGGATAGAACAAGATCATGCTGATTGGAGCAGCAGCAGCCATTTTATGACCAAAAGGTAAAAAGCCCACATGCTAAAGACAGTAGGGCAGAATGAACAGAAAGAGAGTAGTACGCTAATGAGGTTACTACTAAACTGGGAAGTGTCTAACCCCCTCCAGTCTTTTTACAGGAGCTACTTCAATGTCTTTATTGCTTAAGTTACTCTCTTATAGTTGGTTTTTTTTTGTTACTTTTCTTGAAGGCATTCCTAATAAGTTTAGTTTTTATTTCCTAACACATATCCACTTTTAATTTTCATGGAGTATTTTTCAATAGAGCCAAGTATATTGGACCTTTGGTATCCTTGTTCATATCTTACTGAGAAAACCATTTTGTACTATGACTAGAAATAGAAACACTGTGGGAATGGAACCAAATGTTACTATTTGCATACTATTCAAGATCAGACTCAGAGTGAACTTCACACCAAAAGATCTATATGCCCTCTCTTCCTCTCCTTGTAGCTCTCTTAGATATGTAGGCTTCAGTGCTACCAGCATTTAGGGTCTCCACTTAGGCTAACCCCTCTAAACAGAGCTCCATGGCCTGGACTCTGCCTATTATATTTTTGAAAAGTGATTACTACAGTCTGATTTATAAACATCTAATGAGCAATAAACACTGTTTCCTTCCTCTCAAACATATTTCCCTTCTTGCCTAATGTGCAAAAGTAGATTTTTTACAGTTTAAGTAACTTTGTGACTATCCTTTGGATATTTTTCACTTAATATAATTTATATTTATCCATTTTCCTGTTTAGCAACATTTGAGTTATTTCTGGATCTATTTTTGCCCTTCTTCTCATCATTAGTATGTTTCTAACCATTGCCCCTTTTCCTTAAGGACTTGATCTCTTAAAAAAAAACCATCATACTAATTCTCTAGGGTGCTGCTTGGTATCGAGCATACAGTAGGTAGCCAGTAAGAAAATGAATGAGGCGTGTTCTTGAGTGCTAAAGTGAAGGTATGAGTACACTACCTATGAGCAAATTATCTATTTTATCTAAATAGCTATTATCTATCTATCTATCTATCTATCTACATGCATTTATTTTAATGCTTAACATGGATTGATAGATACGATGCCTGTAAAGCCAAAGGAAGAAGCCCATTGTTAGACAGCTGGGTCAAGGGGGAGCATAGGACATTTATGTTTGTTCAAGTCCAAGTATCTTTGGGATTGCATTTAACGCTATACATGTTTGTGCTGCTCTTCCAAGGGCGGATGATTTGCTACCTGTAGCTTCTTCAGTTAACCACCAATTTCCAGTTGTCTTGGTAAATGGCTGTGTCTCCTAGCCACAGTCTCTTTGAAGGCTCTAGGAGAAGGGAGAGTGAGGGAACAGAAGAGGAGAACCCAACTTAGCTTTGATAGTTTGATTCCATCTGTTTTATGTGGATGGTAAGTCTATGCCAGGATGGCAGTATATAATATAAGAGATTTGATCACTGGTCCTTTTTTTTTCAAGGAGGATGAATTAGGTAGAGAAGAAAAAGGAGGTAAAGAAAAGTCACTGAGATGCAGCCAGAAACAGAAATTCTCGTCTGGCTGGTCAGAAGGAGTCTTAGCAAATAGGACCACAATCACTTCTATAGTTAGTATTTTGGTTTCACTGGGGAGAAGGGGATTTGTGCTGTTTCCATTTCCAACAAGGCCACACTGCCCAACAGAGGTGAAGACTTAATGCCAGAAACACCAACAAAGAAAAAGAGTTTCCTATAGCAATTCACTGTGTTCAGGGTTTTTTTTCTTTCTGTTTTAGACGTAGTAGCCAACATTCTGACTGACTGCTAGAATCAACATAATTTCTCAAAACTGTCTCCTGACCTACTCCTTTGTTCAGCTACCTCTCAACAATGGATTAATTCACTTTGGCTGAATGTTCATGGTCCTCTCCAGCATGATGACAACTCACTATTGAACGTACCCTTAATTAGAGATTAAGTCCCTTTCCACTGGAGGAGAACATACAAAACAAGAATCCAGGGTATATTCATCTCTTGAATTTCATGTTACATATTGAGGAATCCCATGTGACGTGGGTGGGGATGTGACATATTGTTTTCATCCTCCTGTCTAGAGAATTTTTTCTATCTTGAAACAATAACCTTATGAGGGCCGTTGGGGGAAAAGTAAACTCATTTTGAGAATTAGGGAAAAACTATCTCTGGGGAAGAGAAAGCAATGAAAGACTATGAGGAAATGTGATATTTCCAGGAATTTGGGAACGCAACTTTTGTATTTGATGTATCACAGAGATTAGAGGCCCATCTTCAGTTTCAAACCTGCTGGGTAACTCTTTCTATCATTAGCCAATAAAAGTCTCCTCAGTTACATTTTTGCAGTACATTCTCAGGGTTATAGAATTTCTCTTTGAGTTTTTTTTTTTTTTCCACAAAACTCCACTGTCAAAGGAAGGAAGGAGTTAATGCCCTTGGCCATCAGCAAAAAAGTTACAAGCAAAGGAAAAATACATGATTGAAGAACTGAACACTTAATTACATATAGAGGTCTTAAAAGAAAGATCCCTTGAGCTAGCAGACCATAGGACAATGGGTCAGCAGTTTTAGAATCTATTTCTGACTGTCATTGACTCAGGATACTAGGAAAGTCCAATGTTTCTGTTTTTCAAAAATTTATTGCACCATCATAGCAATCATCATTTTTTAATATAATTGATGCTTACTGAGCACCCACATTCTAGAGACTTTCCACTAGAGCATAAAGTAAAATGATTTTCATCTTCAAACAAAGGGAAAGAACATAATAAAAAAGCAGCCATGAAAAACTTCAGCAAAGATTTGCAGAAGTGAGGGAGTGGGATAGGATATTAGAAATCTGCATTTCAGGGCTCCTGCAAGGGTCCTATCTTCCCTATATGTTTTTGCATGTAGAGGGGGCATATGGTTTATGGAACATCATTTCCAAATGCCTAGAATGCAACACACTTTTTTTGCTTTAAAGTCTACGGCAGGTAGTATTCCATTTTACAAATGAGAAAGCTGAGCATAGAAGAGTTTATAAATATTGCTAAAGCTGCCGGTCTGGGTAGCTCTAAAGTCTGTACTCATGCCTTTTACTTCATGGACCTAATTGGCGATAACATCAACCAGTTGACATTGGTTTCCTGTTCTCCCCTCCTTAGTTCTAGTTTATCTCTTAAATTCCAGGATTGGCTCTGGGAATATTGGGATTCTTAAAGCTCCCTGAGATTCACATGTGCATGGCCTACATGTTCGGATAGTCTAATAAATAGGAAAGCCTCCTAGGGAAAAGGAGGTCCTCCGGCTCTGCTTTCATTGTCAGAGACAATTCAAGCTATGGACAGCTTGAGGCACCTGGGTTCCCTCACCCTTTCAGCTAATTCTGCAAGAATGCTTCTCCCAAGCACATGGTCTGTGAACGAGAGGCCTTCCCTGCTCTGTCTCTGCTCCGTTTTCCAATGTAGTTGGTAGCCAAGTTTATTATGATCTGTACCAAAATTTCACTCAGTAGAACTCTCTAATAAAGTATTACAAAATCACTTGCTCCTACAGCTTCTCTGACAAATGGCCATCCTGCCTCCTGATTATGAGACCGCCCCGTATTGTTCACACACATGGCCTAGCTCTGCTCCAGGAACAAATACAATTTGGGGCAAAACTGGGAACATGGTGTCAGTCAGCATCCAGAGAAGCCGTAGGAGATAATACATAAGACATTCCTCGCAAGGCGTTGGAGTAGATGTCTGAGAAGGCTATCTCAGTAAGTCTGAAATCCATAGCACAGGTTGTCAGGAAGGGCAAGATGGAACTCTCTGCACTGTCCAAAGTTGGTGTTTGTTCTTCTTCAGCTCTGCTCTGAAGGTCTTTCACCTGCTGGATCATGCCCACCAACATTATTTTGGATAAATCTCCCTTACTTAACATCAACTGATTATGGGCTTTAGTCACATCTGCAAAACACCTCAGAGCCACACTTATAGGAGTGTTTGAATACCTGGATGATGGAGCTTGGCCAAGATAACCCATTAAAGACCATCACAAGCATATTTGTCTTACGAAGTTTTCAAAAGCCAAAGGTCAGCATCAAAGTCTAGGCAGGTGAGAGGACTACCAAGGGATAGGGAAGGAAGGGCACAGGTGGGGAAGGAGACATCCCAAGTCAGAGCTGTCCACAGTGGGCATAATCTTGCCTCCTTCCAGAGTCAAGTTGGTAGAACCCCTTCCTTGGTTGGTCTAGCTCTCACTTAGCTCATAAAAGATCTCTGCCCCCACACCATATTTACATACCACAGTGACACTTGGTATTTGTAAGGAGATTTATAATTATAAACTAATTCTGGTTCTGTGTTGACATGACAAGAAATTAGGAGAGTCTGCTTCAAGTTAAGTATGAGGCAAAGTGGAGCAGAAGATACATTTGTTCTACAAAATAGATGCTCAATTTAAAAAGAATTATAACTGTGGATAAAACAAACAAATATGCAAAAATACTAGTGGAGAAATCCAGGTTAAAAAAAAAAACTAGGTCTCATTGCCTCCCAAACATTTTTTCCTCATTGAACATCTTTTCTATCACATTTCAAAACTCTTAGTCAGGTAGCCAAATTTGTCAACATTACCTTTCCTCCCCTAACCTCATCTTGCGATAATCTATGTCCCATCGCTTTTGAGCTATAAGGATCTTGTATCCACTTTTTTTTTTAAGATTTTATTTATTTATTTATTAGGAAAGATCGAGAGTGAGAGAGAGCATGAGAAGGGAGAAGGTCAGAGTGAGAAGCGGACTCCCCATGGAGCTGGGAGCCCGATGTGGGACTCGATCTCGGGACTCTGGGATCATGACCTGAGCCGAAGGCAGTCGCTCAACCAACTGCGCCACCCAGGCGCCCTTGTATCCACTTTTGAGGAAGGACTCCCTCAAAGGAATCATGGACCAGAAGTATGGACTCAGGAGATTAGGATGGTCGTCATGAGGGAGCAAGAAAGTATCCATAATTTCAAAGACGTTAACAGAAATCGTACATTCATTTGCAAATAGTCCATCCAAGCCAACAACAACTCTGGAATTACATTACTTCTCGGGGCGTGGGGGGGGGGAGATGGTTGGAGAAGACAAATGTCATAAAATTTGACAACTACAAGCCATGGGGAAAATACTAGTGAGCGAAAAAGTGAAGAATGGCTGAACATACACATAATACACAGAATGGCAGATCATCGATGATTGTTGAAGCTGGGTGACATGTATGTGGGAGTTCATTATACTATAGTTTTTATGATAAAAAGTTAAGGAAATTTGGAAAAATGGTAGGGCTGACGGGACAGAAGATGGACTAGAGAGAGGTGATTGAAGGAAGTGTGGGAGCATATATAATGGGGTATCAGGTCGTTCCGTTGAAGATGGATGTGACAAGAATTGCAAGTTTAGGCTTACTGCTTAAAATTATATTGACAAACCAGCACAGAACTAACATCAAAATACAAATAACAAAATTAGTGGAAGCATGGGAAGGGAGAAGAACTACTGTAAACCAAATTCCTCATCTGGCATAGGAAAGATTTACTCATTTCTATTGAAACTTGATTAGTTAGAGCAAAGAAGAACATACGACTTGTTTAGAGTTAAAGAGGCCCTGAACAGAAAGACTGAAAACAGAACATATTAAAAATAGGGCTGGAGATAGAGAGGAAGGAGTGGGGGCGAATAAGAAAATGTTAGTCCTCCCTGGTCAAGTCCTCTGATAGGTTGTTGAAGATCTGAGAGGATGCCATGAGTCCTGGATGTGAATACAGAAGGACAGTCAGATCGACAACAGATTAGTATGCATTATCATTTCTTAACTTCACAACTTTCTTGATATATATATGCATCTATATATCTATATATAGATATACATATAATGATTTTATAACATTGTGACTCTTTCCTAAGCATAAATTGTGAAAGTCTAGAATACAACTAAAACGGAAAAGTTATGGGAACACAGATGAAATGAGACTTTTATTGGATAACAATAACTCCCTAATAAAATGAATGAATCCTGGAATGGGGAAAAGAACAACAAAAGGTGTGTTTGGTGGTGCAAAGTTTAGGAACTGCAATAAATAATGTTTGTGGAATTTATTGGGCTTCCGAGGTCATCTCAAAATCCATTTTTATTGCCAAAATATTTTAACTTCTACACCTGATTCTTAGTAAATACAGATCTCAAAGATAGTTCAAATGCTTTTAACAAGTTATCTGATATAGTGGCAGAAATATAGGCAGAGGTGACTTTATGTAGAATCATCTCTGAATTTTGCTCAGAATATTTCTATCTTCTCCTGGATACCCAGTTACATCACCTCTACTGAAGCCAAATACATTGTTTTCTTCCCTCTTGAGCTATTTGGCTACTCTGTTTATGCTTAAAAAACATTGCACACTAACCACAATATGCTGATGAAGAGAACGTGGTCCTGCCTTCGTTCTATTTATTTATTTTCTAGCAACCAATTTGAATGGAAATCAGATTCACAAGCTTGAGAGATGGGACCTTCTGCTACCTTCTGGTTCCCATGAGTTCTCTTGCTCAATAATGGAGAACTTGAAGCAGGAGGTTAGATAAGCATCATTTTGTGCAGTTTTCCCTCTCTCTAGCAGCCTCTTTACCTCTGCCTCCCTAAGGAAAGACTTAATAAATTAATTCATGTGGAGTTCAATCACAAATGATGCAATGTTACACTGCCTCGAACAAGGGGAGGGAGAAGAGTAGAGGTCTTTGGAGGACAAGGGACCCCTTTTCATATCCACATGCAAGCTGCCAATTTTCTTTTTGGATACAATCTGCCCTGCATATAGTACACTTGCTCCTATTTATTCAGACTGTTCAAAGCTCAGTTGAAGGTATTACGTCTTTAGACTCCTGCCTGACCACCCAGAGTGATTTTTCTTGTTTGGGAATTATTATAATAAGTGTGGTCTGAAAACAATCCAGCTCTTGATTTTACGTAGGCTTGTGCAGAGGCTAGGTATTTTGGATGCTCTTTTCTTGCCAATTAGAGTGGTGATCATGTCCCTTCCTTCCTTTGCACCTCTGAACCCAGCTGGAATTGAAGAAATTATAGAGTGGATCAAGTTTGTCTACTTTGCATCCCTGTGAAACTTCACCCAACATCTGCTATCTTAGCAACTTCCCCTGTCCTAAACCTTTTTTGTTTCTAAATCCTTTTTCTGTCAGTGTAACTTCCCTGTGTCTTTTCCCTCTAAGAGTCCTATTACCTGCTCTCTGAGAGAATGGTTAACATCTAATAATCCTACAGAACATAAGTTCATTCATTAAATTGTCCATTTATACCCACCAAAGCAACAGTTCACTTGGTGGAACCTAATAGGTGACGTCTTAGGGCCTTACCTCTCACACATGACATCTGATGACACAAAATTATCCTCCAGAAGAATGAATTCATAACAGTGTAATGCAGCCTTAGGAGAACGACAGGGACATTAAAATAAAACAGACAGGTAATGAATCTGCTCATACAGAAGGGCAGGCCCCTATCCTGGAAACGTACTACCTGGATAATTAATATTTGGTGACTTTCTTCTACTTCACACTTCATATTAATGACATAGTTTGGAAATCGCCTGGTTGAAGCCACACCGAATGGAGAAAGCAATAAATAGATGAAAGCTTATGTCTACTACCAAATATCTCTCATATGCATAAAGTTCAAACTAATAGACTGACAAAATTATAGGCATTGTGAAGAACACTGGAGAACAAGGCACTTGCAAGAAATTTCAAGTTCATCAAATAACCATTTATAAACATTCGCTGTGTCATTTAAAATGACTCCTCTCAAAAAAAATAAAAAAAATAAAAAAAATAAAAAAATAAAATGACTCCTCTCTTTGGGGGCCTCAAGTAAGCAATTTGTAGGTGTTCTCCTATCTGTACTAGAAGGTTAGAGTATTTTTATAAAATAATAATGATAAATTTTATATATAAAATATAAAATTTTATATTTTACAATCCCCAAAACTGTATGTTCCACAAAAGCTATTTTGTAAAGATTTCTAGGCAATGTTTCTTCTTTATACACTTGAAAGTAAAACTCAAGTTCATTAAAATCAAGTAATGTCCACATAATGGACAGTTGCATTTTATCTCAGTTCCTATTTTCTTTGGTCTGACTTATTAAGGTTTTATTCTATTTTATTAGAGGAAATTCCATTAGTGTTTGCAACAAAACAGATTGGTATTTTTATAGGTTCGTTACAGTTTCGGTTTGGGGTTTTTGAAAACAATTCATTCATATGTGAGAGAGCTAGATGACTGAACAGTTGAAAGTGGCTGAAGAAGTCTAGGAGAACAGTTTTAGAACTCTTATTGAATCTATGCTATTTCTGACTTTCAGGGCATTGTATATACTCTACTCTGGTGGCACTTTCATTTTGCCTTAATGATCAGTATGTCTGTATCTCCTCAGATTATCAGTGTCCTGGGAGAAAAACCACATATTACTCAACTTTACACCTTCTGAAGCATCTAGCATAATACCTACACATAGTGGGTGCTCAGTTATTATTAACTGAATTCCCTTGAATTATAACACCATATAATTTCTGTGCCAGAGGAGAACCTCTGAGATCAACACAACCATTTAGCCGCTAGGAAACCTGGGGTCCAGAGAAGGTATGTTATTGGCCCAGGTTTATACAGATGCTATTAACACAAGAATCATAATTGAGACAGAGCCACTAAGATCTAGCCTTGTTTTCTCAGTCTCAGAAATAATAGACACCCAACAGAATCTTCCCTTTTCTTGACGGTCCAAACAATGACGTGGTCACATTTGCAAGTGCCAGAAATCACTTTTTCCCCGGGGCGCTGGGTGGGGGGATGGTGGCTTGATTCATGATGTAGCATTGACCTACTTTCCTGTTATGGTCACTCCTTCCTTCCCCCAATAAAGACTCTGGATTGTGTTCCATCCATATGTGCCTCCAAGGAAACAGTGTTTCCGTAAGAGATGGATGGTCCCTGAAAATGAAGTTTGTTGATAAGCATAGGATGTTGCAATGGACCAAATCTGACAGCCTATAAGTGAGTGTTGGTATAAGCTCTCCAGACCCCAGCACCCCATTTCATGCCACATCCACGCATCACCAAGCTGCGCCAGCCTAGTAGGTTGAAGCAGAAGAGACTCTTTAAAATAGCTCCCTATGGTTTTGAAATTATATTGCTTGCTGTTTCCTGCTATAAAATACTGTGAGAGCTAAAATATTTTCAGATGTGAGTTTTCATAATAATTTCCTCATCTTATTGCAAGAGAAATACAAGTTTGTTACAGGGAAAAAAAAAAGAAAGAAAATACAGATGAGGAGGGAAAAAGCAAAATAAAAGTCTATTGCAATCCTACCACACTGAAAAAACCAAAGCTACATTTTGGTGTGTGTGTGTGTGTGTGTACACACAAAGTTATGTATATTACATACATTTTTATATAATAGACTTAAATATGTTTCTAGATATTCTAGATAATATATGTATTCTTAAGCTTTATTAATGTCTACAGCATATTCCGATGAGTTGGTATAGTATACTTTATCAAATTTTTCCCTGTGGCATATATAGATTTATTACCAATCTTTTCCTGTCCTTAATTGCTCTTAATTGGTTTAGTATTTTAAATCACTGACAAGAGTATTGTTTAAATATGTGATGTAGCACCCTTTTTATGAGTACGTAGATAGAGATTCTGCTGAAATGATCTCATATATCAACATATATGATCTGTATTACTGTCAAGTAGGTATCTTTCAGTAACCCACGCCAGAGCATGCTGACTGGGAAATAGGGGAATCATGTCGATATACTGAAGGTTTCATTTGAAATTTTTATATGAACTTTTCTCCAGCATGATAATGTTTTACACCGTCAAACAGCATTTAAATGCAAACAACATGAGCACCACCATATGCAAGTTGCAGAGGCATTCAGTAGTATGTGGAATGCACCCCACGGCCTCCCTCTCCACTTGGCTTTGGCTCCGTACTCGGTCTTCAAGAGTCTTTCTTGTGGCGTCCTCCTGACATGTGAGCATCTTGTGGCATCCTCCTGACATGGCGTCCTCCTGACATGTGGCCTCCATAACTCTGCAGCCTCAACCTTTCTTTATTTCTCCTTCCACTAAGCTATATTCACCATTAAAAAAAAAAAAAAAAAAAAAAAAACCTAACAGGCTTTTAACTGCCAGTATTTTTTTTTTTAGAGATTTGAAAATATCCTTTTTACTTAAATTTATTGATAGTTGAGCTGGGCATTAAGGTAATTTTGGGGGTCAGAATCACCTTCACTCATAATTTCTTAGTAGCACCAAGTATGTTAATAAGAAAATAGATTTTTTAAATTTCCTAACTGCCAGTATTTTTATTAAGTTACTTTTTTTTGTTGATACTCTAATTGCAAAGTTGTATAGGTCCTGAGTGATAGATACCTAATTTTAGTTTTTCTATTAGCCCCCTTATTTTTAGTACAATTTTGCAGAATGTGGGGTTATTAAAAAATGCATACATTTTTGTTATAGCCAAAGCCTTTATCTCATGCTCAGGATTCTGAGTAAAAATAGCAGAGTAAAACCAGATCACTAGTAATTCCTCCCCTGATACCTTACAAAACGATCCTCCTTTACCCCCAAACAAAAGGAGAAAAACTCAGCAAAAGACAATCACCAACAGGAAACTGATAAGGAAACTAATAAAATTCCATGACATAAAATTCAGAAAAGAACAGAATATTTTGCTGTGGTTTCCAATATCATCCCTGTGCTTCCAAAAACACATGAGGGAAAGAAGATGAGACAAGAAAATCCAAAGAATTCTCCGTTACATACCCCTATGTAAAAGGAAGCACAGATGGCCCAAGCTTACAATGGTTCAACTTATGATTTTTTTTTTTTTGCTTTACAATGATGTGAAAGTGATACACATTCAATAGAAACTGTACTTTGAATTTTGACCTTTTCCTGGGCTTGTTCTAGGCAGCAGCAGCCACAGGTCCTAAATAGCCACGCATTCATGAAGGTAAATAATAGATATATTTGCAACCATTGGGGGTACTTATATAACCATTCCATTTTTCATTTTCAGTACAGTATTCAATAAATTATGTGAGATAGTCAACATTATAAAATAGGCTGTGTTAGATATTTTGCCCAATTGTAGGCTCATATAAGTGTTCAGAGAATGTTTAAGGTAGACTAGGCTAAGCTATATTGGGTAGGTTAGATGTATTAAACGCATTTTGACTTACCGTGTTTTCAACTTATGGTGGGTTTTTTGGGACATAAACCCATCATAAATTGAGGAAGAGCTATATATTTAAAGGATGAAATTTTAGAAAATTAGAGGGAAAATTCTCAGGAGTAGGAGCCCTTAGCTACTATCACCATCTACCATGTTCAGTAATTTTTAGGAGTCCATGTTCTAAACTGAGAGATCCAAAGCAGGAGTATCATACCCAAGGAATAAGATATACCTCAATTGGGGCTAGAGTTCATGGTAGAACTGAATCTGGTAAGGGCACTTAATAAAGTTAGGGGAGAGTGGAGACCTTAAGTTGTCTCACAACAAATCCAACTTAAAAAAAAATAGGTAATATCATAATTTCCCTGTACACAAGTGAAATTACTTGGAATGAGAAATAAACAGGGATCAGCTAAAGGAAAGTATGTCCAGAAGAATTTTCAACCTACATTAAACTTTCTAGAAGTTCTGAAATGAGCTGCCCACTTGAGATATGAAGATAACTGGAAACAATATGGTAATCATGCAAATATTTTGTCTGTCTCTCTCCACAAAGAAAAATATATGTGTGTCTGAGTTGTTCCAGGAAAACTTCTGTTTATTTTCCCTGTAACTGCTCTGTCCTTTTCCATGAGCACCCCGATAGTTCGCAGCAGAAAAGTCAGTAAAGTGTCTTGATACAGGCCTTCCAATAGACCCCCAGGTAAATATTGTCTCTCGTGTCATAGTTGCCACAAGCCTTACATCTACATGCGGTGACAACCCCACCAGGCGCTGTTATAATTTTTGCTTTCAACAGACATATTTAAAGATCTTTCAGGGAGAAAAATCGTCTGTCATATTTACCAAGATATTTACCATTTCTGCTGCTCTTTCTTTATTCTGCTGTGCCATATTTCCTTGTTTATCCTGAAGAATTTTTTTGGCCTTTATTTTAGGGCATCTCAACTGGTGAGATATTCAGTTTTTGTTCACCTGAGAATGTCTATTTTATCTTCATTCCTGAAGGATATGTATCTATATTTATGCTGAACAAAGAATTCTGGGTTGAGAGTTTTTTCAGCCATTTAAAGATATTGTTCCACTGTCTTCGGGCTTCCAGGGCCTCTGATGAGAAATCTACAGTCATTAAATAATTATTCCCTTCTCTGTAATGTATCATTTTCCGACTGCTTCAAGATTTGTCTTTATCATTGGTTTTTAGTAGTTTGGTTATGATGTGACTGGGTATGCTTTTCTTTGAACTTGTCCTATTTGGGGTTTTCTGAGCAACTGCAATCTGTAAATCGATCCCTTTTACAAAATTTGACAACTTTCTGGTAAATATTTCTTCAAATATTTTTTCAGTTCTACCTTCGTCTTCTTCTCAGACTCTAAGGACACAAATGTTAGACTTTTTGTTATTGTCCCATGGGTCCTTAGAATCTGTTCATATTTTTTTATATTTTCCCTTTTTTTCCAGATTAGATAATTTCTATTGACCTACTTTAAGTTTGCTGCCTTCTTTTTCTGTTATTTCCATTTTGTTACTGAGCCCATCCAAAGACTTTTCCCATTTCAGCTATTTTTCAATTCTAAAATTTTTATTAGGCTCTTTTTCATAGATTCTAGTTCTTTGTTAAGGACTTCTTTCCTTCCACTCATTTCAAGAGTATTCACCTTTATCTCGCTCTTAACGTCTTTGATAATTCCAATATTTGGGTATTCTTTATTCTTGGGAATTTGTCAGATATTCCTATGGTTTTTGTTTGTTTGGTTGATTTGGGCATGTAATTTTGGATTCTATACTGGGGATTTGGATATAATATTGTGAGCTGTGAGATCTGTTTAAACCCTCTGGGGAATGTTGACTTGCTTCTTTGCTTGTTTTAGGAGGGAACAACCCCACTCGTGTTCAGCTCACATATTCTATCCTGCCTTCTCTAGGCAATGGTTCCAGTTAGGTTTTCAGAAACTTTCCTATGCTTTTTGGATCTACTCTGCATATGTATGACTTAGTGGTTAGTCTGAGACTTGGGTGGTAGTTTTTAATCATAGCTCAGACCCTAAAGCCTTTGTTATATTTCTTTGTCAGTGCAGCTTAGGGGTGAATATGGAACTTGGGTTGGTTGACAACAGGGAAGGGATGCCTTTCTCCAGCTCTCCCCTTTCTGAAACTTCCTCCACTCTCCCTGGCTTTCAGAAGTCCAATTTTTAGCTTTCTGGCTAGAAATCTGGGGTTTCTCTCAGATATTTAGCCCTCAACACCAGAAATACCCTCAGCGCTAAGCTGTGATATAAAGGAGAGAGAAAAATAACAGAGATGAGATCGCCCATACTGTTCAGACACCTCAGGCCCCCCATCTCAGTTCTGGCCAGAGAAATGTACTTTCTTTTAGAAATTATAGATGCCTTTACTGCCACAATCACCTGGTGGTACAATTTCATGGCTGTGTTGCCCTCAGGAAAGAACTAGGATAAAAAGAGAGAGAGAGAGGCAGAGAGACAGAGAAGGAGATCCTCCTCCTATACACACTGTCTATCTCACAGTGTCCCCATTTCTCTATCATCTGATTGGAAACAGGGAGGTCTCTCTTGGAGGTCTTGCTGTCCACACCTACTACTCTGATCTAGGATATCAGCTGCCCTTAGGTCAAAGTAAAGATAAAGGAGGGGGAAAAAAAACCTCGTAAACTCACTGTCACACAGGTCCAAGTTTTGACTTCCCTCCCTCTTCTGCTCACTATTGTCTACTTTTCAGAGTTCTTATAGTTTCTTTTTATTCTGTCCAGTGTTGTTAGCTGGACTCAATAAGAGAGATAGGCTGCAGTGGGCTTACTCCATCTTGGCTGGCACAAGAGATTCCTCATCCTCTTCATTGAAAATGCTTGGCCTATGTTCTCCATAATCTAATGTTGTAGTAGAGTCTGAGTCCTCAGATTCCTTTCTGAGTCTTCTGGATGACTGCAAGGCAGGTTGTTATGGTTCTGTGAACCAATGCCTATCGATGCTATTGTGCTCATCTGGCATTTTAGGGGTAATGTTTTGGTTCATCTCCTGGAGTCCATGGTTCCAGTTATTTCCCACTGGTGTCCAAGTTCCTACCTATGTCATTCTGTATCTTGTGATCATAAGCCTTTCCTATTATCTGCCCTAGGGCCCATGAGAGCCACAAATGTACCTTTCACCTTCATCTACCTGTCTGCCTTCAACACTTCCTCAACTTGGCTCCTGTGTCATGTTGGAAGTGGCCATGTAGGGTTTATTCTAGAGGGTTCTAACCTCCCCTATATGTCCAGGGAACCCAATCACCTGCCTTAGTCTTCTTGAGAACCCCTATACCCATCTGGTTGTTATTAAAGTTCAAGCTCCAACCTGTGCCTAAAGTGTGGTTCTGAGGAAAGAATGGATATATATAGAGAGAGATCTGGCGTCCTACTAACTCATTTGGTCTCTGTCTCTCTCCTTCCCCCCAAAATTTCTCAGGCCTAAAATCTTAGCCTGTAGTCTTTCCCTTATTTTTTCTCATCTCATTCTCAACATACTTAAAAGGCAAGCAAAGAAACTTAGAAAATCCTTCCAACAACAAAAAAACCAGAGTTAAGAACAGAAGCCACAATAAAGGAATATGCATGATATTCACAGGACAAAAACTGTATCACAATATCTCCAGTGTGATTCTAGATGTCATGCTTAGGCAAGAGGTCATTTGAACATAAAGAAAGCAGGCAGTTACAAGTATTTAAGAGCTCCTAGGGTATAACACTCAAGAGTTATTCATGGAAAGCCTACTTGACAATATCATACAGCTATTCAAAAATCAAAAAGTAAATTAAAATAAAAAACTCAGAAGTTTTTGCAAATTATAAAGAAGTTCATATGAATTATTAATGGTCAATATTGAGTCATTTTAAATAATACCAAGTAGCTGTTGAGATTATGTTGATAGGACAGAATGGAAAGGTTATATATCTTACCAATAAAAATAAGAATGAGAACACCACAAAAATCATCTCATGATTTTTCGGTCATGAATCAATGTTGTCTAAAATTGAAATGCACACATAATAACTCCAATTTCTTCATGTATTACCAAACTCTTTTTTAACCTTAGTAGCAATGTTTAGGACTGTGTCTCCTAGTAAGGAAACATTTAATTTAAGATCAATAATTTTCTCAAGTTTATTTTCTTTCACATGTCTTCTGCTAAGTAAAAACTTGTCAAAATTAAATTGTGTGTATTATATAGTCTCATGTCATGCAATTATTTTGGTCAATCTATTCCCACAGACCACTCAGTCTTCCAGGCATATATGATATTCTCACAGCAATTTAATGTAATGCTAACTATATCTGAAATTATGGCCACTTAATGTTAACAATGGCTATTTCTGATCATGTAATTTTGGATATACTTTATTATATTGCTTGAATTCTTTTTTCATAATGAATATATATCCTTTTTATCCCCAAATTAAGTCAATCCTCAATTTGGGAATTTTGAAAGATGCAGGGTAAGTCAAATAATGTCTCATAAAAGAATCTTCCTAATTTCCATTCAGAGGGATCAGCAGTCTTTGTTAGCAATGAGCTATTTAGTAGAGGTTGATTTGGCTTAAAATGAGTATGCTCCATACCAACACAAATCACAATTGCATTTGGTAGGTCTTACCATTGGTAATAACTTCATTGAATTTATAGACATTTAAAACAGATATGACTTTTGGCTTGTACTTTTTTGAAGGAATGTTTGAAAGAAATGTAGATGCTTAGCTGTCCATTTCTAAGATTCCAGCACTTAGCAGCCCATATTAGGAACTCAATCAATGCCTATTCTGTTGAACTGAAGTAACAAAGGTTACACATTTAAAAGACAGACACATAAAAGAGAGATTTTACTTTTTAAATTTCTTATCAGAGAGCAGAACAAGGACCATAGATGCAAATTGGCTGGAACATAGATCTGACTCAATATAAAGAAAAAGTTTATCCATTAGGAAATCAAATGGGTTGCTTCAAAAATGAAATAGTCCCCACCTCAATGTGCCCAAAAGTCTGGGGGGATTATCTGAAGAGTGTATTATAAAGGAGATGTCGTGCATCACAGGCTGTCTCTAACTTCAGACTTGTCCCCACTCTGAGATTCCATGATTCTGTAAACTTGAAAAGGTAAGTGAGCTTTATAAATGCTGAGTTAGTAGCTTTGATTTTGCTCACTGCCTTGGCTTCCCAGTGATAAAGTGAGAGGACTAGTTAAGGTAATCACTATTGGTTTTCCAGTTCTAAGGTTTCCTGATCCTATAATCTGCTATATAGGACGATTTTGTATAATCAAATTTCAGATCAATTCAGCAAATACCCACTGCTTATAACTGTAACAGGCATCAGACAAGGTACTGAGACTGTGGATTCATTCATCGCTTCGCTTTCAGACTTAGAAGAGCATATAATTTGTTAATGAGGATGTGTCCTCAACCTGGTTTTAACATTGTCTTTGAAAAACAGAAACCAAAAAAAAAAAAAAAAAAAGAAGAAGAGGAGATACCAGGAATGCTCAGAAAACCTTAAAAAAAAAACAAAAAAAACAAAACCCAGAAACCAGTACATTCCAAAATGTACACTTTCTGTTACTGGAAGGGCTCAGATGTTCTATGTGGATCAATGTCACCAAATAGTTAACTGCTTGTTGTGCATTTCTTCTTGAAGAGAACATTCCTACAGGAGTGTAAAAAGTTAAAAGTCACAGAAACCTTTTCAACTGCATGGACGTGAATGGTGCTACATTCACATAAATAAGTATTCAAAAATGTCCCCAAAAAACTAAACCTCAAGGAAAAAGTGGAAAGTTGTCTCTTTGAAAAACTGTTGAGAAATGACATGGTGACTGATTTCAGCGTCCTACTGAAATGAATAAGGTTTAGGATTCCTTCCTTATTTTAAAAAATTAAACCAATAGTGATTATATGCAAGAAGAATCATCAAGAAGCCCCCTTCAAATGCATTTATTTTCTGTTATAAAGTTAATGTAAAATTTCAGCTAGCCAAAGTTAAGATAATGAAATTTTGTCTTTACTCAAATTAGGTTTTAAGAACATCAGTGGTTTTCTCCATCAAATTCTGTTGTTATTCACTCTAAGTACTGTTTATTGAATGCAGTCATGGGGTGGAAAGTAAACAAACCAAGAAGATGCAGGTGTGTGTTGTGATGAAATCTGATAAAGCCCACAGTCCTGAAGGAAAATAAACAGGAGCCATTGATGTAAATGAACTTAAATGTTGTCCATAACCCTAAGGTCATTATCCTTCCTTTCCCCTTTCCTTTATCTCCTACATATATGCATTTAGGTGACACATAAACATTTGGACTTATGGGTAAATTTGGAGTAATTACTCAGAAACTTAATAGATCTTACTCATCACAGAAAACCCAAGATTAACAATGCCAAGGGCAATGCCGCATTAAACAATATCCGTGAGCAACATTTGTTAAAGCTTGCCATCTATGATAGAATGCTGACCATGAAGCTGTTTTGCATTACTAGTAATTTTTAAGAGGTACCTTTAAGAAAGCATTGTTACTAAATGAAATGAGACAAGCCTGATCATCGCATATATGATTAAGAGAATCAAAGATCATTTAATATAAACTTCTTATAGTTGAAACCAAACTTAAACTTGTACGTTATTTATAATTACTTTTTCCTACTCTTCATCATTATAGCTATTTTGAAATTTCCCAAGGCCATTTTTACTTGATTTGACATGACATCTTTGAGTCAACAATCTTTGCTCATAGTGTTTTTGAAAAATGCATTCATTACTCCACATTAAAAAAAAAAATGTCTTCCAATTTTAGATGACATCAGGTAGTAGTTCCTGATATAGCCACTTTTAATTAATTAATTAATTTTTTAAAAAAATTTTATTTATTCATTTGACAGACAGGAGAGAGATCACAAGTAGGCAGAGAGGCAGGCAGAGAGAGAGGGGGAAGCAGGCTCCCTGCTGAGCAGAGAGCCCGATGTGGGGCTCAATCCCAGGATGCTGAGATCATGACCTGAGCTGAAGGCAGAGGCTTTAACCCACTGAGCCACCCAGGTGCCCCTTAATTTATTTTTTTAAGATTTTATTTATTTAATTGAGAGAGAGACAGAGCACACAAGTAGGGGGAATGGGAGAAGCAGTCTCACACCAAGCAGGGAGCCTGATGCAGGACTTGATCCTGGGACCCGGGATCATGACCTGAGTGGAAGGCAGACGCTTAACGAACTGAGCCACTCAGGCGCTCCTTAATTTCTATTAATATATTTATTGTATTTCTCAAGTCACCATCCCATGGAACAATTCAGGATAGGAACAAGCTTTACAGAGTTTTCTCTAGGATGTCTGTGCACCTATAACATGGTAAGAGGAATAAAGACGTATGTAGTGTGAGATATCCTACTCTTATTTAACCATAGCTTTTCTTTGTTGTCACTTATTAACAACTAGAAACAAGTTTTTAAGGAACAATATTTAGGAATGATTTAACAATATAGATATATGAAAAGCTAACATAATACCAAAAACCAACATAACACCAAATTTATGGACATTTTTTCTCCTCAAGACTCATTTCAACACTGTATCACATTTTTAAGTAAATATAGGAGGGAAAGGCTGGAAAGATGGGGGAGTAGGAAGACCCTAAACTCATCTCATCCTACAGATACAACATCAGTGTAAATAACATAGAAAATGACCTGAAGATTGGTAGAACAAACTCTACAGCTAAAGGCAGAGAAGAGGTCATATTAAAGATAGTAGGAAGAGCAGGGATAAAATGGGGAGCTAAATGGGCTGCTGGACTGTTCATGGGAGGGAGGGACCTGCAAGTTTAAGGAGGGAGAAAAAGAGACTATCACAATGGGGACCATGCAGAGGGAAGATGAAACCCCATAACATTTGCCTTTGGAAACCAAATGGGCTATCATTTGGTCATTTATATCATTTGGTCATTTATATCATCATTTATATCATTTGGTCATTTATATCCTCTTGGGCTCTTATAAGCAGTGGGACTTAGAGCCTGGAATTTTAAAAATCAGCAGGCTTGATTCTGGGGAAAACTGGAGGGCAATAGGAAATGGATTTCTTATCTTCAAAAAACCCATGGAGATACAACATAGAAGTAGCAGTTTGAAAAATGCCTGGAATATATAGGAGGGAAAAATATCTACTAATCTCAGAATATGTCCTGGAGGGACGGAGGTCACTGGGGGACTCCTCCAGGAACAAAGAAATTGGCAGGCACCATTTCTATCCCCCAGTCCCCAACATAAACACATGGCCACCTGCTGGATACAGCACGGCACCAACATCCACTGCCTGACTTGCTTCCATCATGCTTACTCTCCCCCACCCCTTGCCTCTGGCTTTGGGGATCTACTTCCTCCAGCCAGGCTTGCCTCAGTCCCAGAATTGTAGGTCTCCTCCTGCAGAAGATTGGCACAAACCCTACAAACACCTGTCTCCTGACCCACACGTTTTGTGGGGCCTTGGTCCTGGTGGCAGTGCATTCCCTCTCTTGTTAAAACTGAGTGCCCTGACCATGCATGCTTTGTGAATGGGTCAGGTCAGGGATGACTATCTTGGCAGTATCTTGGCAGCAGCAGCATGTCTCCTCTGACTGAGTATAAAATTTATGAAAGCTATGCCCCCCCCAGCCCCCGAGCACAATTTTAATTTGCCCCTTTCAATATGCTCTTGACTGGAGCCCATTCATACTGGGGCCACTGGTCTGGCAGTGTGCATGCAGCCCTAACAGAGACCAGTACCACTTCGAAGTGGCTCTTGCCCTGGAGACAGGGAAAGGTAACTACACAGACCAGTCAGACTGTGGCCCAAGCAGTGGGATGGGGGCAGACAGGTGGTCTCATTGCAGGCCCTGCCCACCAATAAAAGTTTCTCAGGGGACAACATAGGAAAAGCACCATGTAGTTTAGTGCTCTTCCATCTCTGGCAAATGCTTGGTCTAAGTAAACTCAAGCCCAAGAAGCCCTAAACTGCACTAACACCACAGGGACCAAAACCTATCTGCAACAGGCAAAGAGAGCTACTGAAGGATAAAGCATCTCAGTCACAACAGAAGAGCACACACAACATACACAGGAAACACTCCTGAAGTGCCAGTTTCCAGTAAATGGGGGACCCTGCATATAGGACCTCTTTTTTATAAGGCCACTACTTTCAAGAGCAGGGGAAGTAGCTGATTTTCCTCACACATAGAAACAGAAACAGAGACTTAGACATAATGAGGAGACAGAGGAATATGTCCCAAATGAAAGAACAGGACAAAACATAGCAAGTGATCTAAGTGAAACAGAAATAGGTAATTCAGAGGCTCCTGGGTAGCTGAGTTCATTAAGCATCTGCTTTGGGCTCTGATCATGATTCCAGGGTCCTGGGATTGAACCCCCTATCAGGCCCCCTGCTCCACAAAAAGCCTGCTTCTCCCTCTCCCTCTGCTTGCTACTCCCCCTGCTTGTTCTCTCCCTCTCTCCCTCTATCTCAAATAAATAAAAAATAGAGATAGGTAATTTACTTGATAGGGATTAAAGTAATGATCATAAAGATATTCACTGGACTTGAGAAAAGAGTAGAGGACTTCAGGGAGACCCTTAACAAAGAGATAAAAAAGAATCAGAGATGAAGAACACAAATGAAATTAAAAATACACCAGATGTAATAAATACCAGACTAGAATAAGCAGAAGGATAAATCCATGACCTGGAGTTAAAAATAATGGAAAGTAATCAAGTTGAGCAGGTAAGAGAAAAAAAAATGCAAAATGAGCATAGACTTAGGGCATTTAGTAACATCATCAAGGGTATTTATATTTGCATTACAGAGATCCCAAGAAGAAATATAGAAAAGGGGGCAGATAAATTTATTTGAAGAAATAATAGCTGAAAACTTCCCAAATATGGGGAAACAAACAGAAATCCAGATCCAGGAGGCATAAAGATCCCCCAATAAAATCAACCCAGGGAGGTCCTCACCAAGACACATAGGAATTAAAATGGTAAAAGGTAGTGATAAAAAGGATTTTAAAAGCAGTAAGAGAAAAGAAGACAGTTACATACAAGGAAACTCCTATAAGGCTATCAGTTAATATTTCAGCAGAAACTTTGCAGGCCAGATAAAGTGGCATGATATATTCAAAGTGCTGAAAGGAAAAAAATCAGTAGCCAATAATACTCTATCTAGCAAGGCTATCATTCAGAATAAAAAGAGAATTAATGAGTTTCCCAGACAAAAGTTAAAGAAATATATGACCACTAAACGAGCTCTACAAAAAATGTTAAAGGGGACTCTGAATGGAGAGAAAAGACCACATGTAAAAGTAAGAAAGGTAGAAAACACAAAACCAGTAAAAATAAGTTTATCTGTAAATATCAGTCACAGGAGTCACAAAATAAAAGTTTAAAAGTAGGACACCATATGTCTAAAACGTGGGGAGGAGAGGAACAAATAGTGGGTTCAAAGTTAAGTGACCATCAACTTAATATAGACTGCTATATGCAGATTATATACAAATTGAATGATAACCACAAATTAAAAACCAGAAATAGATATACAAAATAAAGAGAAAGGAATCCAAGTACATCACTACAGAAAGCCAACTTATTGTGAGAGAAGAGAGCAAGGGAAGAAAGAAACATAGAACTACAAAAACAACCATATAACTAGTAATAAAATGGTAATAAGTACATACCAATCAATAATTCCTTTGAATGAAAATGGACCAAATGCTCCAATTAAAAGACATAAAGGTGACAAATTACATAAACAAAAAAACCCAGACCTATCTATATGCTGCCTACAAGAGACTCATTTCAGACCTAGAGACACATGCAGTCTAAGTGAGGGGATGGAGAAATATTTATCACGCGAATAAATGCGAAAAGAAAACCAGGGTAGAAAATCTTATGTTGGACAAAATAGACTTTAAAACGAAGACTATAACAAGAGACAAAGGAATATAATATATACAATCATAAAGAGAACAATTTAACAAGAAGTTATAACAATTGTAAATAATTATGCATCCAACACGGGAGCAACCAAATACATAAAACAGCTAATAACAAACATAGAGGAACTAATTGATAATAACACAATAATAGTAAAGGACTTTAACACCCATTTACATCAATGGACAGATCACCCAAACAGAAAATGAACAAGGAAATAGTAGTTTTGAAGGGCATACTGGACCAGAGGAATTTAACAGGTATATTCAGAACATTCCACCCTAAAATAGCAGAATACACATTCTAAGTGCACATAGAACATTCTCCAGAAGAGAAGACGTATTGGGACACAAAACAAGTTTCATCAAATTCAAAAAGATCAAAGACATTCCACGTACCTTTTCTGACCACAAGGCTATGAAACCAGAAATCAACTACAAGAAAAAATCTGGAAAGTCCACAAATCCATGGAGATTAAATAACATGCTACTAAACAATAAATGGGTCACTCAAGAAATCAAAGAAATCAAAATGGAGACAAATGAAAATGAAAACACGATGGTCCAAAATCTTTGGAATATAGTAAAAGCTGTTCTAAGAGGGAAGTTAATAGCAATATAGGCCTACCTTAAGAACTAAGAAAAATCCCAAATAAACAACTGAACCTTACACCTAAAGGAGTAAGAAAAAAAAATAAAACAAAACGCCAAACTAGGGATGCCTGGCTGTCTCAGCTGGTTAAGCACCTGCCTTTGGCTCAGGTCATGATCCCAGGGTCCTGGGATCGAGTCCCTCATTGGGCTCCTTGCTCAGTGGGGAGCCTGCTTCTCCCTCTGCCTGCCTCTCACCCTGCTTGTATTCTCTCTGTCTGACAAATAAATAAAATCTTAAAAAAAAAACAGTAGAAGGAAGGAAATAATAAAGATTAGTGCGGAAATAAATGAAAGAGAAAAACAATATAATAGATCAATAAAGCCAGGAGCTGGTTCTTCGAAAAGATCAATAAAATTGATAAACCTCTAGCCAGATTTATGAAGAAAAAATAGAGAGAGAGAGAGGACTCAAATAAACAAAATCAGAAATGAAAAAGGAGAAATAACCAAAACCCCCGAAATACAAAGGACTGTAAGAGATTATTATAAAAAATTATATGCCAACAGATTGGACAACCTAGAAGAAATGGATAAATTCCTAGAAACACATAATATACCAAAACTAAAGTAGAAAGAAATAGAAAATTAGAACAGACCAATTACTACTCATGAAATTCAACCAGTAATCAAAAAACTCCCAACAAACAAAAGTCCAGGAACAGATGATTTCACAGGCAAATTCTACTAAACATTTAAAGACATTAATATGTATTCTTCTCAAACTTTTCCAAAAAATAGGGGAAAGATAAACTTCCACATTCATTCTATGAGACTAGCATTATGCTGATACCAAAGCAGATAAAGACATCACCAATAAAAGAACTACAAATATCTCTCATAAACAAAGATGCAAAAATCTTCAACAAAATATAGCAAACTAAATCCCATAAAACATTAAATAAAACATTCACCACAATCAAGTGTGATTCAATATTTGCAAATCAATGTGGTATATCACACCAATAAAAGACAAGGTAAAACCATATGATCATTTCAATACATGCAGAAAAAGCTTTTGACAAAGTACAACATTCGTTCATGGTAAAAAAAACCTCAACTAAGAAGGTTTACAGGGAACATATGTCAATGTAATAAAGATCTTATATGGACAACTCACAGCTAAAATCATATACAATGGAGGAAAAAATGTAAGTTTTTCCTCTAATGTCAGGAATAATTCAAGAATGTCCACTGTCACCACTTTGAGTAAAATTTTCACTATTTGCAGATAACATAATACCACATACAGAAAACCCGAAAGATCCCACCAAAAATACTGCTAGAACTAAAATAAATGAATTCAGTAAAGTTGTAGGATACAAAAATCAATCTACAGAAATTGGTTGCATTTTTATTCACTAACAATGAAGCAGCAAAAGGAAAAATTAAGAGAGCAATCCCCTTTACAACTACACCAAAAATAATAAATTACCAAGGAATAAACTTAACCAAGGAGGTGAAAAACCTGTACTCTGACAACCATAAAACACTGATGAAAGAAATCGAAGATGACACAAATAAATGGAAAGGCATTCCATGCTTATGGATTGGAAGAACAAATATTGTTAAAGACTACCAAAGCAGTCTACAGAGTTAATGGAATCCCCAGTAAAATAATAAAAGCATTTTTCACAGAACTAGAACAAGCAAACCTAAAATGTGTATGGAACTGCAAGAGACCCCTAATAGCCAAAGCAATCATTTTTTTGGAAAGTGAGAGAGAATATGAGAGGAGAGAAGGCCAGAGGAAGAAGCAGACTCCCCATGGAGCTGGGAGCCCGATGTGGGACTCAATCCCGGAACTCAAGGATCACATCCTGAGCCGAAGGCAGCCGCTCAACCAATTAAGCCACCCAGGCGCCCAGCCAAAGCAATCTTGAAAAAGAGAAACAGAACTGGAGGTTTTGCAATTCCAGATTTCAAATTATATTACAAAACTGTGGTAATCAAAGCAGTATGGTACTGGCACAGAAATATACACTTAGATCAATGGAACGGAAAAGAAAATGAAATAAGAAATGAGCCCACAATTAGATGCTCAATTAATCTTTACAAAGGAGGCAAAAATATGCAATGGAATAAATGGTCCTGGGTAAACTGGGCAGCAACATGCAAAAGAATGAAACTGGACCACTTTCTTACACCATACACAAAAATAAACTCAAAATGGATTAAGGACCTAAATGTTAGACTTAAAACCATAAAAATCTTTCCAAAAGAGAACAGAGGCAGTAATATCTCTCACATGGCCTTAACTACATTTTTTACAGATGTCTCTTGAGATAAGAGAAACAAAAGCAAAAATAAAATATTGGGACTACATCAAAATGAAAAGCTTCTGCACACCAAAGAAAACAACCAACAAAACTAAGAGAAAACTTACTGAATGGGAGAAGATATTTGCCAAATGACATATCTAACAAAGGGGTAGTTCCAAAATATGTAAAGAACTTATACAACTCAATACACACACACACCCCCAATTAAAAATGGGCAGAAGACATGAACAGCTATTTTTCCAAAGAAGACATAATGATGGCCAACAGACACATGAAAAGATGCTCAACATCTCTCATCACCAACAAAACAAAAATCCAAACCACAATGTACATCATCTCACATGTATCAGAATGGATAAAATAAAAAACTCAAGAAATAAGTTGGCAAGGATGTGGAGAAAAAGGAAGGCTCATGCACTGTTAGTGAAAATGCAAACTGTTGTGGATGTTGTAAAAGAGTGTGGAGGCTTCTTCAAAAAATTAAAAATAAAACTACCATATGAACTTCTATGTATTTACCCAAAGAATATGAAAAATGCTAATTTGAAGGAATACATGACCCCTTATATTTATTGCAGCACTATTTACAATTGCCAAATTATGGCAGCAATGCAAGTGTCTACCCACAAATTCATGGATAAAGAAGATGTGGTATATACCTACAGTAGATTATTATTCGGCCATAAAAAAGAATGAAATCTTGCCATGTGCAACAACATGGCTGAATCTATAGTATAATGCTACGTGAAATAAGACAGTCAGAGAAAGACAAATACTGTAGGATTTCACACATATGTGAAATTTAAAAAACAAAACAAATGAACAAAGTGGAAAAAACCACACAAACCTAAAAATTAGACTTTTAACTATAGAGAACAAACTGATAGTTACCAGAGGGGAGGAGGTGGAGGGATGGGTAGAACAGGTGAAGGGCATTGAGTGCTCTTGCGTTGATGAGCACTGGGTGATGTATGCAAGTGTTGAATCACTATATTGTACACCTGAACCTAATGTAACACTGTATACTAACTACACTAGAAGAAAAAAAAAAGGCAGCCTACTGGAGGGGGTAAATATTTGCAAATCATATATCTGATAAGGAGTTAATATCCAAAATATATAAAGAACTCATACAACTCAATAGCAATAAATAACAAAATAATCTGTTTAAAAAATGATCAGATGTGAGTAGGTATTTTTCCAAATAAGACAAACTGATGGCCAACAGGCATGTGACAAGATGCTCAACATCACTCATCATCAGGGAAATGCAAATCAATGAGTTATCCTCTCACACCTGTTAGAATGACTATTATCAAGAAGACAAGAACTAGTAAGTGTTGGTGAAAAGATAGAGAAAAAAAAGTCTTGCACACAGTTGATGGGGTTGTAAACTGGCACAACCTCTATGGAAAAGAGTATGGAGATGTCTAAAAAAAATTAAAAATAGAACTATCATATAATGCAGCAATTCTACTTCTGGGTATATACATAGAACTAAAATGAAAACTCTAATTCTGCTCACCATTTATTCATTTCCTAGGTTATTCTCAGGTGAATGTCCAGGTTTTGTTTTTTATTTTCAGTTGTTTGGCATTATTGCTGAAACCAGATCATGTTTTTCATCTTGTTTTGCTGCCCTGTGACTATTTTCTGTCACTCCCTCTGAATGTGTTGTTTGTCATAAAAGATAATCATGCAGTAGAATGCAGGCAAAGGTCCTATAAACTTGTGGTTCAAGTTAGCCTCACGGAGTGGGGAGTTTGTGATTTACCAACCTGACATCCACTTGGGCAAACATTAATGTAAATCACCAATAAAACCAAATGATGTAAGAGAGAAAGAAAGAAATCCAATTCTCAAATGCCTTTCAAAATGATTATATTGTTTTTTTTTCCCCTTCCTGAGATTCTTTAAGGAAATTGAGGAGAGGGTTGCAGAGCATGGAACACAGAAAACCTTTCCAAAAATCAAATTTCTATGTTTCATTGCATCACTCCAAATCTCTAATCTATCTCCTGTACCCAACCCACCTTCCATTACCCCTCTCAGATATTTTTCAAGTATTTACAGACTCAGAAACATTGAGTGATCTACCCCATGTGCATTCTCATCTATTTCACTCTCCCGCCAATCTAAAGGAATTTTTCTTGGACTCATCTTCTTTTAACAACCAAGGAAAGAAGACCTGTAATATTAGTTCAATATTAGTCCAATCTCCCAGGGAAATTTCCTGGGAGTGGGGAATTAACTGGGTGCTTTTATTTTTTTCTTATTTAAATGCTCACCTAGGAAAAACGAAAAATGGAAGTATTTTCTACCTATTACCCCTACCCCCTTTTAGGAAGAAGTAACCAGATATTTGTGTCAAAGGGATAGTTGTATTTCTAGGGCTAGGTGGAAATAGAGTTTCTTGGAACGTAACCTCCTGTCTTTGAGGACTAGGCTAGTTTGAGGCTATAGAGAGAAAATTAGTGTGTTTAGTCTAAACAGGGTAAATGGGAAGGGGCCAGAGCTGTGGGGTGTTTTAAAGGTAGCTGGGACTCAGAAGAAGGCTGCCTGAGAAGTTGAATACTGCCCATATTGGCTGGTACCATCAGTCATTCATGTAATACTTTCTTAAAAAATTGAGGAATGTGGACAGGACTCTCTCCTCAAGACACTATCTCCATCTGTCAGAAAATTTTGATTGGATACAAACTTTGTTAAAACAAGAGTCTTCACTGCCATCTGCTGAAAAACTATTGTAATAAATATATATATTTATGACGTCAACAATGGGTATGGTGCTTCCATGGTCGTGGTACCCAACCTGCACAACTATGAATGGCAACCCCCATTCTACCCTTGGAAGTGTAAGGAGAGCCTTACACTTAGCAGTGGGCAGCACCTTGATGGCAGAATTGGGAGCATAACTAGTGTTCAAGAGTACTTTGTATAACAGAAGAAACAATGTTGAAAATGGCAGCAACCAAGGACCAAAGAAGAGGCTTCTGTCCAATTTTCTAGAGAAAACCTCCAGATACGGTCCAAAAATATGTGGTAGAGATGTAGGGGACATTTTCTCTGATAGTAAGAGAATTTCCAACTGAGAAAAGTAATCGGTGACTTGCCTGTGCTTCTAAAAGAATGGGGGAGATACCACTCTGACCCAAAAAGAGTCTGCAGCCCATACCCCAGGAATGTACAATACAACTGGCGGCCATTTTTCTGCCATTTGGTACTGGAATACTCTCTTTAGAGAGACAGGCTAATGTAATGGGCTGGCCTTTGGAATCAAAATCCTGATTCAAGTTACAGCTCCACTACTCGCTACTTGCTACAAGAAGTTTAACTATCTGTGCCTCAGTTTCTTCCTCTATAAAATGAAGATAATATAATCTAGCATATAGGGATGGTATGAGGATAAAATGAGGTTTTCAAGAGGTATATAAAATGCTTAGAACACAGTACTCTTGACTCTTACTATTATTTTCCCTGACTACCTCAATTCTAAATACTTCCATATACATTGGAAGACCGAAGCTTCCAGAAAATATAAGGTAAAAAGTTAGGGATATGGGTGGATGAGGTGGGGAAAAACGGAGATGGAGGTGGGGGGGGGGGTTGTTTCTGCCTTCCTCCATGTGTAGTCCCTACAGAACAGTGCAGAAGGTAAAGGCAGAAAGAGAAAGATGGTACCATAGGTGTTATGGATTGAAATATTTCCAGTATTTGGTCATTGCTTCAGAAACTGACAGTAGAAGAGTAATTGATTCTATCCAGAAGAGCATAAATGTCCTTGATAAATGCCCAAAATCAAGTAAGCACTGGTGGAAGCCAGACATTTATCCTGCCCTCTGTTATAAAGCTAGATGGGCATTTTCCCAGGACTGAAATGAACAAGGGACAATGCTGGGAAAAATCAGTATTTAGTTTTTTAGCAAAGATGACATCTCATTTTAAAAATCACTGAAGAGTTGGAATAGCAATGATTTATTGAAGAACTTACTAAATGGCAGGTATTGTGTCTTTGTGTGGGTTATTACACTGAATTTTAAGGACAACTTTTGAGGTTGATATTCTTATTGTCTAGTGTCACATGGTAATATGTAAGTGGAGAAGCTGGTTTAAGATTTACTAGCAGAAAGTGAGAAGGGCATATAGTTTTCTATTTCCACATCAGTCAAGTCTTTACATTTTTTAACCTGTTTCTTATAGACGAGGCTTAAAGATTTCATTACTACTGTAGTTCTTATAAAATGCAACTTTTTTTCTTAGCTTTTTATTTCCAACCAAGCTGTACCTCTACCAAAAAATTTCCCAATCCCTGCCTTATTTTTGCATTTGCCAGCTTTTTCTCTACTTCAATTTCTTATGAAGCTTGGAGTACAGTTCTTTGGGCTATGAGCCAAAAAAAATATGTGCAATTTCTTTCTTTTCCTTCTTCAAACATCTCTAGAAACTGGTGAGGTTTAGTTTAAAAATTTCCTTTTCAAATTATGTTCAAATTCCTGTATTTTGCTGTTTTACCTGTATAACCTCATTAGGAAAGGGGAATTGGAAATTGATAGTTAAAACCAGTTTTTTCTTACATAATTAAGATAAAAATGAAGTATATTATGGAGATCCCTCTATAGTATGTTGTTTTTATTAATAAATCTTTCCATTCAATAGGACTCGCCTAAAATTCCAAAAGATTAATTTCCTCTAAACATATTTAAAAACCTATTTTCCATCTTCTACCCAATTGATCCATACAAAATCTCATAGTCAAATATCAGTCTTAATAACAGTAGAGCCAGCACTGTTCAGGTCTCTAACCTTGGGATCCTGTGTTATTCCTTCTATCATTACATGCAATCATCATAAAATCCTGCTATCAGCCATCAAGAGAATCGAAATCTTACCATTTGCAATGACGTGGATGGAACTAGAGGGTATTATGCTAAGTGAAATAAGTCAATCAGAGAAAGACAATTATATGATCTCTCTGATATGAAGAATTTGAGAGGCAGGGCGGGGGAGTCGTGGGGGTGGGAGGGAATGAAACAAGATGGGATCAGGAAGGAGACAAACCATAAGAGACTTGTAAACTCACGGGACAAAATGAAGGTTGCCGGGGGTAGGGGCTGTAGGGATAGGGTGGCTGGGTTATGGACACTGGGGAGGGTATGTGGTATGGTGAGTGCTGTGAATGTGTAAGCCTGATGATTCACAGACACATACCCCTGGGGCAAATAATACATTATATGTCAATAAAAAATAAATAAAAAATAAAAATAAATAAAATCCTGCTATCTCTTCATCGCCATCTCTTGGTTCTATATTTCATGCCCACTGCCACAGACAATACTAGTGCCCACGCTCCAATCCCTGCAAACCCCCACTGTGACCACACCTGCAATCTCTTGGCCAGTCCTCCTGCTTCTACTGCCATTCTCTGTCTCTGGTTCACACAGCCCCACGCTCGGTCACCTGAGCAGGCATTCCACAGAGGAATTGAATTTTGGCTGTAGGAGAGAGGCACTCCTTTTAAAATTAAAATGGACAACCAGGAGAGACTGTGGACTCCGAGCAACAAACTGAGGGTTTTGGAGGGGAGGGGGGGGGTGGGCGAGGCTGGTGGTGGGTATTGAGAAGGGCACGTATTGCATGGAGCACTGGGTGTGGTGCATGAACAATCAATCTTGTAACACTGAAAAATTAAAATAAACATATTTGGGGAGAAAAAAATGGTCTGTGTACCCGTTGTCTTTATTAGATAGCAGTACAGCTGAAGCTGCGAGTGGCCTCAGTAGCCAAGTTTTATACAAAAATTGTATTCAAGTTTTATATGAAATCTGCAGTGAGGTGATAGGAGGTTCTCGATGAATGGGATGGGAGAGCTAGGGAGAATGAGGTACGGGGCCAGGTTCTTGTTCCTCTGTTGGCCTTTCTAGCTCTCTTTCTTCTCTTTCTCTTCTATGCACTTGCCTCTCTTGCACTCCTCTTCAGCTTCTCTTTCTACTTCTTTTATCCTTTTCTTCAAAATTTATTTTAGAGAGAGAGAGCATGCATGTGCAAGAGCGTGGAAGGGGAAGGGGGTGCAGAGGGAAAGAGGAAGAGACCCAGACTTCCTGCTGAGCACGGAGCCTGACAAGGAGCTGAATCTCATGGCCCTGAGACCGTAACCTTAACCGAAATCAAGAGTTGGATGCTTAACTGACTAAGCTACCCAGGCACTCCCCTACTTCTTTTATTCTTTTTTCCTTCCCTCCAACAACGACAGGCATTCACTCCTGTGGGGCTCAAGCGAGTTGTGTCCACCTCCAGGAGGTACGTCTCTGCGAATGTGACTCATTGGAGTTGAGCAGTACACAACCTGAACAGCCTTATGCTGGTCTGTGAATAAAGTAAATTTTAACTGGTTAAATTTGAACAATTTTAACAATTTTAATTGCTTACATCGACGCACTGTTGATGATGTCAACATAGAACCGAAGACTTCAGGAAAGTGGACAAATTTCTCATTCCTGCAGTACGGCGCCTCCTATTTATTTATATTTATTGACCACCAACAGGGTGCAAGGCATCACGTTATGGGGTTGGGGATTCAACAGTGAACCAAAGAAACATTCCTGAGATGTCACGGAAGGGAGAAAGGAAAGAAAGACAGGAATATAGATAGCATATCAGACTGGAACAAGTGTCATGGAAAGCCGGGTGTGCAAGTGGGGTTCAGGGTGTGTATATTCCTGTGCAGGCGGAGAGGGACTGTAATTTAAGTGGGACAGAGAAGGCCTCCCCGGGAACATGATACCTGAGCACTACCTGATGATAGGAGAAAGCAGGGACACGGCTACCAGGGAGAAGAGCACCCTGAGCAGAGCGAGCAAGTTCAAAGGCCCCAGGCAAGCCTGACACTGTGTTGGGTGGCACGATGATCCCTAAGCGTGACTACAAGAGTGACCCCAAAAGACATGTGACTTGCTTGTTTCTAAAATATTGGTCCACAAGGTGGTGATATTCTTGCTAGTGACTTTCATGTATTCTGGATTCTGCTCCTGCTTTCTTTGGGCCATCCCCAGTACTGTGCTAAATGGTTTAGTGGCATATAAAAGTTTTTAGCCAAGTCCGGGGGATAACGGAATAATATTGACTCTAGTGCCTCAGAATGCTTTGTTACACAAGAAGATCAGCAGCGGTCCTACTCACTTACTCAGTTACTCCCCAAGGCAAATATTTATCAGGTTGCTGCCAGGTGCCTGGAAAAGCGCTATGTTTCAGGGATAGAGCAGTGAATGAAACAAAACCCCTGCTTTGTTTGGGGGTCATACAATGAAATAATAATGACCAGGATAACAACAATCATGGGTGGCTCCATCCGTTAAGCAGCTGACTCTTGATTTTGGCTCAGGTCATGATGTTAGGGTCTCGGGATGGAGTCCTGAGCCCCGTGTTGGCTCCCTGCTCAGCGGAGAGTCTGCTTCTCCCTCTCCCTCTGTACCCCACCCCGCTCAGGTGCTCTCTCTCTCTCTCTCTCTCTCACTCTCTCTCTCTCTCTCAAATAAATAAATCTTTTTAAAAACCCAATAATCATGGGTTCTTTTTTTTTTTTAATTTTTTAAAGATTTATTTATTTATTTGACAGAGAGACCAGAAAGAGAGGGAACACAAGCAGGGGGAGTGGTCCAGGGAGAAGCAGGCTTTCCGCTGAGCAGGGAGACTGATGCAGGGCTCGATCCCAGGACCCTGGGATCATGACCTGAGCTGAAGGCAGACACTTAATGACTAAGCCACCCAGGCGCCCCAATCATGGATTCTTAATAGCACTAAGAAGAAAATAAACAGGATTTGTTGATAATATAAAATGGGTGGAACTTAGTGAAGGGCGTAAAGATAAGATGGTCCAAGAACCCTTCTCTAAGCCTTCTTACTTGAGCCATTTAAGCCACTAAGACGCTTGTATTCAGGCATTTAAGTCACGTCCTCAAAGGTAAGAAGGGTACCAGCCCTGTGAAGACGGGAGGGGAGAATCTCTGAGGCACAGAGTCCCTGTGCAGACTGAGCAGAGCATGCCATGGGAATGGACAGAAAGTGCTAGGGACCAGAGCCTACTCATCAAGGGGGAGAACCTGATGAGAGGAGATTAGCAAGGTCGACCAGGGGCCCTGGAGCATGCAAAACCTGCAGGACGCAGAAAAAGGCTTGGATTCTATTCTGCATTTCACTGGAAGCCATTGGAGACTTTTGACCAGGGGATCTACCCCTTTAGGGATTACTGTCAGCACCGTATGGGGGCGGGCTGGCAGAAAGCACCAGCTGGAGCAGGTTAGGAGGCTGGGAGGTGATCTGGTGAGAGGTACTGGAGGCATAGAGAGGAGGAAAGTGGGGGTGCTGCAGATATATGTGAGGGCAGAGCAGACAGAACCTGCTGATGGACTGAATGTAGAGTGAACGGGACAGAGGTGACGCCCCAGGTTTCTGAATAATATTGTCAGTGACTAAAATGGGTAAAATTTTGAGGGAAGGGGACAGGTTGGGGAGTTCCCGATGGATTTGCCCCAGTAGATACCAACCACAAAATGGAAGCTGTATCTGGGTCTTTGGATCATGCTTCTGGGGTAGAAAGAGGGAATAATCCGTATACATCTGTCGGCTGGCTTGGGGGAGCTGGGTCCTCAAAGCCACTCCCACACATCTGCCCTGACACCTGTCCCAAAGGCCCAGGCCACTGGGCAAAATGTGCAGCAAGTGAGGGCAGGTAAGAAGTGGGGCCTGCCTCAAGTGTGCAGAAGATTGAAGTATGGGGCCGAGATTCTGCTTTTGGGTTCGGAGGCAAAATAACCCACTTAGATTTATAAGGATCTCACAAGCAAGTTTTGCTGTGAATATTCGCTCCTCCTGGAGGGCTGGGGTGCAGGGGAAGCCCCTCTCACATGGAGAACTGAGAAGCAGATGTTAGGGGATTCCTCCAACAGAACTCATCTGTCCAAATCTAAAGAACCAACAAACTGCTCTCAGGTTGCCAGTAGGATAGGAGAAGCCACAACGTTAAGTACAAACTCTGCTAAATAGCCCTGCTTTGTGAATGGTTAGGAAATATAAACAGTGAATACCAGGCCTAAATATCTGTGGGTAGATGATTACACTTAATGAAGCAAATAGTCCCCTGATCATCATCATCATTACTGGATGGAGTGGCTATTAGCATTTATGATTCACAACTGATGTTGTCAGTACATAAAGAAAAATGTGCTGACTAGGATATTTTTAAAATTAATTTACTCTGTTTTAAAGGCTGCAACTCCTGAAGGATGGCAAAAGTGCTTGGTTTCAGTTACAAGATTATTTGTAAAGTATTAAATAAGTGGTTATTAAGTTGATTATAAAAAAGATTCAATGAACCTCTACATAAAATATGCATTGCATACGTTAATGACTACATGTTAAATTATAGGAATTACTCTTCTCTAGTTTTCGGGATGCCAAGCTCAAACTAACTATATTCTCTCCTAAGTACTCCTTATCTCTAAGCATGTTAAATAGAGCTTGAAATTAGAACTTTGTGTTTTTCTATTTTGGAATGCACAAACTATCTTAAGTCAGGTAACACATGCATAGTTATGTGGCAAAAATTTTTGCTCTCATCAGTAAAATCAAGACTATTTTTTAAAATAATACTCAAAGACCAATGGTTCTGAATTTACCTCACGGACTGAATTCTGCAAGTGACTTCTGGGAGATGTAAAAATATGACTTCATGGAAATTTTGCACGCATTGGATAGGTATTTCCTGAATCCTAGGCCACCAAGGTGGCCACTAGGGGGCGCTGACTCTAGGGAGCCCTGGGTCCACCTGGGACAAAACAGGACATAGGGAAAGGGCAACTCCTCAGTGGGTCAGCTGGAGAGTGTGGTCAGAGATAAGCCCCCAAAGAAGGCTGGCATTACCCATGCACAAATTTTTAGGCTGTTTTTGTTTTTGTTTTAACATTTTAAATGTGATTTCTACTTAGTTTTTAGATGGGCATTTTATTCCATAATTCTAAAAGCAGAGAAGGACTGATAGTAGTAGCCTCCCAATTCTTGCTTTCTTCTTTACTTCAGCCCAAAACTACATTTCCCAGAAACTCCTTGGAAAAGAAGCGTGGCCACACGCTTAAGGTCCAATCAGTTATCTGTGGCAGAAGTGGTGGGTAGGAATCTGGGAGGCCTTCTGTAAACCAAAGGACCTCTCTACCCTTCCTTCCTCTGCTTCCTGCAAGGGAGCCAATGGCAGGACCGTGAAAATGGGTCACAACCTAAGGGGTGGAGTAGAGAGCCTGAAAGGGTCTGGATGGCTCTAACCTCACAGAGCTGTAGCCTCAGGGCCGCAGTACCTATCCTGGACTTCTTTCATGGATAAGCCCTTGTTATTTTTATTTTTCTGCTCAATGAATAGTGAAAAGCCTCCCTTTCACCAGGTTCCCAAACAATGTAGCTCTTTCCCTTTCGAAGATATTTTAACTGGTAATATATACAAGTAGACAAAGCAGCAGGGAGAAGCAGGCTCTCCCCTGAGCGGGGAGCCCAATGCTGGGCTCGATCCCAAGAGCCTGGGATCATGACCTGAGCCAAAGGCAGCCGCTTAACGGACTGAGCCACCCAGGTGCCTCTAAGGTTTACCTTTTTAACAATCCTCCTTGCATGGAAAGGGCATGTGATCAAGGGGTGAGTTGCAATAGGCAGGCCCTTAGTTAATCAATTCAGCTCTCTTATGGAGAAGTTCTAAGGATGACCTTATAGAACTTAATGGGGTGGTTTAAAAGATATGGAATGGATTATGGCTTATGTGAGGTACCTACCAGAGTGTATTCCGTGGTGTGATCGACGTGTATTTTTATCTGATCCCATGCAGTGTGGTACTTGCTCAGATCTGTGATTTGGAACCATAGAGCACTGTTTCTCCAGGATTGTTGGTCACCAGGCAGGATTTCCTGCACGAAGAGGGCTCGGGAGAGCCAGTGCCACACTGAACGAGGTCCGCCTCGTTGTAAGGCAAGTTAGCTCTGGTCCAAATCATGCAATCAAGCCACTCACCCACGGTAAGCATGGGTGGAACAGCAATGGACTGTTCATTCTCATTCCCCTGCTCTCACTAGGCCTCAGCATTCTGGTACTCCCCGGAAAGGGTTGTAAAAGACCTCAGAGCACAGGTGAGGAGGGAGCAGGCTCAAGAGTAAGGACCATCGTAGAAGTATTAGCACTTTCTACGGGGCAGGAATGGTTTGTGCTAAGTGCTTATTGTATATGAACACACTGCCCTCATCACAAGCATGGGGGTAGCACTAATTATCATCATCTCCATTTGATGGGGTACTGTGGCACAAGGAGGTTAAATCAGGATCACATATCTATAAGGGGTAGAGCTCAGGTTTGATCCCAAGCTGTGAGGACCCAGAGTTTGTGTAATTAACCCCTGCGCTATGGCTCCCATGACCTTTTCTTCGGGCCCTCTTTTGCAGCTCTCTGCCCAGATTCACTGTTGGTTCTTAAAAGGCTCTGTATGTCCAGTCTTTTTTCCCAAAACACAATGGCCTGAGGGGCTGATTCATAGCTCCTTCCATTGTGCTCAGAGGAAGAAGACCCAAGAGAACAAACCAAAATGCCCATGCAAGGTAGAGGAAAGAGAAAAAACAAGTCCAAGAATGGATGGAGGAGAGAATCAGCAACCAACCGGCAAAGGAAGGAAAACAGAGAAGTAGAAAATGAAAGAGCAGAGTGGACTTCAGCATAGTTGTGTTTTCAGTCCTGGAAAGAACAGCAATAGGGAGCATCGCGAGCCTGCACAACATGTACAAACTCGAGGAGCCGCTCCCCGCCATGGTGGGCAGGCCCGAATCCACACACGGGATCAGGACGGTGTCTCAGTGCCCACAATGCCTAGAGGAGGACTGGTACCCAATCACTGCTATTAAAATTGTGTGGAAGGGAGGAGACACATCTGTGACAAGAACCCGGGACATCAAGAGAAAAAACACAAGACTACATCTGAATCTACCATCCAGAACTAGGAAACCAAAGCAAATAATCGAGGGGCAGAGCTTAGAGGTTAAACTTAGACTCAGAGGCCCTATGAGAATGCTTTCAGAAACTGCGAGTCTCATAACTGTCACTCAAAAAGCCTTGAAGTTCAATAAAGATATATATTCAATAAAGATATATATATCTCACATAAAGGAAATCCCAAGGTATGCAGCCTTGTGGGTGAGTAAATTTAGGACCTCAGCCGAAAGAACCCATCCTTTTCCTTCACCGCTCTGCGGTTCTGAGGCTGAGAGCCCAGTGTAGCATCCTAGGAATCACATTCAGAAAAACAACACCCAGAGAAACAAAAGGAAATATCCTTGCTCGTGGCCTTCTTTCCTAGTGCAGAAATTTTCCTTCGAAACTGCCCCCACATGGACTTTTCTTTTCAACTCATTGTCCACATTTGGGTCATGCACCACCTTAATTTCACCAGGTCCCACGAAAGGATGTGATTCCCTTCTTCTGAAGAACAGCTCTGCATGGGAGAGCAGGAGGCATGAAAACAAAATCCGCCCCTTTCTAGGAAGGAAAGACCGTGAAATGCAACAGACAAGTATGGCGGTATACAGTTCCCTTAAGGATATTTGTAAACAAATGTAGACACTGCATTTAAGTGTATATTAAATTATAAAGTAATTTAAGACCCAATTTAACAATTACAGGGGAGGAATTCATGTCTGTGTCAAAAGTTTGCTAACTCCAATACTTTTCCAGTTGCAGGTGGATTTCTGACATTTCAGAGAAAAGATTTTCATAAAACATGGAGCTGGACTGGCAAAATGTTGTAGGCAGGAAAGCATAATAAGGAGGCGGCAGAAGGTGGCTACTCTCCCGCTAACAAGACCTAGCAGACCTTGATGACCAGATTCAGAGCTCCCTATGAAGGATTCTGAAGGATAGGGAGTATGAAACACCACCCGCATTTACCACTGTCATAAAGAGACCTATACAGAAATTGAACCCACTTCCACGTGATAGAAATCTGTAGGATTTCAGGGCCATACATGGTTTGTGATATTCAACATAGAGAATTTTTGATACTCCTTGGATTTAGTGTTACTAAAAATTAGACAGGAAAGGTTATTGCATAAATTACTAAAACATTTATTCAGTTCTCACTAGCCGTAAGACACTGTGGCAGAAAAGCACAAATCAGACATAGACGCAGTCCTCCAGAATTTAGTAGGAGAAACAAAACACGTCCCTTTTTGTTTACAGTGCCTTTTGGTGGGCAGCACTTCTCCTTTTGATGTCAATTGTGGACTTATTTGTCCTTCTCTCTCATCTACCATGAGCATCTAGCATCAATATTGTACTCTTCTCTGTACCCACCGCTGACCCCAACACCTAGTTTTTTTTCTTTTTTTTTTTTTTTTAAAGATTTGATTTATTTGACAGAGAGAGAGAGATCACAAGCAGGCAGAGAGGCAGAGAGAGAGGCGGAAGCAGGCTCCCTGCTGAACAGAGAGCCCGATGCGGGGCTCGATCCCAGGACCCTGAGATCATGACCTGATCTTTAACCCACTGAGCCACCCAGGCGCCCCATCCCAACACCTAGGTTTCAAAGCCACCCATCCGTTATTCAGACCCTGCCAATTTATCATGTATTTTATACTGATGCTATAACAATTCAGTAAGTGAAATGGATCAGGATGAAGACAAATCAAATGTCCTATCTAAATGACCAGCAAGAATGGAAGCAATGGAAAAGCACGAGCAGGTCCAAAGAATACCGATGACTCACTGCGAGCAAAACCTTTCTGGGACTCCTGCGTTACCCAGTGGGCCGGACAGGCACAGGTGCTATGGCAGCCCCGCAGTTTCGTCAGGCTTGTGTGGCAATGCAACTAAGTTTGGTGCTAATTTTAGCTCATGGCTTTCAAAGCTTAAGAGCCTTTAATGACTCACTCAGGGTGTAGTCCTGAGGCGTAGGTTAAAAACAACATTCTGGGTGGCCATAGGTCCTTCCCCTGGCACAGCTGAAGAAAAGACCTGGATTTGTATTATTACTCCCCGTTGATAAGAACTCTCCGAGCATATGACTGTTGAGCACACCTGGAGAATCACGGATCTATGAAATCTCCTTCCTTATTGAATAGAGATTTGAGAAATAGGGGCGTATAATCGGACAACGTATGATCATTGTTAAATCTTACCATGTAGTCGAATTACAACCAGGGTTTGGAGAAATGACAAATGGAAGAGTGCTTGCTCGGATGAGGATAAAGTCCTTATTTCACCATACCCAGATGCCGATGGCAGCAGTCAGGTAACAAATTAAAGGCTTAGAAGCTCTGTGATTTTAGCACTAAATATTTGTGGGCCTGTTTCTTTTTGGGCACCTATGTTTTTAGCTGAGTCATACAGAGTCAAGGAGCTTCTTGGCCTTGGCCAGGGACTTGAGAACCCTACTAATATTTCCAACCCCTCACTAAGCCAAACAAAATAAACATACTGTCTAAGGTAAAGTAATGTGCTTCCAAGACAATTCCTCCAGTGCTCCCTTCCAACCCGGAGATATTCTGAGATGTCTTGGTGTTTAGTTGGCATATGCTGGTCACAGTGTTACCCATACTCCAGATCTATGATCTTTGACATAAGAGATGCTATCAGAATGCTATTTGTCATATACATCTTGTAATTATCATCATCTCTATATAGGGAAATTGTAAACATTAAGTTCTGAAACTTGGGATAAGCAAGCATTTATCAATAGAAATAAGCAAAATTTTCATAAACAAATGCATATCTAAGTGCAAAAAATAGACCAAGGGTATCTCTTCTATTTACATTTTTTCATTATAACTGTTTCTGTCATCTGTAGAAGGTATCTTGTTATTCTTCTCCCATAGTTTCCCATTTTTGTTTCTAGAAATCATTAACAGTAAGTAGAGGTACTATGGAAGGCAATACTTCATGCGACTGAAAACAGTGGCATTTCTAAGCAAAAAGTTAACGTTTGTTTTGAGAAAAATGTAACTGTATGTAATTTAAGCTGTTTTGTCTTTACTTCTTGCATTAATGCCCCAAGATCCTTATTGAAATTTAAATGCTTAATCTAAGGAGATTTTTCTGATAAAATGATTCATAGCCCAAATGATTCAGGCCTCCAGGGTGCGTATGTAAAATTATCAATGAGGCAGATGAAATAGGCAAGGTCTTGAAAAGCAGAGGGAAAAACTGGGTAAGTTGGGATCTCACAGATGTTATAATTACATACAAAATGGAGACCAGACTTGAAAATTCACTGAGCCGACAAAACCATTTGAGCCATGTAAGCAAAACTAAATCTAGCTTATTTCATGAACATAAGCAAAACTTAGGTTATTTCCTATAAGTGACTGATAAATCATAAAAGAAACCGAAGTCATCTTCTTAAAATTGATAGATAATCCTTTTAACCAATCCCCTGCTTTCAAGTTCCCATTTTATTTTAGTTTAAGATTTTAAAAGAGAGAGTGTGAGTGTGTGCACATGCGAGGGGGTGAGGGGCAAAGAAAGAAGGAGAAAATCTCAAGCAGACTCGGGGAGCACAGAGCCCAATGTGGGGCTGGATCTCACAACCCTGACCCTGTGACCTGAGCTGAAATCAAAAGCCAGACGCTTAAGTGACTGAGCCACCCAGACGCCCCCACAAGCTTCCATTTTAAGAACCAATCACTGTGAAGATTAAACAACTTCCTCATTTTCACTTTATAAGTCCCCCAGTGACATCTTGTCCCTGAGCTTCTTAACTGTTTTAAATTTGAAAGCTGCCTGTATTTAGATGCACAGTCAGTTCTTACTAAACACCTCGGACTGAGCTCATGGTTTTAATTTTGCTTTTTCTGAATTTTTGAAAAGAGAATACAGTTTTCTGGAAGAATGAGAAAGTAACTAATTGAGTCCCCACAAATTGTTTGACGAAACAAAGAACCATGTAACCGAAAGAAGGAGAGATGGAACCAAATGTAGATGCTGAAAAAGAAAAGCGTGTTGTAGATTTAGGATTCCCAAAAAGGGTACAACTTGGTGATAATATTAATGGCTTTTGACTGTTTAAGTACCTTCAAATGATTGCTTGGAGCCAGCGGTCCATTTGTTCTAGGCCGTGATGTTTTCCTTTATCTTTAAGACTGCAGCAGAGGCTTTGAAGTAACGAGGTCCAATTCAACCACTTCTGCCCAGACTCTGCAAAAATACTGGGTTTGAGTTTCCAGAGAACATGAAGAAGTCATTTCAGCCAAGCTTTTACCACCCAGAAGTCCTCTTAAAAGACTCTCAGAAGCGTCCCGATTTTGCACATTACCTCCTCGACCTTTTGAGCAGAAGGGCAGAGCTGGAGCACGTGGTTTCAATTGTCTGATAAGATACTTCGCTGCGGCCTTGGCCTGGTGGAAGGTTAAACCAGCTGGTTTCCATCTCTTGTTTTCTAATCATTAGACGCGAGGCAAGCCATGAAAATGTTATCACGGCGTTTTATTAAAGTTGCTACCAAGCCCCATGATGAATAGGAAGAAAACAAAAACAGAGCAAAGAAAATGAAACTTCTTTAACAAAAACCCAGGCTGCTAGATAAATTTTTTTAAAAATGTGGTTCTTGGTTCTGAGGAAAAAAAAAAACTTTTTAAAAGTGGATGGCAAGATTTATTTTTCACCAGTCATCTGATTGCAATATAAAGATCTTGCAAATAAAAATGTTGCAGCTTTTATTCTTTTTTATTTTAATTCCAGTATGGTTAATATACAGAATTATATTAATTTCAGGTATAGAAAAAAATTTTTTAAAGATTGGTTAAGCTTGTCTCTTCTGAATAACTGACAAGCTTCCTTTTAAAAGACAACGGAAATTATTAAACGTCATCTAATTTTCCTTTGGCTTTGGTTGCTGGAAAGCTTACAATGCATTGTGTAATGACCAGAATTCCATTTTCTTTCCTCTTTGTGATTTCCTATTAAAGTTTTTGGATTATTATTTACTGTCATTTTTACTTATCATATTAGGTTTAATAGTCTAACTGGGCATATCTTAATTATAGTAACAAAAACAAAAACAAACAAGAGTGTACAAACTGTGACCGGTAACTCTAAAACACTAAATAGTTTATTGAGGATATTGAAATATAAGTCAGCCTGGTAGAATCATTGAATATATCACTTTCCAACTGGTCATCTGAGCTGTGTAGAAAATAACCATAAGTACTTGGAAAATGTTTTTGCTACCATCTAAGAGTCAAATACTTCAGAACTTAATGGAAACTGATATTTTTATAAGGTAATAGCTAGTCTTTCAATTATATGTGATGAAGAATTCAACTCAAACAGGCTCAAGGTAAAAAGAAAATCTATTGGTTCATATAACTGGAAAATGCTAAAGTGAACTTGATGTACAGCTGTATTCTAGGGCTACACAATGTCTTTGGATGTACTCACAGCCTGCTTTCCTTCTCCTTCTTGATTCATGCTTCCCTCCCGGGTGGACTCCATATTCCCTGGAAGTCAGCTGCCTTATGATGGTACAATGACTGCTGGAAACAACTACCTTATAGCCTATCCATTCTGGACCCCAGCAGAAGGAGAGATTGTTTATTTTTAACAAGCCAACAAAAGCCCAGTTGGTTTCACTGTGCTTTGTTTGAACTTACCTAAGTCACACGCCCACACATGGGCACACCACTACTCCAGCTACATAACAAAGAATAGGGGATGGGTATTTTCAAGGGGAAATCATAGGGAATTTTAAGCGGGGGGAGGATAAGCAAAACTCATAGGTGTCCACTACACTTCACTCAACCAGACCATTTTTTTGGACCTTGTTTTTAGGAAATCTGATTGCTGCTTAAAAGTTAAGATGGATCAGTGAACCTACCAGGAAAGAAAATCCTGGTCTTGATTATTCACATGAGACTCCCATTAACCCCTAATGAATTTATTAGTGAAAACTGTATAGTGACATTAACGAGTGACACAGACCAAATTTTCTACCACCAAAGTTGTGGCAATATGTCAGCTTATTCACATATTTAACTGCACATTATGCCACAATCTTGCTAAGATATTTCATATTTCATGTGTTGTTTATAAAATCTCCAAGTGGAATATTGCACACCCTATATTTTCACCTATTCTTTTAGTGGTTTGGGGGATCAGATAGGAATTAGTACCTACGTGACTGAATTTTTGCAACTGCCTTACTTATCTAAATTACTACAAATAATGTACTTGAAAAATAAGTAGATCTTTTAAAGATAGTCATTGAATTAAAAAATAAAAAAGGAGTAGAGACACATTTATGAGAGGGCAAAAGCATATCAACCTAATTACGTTGTATGTTTGAAATTCTTGAGGGAGAGAGAACCAAGTTCCAGAAATTTTCGCACCTCATCTAACTTTATTAATGGTTTTATTTGTGTAGTATATGATATCCGTGGAGAAAAGTACAGCCCTGGGGCAATTACAACAAATAAAAAAACATTACATCAACAAGAGGACAATAAGACAAGGTAGCTTCGGGTCTCTAGAAGCAAAGGAAGGCATCAGCTCTTCATCCTTCCAGTTAGCAAACATTTACTGAGTGCCTAAATCTGAAGATACCATCCTGGGTCTGATACATGAAAAGAACTCAAAAGATTTACAATCTGCATCGGTACTTTAGGGGCAGCAAACAAAAAACAATAACTTATTTAATCATACAAATGAGCTTTGAGCGCAAACAAACCTAGGTTTGGATTCTGACTCTACCTACCATGTCCAATCTAGGTGGTCTTAGGGAAGTTACTTGACCCTTTAAAGTATCAGTTTTCTGATTTGCAAAGTAGAAGCAATACTTCCTTTTTAGGGTCATTGGAAATTCTAAATGAGGAAATGAGAAGAGTAATAGCTAATATTTATAGAACACTTACACTGGACCAGTCCGGGTTGTCAGTCCTTTACCTGTATTAACTCACTTAATCTTCACATAACCCCATGAGGTATATACAATTATTTGGGGTGGGGGTGTGCGTGTGTTATTTTGGGCAGTAGGGTAACTTTGGTTCCTGTTACTCCATCTTGGTCAGAAGTGGAACTCCTACTTGTTTTTTAAACATACAAAAAAGGCGTTATGAAAGTACGGAGTAACTTAAGATTTCGGAATTCATGAAAATTCCCAGAAATTCTGATTTCTTTTTCCAGGAGATACTGTGGTATTCCATTTAGATCCCTGCCTCAGGGCCAGTTAATGTTATCTCCTCACTCTTGGGAATATCTGTTGCTGAAAGCTCACAGATGTGCCCCTCACTGAGAATGGCCTTCAGACACAGGGACAGAGAGGGTGTTTGACACTCAGCAAAACACCAAGTGTATGGTGGTGCCCCACAAAGATCCTTCCTCAGAACCAAAGAACCATCCCCAGCTGCTATGAATATTGGGAGCTGAGGCTTCACAACTGTGCCCCTCCCTAACCATGGCCTCCAGCCACAGGGAACGGCCCTTCCCAAGGTTATGCACCTTCCCGGAGTGTGGATCTTAGCCAAAAACGGCTGATGTGAAGATACAGTCTCGCGCCCTTGCCTCCCTGTGAAACAACTCTGAAGAGCCATTCTGTTGAGTGCCATGGAGCTGGAGAGAGTGAGAGAAGCTGTCAGGTGTTGCCGTAGCCATTTAAAGCAACTAGCCAAAAATGCAAAAGCTAAGCTCTCAGTCACTTGCTGCAGTGATGTAATAAGCAAGAGGCAAAAATCAGAGAAAGCGCTGACTCACGCTGGTCTATTTCCCCACGGAAGAGAGTACTGGTTGAGAGTCATGTGGGTTAGTGCAGATGTGGGGATCATCCCAATGTTGAAGGAGCCCTGAACAAAAGGCTCTGGCAGTTTTATGGACTCTGGAGTCTGAGTGGGAAAACGAGGAGTGGAAAGTACTGCGTAGTGAGAGTGGGGAAAGCATATTGAGTTTCCCCCCTTCAGAGTCCTCTGCAGAGGCACCCGAAGAGAGCCTTGGTTGAAAGCTTCAGATGAAGACCAAGGCGAGGCATTTATTGAGGAACTCTGTATCTGGAAATTGATGAAAGCTGAATAAATGGCTTTATGATTTCTAATCCCACGTCATTGATTTGCAATTAACCAGGAGTGTTAACGCTAATGCACTTTAAGGAAATGCACCAATGAACATCTGTATGGACAATGCTTCATGCTCACAAATGTAAATGTGCTAGAGAAGAACACAGGCTTTGGGGTCCAACAGACTGAAGGACCCTGCCTCGGTTACCACTGACCTAGTTGACCCTGTAATACTCCCAGTAGTTGTGTTGGTTCCATGGGTAGTGGATATTTCTACCCGAGTATTTACAGTGCAAGTATGTGTTAAATGGTGATCTTTTTAAAATTAAGTGACAAAATTGCTTTGATTATTTTAATATGACAAAATTAACCAGTCTTTTAAACTAATCAGTGGCTCAATTGTGTTAAAACAGTAAACATCCAAGTTGACCCATCAAATGATTTTTCCAAGAGCCCTTAGTATACATCCCCTAAATGTCCTAGCTTGAGCCAGGTGCAAGGCACCCACCGAGCAGAATCCCAGCACTGGCTAATGCTACATAGCCTAATTACAGTCCCTTGGCATTTATCTCCATACCTAAAATTATAAATTATAGTACTTGTTCAGTTTTTCTCGAGTAATCTTTAAAAGCGTCTATCTTTATTTGACTGTAGCCACTGATTTCAGTCACTGGGTTGGAAACTGACTTTTTTTTTTTTAAAGATTTTATTTATTTATTTGAGAGAGAGAGAAAGAGATCACAAATAGGCAGAGAGGCAGGCAGAGAGAGAAGGGGAAGCAGGCTCTCTGCTCAAAAATGCGGAGCCCAATGCGGGACTCAATCCCAGGACCCTGAGACCATGACCTGGCCGAAGGCAGGGGCTTTAACCCACTGAGCCACCCAGGCGCCCCTGGAAACTGTCTTAAGGGAGGATCTCACTGTTTGCTAGACAGGTGCAGCAGATTTTAGTGTTTTCTGCTTACGTGGAAACTCTACTTTCTGCAGTAGAGGAGTTATGATATAGGTCTGCTGGGGAGGTTAGTCTTTGAATCAAAATCATATTTGACTGCTTTGATTGCTAATTCTCCAGGAAAAACTCATGTGTTCCTGAAGTCACTTGCTCTCCTTTGGCCCGGATTCACGAGCAAAAGTCTTTTGTTTTAATTCTCACAGATATTTTATGTATCCTGTTTTCAGTTTCTTCAAAAAAGAAAGCAATCCACCTCTCAAGAAAATAATTACGTTATGGTTTTTCCAAGAAAAATTAGGGGGGAACACGGAGTGGGAAAAAAAGTTTGACGAAAAAGAAAAACCAAATACATAGGTTGGCAAAGATCATTCTAAATTGATTTTCAGGAACTATATAAAATGTGAGCTATGTCACCTGAGTGAAGGAAGTACAAACCGCGGTTGTACGAGAGCACTCTCAAAATTCATCCTTTGAACGCTGATCTTATTTGGTCTGGCTCTATTTACTTACTGAGAAAATGTCATTTGGGGAAAGAATCAGCACAGGACAGAATGTACGGTGGACGAGCTAATGCCACGAAACTTGATTCACCTGCTAGCGATTCACCAAGACGCTTGTTTTGTGGGTGGCAGGATTTCTCCAAAGCAGTTGATAAAGATCTTTTGAGGATAACAAACACTTTCTCAGACCCAAGTTTCCATCTCTATTATTGTGCATGTAGTTCATTTCACAAGCAGCTCTGAGAGAGCTCGCCTGAGAAGTGTCTGCTTTCAGCAAGCCATAATCCACTTCAACGGTCAGGTATTAATTTAATGGAGACCAGGCGCTCTATGGAAGGCCCTTCCACACGCTTTATCTAATTTAGTCCACTTGCTACTCCTGGTAATAATTTTACCATCATGTCTTCAATCTGGCGTAGAAAAAAAAAAAAAAAGGAATCTTTGGGATGAATAGTTAGCCGATTATAGATCCTTAAATCCTTCTTTGCCTGAGAAATTCTGCGAAAAAAAGAAAAAGAAAAAGAAAGAAAAGAAAAAGGAAATAAGGAGAGGGACAGAGATTTACATCTATAGGAGCTGTCACATGTGTGAGACTCGGTGCTAAGCAGACACTTAACTGCATTTCATTCAAGCCTCTCAATGGCCGTAGGAAGTGAGCATGGGCATTTCTACCTAAACCTAATCTAGCTTTGGTCTCAAGGCTTCTCCTTCCACTGGCATCTTCCAAGGCCAGGATAGGCATCTTTTTGTTTTGTTTTGTTTTGTTTTATTGTACATTTATATATTTTTAATTTTCCAAATTTTCTCTTTTTCTCCCCAAATGTTTATTTTAATTTTTCAGTGTTATAAGATTGATTGTTCATCAATCACCACACCCAGTGCTCCATGCAATACGTGCCCTTCTCAATACCCACCACCAGGCTCGCCCACCCCCTCCCCTTCAAAACCCTCAGTCTGTTGCTCAGAGTCCACAGTCTCTCCTGGTTCATCGCCCCCTCCAATTTCTTCCCATTCACCCTTCCCTTCCTTCTCACGATGCCCTCCATGATTTTCTTTATACTCCACATGTAAGTGAGACCGTAAGACAACTGACTCTCTCTGCTTGACTTATTTCACTCCGCATAATTTCTTCTAGTCCTGTCCATGTTGATACAAAAGTTGAATATTCATCCTTTCTGATGGAGGCATAATATTCCATTGTATAGATGTACCACATCTTCCTTATCCACTCATCTGTTGAAGGGCATTTTGGTTCTTTCCACAGTTTGGCGATTGTGGCCCTTGTTGCTATGAACACTGAGGTACATGCGGCCCTTTGTACTGCATCTGCTTCTTTGGGGTAAATACCGAGTAGTGCAGTTGCAGGGTCATAGGGTAGCTCTATTTTTAATTTCTTGAGGAATCTCCATACTGTTTTCCAAAGTGGCTGCACCAAAAGCTACAAAAGGTCAAAAACCTTCAGAGAGTGAAAGACTGAGAAACTGGTTTCCACAGAGCTCAGCCCCTTGACTGGGGAGCAGGGTGACTCAACCCAAGCAAGACTGACTGGAAAACAATGCGGCAGGCCCCTCTGTCAGAAGACCATTCAATAAACAAAAGAACTATAACCACAGGGTCCCCATAAAATTTTAAACCCCCAACATCAGGGGAAATCAATATATTAAGCTCCTGGTAATACCCTCAAACCTGTATATTTCATAGATACAATTTTTTTTTTCAGGATAGGCATCTTGGCAATGCATTCATGTGTCACAAGTCTTCAGATGTTTGTGGTATTTGTCATTTTAAAAGAAATTGAATGTATTTTCTCATTCTAAATCAATACTCACTTTCATACCAACTTTACATTCATATTTCCTATTCTTTTTTCTTAAGGAAGACCTCCAAAATTTTACAACCTACAGGCCCTACAAAATGCAAATTTGCCCCTGGAAGTAAGAATTATATCTTTTTTTTTTTTTTTTACAGATGAAGAAATCTACGGTTGGACAGCATCAGTCACTATCCCTCCTCACAGATTGAGCAAAAGGCAGACCTAGAATTTGAACTTCACTCTTTCTGACCTCAAGACCATATTTTTATTTGCTGACTTATTTTAGTACTCAGATATTTTCTACACAATATAGGTGTGCTTACATTAAAAGATGAAAGAAAAAGAATAAAAGAAAATAAAAGCAAACTGAAAATGTCCCTCTGGCTGCCCCTTTCCAGATGTAGTCTCCTCCTCCCAGAAGATAGTCTGTTGTTTAATCTGTATATTGTCCAAGATTCTCAAGAAATAGAGGAGCTTCTATTAGATAATGAGGGTATAAGTGGAGAAGTAAACATACCTACAGACATGTGTCACACCTAGTTTGAAAGCCATGCCTGTAAGGTAATGTCAAACTCCCAGGAAAACTAGTTTAGAGAGATGATAAAAACCAGATAACAGAAAATCTTAGAAAGCTTTCTAAAAAAAAAGAAAGCTTTCTGATACCAAAACAGAATTGTTTTAAATGAGGGGAATAATAAGCATTCTAGATAGCCCCTCAGCTTCTCCTCCAAATTCTTAGAGCCATTTTCAGTGACTCTCTAAGATTATTGCTCAGCTATTAAAGACTGCACCTCATGTTCTCTGCTCAGTCTTCCTATGTAGGCAACTCTGAGAGCTCTGGCCATACAAAGCTGAGCTCCTCCGTAACACATGTGAATTTGTAATCACGAAGCATTGCATACAGATGTTTGTCAGTGCACTTCCTCATAGTGCGTTAAGAGTTAATGCTCTTCAGTGATTCAGTGTAAATCAATGACTTGGCATTAGAAAAAATAGTCATTTATTCAGATTTCATCAACTGTCAGGCACATAGGTGCTCAATAAATTCTTATTGGATTCATTGTCTACTGGTATACCCAATCATAACCCTTCTTGACATTAAGAGCAGTTAGCTTCTAAGTAGGCTAAGATTCTTTGGCCTTGAGGTCCATGTCTAGATTCATAAGAGCCTCTAAGGCTTGTAGAGGAGCCACTGGAACTTAGGAATATCTCGCTCGTTAACTCCAGGTAAACTTGACTTCATTGTTTGTCTGTATTGCTTAGTCCAGAAGATAGCCTCACTTGGAATTGTGTTCTGCTCAGAGCTCCACAGAGAACTTCTGTCCCAGTCATCCCCATTGGTATCAAAAGGCATATATGCTCCGCTATTTCCAGAGGACTTGTATTTGTGAGATGGGGTGCGCCCTTCAAGCTCCGTTTACCTCCAAGTCCAGGATCTGTGAGGGTATGCAGCCCAACATTGAGTTTTCTACTTTGGGGTTTCCTCTGCCAGGCAGATAAGGCAACCAGAGAAACACATAGAAAATCGAGGAAAACAGAAGCTTTTCTTCCTTTCTACCAAAAAGCTGCCATCTCAATAGCCCCTGTGTTGCATGGTTACCTAGGAAAAAGGTGAAATTCAATAAACCAAGAATTCCCGTTTTAAATGTAGACATCAGTCCTGTTTAGGTATGTTTAGACATGTAACCCCTGTAGTTTCTCATACTTAATAAGTGGCATCTTCTTTGGCATATTGTATTAATCGTAACAATGTATTCACTGTAAAAACATAAAAGAAGGAATAATGACATTGAAAAAAGGGTAATTGTTGTCATAGACAATTGCCCCAAAGATTAAACACAAAGAAATGCATTTTCAAATGAGAAAAATTTATGTAATGAAATTCTGAAAAAGAGAGAAGAAAGAAAATAGAAAAAGGAAAGGAAAAAATAAAGTCATGCCCAGGACTGGCAAAAGTTTCAGGAACTAGGACTCCTATATTTTGCTGATGTGAATGATACTTGACAGAATCTTTCCACATTTCAAATTGGCAATAGGCAACAAAACTCCTAAAATGGTGACTGTACTTTGAGGTAGCATTTACATTTAAAAACTAGGAAAGAAAAGGAAAGAAAAATAACCCAACAAATGTTATCTACACAAATGTTTATCAGAGCACTGCTCTTAACAGTAGAAATCTGAAAAGGTCAAAATTTCTAATTGAGACTCAATTATGAAATGTTGGCTCACCCATAAGACTACTATATAGTCATTAAAATGGATAAAGAAGAAATATATATATACAATGAAATATTAGTCATAAAAAGGATGAGCTCATGTTTCATAATTGTACTGCATATGTATGTATTTTCAACACAATAGATCATTATTTTATTAATTCTCAGTGTAACCTTGCTGCAAAGAACATCCTGGCACAACTCGCGAACATGTTCAATCTCTTGGTGCTGCATCATAAGAAGTAGCATTTCTGAATCATAGGGTGTGCATATTTTCAGCTTTACTTGATTTTTGTCAGGTTGTGGTTGCACTATATCTCTTCCCCGCAAGCGGTGTGTAAAACTGCTCATTTCACAACATATTTATTGACACTTGGTACTACAAAATTTAAAAATTTTGATCTGAACTTGTGTCTCATTGTTTGACTTTGCAATTGCCTGAATGCTAGTGACATTGAGCAATCACATATACATATATATATATACTGTATTTCATCCGATGCATTTTTCTAATGCAGCCAAATCTAGCCCATTATGGTTTTGCTCTTTTTTCTTGGTTTAGGAAGCTAATATTACACTGTATGGTAACTAGCTGGAATTGAAATAAAAACTTGGAAAGAAAAAATAAATAAATAAAAAGATGCCCTGGAGATCTGCGCATATCATGCAGAAAAAAATACACACATACATAAAGTAATAATTTATCCCCAGATGTAATAATCCTAAATTATTCCATCCTTTTCTTTTTGGTCCTTGTCTTTTAGTTTGTCTCTTTCTGAAAAAAAAAAAAAACAGATTATGGTAGTATTAAAATTTCCATCTATGACTCTGTTGTGTTGTGTTAAACAAAATCCATCTACATTCACTGGGACTGCTAGTATACTTGGATTTATTTCTATTAACTTATTTGTATTTTGTATTTATCATACCTTTGTTGAACTTTTTCTTTTGTTTTTATTTATTTTCTTCTTTCTATGGATTACTGGAATATTCATGATTCCTTTTTAATTCTCTACTGGTTCAAAGTTATACGTCCTCTTTTTATTATCTTAATGGATATGACTTACTATTTTGCTGAATGAATACTTAGATATACACCTTTTTTTACTTTAAGTTCTTGCATTTGAGTTCCTTTTTCTTCTGGCTAAAGTGCACCATTTACAAGTTATTTTACTGACTGTCTGTGGATAACAGACTCCCATACCTGAAATATGTTTTAGTTGCATGTAATTCTATTCTAGGTTGACTGAATGCTACCAGTATGATTATTGTGCTTTTGTATATCATTTATCTTTTCTAATAGGCTTTAATTTTTTATCCTTAATGTTCTGCATTTGGATATAGTGTTTCTGGTTGTAAGGTTTTATTCTTTATCCTGTTTCACATTCAATATACTCTTTTAATCTAAGAACTTCCATCTTCTATCTTTCTTTAATTCTAGAAAATTCTTAGCCATCTAGCACATGAAATATTAAGTTTAGTCTCATTCTATCTATTTTCTGAATTTTTCTTCCACACTCTCAAGCCAGGTGACCAGGCTTGGACTGGGAACCAGGGATGGATAGGAGAGATGATGAGATTGGACCACAAGTTCAGGCAGGAGAAACGGGGGTTAAAGTCTTCATTAGATGTTTCCTGTGTTTTCTTGCTGGAAAGCCTTAATCTGTTCACAGGTATTCCATAGAAGAGTGACAGATTCCCATTACCACTCTTTGGACAGAGGTTTTCACATGGACTACATATCAGACTCCACTATCTCCTATAAAATATACTCCTGCTCTGTGTGGTGGATTCCCTGGTCAGACAACTGTGGTATAGTTAGGAGGTCATGATAAGTTCCCATAAGCATCTAGAGAAGATACAGATAGAAAAGAGGGTATATAGGCTAGGAAGGTTATTAACTTGCTCATCGCTGCCAGCTTGGTAATCTCTAAGTGTTACTCTTTGAGTTTCCAATACCATCAAGTACTATATATGTTCTAGAAGGAGAGCAATATGCTTCTCCTACCCAATTTCCCCTTCCACATTACTGGTTACTCCTTGCTCTGGTCACTAACATATGGGAAGCCATCCTTGATATCTGATTAGGGTTCTGTAGTCTGCTTAAGTACTGATGTCTATTCAGGATATCAGTGGTATAAAGGAATCGATTAAGTAGTGAGACTAATGGTGATGGTAGAGGGTGTTCCATGCCGACAAATGAAGCACGCCAATATCCCAAAACTCCATGGTTAGACCTACTAATCTATTGGTAGAATGGTTAGCAATATAAATCGAATTTAAGAGCCTATTATTTTCATCGACGCCCTGTGGTAATGATAGTGGTATATGTATATAGGTTACTTTAGAGTTGAAATACTTTTACTGAGACTTCTAGATCCTGGAGAATAATTGAGAGCTGTGGATAAGTACTCAGTGTGAAGATCATATTAATAAATAGGCTAGAAGTTACTGGTAAATAAAGAGACCCAGTGTAGAAATAAAGCCTGCCCTTTTGGTGAATTTATTTACTATCACCAGGCTGGTGTTTTGTCAATGCGAAGAGGTAGGTAAGAGAAAATGAAGGATATTATGTCACACGGGTATTTAAAATAGAAAGGAAATGCAATAATTTTTGAGGAAGCTGAAAATGGGCTTACATGGTTACATAACAGGGTGTTGTTACTGCTATAGTACCACCAGAGGTCCCTGAAACCCCCACTCAATTTATCAAGTGCAATGATCCAGAGTAGCAATCTGGGGTGGTGCCATTGCATAGTTTAAAATGTGGTTATAAGTATTTCCACCTGGAATATATACCACCAATCCTTTCAGGAATATGAATGGAACACATTTCCTTTTCCTATTACCTGAGATAACTTTGACTCACTTTTCAGGGCTCATTCGAAAGATAATTTCATCAAAGAAGCAGTCTCTGACCCTTTCTCCCCATTTCCTCTATCAACCCAGAGTATGAGTCTCCCTTACTATATGAACTTCAAGTGTCCTCCACTTCTGTTGTTCTTTGAATAAATGTTCATTGAAACATTTATTTTCCTTGTAATCATTTGTTCCATTTTTGACCTTTCTACTAGACTGTAAACTCTAGGAAGGCAAGGACATGACTCATCTACTACTAAGAACAAAGGTTACAATAATGATTACAGTTGACTAAAGGAGGAAATAGAAAAATGGCCATCGTAGCATAGCCCTTGCACATCCCAGGGACTCTGAAAGAGGCTTTTGTTTGTTTTGTTTGTTTCCCTCAAAGAAATAACTCAGTTGGTAGTGCTGAAGAACTATCAAGAAAGTTCAAGCAGAGGATCTCTCCATACAATGTATGTCACCTTCTAGTTTTCCAGCTACTGGGAGGGAATGTATATCTCCCAGTTTGCTGATATAAAATAGTAAACTTGAAAACGTTAAAATAATGATCTAAACAGATACTCCATAAAATAAGAATATGAGTGCCAATAAGCACATGAAATCATTACTTATGAGGGGAATTAAAACCATATGAGATAATACTGCATTCCTACTAGAATGAATGGCTGAAATTTAAAAAGTCTTACAGTACCAAGTACTGGCAAGAAAAAGGAGCAATCAGAACTCTTAAACTTTCCTAGTGGAAGTAAAAAAATGATAAAAAACACTTTGGAAAATAGTTTGGCAGTTCTAATAAAGATAACCATATAACTATAGTATGACTCAACAAGTCTACACACAGACCAAAGAGAAATGAAAACAGATGTCCATAAAAATATTTATATATGATGTCTACAGCAGCTTCATTTATAATAGTAAAAAAAAAATGGAAATAGCCCAGGTATCCAACAGTTGTTGAATAAGTAAATTATGGTATATGTTACACAATGGAATACTAATCAACAATGAAAAAGAACAAACTACACACAAACATGAATGAATCTCAAAAACATTATATTGAACAAAAGAAACTTCAATGAGTACATTCTGTATGTCTCCACTTATATAGAAATGGGAATATCAGTTGTCTCTGGGCAGGGATATCAACTGAAAAGTGGCAAAGGGGAACTTTATGGGATGATGGAAATGTTCTATATCTTCATTTGGATGATGGTTACATGGGTATATACAGAAAATGTAAATGGAAGATCTGAGCATTTTACTGTGTATAAATGTACCTCATCAAAATTTTAAAAATAACTTGCAAATAAGTAAACAATTAAGAAGATCCACTTGCCTATAACCAACTGAGTTTCCAGGTCTGTTCCAGCTCAATAGACTACAGTGGTTGAATGAATCATATTACCCCTGGACTATGGGAATCTTCGAGCCTATAAGATACTCTTTGGAACAAATAATTCCTATTTCCCAGTAAGCTAGTTGACCTCTGTTGGGACCACCCTTATAAGAAATAGTAGGTGACTATGTGCAGATGCACTGAGCTGGGGGGCAAAGGTCTCAGTCAAACCAACTTGGCTTGTGGTCAGCTCAACTAGGAATCCCATAGTGATATCTAGGAAGCACACAAGGGCTTTACCTGTGTTCAGGAAAATTCTACCAGTATATCATGGGCAAAAAACATGAAGAATAAACACCTGTAATAGATGGGGAACTCCCTGAGTAGAAACAGTCTGAATTAAGTTCTCAGTAGAGTGTATAGAATAAGAAAGGATTTAAAGTGAAAGGTTAGCAACAGAGAATTGGAAAAAATTCACGATAAGGCGCTTGGGAACCAGTGGAAGAAACTGCCTGGCTCACAGTGGAGTGTGCTTTAAAAGTCCCCCTGTACAGGAGGTTATGATTGAGGACAAAACTCTTCAAGATGCTTTGGATTGCCTTGGACAGTGGCAAGGAGCCATTTTGACAGAATATCATCTTTTTTAACCTGTGATTTGTATCATGCAGACATAGCCACCGCCTGTGTTTTGTGCACACTTCAAAGCAATATTTTAAAGGGAAAGAATTATAAACGCTAGAAATCTGGAATCTCTCTTTGAAAAATAAGCTAAAAGTAATTTAAATTAAAATACACTGATTAAAACAGCCCTGTTTCAGATTTTGAGGCATGCTGTTTCTTTCTGATTATTATCTCTCGGTTACTTAATATAAACCACTCCTAGATCAAGAGAATCAGGCAGAAATTTTGTGATAAAACTCAGGAACTATTCCCAAACAGCCAAAAACAGCTTCACAGATAGCCTCCTAAAGACATTTAATAAGTCTGTCATAATCAGCCCATGATCCTCAAGAAACAAGAATAAGAAACAGCTGCTTTGTAGCAAATCCTAACTATAGTAGGGATTAATTCTAAAATCATGTCACATTTAGTCCATTTTCATTTGGGACAACAAGAAAAATCTTCGCCAGGCTAAGGGTAATTATGTATTTGTTGAAACAGATGAAACGTAAAATGTTAATTTTGTTTTCCTCTCAGAATAAATATTTCTGTGGGACATGGAATCTTATAATGTTGAAATAATCAGTGAAGTAAAGCTTCTAACAGTTCTCATCGTGCCTTGCCCTTTCTGCTCTACTTCACTGTTTTAAATCTGGACTTAACTCATTTTGAAAATCCTTTGATGGTGATGATGAATCTTCCTCTCTCCTTCCCTTCTTTGTCTCTGTAATATATTCATTCTTAATCGAACATAATGGTACCAATGGCATTACTACCAATGGGTATGACCAGTTTTGAGGATAAGAAAACTATTTAAGACTCATACTTAAGGGTTCTAAGGATCTGAGTTTGAATCCCAACTCCACCATTTCAAGTCATGTAAATTTTCAAGTTTGAAAAGGTTTTTTTTATGTTAGCTTTTCCATCTGTGTAGTGGGAATAATAATGGTGATTTGTTCACATAGTTGCAATGAGGTAATTTATGTGAAGAGATAGTTAGCATGGGGTAAGTCCTAAATAAATGAAGGTGGTGGTGATAATGCTGTCTGCTCTGGAGGGCCTTTTACACTTTACTTGCATATGCATAACCTGCAGGGTTGGTATTAGAATGAATTCTGATTCAGTAGGGTTTGATGAGTCTGATTCTCTCTATCTAACACATTCTTAGGTGATGCTGAGGAATTGCAAAATGGTGATATGCAAAATCTATCTCTCCTTCATTTATTAGCTGAAATATCTGTATAAAGAGAAACTTTCCCTCATCTGCTATTGGGTTAATCAAAGTTGTAATTTGCATAAAGACCAGTATTCAAAATAAGGAATTGATACTTGAGAAGTATTTAACAATGACCAATAATTTATCTTTATGAACTCATATACTTAAATGTACTTGAGATGCTTCAATCTAATTGCAACTATTACCCTTACTTATTCTCACCCATTTTTGAACAATGAGTGGCTCTTTGAAGTGATCCTGTGTATCTTTTTGGAAAATTTCTTTTTTTTAATTTTTATACACTTTTATTTTACTTTACTTTATTTTTTCAGATTCTTGTGTACTTTGACATGATTTTCATCTACTTACATAGCTTTGTTGCAATGTAGCATAACAAATTGACCAGATCTAATATGTACATTTCTTTCCAAGACTAAAAAACTGAGATCTCCAAGGAGTTCTGGTTCCTATAGTGTGAAATTGTATTTGGAGATTATAATCTGGGCACTAAGAGGGCTTATTGCCACTGAAGTTGGTCATTATTTCTAGGTCTTTTCACTAAGCAATGTAAGGAAAATTTTTGTTTTAAATAGAATTCATTACAAGTTTAGATTGACAATTTGAATTCATATTGAGGAGTGCAGAATTTTTATTTAACCTCTTTGATCTTAAATCTGAATCTTCTTTCCTCATGCCCAGAATCTGAATTCTAATGTCGCAGAATGACAGAATGAAAATATCAAGTATTTCTCATTTACTTTATCCCCAATATATCCACAATAGTCTCAGAATAATAAAAAAATTTCCCCCTGCCATATGATTAGTGAAAGTAGCATAACATTTTTATCCTTGTGGTTTTAAAAATATTTTGTTCTTAGGATATAATATATATGAGATTTCACCCAAATAACTGTTTTAAGTCACTCTGAGTCTGTGTCATTATGCTACCAACTGATTTGCTTCATTTTATTTTTGTTTTTATAGATTGATTTTTTAGTTTTTTTATGATTACGTAAAATACTTCTATGGTCCATGTCAACAAGTCTAGTTTCTATCCCTGACTACTTTGCCCAATTTCTCCCCATGGTCCATGTGCAACTATTCTTTTCATTTTATGTTTTCTTGCCTGCCATAACAAATTACCATAAACTTATTGGCCTTAAGACAGCACAAATTTTTATCTACAATCATGTAGGTTAGGAGTCTCACACGGCTCTCACTCAGCAAAACTCAATATGTCAGCAAAGCTGTGTGCATTTCTGGAGGCTCCATGGGAAAATCCATTTCCGTGCTTTTTGCCACAGATGGCTTTCAGAGGCCAGCCATGTTCCTTGCCTAGTGGCCTTTTTCCTCTTTCTTCAAAGTTGCAATGTTGTATCTCTCTGACCATTCTTCATTAATCACATCCCCATCTTCTGCATCTATTTGGACCCTTGGGATTACATGGGGCCTACCTGAATAATCCAAGGCAATCTCCCATCTCAAGGCTTTTAATTTAATCATATCCAAAAAGTCCCTTTTGTTCCTGTAAAGTAATATATTTTAGGTTCCCAGGATTAGGACTGGGACATATTTGGTGGAGAGACCATTTAATTGACCTGCCACAATTCCCTATTTTTTTTTAGATGAGTAGGTGCATACTAAACACATTTTCTCCACCCCGCTCTTTGCATTTAACAGTACATCCACTCCACAGAAGTATATAGATATATTTCCCACCACTCCACAGAAGTATATAGATATATTTCCCACCTTCTCACTCTGTATAGCTGTGTAGTATTAAGATATACATTAATGTATCAAACCAGTCCCTTACTAATGGACATTTGATTTTGTTTCTAGATTTTGCTATTGCTTTTATGAATATCCTATATTGAACATTCCTCAACTTCATAAAATCTATCTATGAAAAGCCCACAGCGAATATCATTCTCAATGGGGAAAAGCTGACCGCCTTCCCTTTGAGATTAGGACCATGACAAGGATGCCCACTCTTGCCACTCTTGTTCGACATAGTACTAAAAGTCCCAGCGACAGCAATCAGACAACAAAAAGAAATAAAAGGTATGCAAATTGTCATTGAAGAAGTCAAACTCTCTCTCTTCGCAGATGACATGATACTTTATATGGAAAACCCAAAAGAGTCCACCCCCAAACTACTAGAACTCATACAACAATTCAGTAATGTGGCAGGATACAAAATCAATGCACAGAAATCAGTTGCTTTCCTATACACTAACAATGAAAATATGGAAAGGGAAATTAGAGAATCAATTCCATTTACTATAGTACCAAGAACCATAAGATACCTGGGAATAAACCTAACCAAAGAGGTAAGGGATCTGTACTCGAGGAACTACAGAACACTCATGAAAGAAACTGAAGATGACACAAAAAGATGGAAAAGCATTCCATGGTCATGGATCAGAAGAATAAACATTGTTAACATGTCTAGACCGCCCAGAGCAATCTATACTTTCAATGCCATCCCAATCAAAATCCCACCAGCATTTTTCAAAGGGCTGGAACAAACAATCCTAAAATTTGTATGGAACCAGAAAAGACCCCAAATCGCCAAGGAAATGTTGAAAAAGAAAAACAAAGCTGGGGCATCACGTTACCCAATTTCAAGCTATATTACAAAGCCGTGATCACCAAGACAGCATGGTACAGGCACAAAAACAGACACATAGATCAACAGAACAGAATAGAGAGCCCAGACTCTCAACTCTATGGTCAATTAATCTTCAACAAAGCAGGAAAAAATATCCAGTGGAAAAAAGACAGTCCCGGGGCCCCTGGGTGGCGCAGTTGGTTGAGCGACTGCCTTCAGCTCAGGTCATGATCCCGGGGTCCTGGGATCGAGTCCCACATCGGGCTCCCAGCTCCATGGGGAGTCCGCTTCTCACTCTGACCTGCTCTCTCTCACTCTCTCTCTTTCCTAATAAATAAATAAATAAAATCTTTAAAAAAAAAAAAAGACAGTCCCTTCAATAAATGGTGCTGGGAAAATTGGACAGTTATATATAGAAGAATGAAACTCGACCATTCTCTTATACCATACACAAAGATAAACTCGAATGGATAAAAGACCTCAACGTGAGGCAGGAATCTCTCAAAATCCTAGAGGAGAACATAGGCAGTAATCTCTTCGACATCAGCCACAGCAACTTCTTTCAGGACATGTCTCCAAAGGCAAAGGAAACAAAAGCAAAAATGCAGTTTCGGGACTTCATCAAGATAAAAAGCTTCTACACAGCAAAGGAAACAGTCAACAAAACAAACAGGCAACCCACGGAATGGGAGAAGATAGTCACGAATGACACTACAGACAAAGGTCTGATATCTAAGATCTATAAAGAACCTCTCAAAAAAAAAAAAAA